>OW679197.1:56906492-57490688 GCA_940337035.1 Agriotes lineatus | reverse complement strand
CATAGTACAGCTGAAAGAACTACAACGGGCACTAATAGTATTTCCTTTAGAACTAAACAATAAATTAGAATCTCTTCAGTACTACCTGAAAATGTAGACCGAGACTGTTCACGTTACGATTCTGACAAACTGCATTAGTAGGTTATTAGTACATCCAGGACTTAATATCAGCTGTATAAAGCTTATTTATTGCCAATGAACGTGTTTCTTTTGTTCTAAAGCAGCGGTGGTAACTCTTCATAACATAGTACAGCTGAAAGAACTACAACGGGCACTAATAGTATTTCCTTTAGAACTAAACAATAAATTAGACTCTCTTCAGTACTACCTGAAAATGTAGACCGAGACTGTTCACGTTACGATCCTGACAAACTGCATTAGTAGGTTATTAGTACATCCAGGACTTAATATCAGCTGTATAAAGCTTATTTATTGCCAATGAACGTGTTTCTTTTGTTCTAAAGCAGCGGTGGTAACTCTTCATAACATAGTACAGCTGAAAGAACTACAACGGGCACTAATAGTATTTCCTTTAGAACTAAACAATAAATTAGAATCTCTTTAGTACTACCTGAAAATGTAGACCGAGACTGTTCACGTTACGATTCTGACAAACTGCATTAGTAGGTTATTAGTACATCCAGGACTTAATATCAGCTGTATAAAGCTTATTTATTGCCAATGAACGTGTTTCTTTTGTTCTAAAGCAGCGGTGGTAACTCTTCATAACATAGTACAGCTGAAAGAACTACAACGGGCACTAATAGTATTTCCTTTAGAACTAAACAATAAATTAGAATCTCTTCAGTACTACCTGAAAATGTAGACCGAGACTGTTCACGTTACGATCCTGACAAACTGCATTAGTAGGTTATTAGTACATCCAGGACTTAATATCAGCTGTATAAAGCTTATTTATTGCCAATGAACGTGTTTCTTTTGTTCTAAACCAGCGGTGGTAACTCTAAATAACATAGTACAGCTGAAAGAACTACAACGGGCACTAATAGTATTTCCTTTAGAACTAAACAATAAATTAGAATCTCTTCAGTACTACCTGAAAATGTAGACCGAGACTGTTCACGTTACGATCCTGACAAACTGCATTAGTAGGTTATTAGTACATCCAGGACTTAATATCAGCTGTATAAAGCTTATTTATTGCCAATGAACGTGTTTCTTTTGTTCTAAAGCAGCGGTGGTAACTCTTCATAACATAGTACAGCTGAAAGAACTACAACGGGCACTAATAGTATTTCCTTTAGAACTAAACAATAAATTAGAATCTCTTCAGTACTACCTGAAAATGTAGACCGAGACTGTTCACGTTACGATCCTGACAAACTGCATTAGTAGGTTATTAGTACATCCAGGACTTAATATCAGCTGTATAAAGCTTGTTTATTGACAATGAACGTGTTTCTTTTGTTCTAAAGCAGCGGTGGTAACTCTTCATAACATAGTACAGCTGAAAGAACTACAACGGGCACTAATAGTATTTCCTTTAGAACTAAACAATAAATTAGAATCTCTTCAGTACTACCTGAAAATGTAGACCGAGACTGTTCACGTTACGATCCTGACAAACTGCATTAGTAGGTTATTAGTACATCCAGGACTTAATATCAGCTGTATAAAGCTTGTTTATTGACAATGAACGTGTTTCTTTTGTTCTAAAGCAGCGGTGGTAACTCTTCATAACATAGTACAGCTGAAAGAACTACAACGGGCACTAATAGTATTTCCTTTAGAACTAAACAATAAATTAGAATCTCTTCAGTACTACCTGAAAATGTAGACCGAGACTGTTCACGTTACGATCCTGACAAACTGCATTAGTAGGTTATTAGTACATCCAGGACTTAATATCAGCTGTATAAAGCTTATTTATTGCCAATGAACGTGTTTCTTTTGTTCTAAAGCAGCGGTGGTAACTCTTCATAACATAGTACAGCTGAAAGAACTACAACGGGCACTAATAGTATTTCCTTTAGAACTAAACAATAAATTAGAATCTCTTCAGTACTACCTGAAAATGTAGACCGAGACTGTTCACGTTACGATCCTGACAAACTGCATTAGTAGGTTATTAGTACATCCAGGACTTAATATCAGCTGTATAAAGCTTGTTTATTGACAATGAACGTGTTTCTTTTGTTCTAAAGCAGCGGTGGTAACTCTTCATAACATAGTACAGCTGAAAGAACTACAACGGGCACTAATAGTATTTCCTTTAGAACTAAACAATAAATTAGAATCTCTTCAGTACTACCTGAAAATGTAGACCGAGACTGTTCACGTTACGATCCTGACAAACTGCATTAGTAGGTTATTAGTACATCCAGGACTTAATATCAGTTGTATAAAGCTTGTTTATTGACAATGAACGTGTTTCTTTTGTTCTAAAGCAGCGGTGGTAACTCTTCATAACATAGTACAGCTAAAAGAACTACAACGGGCACTAATAGTATTTCCTTTAGAACTAAACAATAAATTAGAATCTCTTCAGTACTACCTGAAAATGTAGACCGAGACTGTTCACGTTACGATCATGACAAACTGCATTAGTAGGTTATTAGTACATCCAGGACTTAATATCAGCTGTATAAAGCTTATTTATTGCCAATGAACGTGTTTCTTTTGTTCTAAAGCAGCGGTGGTAACTCTTCATAACATAGTACAGCTGAAAGAACTACAACGGGCACTAATAGTATTTCCTTTAGAACTAAACAATAAATTAGAATCTCTTCAGTACTACCTGAAAATGTAGACCGAGACTGTTCACGTTACGATCCTGACAAACTGCATTAGTAGGTTATTAGTACATCCAGGACTTAATATCAGCTGTATAAAGCTTATTTATTGCCAATGAACGTATTTCTTTTGTTCTAAAGCAGCGGTGGTAACTCTTCATAACATAGTACAGCTGAAAGAACTACAACGGGCACTAATAGTATTTCCTTTAGAACTAAACAATAAATTAGAATCTCTTCAGTACTACCTGAAAATGTAGACCGAGACTGTTCACGTTACGATCCTGACAAACTGCATTAGTAGGTTATTAGTACATCCAGGACTTAATATCAGGTGTATAAAGCTTGTTTATTGACAATGAACGTGTTTCTTTTGTTCTAAAGCAGCGGTGGTAACTCTTCATAACATAGTACAGCTGAAAGAACTACAACGGGCACTAATAGTATTTCCTTTAGAACTAAACAATAAATTAGAATCTCTTCAGTACTACCTGAAAATGTAGACCGAGACTGTTCACGTTACGATCCTGACAAACTGCATTAGTAGGTTATTAGTACATCCAGGACTTAATATCAGCTGTATAAAGCTTATTTATTGCCAATGAACGTGTTTCTTTTGTTCTAAAGCAGCGGTGGTAACTCTTCATGAAATAGTACAGCTAAAAGAACTACAACGGGTACAAATAGCACTTCCTTTAGAACTAAACAATAAATTAGACTCTCTTCTTTAGTACCTGAAGATGTAGACCGAGACTGTTCACGTTACGATCCTGACAAACGGCATTAGTAGGTTATTAGTACATCCAGGACTTAATATCAGTTGTATAAAGCTTGTTTATTGACAATGAACGTGTTTCTTTTGTTCTAAAGCAGCGGTGGTAACTCTTCATAACATAGTACAGCTGAAAGAACTACAACGGACACTAATAGTATTTCCTTTAGAACTAAACAATAAATTAGAATCTCTTCAGTACTACCTGAAAATGTAGACCGAGACTGTTCAGGTTACGATCCTGACAAACTGCATTAGTAGGTTATTAGTACATCCAGGACTTAATATCAGCTGTATAAAGCTTATTTATTGCCAATGAACGTGTTTCTTTTGTTCTAAAGCAGCGGTGGTAACTCTTCATAACATAGTACAGCTGAAAGAACTACAACGGGCACTAATAGTATTTCCTTTAGAACTAAACAATAAATTAGAATCTCTTCAGTACTACCTGAAAATTTAGACCGAGACTGTTTACGTTACGATCCTGACAAACTGCATTAGTAGGTTATTAGTACATCCAGGACTTAATATCAGCTGTATAAAGCTTATTTATTGCCAATGAACGTGTTTCTTTTGTTCTAAAGCAGCGGTGGTAACTCTTCATAACATAGTACAGCTGAAAGAACTACAACGGGCAGTAATAGTATTTCCTTTAGAACTAAACAATAAATTAGAATCTCTTCAGTACTACCTGAAAATGTAGACCGAGACTGTTCACGTTACGATCCTGACAAACTGCATTAGTAGGTTATTAGTACATCCAGGACTTAATATCAGCTGTATAAATCTTATTTATTGCCAATGAACGTGCTTCTTTTGTTCTAAAGCAGCGGTGGTAACTCTTCATAACACAGTACAGCTGAAAGAACTACAACGGGCACTAATAGTATTTCCTTTAGAACTAAACAATAAATTAGAATATCTTCAGTACTACCTGAAAATGTAGACCGAGACTGTTCACGTTACGATCCTGACAAACTGCATTAGTAGGTTATTAGTACATCCAGGACTTAATATCAGGTGTATAAAGCTTGTTTATTGTCAATGAACGTGTTTCTTTTGTTCTAAAGCAGCGGTGGTAACTCTTCATAACATAGTACAGCTGAAAGAACTACAACGGGCAGTAATAGTATTTCCTTTAGAACTAAACAATAAATTAGAATCTCTTCAGTACTACCTAAAAATGTAGACCGAGACTGTGCACGTTACGATCCTGACAAACTGCATTAGTAGGTTATTAGTACATCCAGTACTTAATATCAGCTGTATAAATCTTATTTATTGCCAATGAACGTGCTTCTTTTGTTCTAAAGCAGCGGTGGTAACTCTTCATAACACAGTACAGCTGAAAGAACTACAACGGGCACTAATAGTATTTCCTTTAGAACTAAACAATAAATTAGAATATCTTCAGTACTACCTGAAAATGTAGACCGAGACTGTTCACGTTACGATCCTGACAAACTGCATTAGTAGGTTATTAGTACATCCAGGACTTAATATCAGGTGTATAAAGCTTGTTTATTGTCAATGAACGTGTTTCTTTTGTTCTAAAGCAGCGGTGGTAACTCTTCATAACATAGTACAGCTGAAAGAACTACAACGGGCACTAATAGTATTTCCTTTAGAACTAAACAATAAATTAGAATCTCTTCAGTACTACCTGAAAATGTAGACCGAGACTGTTCACGTTACGATCCTGACAAACTGCATTAGTAGGTTATTAGTACATCCAGGACTTAATATCAGCTGTATAAAGCTTATTTATTGCCAATGAACGTGTTTCTTTTGTTCTAAAGCAGCGGTGGTAACTCTTCATGAAATAGTACAGCTAAAAGAACTACAACGGGTACAAATAGCACTTCCTTTAGAACTAAACGATAAATTAGACTCTCTTCTTTAGTACCTGAAGATGTAGACCGAGACTGTTCACGTTACGATCCTGACAAACGGCATTAGTAGGTTATTAGTACATCCAGGACTTAATATCAGTTGTATAAAGCTTGTTTATTGACAATGAACGTGTTTCTTTTGTTCTAAAGCAGCGGTGGTAACTCTTCATAACATAGTACAGCTGAAAGAACTACAACGGGCACTAATAGTATTTCCTTTAGAACTAAACAATAAATTAGAATCTCTTCCGTACTACCTGAAAATGTAGACCGAGACTGTTCACGTTACGATCCTGACAAACTGCATTAGTAGGTTATTAGTACATCCAGGACTTAATATCAGCTGTATAAAGCTTATTTATTGCCAATGAACGTGTTTCTTTTGTTCTAAAGCAGCGGTGGTAACTCTTCATAACATAGTACAGCTGAAAGAACTACAACGGGCACTAATAGTATTTCCTTTAGAACTAAACAATAAATTAGAATCTCTTCAGTACTACCTGAAAATGTAGACCGAGACTGTTCACGTTACGATCCTGACAAACTGCATTAGTAGGTTATTAGTACATCCAGGACATAATATCAGCTGTATAAAGCTTATTTATTGCCAATGAACGTGTTTCTTTTGTTCTAAAGCAGCGGTGGTAACTCTTCATAACATAGTACAGCTGAAAGAACTACAACGGGCACTAATAGTATTTCCTTTAGAACTAAACAATAAATTAGAATCTCTTCAGTACTACCTGAAAATGTAGACCGAGACTGTTCACGTTACGATCCTGACAAACTGCATTAGTAGGTTATTAGTACATCCAGGACTTAATATCAGCTGTATAAAGCTTATTTATTGCCAATGAACGTGTTTCTTTTGTTCTAAAGCAGCGGTGGTAACTCTTCATAACATAGTACAGCTGAAAGAACTACAACGGGCACTAATAGTATTTCCTTTAGAACTAAACAATAAATTAGAATCTCTTCAGTACTACCTGAAAATGTAGACCGAGACTGTTCACGTTACGATCCTGACAAACTGCATTAGTAGGTTATTAGTACATCCAGGACTTAATATCAGCTGTATAAAGCTTATTTATTGCCAATGGACGTGTTTCTTTTGTTCTAAAGCAGCGGTGGTAACTCTTCATGAAATAGTACAGCTAAAAGAACTACAACGGGTACAAATAGCACTTCCTTTAGAACTAAACAATAAATTAGACTCTCTTCTTTAGTACCTGAAGATGTAGACCGAGACTGTTCACGTTACGATCCTGACAAACGGCATTAGTAGGTTATTAGTACATCCAGGACTTAATATCAGTTGTATAAAGCTTGTTTATTGACAATGAACGTGTTTCTTTTGTTCTAAAGCAGCGGTGGTAACTCTTCATAACATAGTACAGCTGAAAGAACTACAACGGGCACTAATAGTATTTCCTTTAGAACTAAACAATAAATTAGAATCTCTTCAGTACTACCTGAAAATGTAGACCGAGACTGTTCACGTTACGATCCTGACAAACTGCATTAGTAGGTTATTAGTACATCCAGGACTTAATATCAGCTGTATAAAGCTTATTTATTGCCAATGAACGTGTTTCTTTTGTTCTAAAGCAGCGGTGGTAACTCTTCATAACATAGTACAGCTGAAAGAACTACAACGGGCACTAATAGTATTTCCTTTAGAACTAAACAATAAATTAGAATCTCTTCAGTACTACCTGAAAATGTAGACCGAGACTGTTCACGTTACGATCCTGACAAACTGCATTAGTAGGTTATTAGTACATCCAGGACTTAATATCAGGTGTATAAAGTTTGTTTATTGACAATGTACGTGTTTCTTTTGTTCTAAAGCAGCGGTGGTAACTCTTCATAACATAGTACAGCTGAAAGAACTACAACGGGCACTAATAGTATTTCCTTTAGAACTAAACAATAAATTAGAATCTCTTCAGTACTACCTGAAAATGTAGACCGAGACTGTTCACGTTACGATCCTGACAAACTGCATTAGTAGGTTATTAGTACATCCAGGACTTAATATCAGCTGTATAAAGCTTATTTATTGCCAATGAACGTGTTTCTTTTGTTCTAAAGCAGCGGTGGTAACTCTTCATAACATAGTACAGCTGAAAGAACTACAACGGGCAGTAATAGTATTTCCTTTAGAACTAAACAATAAATTAGAATCTCTTCAGTACTACCTGAAAATGTAGACCGAGACTGTTCACGTTACGATCCTGACAAACTGCATTAGTAGGTTATTAGTACATCCAGGACTTAATATCAGCTGTATAAATCTTATTTATTGCCAATGAACGTGTTTCTTTTGTTCTAAAGCAGCGGTGGTAACTCTTCATAACATAGTACAGCTGAAAGAACTACAACGGGCACTAATAGTATTTCCTTTAGAACTAAACAATAAATTAGAATATCTTCAGTACTACCTGAAAATGTAGACCGAGACTGTTCACGTTACGATCCTGACAAACTGCATTAGTAGGTTATTAGTACATCCAGGACTTAATATCAGCTGTATAAAGCTTGTTTATTGACAATGAACGTGTTTCTTTTGTTCTAAAGCAGCGGTGGTAACTCTTCATAACATAGTACAGCTGAAAGAACTACAACGGGCACTAATAGTATTTCCTTTAGAACTAAACAATAAATTAGAATCTCTTCAGTACTACCTGAAAATGTAGACCGAGACTGTTCACGTTACGATCCTGACAAACTGCATTAGTAGGTTATTAGTACATCCAGGACTTAATATAAGCTGTATAAAGCTTATTTATTGCCAATGAACGTGTTTCTTTTGTTCTAAAGCAGCGGTGGTAACTCTTCATAACATAGTACAGCTGAAAGAACTACAACGGGCACTAATAGTATTTCCTTTAGAACTAAACAATAAATTAGAATCTCTTCAGTACTACCTGAAAATGTAGACCGAGACTGTTCACGTTACGATCCTGACAAACTGCATTAGTAGGTTATTAGTACATCCAGGACTTAATATCAGCTGTATAAAGCTTGTTTATTGACAATGAACGTGTTTCTTTTGTTCTAAAGCAGCGGTGGTAACTCTTCATAACATAGTACAGCTGAAAGAACTACAACGGGCACTAATAGTATTTCCTTTAGAACTAAACAATAAATTAGAATCTCTTCAGTACTACCTGAAAATGTAGACCGAGACTGTTCACGTTACGATCCTGACAAACTGCATTAGTAGGTTATTAGTACATCCAGGACTTAATATCAGTTGTATAAAGCTTGTTTATTGACAATGAACGTGTTTCTTTTGTTCTAAAGCAGCGGTGGTAACTCTTCATAACATAGTACAGCTAAAAGAACTACAACGGGCACTAATAGTATTTCCTTTAGAACTAAACAATAAATTAGAATCTCTTCAGTACTACCTGAAAATGTAGACCGAGACTGTTCACGTTACGATCCTGACAAACTGCATTAGTAGGTTATTAGTACATCCAGGACTTAATATCAGCTGTATAAAGCTTATTTATTGCCAATGAACGTGTTCCTTTTGTTCTAAAGCAGCGGTGGTAACTCTTCATAACATAGTACAGCTGAAAGAACTACAACGGGCACTAATAGTATTTCCTTTAGAACTAAACAATAAATTAGAATCTCTTCAGTACTACCTGAAAATGTAGACCGAGACTGTTCACGTTACGATCCTGACAAACTGCATTAGTAGGTTATTAGTACATCCAGGACTTAATATCAGCTGTATAAAGCTTATTTATTGCCAATGAACGTATTTCTTTTGTTCTAAAGCAGCGGTGGTAACTCTTCATAACATAGTACAGCTGAAAGAACTACAACGGGCACTAATAGTATTTCCTTTAGAACTAAACAATAAATTAGAATCTCTTCAGTACTACCTGAAAATGTAGACCGAGACTGTTCACGTTACGATCCTGACAAACTGCATTAGTAGGTTATTAGTACATCCAGGACTTAATATCAGGTGTATAAAGCTTGTTTATTGACAATGAACGTGTTTCTTTTGTTCTAAAGCAGCGGTGGTAACTCTTCATAACATAGTACAGCTGAAAGAACTACAACGGGCACTAATAGTATTTCCTTTAGAACTAAACAATAAATTAGAATCTCTTCAGTACTACCTGAAAATGTAGACCGAGACTGTTCACGTTACGATCCTGACAAACTGCATTAGTAGGTTATTAGTACATCCAGGACTTAATATCAGCTGTATAAAGCTTATTTATTGCCAATGAACGTGTTTCTTTTGTTCTAAAGCAGCGGTGGTAACTCTTCATGAAATAGTACAGCTAAAAGAACTACAACGGGTACAAATAGCACTTCCTTTAGAACTAAACAATAAATTAGACTCTCTTCTTTAGTACCTGAAGATGTAGACCGAGACTGTTCACGTTACGATCCTGACAAACGGCATTAGTAGGTTATTAGTACATCCAGGACTTAATATCAGTTGTATAAAGCTTGTTTATTGACAATGAACGTGTTTCTTTTGTTCTAAAGCAGCGGTGGTAACTCTTCATAACATAGTACAGCTGAAAGAACTACAACGGACACTAATAGTATTTCCTTTAGAACTAAACAATAAATTAGAATCTCTTTAGTACTACCTGGAAATGTAGACCGAGACTGTTCAGGTTACGATCCTGACAAACTGCATTAGTAGGTTATTAGTACATCCAGGACTTAATATCAGCTGTATAAAGCTTATTTATTGCCAATGAACGTGTTTCTTTTGTTCTAAAGCAGCGGTGGTAACTCTTCATAACATAGTACAGCTGAAAGAACTACAACGGGCACTAATAGTATTTCCTTTAGAACTAAACAATAAATTAGAATCTCTTCAGTACTACCTGAAAATTTAGACCGAGACTGTTCACGTTACGATCCTGACAAACTGCATTAGTAGGTTATTAGTACATCCAGGACTTAATATCAGCTGTATAAAGCTTATTTATTGCCAATGAACGTGTTTCTTTTGTTCTAAAGCAGCGGTGGTAACTCTTCATAACATAGTACAGCTGAAAGAACTACAACGGGCAGTAATAGTATTTCCTTTAGAACTAAACAATAAATTAGAATCTCTTCAGTACTACCTGAAAATGTAGACCGAGACTGTTCACGTTACGATCCTGACAAACTGCATTAGTAGGTTATTAGTACATCCAGGACTTAATATCAGCTGTATAAATCTTATTTATTGCCAATGAACGTGCTTCTTTTGTTCTAAAGCAGCGGTGGTAACTCTTCATAACACAGTACAGCTGAAAGAACTACAACGGGCACTAATAGTATTTCCTTTAGAACTAAACAATAAATTAGAATATCTTCAGTACTACCTGAAAATGTAGACCGAGACTGTTCACGTTACGATCCTGACAAACTGCATTAGTAGGTTATTAGTACATCCAGGACTTAATATCAGGTGTATAAAGCTTGTTTATTGTCAATGAACGTGTTTCTTTTGTTCTAAAGCAGCGGTGGTAACTCTTCATAACATAGTACAGCTGAAAGAACTACAACGGGCAGTAATAGTATTTCCTTTAGAACTAAACAATAAATTAGAATCTCTTCAGTACTACCTAAAAATGTAGACCGAGACTGTTCACGTTACGATCCTGACAAACTGCATTAGTAGGTTATTAGTACATCCAGTACTTAATATCAGCTGTATAAATCTTATTTATTGCCAATGAACGTGCTTCTTTTGTTCTAAAGCAGCGGTGGTAACTCTTCATAACACAGTACAGCTGAAAGAACTACAACGGGCACTAATAGTATTTCCTTTAGAACTAAACAATAAATTAGAATATCTTCAGTACTACCTGAAAATGTAGACCGAGACTGTTCACGTTACGATCCTGACAAACTGCATTAGTAGGTTATTAGTACATCCAGGACTTAATATCAGGTGTATAAAGCTTGTTTATTGTCAATGAACGTGTTTCTTTTGTTCTAAAGCAGCGGTGGTAACTCTTCATAACATAGTACAGCTGAAAGAACTACAACGGGCACTAATAGTATTTCCTTTAGAACTAAACAATAAATTAGAATCTCTTCAGTACTACCTGAAAATGTAGACCGAGACTGTTCACGTTACGATCCTGACAAACTGCATTAGTAGGTTATTAGTACATCCAGGACTTAATATCAGCTGTATAAAGCTTATTTATTGCCAATGAACGTGTTTCTTTTGTTCTAAAGCAGCGGTGGTAACTCTTCATGAAATAGTACAGCTAAAAGAACTACAACGGGTACAAATAGCACTTCCTTTAGAACTAAACGATAAATTAGACTCTCTTCTTTAGTACCTGAAGATGTAGACCGAGACTGTTCACGTTACGATCCTGACAAACGGCATTAGTAGGTTATTAGTACATCCAGGACTTAATATCAGTTGTATAAAGCTTGCTTATTGACAATGAACGTGTTTCTTTTGTTCTAAAGCAGCGGTGGTAACTCTTCATAACATAGTACAGCTGAAAGAACTACAACGGGCACTAATAGTATTTCCTTTAGAACTAAACAATAAATTAGAATCTCTTCCGTACTACCTGAAAATGTAGACCGAGACTGTTCACGTTACGATCCTGACAAACTGCATTAGTAGGTTATTAGTACATCCAGGACTTAATATCAGCTGTATAAAGCTTATTTATTGCCAATGAACGTGTTTCTTTTGTTCTAAAGCAGCGGTGGTAACTCTTCATAACATAGTACAGCTGAAAGAACTACAACGGGCACTAATAGTATTTCCTTTAGAACTAAACAATAAATTAGAATCTCTTCAGTACTACCTGAAAATGTAGACCGAGACTGTTCACGTTACGATCCTGACAAACTGCATTAGTAGGTTATTAGTACATCCAGGACATAATATCAGCTGTATAAAGCTTATTTATTGCCAATGAACGTGTTTCTTTTGTTCTAAAGCAGCGGTGGTAACTCTTCATAACATAGTACAGCTGAAAGAACTACAACGGGCACTAATAGTATTTCCTTTAGAACTAAACAATAAATTAGAATCTCTTCAGTACTACCTGAAAATGTAGACCGAGACTGTTCACGTTACGATCCTGACAAACTGCATTAGTAGGTTATTAGTACATCCAGGACTTAATATCAGCTGTATAAAGCTTATTTATTGCCAATGAACGTGTTTCTTTTGTTCTAAAGCAGCGGTGGTAACTCTTCATAACATAGTACAGCTGAAAGAACTACAACGGGCACTAATAGTATTTCCTTTAGAACTAAACAATAAATTAGAATCTCTTCAGTACTACCTGAAAATGTAGACCGAGACTGTTCACGTTACGATCCTGACAAACTGCATTAGTAGGTTATTAGTACATCCAGGACTTAATATCAGCTGTATAAAGCTTATTTATTGCCAATGGACGTGTTTCTTTTGTTCTAAAGCAGCGGTGGTAACTCTTCATGAAATAGTACAGCTAAAAGAACTACAACGGGTACAAATAGCACTTCCTTTAGAACTAAACAATAAATTAGACTCTCTTCTTTAGTACCTGAAGATGTAGACCGAGACTGTTCACGTTACGATCCTGACAAACGGCATTAGTAGGTTATTAGTACATCCAGGACTTAATATCAGTTGTATAAAGCTTGTTTATTGACAATGAACGTGTTTCTTTTGTTCTAAAGCAGCGGTGGTAACTCTTCATAACATAGTACAGCTGAAAGAACTACAACGGGCACTAATAGTATTTCCTTTAGAACTAAACAATAAATTAGAATCTCTTCAGTACTACCTGAAAATGTAGACCGAGACTGTTCACGTTACGATCCTGACAAACTGCATTAGTAGGTTATTAGTACATCCAGGACTTAATATCAGCTGTATAAAGCTTATTTATTGCCAATGAACGTGTTTCTTTTGTTCTAAAGCAGCGGTGGCAACTCTTCATAACATAGTACAGCTGAAAGAACTACAACGGGCACTAATAGTATTTCCTTTAGAACTAAACAATAAATTAGAATCTCTTCAGTACTACCTGAAAATGTAGACCGAGACTGTTCACGTTACGATCCTGACAAACTGCATTAGTAGGTTATTAGTACATCCAGGACTTAATATCAGGTGTATAAAGCTTGTTTATTGACAATGAACGTGTTTCTTTTGTTCTAAAGCAGCGGTGGTAACTCTTCATAACATAGTACAGCTGAAAGAACTACAACGGGCACTAATAGTATTTCCTTTAGAACTAAACAATAAATTAGAATCTCTTCAGTACTACCTGAAAATGTAGACCGAGACTGTTCACGTTACGATCCTGACAAACTGCATTAGTAGGTTATTAGTACATCCAGGACTTAATATCAGCTGTATAAAGCTTATTTATTGCCAATGAACGTGTTTCTTTTGTTCTAAAGCAGCGGTGGTAACTCTTCATAACATAGTACAGCTGAAAGAACTACAACGGGCAGTAATAGTATTTCCTTTAGAACTAAACAATAAATTAGAATCTCTTCAGTACTACCTGAAAATGTAGACCGAGACTGTTCACGTTACGATCCTGACAAACTGCATTAGTAGGTTATTAGTACATCCAGGACTTAATATCAGCTGTATAAATCTTATTTATTGCCAATGAACGTGTTTCTTTTGTTCTAAAGCAGCGGTGGTAACTCTTCATAACATAGTACAGCTGAAAGAACTACAACGGGCACTAATAGTATTTCCTTTAGAACTAAACAATAAATTAGAATATCTTCAGTACTACCTGAAAATGTAGACCGAGACTGTTCACGTTACGATCCTGACAAACTGCATTAGTAGGTTATTAGTACATCCAGGACTTAATATCAGGTGTATAAAGCTTGTTTATTGACAATGAACGTGTTTCTTTTGTTCTAAAGCAGCGGTGGTAACTCTTCATAACATAGTACAGCTGAAAGAACTACAACGGGCACTAATAGTATTTCCTATAGAACTAAACAATAAATTAGAATCTCTTCAGTACTACCTGAAAATGTAGACCGAGACTGTTCACGTTACGATCCTGACAAACTGCATTAGTAGGTTATTAGTACATCCAGGACTTAATATCAGGTGTATAAAGCTTGTTTATTGTCAATGAACGTGTTTCTTTTGTTCTAAAGCAGCGGTGGTAACTCTTCATAACATAGTACAGCTGAAAGAACTACAACGGGCACTAATAGTATTTCCTTTAGAACTAAACAATAAATTAGGATCTCTTCAGTACTACCTGAAAATGTAGACCGAGACTGTTCACGTTACGATCCTGACAAACTGCATTAGTAGGTTATTAGTACATCCAGGACTTAATATCAGCTGTATAAAGCTTATTTATTGCCAATGAACGTGTTTCTTTTGTTCTAAAGCAGCGGTGGTAACTCTTCATGAAATAGTACAGCTAAAAGAACTACAACGGGTACAAATAGCACTTCCTTTAGAACTAAACAATAAATTAGACTCTCTTCTTTAGTACCTGAAGATGTAGACCGAGACTGTTCACGTTACGATCCTGACAAACGGCATTAGTAGGTTATTAGTACATCCAGGACTTAATATCAGTTGTATAAAGCTTGTTTATTGACAATGAACGTGTTTCTTTTGTTCTAAAGCAGCGGTGGTAACTCTTCATAACATAGTACAGCTGAAAGAACTACAACGGGCACTAATAGTATTTCCTTTAGAACTAAACAATAAATTAGAATCTCTTCAGTACTACCTGAAAATGTAGACCGAGACTGTTCACGTTACGATCCTGACAAACTGCATTAGTAGGTTATTAGTACATCCAGGACTTAATATCAGCTGTATAAAGCTTATTTATTGCCAATGAACGTGTTTCTTTTGTTCTAAAGCAGCGGTGGTAACTCTTCATAACATAGTACAGCTGAAAGAACTACAACGGGCAGTAATAGAATTTCCTTTAGAACTAAACAATAAATTAGAATCTCTTCAGTACTACCTGAAAATGTAGACCGAGACTGTTCACGTTACGATCCTGACAAACTGCATTAGTAGGTTATTAGTACATCCAGGACTTAATATCAGCTGTATAAATCTTATTTATTGCCAATGAACGTGCTTCTTTTGTTCTAAAGCAGCGGTGGTAACTCTTCATAACACAGTACAGCTGAAAGAACTACAACGGGCACTAATAGTATTTCCTTTAGAACTAAACAATAAATTAGAATATCTTCAGTACTACCTGAAAATGTAGACCGAGACTGTTCACGTTACGATCCTGACAAACTGCATTAGTAGGTTATTAGTACATCCAGGACTTAATATCAGGTGTATAAAGCTTGTTTATTGTCAATGAACGTGTTTCTTTTGTTCTAAAGCAGCGGTGGTAACTCTTCATAACATAGTACAGCTGAAAGAACTACAACGGGCAGTAATAGTATTTCCTTTAGAACTAAACAATAAATTAGAATCTCTTCAGTACTACCTAAAAATGTAGACCGAGACTGTTCACGTTACGATCCTGACAAACTGCATTAGTAGGTTATTAGTACATCCAGTACTTAATATCAGCTGTATCAATCTTATTTATTGCCAATGAACGTGCTTCTTTTGTTCTAAAGCAGCGGTGGCAACTCTTCATAACACAGTACAGCTGAAAGAACTACAACGGGCACTAATAGTATTTCCTTTAGAACTAAACAATAAATTAGAATATCTTCAGTACTACCTGAAAATGTAGACCGAGACTGTTCACGTTACGATCCTGACAAACTGCATTAGTAGGTTATTAGTACATCCAGGACTTAATATCAGGTGTATAAAGCTTGTTTATTGTCAATGAACGTGTTTCTTTTGTTCTAAAGCAGCGGTGGTAACTCTTCATAACATAGTACAGCTGAAAGAACTACAACGGGCACTAATAGTATTTCCTTTAGAACTAAACAATAAATTAGAATCTCTTCAGTACTACCTGAAAATGTAGACCGAGACTGTTCACGTTACGATCCTGACAAACTGCATTAGTAGGTTATTAGTACATCCAGGACTTAATATCAGCTGTATAAAGCTTATTTATTGCCAATGAACGTGTTTCTTTTGTTCTAAAGCAGCGGTGGTAACTCTTCATGAAATAGTACAGCTAAAAGAACTACAACGGGTACAAATAGCACTTCCTTTAGAACTAATCGATAAATTAGACTCTCTTCTTTAGTACCTGAAGATGTAGACCGAGACTGTTCACGTTGCGATCCTGACAAACGGCATTAGTAGGTTATTAGTACATCCAGGACTTAATATCAGTTGTATAAAGCTTGTTTATTGACAATGAACGTGTTTCTTTTGTTCTAAAGCAGCGGTGGTAACTCTTCATAACATAGTACAGCTGAAAGAACTACAACGGGCACTAATAGTATTTCCTTTAGAACTAAACAATAAATTAGAATCTCTTCAGTACTACCTGAAAATGTAGACCGAGACTGTTCACGTTACGATCCTGACAAACTGCATTAGTAGGTTATTAGTACATCCAGGACTTAATATCAGCTGTATAAAGCTTATTTATTGCCAATGAACGTGTTTCTTTTGTTCTAAAGCAGCGGTGGTAACTCTTCATAACATAGTACAGCTGAAAGAACTACAACGGGCACTAATAGTATTTCCTTTAGAACTAAACAATAAATTAGAATCTCTTCAGTACTACCTGAAAATGTAGACCGAGACTGTTCACGTTACGATCCTGACAAACTGCATTAGTAGGTTATTAGTACATCCAGGACATAATATCAGCTGTATAAAGCTTATTTATTGCCAATGAACGTGTTTCTTTTGTTCTAAAGCAGCGGTGGTAACTCTTCATAACATAGTACAGCTGAAAGAACTACAACGGGCACTAATAGTATTTCCTTTAGAACTAAACAATAAATTAGAATCTCTTCAGTACTACCTGAAAATGTAGACCGAGACTGTTCACGTTACGATCCTGACAAACTGCATTAGTAGGTTATTAGTACATCCAGGACTTAATATCAGCTGTATAAAGCTTATTTATTGCCAATGAACGTGTTTCTTTTGTTCTAAAGCAGCGGTGGTAACTCTTCATAACATAGTACAGCTGAAAGAACTACAACGGGCACTAATAGTATTTCCTTTAGAACTAAACAATAAATTAGAATCTCTTCAGTACTACCTGAAAATGTAGACCGAGACTGTTCACGTTACGATCCTGACAAACTGCATTAGTAGGTTATTAGTACATCCAGGACTTAATATCAGCTGTATAAAGCTTATTTATTGCCAATGAACGTGTTTCTTTTGTTCTAAAGCAGCGGTGGTAACTCTTCATAACATAGTACAGCTGAAAGAACTACAACGGGCACTAATAGTATTTCCTTTAGAACTAAACAATAAATTAGAATCTCTTCAGTACTACCTGAAAATGTAGACCGAGACTGTTCACGTTACGATCCTGACAAACTGCATTAGTAGGTTATTAGTACATCCAGGACATAATATCAGCTGTATAAAGCTTATTTATTGCCAATGAACGTGTTTCTTTTGTTCTAAAGCAGCGGTGGTAACTCTTCATAACATAGTACAGCTGAAAGAACTACAACGGGCACTAATAGTATTTCCTTTAGAACTAAACAATAAATTAGAATCTCTTCAGTACTACCTGAAAATGTAGACCGAGACTGTTCACGTTACGATCCTGACAAACTGCATTAGTAGGTTATTAGTACATCCAGGACTTAATATCAGCTGTATAAAGCTTATTTATTGCCAATGAACGTGTTTCTTTTGTTCTAAAGCAGCGGTGGTAACTCTTCATAACATAGTACAGCTGAAAGAACTACAACGGGCACTAATAGTATTTCCTTTAGAACTAAACAATAAATTAGAATCTCTTCAGTACTAGCTGAAAATGTAGACCGAGACTGTTCACGTTACGATCCTGACAAACTGCATTAGTAGGTTATTAGTACATCCAGGACTTAATATCAGCTGTATAAAGCTTATTTATTGCCAATGAACGTGTTTCTTTTGTTCTAAAGCAGCGGTGGTAACTCTTCATAACATAGTACAGCTGAAAGAACTACAACGGGCACTAATAGTATTTCCTTTAGAACTAAACAATAAATTAGAATCTCTTCAGTACTACCTGAAAATGTAGACCGAGACTGTTCACGTTACGATCCTGACAAACTGCATTAGTAGGTTATTAGTACATCCAGGACTTAATATCAGGTGTATAAAGCTTGTTTATTGACAATGAACGTGTTTCTTTTGTTCTAAAGCAGCGGTGGTAACTCTTCATAACATAGTACAGCTGAAAGAACTACAACGGGCACTAATAGTATTTCCTTTAGAACTAAACAATAAATTAGAATCTCTTCAGTACTACCTGAAAATGTAGACCGAGACTGTTCACGTTACGATCCTGACAAACTGCATTAGTAGGTTATTAGTACATCCAGGACTTAATATCAGCTGTATAAAGCTTATTTATTGCCAATGAACGTGTTTCTTTTGTTCTAAAGCAGCGGTGGTAACTCTTCATAACATAGTACAGCTGAAAGAACTACAACGGGCACTAATAGTATTTCCTTTAGAACTAAACAATAAATTAGAATCTCTTCAGTACTACCTGAAAATGTAGACCGAGACTGTTCACGTTACGATCCTGACAAACTGCATTAGTAGGTTATTAGTACATCCAGGACTTAATATCAGCTGTATAAATCTTATTTATTGCCAATGAACGTGTTTCTTTTGTTCTAAAGCAGCGGTGGTAACTCTTCATAACATAGTACAGCTGAAAGAACTACAACGGGCACTAATAGTATTTCCTTTAGAACTAAACAATAAATTAGAATATCTTCAGTACTACCTGAAAATGTAGACCGAGACTGTTCACGTTACGATCCTGACAAACTGCATTAGTAGGTTATTAGTACATCCAGGACTTAATATCAGGTGTATAAAGCTTGTTTATTGACAATGAACGTGTTTCTTTTGTTCTAAAGCAGCGGTGGTAACTCTTCATAACATAGTACAGCTGAAAGAACTACAACGGGCACTAATAGTATTTCCTATAGAACTAAACAATAAATTAGAATCTCTTCAGTACTACCTGAAAATGTAGACCGAGACTGTTCACGTTACGATCCTGACAAACTGCATTAGTAGGTTATTAGTACATCCAGGACTTAATATCAGGTGTATAAAGCTTGTTTATTGTCAATGAACGTGTTTCTTTTGTTCTAAAGCAGCGGTGGTAACTCTTCATAACATAGTACAGCTGAAAGAACTACAACGGGCACTAATAGTATTTCCTTTAGAACTAAACAATAAATTAGGATCTCTTCAGTACTACCTGAAAATGTAGACCGAGACTGTTCACGTTACGATCCTGACAAACTGCATTAGTAGGTTATTAGTACATCCAGGACTTAATATCAGCTGTATAAAGCTTATTTATTGCCAATGAACGTGTTTCTTTTGTTCTAAAGCAGCGGTGGTAACTCTTCATGAAATAGTACAGCTAAAAGAACTACAACGGGTACAAATAGCACTTCCTTTAGAACTAAACAATAAATTAGACTCTCTTCTTTAGTACCTGAAGATGTAGACCGAGACTGTTCACGTTACGATCCTGACAAACGGCATTAGTAGGTTATTAGTACATCCAGGACTTAATATCAGTTGTATAAAGCTTGTTTATTGACAATGAACGTGTTTCTTTTGTTCTAAAGCAGCGGTGGTAACTCTTCATAACATAGTACAGCTGAAAGAACTACAACGGGCACTAATAGTATTTCCTTTAGAACTAAACAATAAATTAGAATCTCTTCAGTACTACCTGAAAATGTAGACCGAGACTGTTCACGTTACGATCCTGACAAACTGCATTAGTAGGTTATTAGTACATCCAGGACTTAATATCAGCTGTATAAAGCTTATTTATTGCCAATGAACGTGTTTCTTTTGTTCTAAAGCAGCGGTGGTAACTCTTCATAACATAGTACAGCTGAAAGAACTACAACGGGCAGTAATAGTATTTCCTTTAGAACTAAACAATAAATTAGAATCTCTTCAGTACTACCTGAAAATGTAGACCGAGACTGTTCACGTTACGATCCTGACAAACTGCATTAGTAGGTTATTAGTACATCCAGGACTTAATATCAGCTGTATAAATCTTATTTATTGCCAATGAACGTGCTTCTTTTGTTCTAAAGCAGCGGTGGTAACTCTTCATAACACAGTACAGCTGAAAGAACTACAACGGGCACTAATAGTATTTCCTTTAGAACTAAACAATAAATTAGAATATCTTCAGTACTACCTGAAAATGTAGACCGAGACTGTTCACGTTACGATCCTGACAAACTGCATTAGTAGGTTATTAGTACATCCAGGACTTAATATCAGGTGTATAAAGCTTGTTTATTGTCAATGAACGTGTTTCTTTTGTTCTAAAGCAGCGGTGGTAACTCTTCATAACATAGTACAGCTGAAAGAACTACAACGGGCAGTAATAGTATTTCCTTTAGAACTAAACAATAAATTAGAATCTCTTCAGTACTATCTAAAAATGTAGACCGAGACTGTTCACGTTACGATCCTGACAAACTGCATTAGTAGGTTATTAGTACATCCAGTACTTAATATCAGCTGTATCAATCTTATTTATTGCCAATGAACGTGCTTCTTTTGTTCTAAAGCAGCGGTGGTAACTCTTCATAACACAGTACAGCTGAAAGAACTACAACGGGCACTAATAGTATTTCCTTTAGAACTAAACAATAAATTAGAATATCTTCAGTACTACCTGAAAATGTAGACCGAGACTGTTCACGTTACGATCCTGACAAACTGCATTAGTAGGTTATTAGTACATCCAGGACTTAATATCAGGTGTATAAAGCTTGTTTATTGTCAATGAACGTGTTTCTTTTGTTCTAAAGCAGCGGTGGTAACTCTTCATAACATAGTACAGCTGAAAGAACTACAACGGGCACTAATAGCATTTCCTTTAGAACTAAACAATAAATTAGAATCTCTTCAGTACTACCTGAAAATGTAGACCGAGACTGTTCACGTTACGATCCTGACAAACTGCATTAGTAGGTTATTAGTACATCCAGGACTTAATATCAGCTGTATAAAGCTTATTTATTGCCAATGAACGTGTTTCTTTTGTTCTAAAGCAGCGGTGGTAACTCTTCATGAAATAGTACAGCTAAAAGAACTACAACGGGTACAAATAGCACTTCCTTTAGAACTAAACGATAAATTAGACTCTCTTCTTTAGTACCTGAAGATGTAGACCGAGACTGTTCACGTTACGATCCTGACAAACGGCATTAGTAGGTTATTAGTACATCCAGGACTTAATATCAGTTGTATAAAGCTTGTTTATTGACAATGAACGTGTTTCTTTTGTTCTAAAGCAGCGGTGGTAACTCTTCATAACATAGTACAGCTGAAAGAACTACAACGGGCACTAATAGTATTTCCTTTAGAACTAAACAATAAATTAGAATCTCTTCAGTACTACCTGAAAATGTAGACCGAGACTGTTCACGTTACGATCCTGACAAACTGCATTAGTAGGTTATTAGTACATCCAGGACTTAATATCAGCTGTATAAAGCTTATTTATTGCCAATGAACGTGTTTCTTTTGTTCTAAAGCAGCGGTGGTAACTCTTCATAACATAGTACAGCTGAAAGAACTACAACGGGCACTAATAGTATTTCCTTTAGAACTAAACAATAAATTAGAATCTCTTCAGTACTACCTGAAAATGTAGACCGAGACTGTTCACGTTACGATCCTGACAAACTGCATTAGTAGGTTATTAGTACATCCAGGACATAATATCAGCTGTATAAAGCTTATTTATTGCCAATGAACGTGTTTCTTTTATTCTAAAGCAGCGGTGGTAACTCTTCATAACATAGTACAGCTGAAAGAACTACAACGGGCACTAATAGTATTTCCTTTAGAACTAAACAATAAATTAGAATCTCTTCAGTACTACCTGAAAATGTAGACCGAGACTGTTCACGTTACGATCCTGACAAACTGCATTAGTAGGTTATTAGTACATCCAGGACTTAATATCAGCTGTATAAAGCTTATTTATTGCCAATGAACGTGTTTCTTTTGTTCTAAAGCAGCGGTGGTAACTCTTCATAACATAGTACAGCTGAAAGAACTACAACGGGCACTAATAGTATTTCCTTTAGAACTAAACAATAAATTAGAATCTCTTCAGTACTAGCTGAAAATGTAGACCGAGACTGTTCACGTTACGATCCTGACAAACTGCATTAGTAGGTTATTAGTACATCCAGGACTTAATATCAGCTGTATAAAGCTTATTTATTGCCAATGAACGTGTTTCTTTTGTTCTAAAGCAGCGGTGGTAACTCTTCATGAAATAGTACAGCTAAAAGAACTACAACGGGTACAAATAGCACTTCCTTTAGAACTAAACAATAAATTAGACTCTCTTCTTTAGTACCTGAAGATGTAGACCGAGACTGTTCACGTTACGATCCTGACAAACGGCATTAGTAGGTTATTAGTACATCCAGGACTTAATATCAGTTGTATAAAGCTTGTTTATTGACAATGAACGTGTTTCTTTTGTTCTAAAGCAGCGGTGGTAACTCTTCATAACATAGTACAGCTGAAAGAACTACAACGGGCACTAATAGTATTTCCTTTAGAACTAAACAATAAATTAGAATCTCTTCAGTACTACCTGAAAATGTAGACCGAGACTGTTCACGTTACGATCCTGACAAACTGCATTAGTAGGTTATTAGTACATCCAGGACTTAATATCAGCTGTATAAAGCTTATTTATTGCCAATGAACGTGTTTCTTTTGTTCTAAAGCAGCGGTGGTAACTCTTCATAACATAGTACAGCTGAAAGAACTACAACGGGCACTAATAGTATTTCCTTTAGAACTAAACAATAAATTAGAATCTCTTCAGTACTACCTGAAAATGTAGACCGAGACTGTTCACGTTACGATCCTGACAAACTGCATTAGTAGGTTATTAGTACATCCAGGACTTAATATCAGGTGTATAAAGCTTGTTTATTGACAATGAACGTGTTTCTTTTGTTCTAAAGCAGCGGTGGTAACTCTTCATAACATAGTACAGCTGAAAGAACTACAACGGGCACTAATAGTATTTCCTTTAGAACTAAACAATAAATTAGAATCTCTTCAGTACTACCTGAAAATGTAGACCGAGACTGTTCACGTTACGATCCTGACAAACTGCATTAGTAGGTTATTAGTACATCCAGGACTTAATATCAGCTGTATAAAGCTTATTTATTGCCAATGAACGTGTTTCTTTTGTTCTAAAGCAGCGGTGGTAACTCTTCATAACATAGTACAGCTGAAAGAACTACAACGGGCAGTAATAGTATTTCCTTTAGAACTAAACAATAAATTAGAATCTCTTCAGTACTACCTGAAAATGTAGACCGAGACTGTTCACGTTACGATCCTGACAAACTGCATTAGTAGGTTATTAGTACATCCAGGACTTAATATCAGCTGTATAAATCTTATTTATTGCCAATGAACGTGTTTCTTTTGTTCTAAAGCAGCGGTGGTAACTCTTCATAACATAGTACAGCTGAAAGAACTACAACGGGCACTAATAGTATTTCCTTTAAAACTAAACAATAAATTAGAATATCTTCAGTACTACCTGAAAATGTAGACCGAGACTGTTCACGTTACGATCCTGACAAACTGCATTAGTAGGTTATTAGTACATCCAGGACTTAATATCAGGTGTATAAAGCTTGTTTATTGACAATGAACGTGTTTCTTTTGTTCTAAAGCAGCGGTGGTAACTCTTCATAACATAGTACAGCTGAAAGAACTACAACGGGCACTAATAGTATTTCCTATAGAACTAAACAATAAATTAGAATCTCTTCAGTACTACCTGAAAATGTAGACCGAGACTGTTCACGTTACGATCCTGACAAACTGCATTAGTAGGTTATTAGTACATCCAGGACTTAATATCAGGTGTATAAAGCTTGTTTATTGTCAATGAACGTGTTTCTTTTGTTCTAAAGCAGCGGTGGTAACTCTTCATAACATAGTTCAGCTGAAAGAACTACAACGGGCACTAATAGTATTTCCTTTAGAACTAAACAATAAATTAGAATCTCTTCAGTACTACCTGAAAATGTAGACCGAGACTGTTCACGTTACGATCCTGACAAACTGCATTAGTAGGTTATTAGTACATCCAGGACTTAATATCAGCTGTATAAAGCTTATTTATTGCCAATGAACGTGTTTCTTTTGTTCTAAAGCAGCGGTGGTAACTCTTCATGAAATAGTACAGCTAAAAGAACTACAACGGGTACAAATAGCACTTCCTTTAGAACTAAACAATAAATTAGACTCTCTTCTTTAGTACCTGAAGATGTAGACCGAGACTGTTCACGTTACGATCCTGACAAACGGCATTAGTAGGTTATTAGTACATCCAGGACTTAATATCAGTTGTATAAAGCTTGTTTATTGACAATGAACGTGTTTCTTTTGTTCTAAAGCAGCGGTGGTAACTCTTCATAACATAGTACAGCTGAAAGAACTACAACGGGCACTAATAGTATTTCCTTTAGAACTAAACAATAAATTAGAATCTCTTCAGTACTACCTGAAAATGTAGACCGAGACTGTTCACGTTACGATCCTGACAAACTGCATTAGTAGGTTATTAGTACATCCAGGACTTAATATCAGCTGTATAAAGCTTATTTATTGCCAATGAACGTGTTTCTTTTGTTCTAAAGCAGCGGTGGTAACTCTTCATAAAATAGTACAGCTGAAAGAACTACAACGGGCACTAATAGTATTTCCTTTAGAACTAAACAATAAATTAGAATCTCTTCAGTACTACCTGAAAATGTAGACCGAGACTGTTCACGTTACGATCCTGACAAACTGCATTAGTAGGTTATTAGTACATCCAGGACATAATATCAGCTGTATAAAGCTTATTTATTGCCAATGAACGTGTTTCTTTTGTTCTAAAGCAGCGGTGGTAACTCTTCATAACATAGTACAGTTGAAAGAACTACAACGGGCACTAATAGTATTTCCTTTAGAACTAAACAATAAATTAGAATCTCTTCAGTACTACCTGAAAATGTAGACCGAGACTGTTCCCGTTACGATCCTGACAAACTGCATTAGTAGGTTATTAGTACATCCAGGACTTAATATCAGCTGTATAAAGCTTATTTATTGCCAATGAACGTGTTTCTTTTGTTCTAAAGCAGCGGTGGTAACTCTTCATAACATAGTACAGCTGAAAGAACTACAACGGGCACTAATAGTATTTCCTTTAGAACTAAACAATAAATTAGAATCTCTTCAGTACTACCTGAAAATGTAGACCGAGACTGTTCACGTTACGATCCTGACAAACTGCATTAGTAGGTTATTAGTACATCCAGGACTTAATATCAGCTGTATAAAGCTTATTTATTGCCAATGAACGTGTTTCTTTTGTTCTAAAGCAGCGGTGGTAACTCTTCATGAAATAGTACAGCTAAAAGAACTACAACGGGTACAAATAGCACTTCCTTTAGAACTAAACAATAAATTAGACTCTCTTCTTTAGTACCTGAAGATGTAGACCGAGACTGTTCACGTTACGATCCTGACAAACGGCATTAGTAGGTTATTAGTACATCCAGGACTTAATATCAGTTGTATAAAGCTTGTTTATTGACAATGAACGTGTTTCTTTTGTTCTAAAGCAGCGGTGGTAACTCTTCATAACATAGTACAGCTGAAAGAACTACAACGGGCACTAATAGTATTTCCTTTAGAACTAAACAATAAATTAGAATCTCTTCAGTACTACCTGAAAATGTAGACCGAGACTGTTCACGTTACGATCCTGACAAACTGCATTAGTAGGTTATTAGTACATCCAGGACTTAATATCAGGTGTATAAAGCTTATTTATTGCCAATGAACGTGTTTCTTTTGTTCTAAAGCAGCGGTGGTAACTCTTCATAACATAGTACAGCTGAAAGAACTACAACGGGCACTAATAGTATTTCCTTTAGAACTAAACAATAAATTAGAATCTCTTCAATACTACCTGAAAATGTAGACCGAGACTGTTCACGTTACGATCCTGACAAACTGCATTAGTAGGTTATTAGTACATCCAGGACTTAATATCAGGTGTATAAAGCTTGTTTATTGACAATGAACGTGTTTCTTTTGTTCTAAAGCAGCGGTGGTAACTCTTCATAACATAGTACAGCTGAAAGAACTACAACGGGCACTAATAGTATTTCCTTTAGAACTAAACAATAAATTAGAATCTCTTCAGTACTACCTGAAAATGTAGACCGAGACTGTTCACGTTACGATCCTGACAAACTGCATTAGTAGGTTATTAGTACATCCAGGACTTAATATCAGCTGTATAAAGCTTATTTATTGCCAATGAACGTGTTTCTTTTGTTCTAAAGCAGCGGTGGTAACTCTTCATAACATAGTACAGCTGAAAGAACTACAACGGGCAGTAATAGTATTTCCTTTAGAACTAAACAATAAATTAGAATCTCTTCAGTACTACCTGAAAATGTAGACCGAGACTGTTCACGTTACGATCCTGACAAACTGCATTAGTAGGTTATTAGTATATCCAGGACTTAATATCAGCTGTATAAATCTTATTTATTGCCAATGAACGTGTTTCTTTTGTTCTAAAGCAGCGGTGGTAACTCTTCATAACATAGTACAGCTGAAAGAACTACAACGGGCACTAATAGTATTTCCTTTAGAACTAAACAATAAATTAGAATATCTTCAGTACTACCTGAAAATGTAGACCGAGACTGTTCACGTTACGATCCTGACAAACTGCATTAGTAGGTTATTAGTACATCCAGGACTTAATATCAGGTGTATAAAGCTTGTTTATTGACAATGAACGTGTTTCTTTTGTTCTAAAGCAGCGGTGGTAACTCTTCATAACATAGTACAGCTGAAAGAACTACAACGGGCACTAATAGTATTTCCTTTAGAACTAAACAATAAATTAGAATCTCTTCAGTACTACCAGAAAATGTAGACCGAGACTGTTCACGTTACGATCCTGACAAACTGCATTAGTAGGTTATTAGTACATCCAGGACTTAATATCAGTTGTGTAAAGCTTGTTTATTGACAATGAACGTGTTTCTTTTGTTCTAAAGCAGCGGTGGTAACTCTTCATAACATAGTACAGCTGAAAGAACTACAACGGGCACTAATAGTATTTCCTTTAGAACTAAACAATAAATTAGAATCTCTTCAGTACTACCTGAAAATGTAGACCGAGACTGTTCACGTTACGATACTGACAAACTGCATTAGTAGGTTATTAGTACATCCAGGACTTAATATCAGCTGTATAAAGCTTATTTATTGCCAATGAACGTATTTCTTTTGTTCTAAAGCAGCGGTGGTAACTCTTCATAACATAGTACAGCTGAAAGAACTACAACGGGCACTAATAGTATTTCCTTTAGAACTAAACAATAAATTAGAATCTCTTCAGTACTACCTGAAAATGTAGACCGAGACTGTTCACGTTACGATCCTGATAAACTGCATTAGTAGGTTATTAGTACATCCAGGACTTAATATCAGGTGTATAAAGCTTGTTTATTGACAATGAACGTGTTTCTTTTGTTCTAAAGCAGCGGTGGTAACTCTTCATAACATAGTACAGCTGAAAGAACTACAACGGGCACTAATAGTATTTCCTTTAGAACTTAACAATAAATTAGAATCTCTTCAGTACTACCTGAAATTGTAGACCCAGACTGTTCACGTTAAGATCCTGACAAACTGCATTAGTAGGTTATTAGTACATCCAGGACTTAATATCAGCTGTATAAAGCTTATTTATTGCCAATGAACGTGTTTCTTTTGTTCTAAAGCAGCGGTGGTAACTCTTCATAACATAGTACAGCTGAAAGAACTACAACGGGCACTAATAGTATTTCCTTTAGAACTAAACAATAAATTAGAATCTCTTCAGTACTACCTGAAAATGTAGACCGAGACTGTTCACGTTACGAACCTGAAAAACTGCATTAGTAGGTTATTAGTACATCCAGGACTTAATATCAGCTGTATAAAGCTTGTTTATTGCCAATGAACGTGTTTCTTTTGTTCTAAAGCAGCGGTGGTAACTCTTCATGACATAGTACAGCTGAAAGAACTACAACGGGTACCAATAGCACTTCCTTTAGAACTAACCAATAAATTAGACTCTCTTCTTTACTACCTGAAAATGTAGACAGAGACTGTTCACGTTACGATCCTGACAAACTGCATTAGTAGGTTATTAATACATCCAGGACTTAATATCAGCTGTATAAAGCTTGTTTATTGCCAATGAACGTGTTTCTTTTGTTCTAAAGCAGCGTTGGCAACTCTTCATGACATAGTACAGCTGAAAGAACTACAACGGGCACTAATAGCACTTACTTTAAAACTAAACAATAAATTAGACTCCCTTCTTTACTAACTGAAAATGTAGACCGAGACTGTTCACGTTACGATCCTGAAAAACTGCATTAGTAGGTTGTTAGTACATCCAGGACTTAATATCAGCTTTATACAGCTTGTTTTTGCCTATGAACGTGTTTCCGTATGTTCTAAAGCAGCATTGGTAACTCTTGATGACATAGTACAGCTGAAATTAACTACAACGGGCACTAATAGCATTACCTTTAAAACTAAACAATAAATTAGGATCTCTCCTTTACTACCTGAAAATGTAGACCAAGACCGTTCATGTTACAATCCTGACAAATTGCATTAGTAGGTTATTAGTATATCCAGGACTTAATATCAGCTGTATAAAGCTGGTTTATTGCCTATCAACGTGTTTCTGTATGTTCTAAAGCAGCAGTGGTAACTCTTGATGACATAGTATAGCTGAATTAAACTAGAACGGGCTCAAATAGCACTTCCTCTAGAACTAAACAATAAATTAGACTCTCTTCTTTACTACCTGAAAATGTAGACCGAAACTGTTTACGTTATGATCCTGCCAAACTGCATTAGTAGGCTATTAGTATATCCAGGACTTAATATCAGCTGTATAAAGCTTGTTTATAGCCTATCAACGTGTTTCTGTATGTTCTAAAGCAGCAGTGGTAACTCTTGATGACATAGTATAGCTGAAATAAACTAGAACGGGCTCAAATAGCACTTCCTCTAGAACTAAACAATAAATTAGACTACCTTCTTTACTACCTGAAAATGTAGACCGAAACTGTTTACGTTATGATTCTGCCAAACTGCATTAGCAGGTTATTAGTACATCCAAGACTTACTCTCACCTGTATAAAGCTATTTTATTGCCAATGAACGTGTTTCTTTTCTTCTAAAGCAGCGGTGGTAACACTTCGACATAGTACAGCTGAAAGAACTGCAACGGGTACTAATAGCACTTCCTTTAGAACTAAACAATAAATTAGACTCTCTTCTTTACTACCTGAAGATGTAGACCGAGACGGTTCACGTTACGATCCTGACAAACTGCATTAGTAGGCTATTAGTACATCCAGGACTTAATATCAGCTGTATAAAGCTTGTTTATTGCCAATGAACGTGTTTCTTTTGTTCTAAAGCAGCGGTGGTAACTCTTCATGAAATAGTACAGCTAAAAGAACTACAACGGGTACAAATAGCACTTCCTTTAGAACTAAACAATAAATTAGACTCTCTGCTTTAGTACCAGAAGATGTAGACCGAGACTGTTCAGGTTATGATCCTGCCAAACTGCATTAGTAGGTTATTAGTTTATCCAGGACTTAATATCTGCTGTATAAAGCTTGTTAATTGCTTATCAACGTGTTTCTGTATGTTCTAAAGCAGCAGTGGTAACTCTCGATGACATAGTAAAAGCTGAAATAAACTAGAACGGGCCCTAATAGCATTTTCTTTAAAACTAAACAATATATTAGGCTCTCTCCTTTACTACCTGAAAATGTACACCAAGACAGTTCACGTTACCATCCTGACAAACTGCATTAGTAGGTTATTAGTACATCCAGAACTTAATATCAGCTGTATAAAGCTTGTTTATTGCCAATGAACGTGTTTCTGTATGTTCTAAAGCAGCAGTGGTAACTCTTCATGACATAGTACAGCTGATAGAACTACAACGGGTACTAATAGCACTTCCTTTAGAACTAAACGGTAATTTAGAATTTCTTCTTTACCACCTGAAAATGTAGACCGAGACTGTTCACGTTACGATCTTGACAAACTTCATTAGTAGGTTATTAGTATATCCAGGACTTAAAATTAACTGTATAAAGCCTTTTTAATGCCTATAAACGTGTTTCTGTATGTTCTAAAGCAGCAGTGGTAACTCTTGATGACATAGTATAGTTGAAAAAAACTAGAACAGGCTCTAATAGCATATCCTTTAGAACTAAACAATAAATTAGGCTCTCTCTTTTCCTACTTAAAAATGTAGGCCAAAACTGTTTACGTTATGATACTGTCAAACTGCATTCGTAGGTTATTAGTACATCCAGGACTTAATATCAGCTGTATAAGGCATGTTTATTGCCTATGAACGTATTTCTGTATGTTCTAAAGCTGCAGTGGTAACTCTTCATGACATAGTACAGCTGATAGAACAACAACGGGTACTAATAGCACTTCCTTTAGAACTAAACGGTAATTTAGAATTTCTTCTTTACCACCTGAAAATGTAGACCGAGACTGTTCACGTTACGATCTTGACAAACTGCATTAGTAGGTTATTAGTATATCCAGGACTTAATATAAACTGTATAAAGCCTTTTTAATGCCTATAAACGTGTTTCTGTATGTTCTAAAGCAGCAGTGGTAACTCTTGATGACATAGTATAGTTGAAATAAACTAGAACAGGCTCTAATAGCATATCCTTTAGAACTAAACAATAAAGTAGGCTCTCTTCTTTACTACCTAAAAATGTAGACCGAAACTGTTCAAGTTGTGATCCTGCCAAACTGCATTAGTAGGTTATTAGTATATCCAATTCTTAATATCAGCTGTATAAAGCTTGTTTATTACCTATGAACGTATTTCTGTATGTTCTAAAGCTGCAGTGGTAACTCTTCATGACATAATACAGCCGAAGTGTACTACAACGGGGACTTCCTTTAGAACTAAAGGTTACATTAGGCACTTTCCTTAACTACCTGAAAATGTAGACCGAAACTGTTCAGGTTATGATCCTGCCAAACTGCATTAGTAGGTTATTAGTTTATCCAGGACTTAATATCTGCTGTATAAAGCTTGCTAATTTCCTATCAGCGTGTTTCTGTATGTTCTAAAGCAGCAGTGGTAACTCTCGATGACATAGTATAGCTGAAATAAACTAGAACGGGCCCTAATAGCATTTTCTTTAAAACTAAACAATAAATTAGGCTCTCTCCTTTACTACCTCAAAATGTAGACAAGACAGTTCACGTTACCATCCTGTCAAACTGCATTCGTAGGTTATTAGTACATCCAGGACTAAATATCTGCTGTATAAAGCTTGTTTATGGCCAATGAACGTTTTTCTGTTGTTCTAAAGCAGCAGTGGTAACTCTTTGACATCGTACAGCAGAAAGAACTACAACGGGTACTAGTAATACTTCCTTTAGAACTAAACAATAAATTAGACTCTCTTCTTTACTACCTGAAGGTGAAGACCGAGACTGTTCACGTTACGATCCTGACAAACTGTATTAGTAGGTTATTAGTACATCCAGGACTTAATATCAGCTGTATAAAGCTTGTTTATTGCCAATGAAAGTGTTTCTCTATGTTCTAAAGCAGCAGTGGTAACTATTCATGACATAGTACAGCTGAAAAAACTTCTACGGGCGTTAATAGTATTTCCGTTAAAACTAAACAGTAATTTAGAATCTCTTTATTACCACCTGAAAATGTAGACCGAGACTGTTCACGTTACGATCCTGACAAACTGCATTAGTAGGTTACTAGTACATCCAGGACCTAATATCAGCTGTATAAAGCTTGTTTATTGCCAATGAACGTCTTTCTGTTGTTCTAAAGCAGTAGTGGGAACTCTTCATGACATAGTACACCTGATAGAACTACAACGGGTACTAATAGCACTTCCTTTAGAACTAAACGGTAATTTAGAATTTCTTCTTTACCACCTGAAAATGTAGACCGAGACTGTTCACGTTACGATCTTGACAAACTGCATTAGTAGGTTACTAGTACATCCAGGACTTAATATCAGCTGTATAAAGCTTGTTTATTGCCAATGAACGTCTTTCTGTTGTTCTAAAGCAGTAGTGGTAACTCTTCATGACATAGTACAGCTGATAGAACTACAACGGGTACTAATAGCACTTCCTTTAGAACTAAACGGTAATTTAGAATTTCTTCTTTACCACCTGAAAATGTAGACCGAGACTGTTCACGTTACGATCTTGACAAACTGCATTAGTAGGTTATTAGTATATCCAGGACTTAATATCAACTGTTTAAAGCCTTTTTAATGCCTATAAACGTGTTTCTGTATGTTCTAAAGCAGCAGTGGTAACTCTTGATGACATAGTATAGTTGAAATAAACTAGAACAGGCTCTAATAGCATATCCTTTAGAACTAAACAATAAATTAGGCTCTCTCCTTTCCTACTTAATAATGTAGACCAAAACTGTTTACGTTATGATCCTGTCAAACTGTATTCGTAGGTTAATAGTACATCCAGGACTTAATATCAGCTGTATAAAGCTTGTTTATTGCCAATGAACGTGTCTCTGTATGTTCTAAAGCAGCAGTCGTAACTATTCATGACATAGTACAGCTGCAAAACTTCAACGGGCGTTAATAGTAATTCCTTTAGAACTAAACAGTAATTTAGAATCTCTTTTTTACCACCTGAAAATGTAGACCGAGACTGTTCACGTTACTATCTTGACAAACTGCATTAGTAGGTTATTAGTATATCCAGGACTTAATATCAACTGTATAAAGCCTTTTTAATGCCTATAAACGTGTTTCTGTATGTTCTAAAGCAGCAGTGGTAACTCTTGATGACATAGTATAGTTGAAATAAACTAGAACAGGCTCTAATAGCATATCCTTTAGAACTAAACAATAAATTAGGCTCTCTCCTTTCCTACTTAAAAATGTAGACCAAAACTGTTTACGTTATGATCCTGTCAAACTGCATTCGTAGGTTATTAGTACATCCAGGACTTAATATCAGCTGTATAAAGCTTGTTTATTGCCAATGAACGTGTTTCTGTTGTTCTAAAGCAGCAGTGGTAACTCTTCATGACATCGTACAGCAGAAAGAACTACAACGGGTACTAGTAATACTTCCTTTAGAACTAAACAATAAATTAGACTCTCTTCTTTACTACCTGAAGATGAAGACCGAGACTGTTCACGTTACGATCCTACCAAACTGCATTAGGTTATTAGTACATCCAGGACTTACACTATCAACTGTTTAAAGCTTGTTTACTGCCTACAAACGTGTTTCTGTATGTTCTAAAGCAGCAGTGGTAACTATTCATGACATAGTACAGCTGAAAGAACTACAACGGGCGCTAATAGTATTTCCTTTAGAACTAAACACTAATTTAGAATCTCTTCTTTACCACCTGAAAATGTAGACCGAGACTGTTCACGTTACGATCCTGACAAATTGCATTAGTAGGTTACTAGTACATCCAGGACCTAATATCAACTGTATAAAGCTTGTTTATTGCCAATGAACGTATTTCTGTTGTTCTAAAGCAGTAGCGGTAACTCTTCATGACATAGTACACTTCTTTTAGAACTATACAATAAATTAGACTCTGTTCTTTACCACCTGAAGATGTAGACCGAGACTGTTCACGTTACGATCCTGACAAACTGCACTGGTAGGTTATTAGTACATCCAGGACTTAATATCAACTGTATAAAGCCTTTTTAATGCCTATAAACGTGTTTCTGTATGTTCTAAAGCAGCAGTGGTAACCCTTCATGACATAATACATATGAAATGTACTACGACGGGCACTAATAGCACTTCCTTTAGAACTAAACAATAAATTAGGCTCCCTTCTTTACTACTTGAAAATGTAGACCAAGACTGTTCACGTTACGATCCTGACAAACTGCATTAGAAGGTTATTAGTACATACAGAACTTAATGTCACCTGTATAAAGCGTGTTTATTGCCTATCAACGTGTTTCTGTATGTTCTAAAGCAGCAGTGGTAACTCTTGATGACATAGTACGTACAGCTGAAATAAACTACAACGGGCACTTCCTTTAGAAAAAATGATACATTAGGATCTCTCCTTTACTACCTGTAAATGTAGACCGTAACTGTTTACGTTACGATGCTGACAAACTGCAATAGTAGGTTATTAGTATATCCAGGACTTAGTATCACCTGTGTACAGCTTGCTTATTGTCTATGAACGTGTTTCTGTATGTTCTAAAGCAGCAGCGGTAACTCATGAAGACATTTACAGCTGAAAGAACTACAACGGGCACTAATAGCACTTCCTTTAGAACTACACAATAAAATAGGCTCTCTCCTTTACTACCTGAAAAAGTAGACCGAAACTGTTTACGTTACGATGCTGACAAACTGCAATAGTAGGTTATTAGTATATCCAGGACTTAGTATCACCTGTGTACAGCTTGCTTATTGTCTATGAACGTGTTTCTGTATGTTCTAAAGCAGCAGTGGTAACTCTTCATGACATAGTACAAATAAAAGAACTACAACGGGCACTAATAGTATTTCCTTTAGAACTAAACAATAAATTAGAATCTGTTCTTTACCACCTAAAAATGTAGACCGAGACTTTTCACGTTACGATCCTGACAAACTGCATTAGTAGGTTATTAGTACATCCAGGACTTAATATCAGCTGTATAAAGCTTGTTTATTGCCAATGAACGTGTTTTCGTATGTTCTAAAGCAGCAGTGGTAACTTTTTATTACATAGTACAGCTGATAGAACTACAACGGGCACTAATAGCACTTCCTTTAGAACTAAACAATAAATTAGGCTCTCTTCTTTACTACCTGAAAATGATGACCGAGATTGTTCACGTTACGATCCTGAAAAACTGCATTAGTAAGTTATTAGTACATCCACGACTTAATATCACCTGTATAAAGCTTGTTTATTGCATATCAACGTGTTTCTGTATGTTCTAAAGCAGCAGTGGTAACTCTTGATGACATAGTACGTAGAGCTGAAATGAACTACAACGGGCATTTCCTTTAGAACAAAACGACACATTAGGTTCTCTCCTTTACTACCTGAAAAGGTAGACCGAAACTGTTCACGTTACCATCCTGGCAAACTGCATTAGTAGGTTACTAGTACATCCAGTTCACGTTACCATCCTGGCAAACTGCATTAGTAAATTATTAGTTCATCCAGGACTTAATATCACCTGTATACAGCTTGTTTTTGCCTATGAACGTGTTTTCGTATGTTCTAAAGCAGAATTGGTAACTCTTGATGACATAGTACAGCTGAAATTAACTACAACGGGCACTAATAGCATTTCCTTTAAAACTAAACAATAAATTAGGCTCTCTCCTTTACTACCTGAAAATGTAGACCATGACAGTTCACGTCACCTTCCTGACAAACTGCATTAGTAGGTTATTAGTACATCCAGGTCTTAATATCAGCTGTATAAAGCTTGTTTATTGCCTATCAACGTGTTTCTGTATGTTCTAAAGCAGCAGTGGCAACTCTTGATGACAATATATAGCTGAAATAAACTAGAACGGGCGCTAATAGCACTTCCTTTAGAACTAAACAATAAATTAGACTCTCTTCTTTACTACCTCAAAATGTAGACCGAGACTGTTCACGTTACGATCCTGACAAACTGCATTAGTAGGTTATTAGTACATCCAGGACTTAATATCAGCTGTATAAAGCTTGTTTATTGCCAATGAACGTGTTTTCGTATGTTCTAAAGCAGCAGTGGTAACTTTTTATTACATAGTACAGCTGATAGAACTACAACGGGCACTAATAGTATTTCCTTTAGAACTAATCAATAAATTAGGCTCTCTTCTTTACTACCTGAAAATGTAGACCGAGATTGTTCACGTTACGATCCTGAAAAACTGCATTAGTAAGTTATTAGTACATCCACGACTTAATATCACCTGTATAAAGCTTGTTTATTGCCTATCAACTTGTTTCTGTATGTTCTAAAGCAGCAGTAATAACTCTTGATGACATAGTACGTACAGCTGAAATGAACTACAACGGGCACTTTCTTTAGAACAAAACGACACATTAGGTTCTCTCCTTTACTACCTGAAAAGGTAGACCGAAACTGTTCACGTTACCATCCTGGCAAACTGCATTAGTAGGTTACTAGTACATCCAGTTCACGTTACCATCCTGGCAAACTGCATTAGTAAATTATTAGTTCATCCAGGACTTAATATCACCTGTATACAGCTTGTTTTTGCCTATGAACGTGTTTTCGTATGTTCTAAAGCAGAATTGGTAACTCTTGATGACATAGTACAGCTGAAATTAACTACAACGGGCACTAATAGCATTTCCTTTAAAACTAAACAATAAATTAGGCTCTCTCCTTTACTACCTGAAAATGTAGACCATGACAGTTCACGTCACCTTCCTGACAAACTGCATTAGTAGGTTATTAGTACATCCAGGTCTTAATATCAGCTGTATAAAGCTTGTTTATTGCCTATCAACGTGTTTCTGTATGTTCTAAAGCAGCAGTGGCAACTCTTGATGACAATATATAGCTGAAATAAACTAGAACGGGCGCTAATAGCACTTCCTTTAGAACTAAACAATAAATTAGACTCTCTTCTTTACTACCTCAAAATGTAGACCGAGACTGTTCACGTTACGATCCTGACAAACTGCATTAGTAGGTTATTAGTACATCCAGGACTTAATATCAGCTGTATAAAGCTTGTTTATTGCCAATGAACGTGTTTTCGTATGTTCTAAAGCAGCAGTGGTAACTTTTTATTACATAGTACAGCTGATAGAACTACAACGGGCACTAATAGTACTTCCTTTAGAACTAATCAATAAATTAGGCTCTCTTCTTTACTACCTGAAAATGTAGACCGAGATTGTTCACGTTACGATCCTGGCAAACTGCATTAGTAAGTTATTAGTACATCCACGACTTAATATCACCTGTATAAAGCTTGTTTATTGCCTATCAACTTGTTTCTGTATGTTCTAAAGCAGCAGTAATAACTCTTGATGACATAGTACGTACAGCTGAAATGAACTACAACGGGCACTTTCTTTAGAACAAAACGACACATTAGGTTCTCTCCTTTACTACCTGAAAAGGTAGACCGAAACTGTTCATGTTACGATGCTGACAAACTGAATTAGTAGGTTATTAGTATGTCCAGGACTTCATATCTGATCTATAAAGCTAGTTTATTGCCTATGAAGGTGTTTCTGTAGCTCTAAAGCAACAGTGGCAACTCTTGGTGACCTAGTACAGCTGAAACGGGCACTTCCTTTAGAACTAACCGATACATTAGGCTCTCTCCTTTACTACCTGAAAATGTAGACCGAAACTGTTCACGTTAGCATTCTGCCAAACTGCATTAGTAAGTTATTAGTACATCCAGGACTTAATATCACCTGTAGACAGCTTGTTTTTGCCTATGATCGTGTTTTCGTATGTTCTAAAGCAGAATTGGTAACTCTTGATGACATAGTGCAGCTGAAATTAACTACAACGGGCACTAATAGCATTTCCTTTAAAACTAAACAATAAATTAGGCTCTCTCTTTTACTACCTGAAAATGTAGACCAAGACAGTTCACGTTACCATCCTGACAAACTGCATTAGTAGGTTATTAGTACATCCAGGACTTAATATCAGGCTGTATAAAGCTTGTTTATTGCCAATGAACGTGTTTCTGTATGTTCTAAAGTAGCAGTGGTAACTATTCATGACATAGTACAGCTAAAAGAACTACAACGGGCGCTAATAGTATTTCCTTTGGAACTAACCAATAATTTAGAATCTCTTCTTTACCACCTGAAAATGTAGACCGAGACTGTTCACGTTACGATCCTGACAAACTGCATTAGTAGGTTATTAGTACATCCAGGACTTAATATCAGGCTGTATAAAGCTTGTTTATTGCCAATGAACGTATTTCTGTTGTTCTAAAGTAGTAGTGGTAACTCTTCATGACATAGTACAGCTGAAAGAACTACAACGGGTACAAATAGCACTTCCTTTAGAACCAAACAATAAATTAGACTCTCTTCTTTACTACCTGAAGATGTAGACCGAGACTGTTCACGTTACGATCCTGTCACCACCCTTGTTTTGAAAGCTGTTGTTAAGTATCGCCACTCTACTCGGTCCGCCTGTGATGATCCTTCTCCAGATAGTTTTCCTACTTGTTGTAAAAGGGACTTATACCGCTCCAGTTTACCGCTTACAAATATCAAGTGTTTTTTATTACCAAGAGTGAATGTAATTTCACTGCTTTGTAAATTTGATTTGATTAATTTAATGTTATATGTAACCAGATGAATACATTTCTTCACTTTGTCATGGTTGAAGTTGCTTCAATTTTTATAATAGTGTTCAACCAATTTCAGTACTGTGTCAATCATCCTTTATCTAATAGACTTGTCTGTCCGTCCGTTCGTCCGTCCGGAACGCTGTTTCAGCAGCCAAACCGTAAGAGATAGAGAAAAAAGTTATTAAAGTTATATGTTTGGAATGGTCATGTCAGCTCAGGAACCGAATTTCAGTCACGTGACACTTCCGGTTTTCGAGAAATCACAAAAAAGACCGTTTTTCAAATAGAACGCGTATTAAATAAAAATGTTTCAGCAGCCAAACGGAGCTGCGACCCTCTGCACCTTAAAACGTCGATCGGTTAGGCAACCACTTTGACACCTTCCAGGTCTGGGTACAGTTTTTATTTAATACGCGTTCTAATGAGACATTTGTCTCACTGGATTGCTTGTATATGTTACCGGAAATGTATGTAATCCGTCATTATATAGAATTCCTAGGAAATGTATATAATTCCTAAAATAGTCAGGAAATGTGGGAAATAAATTTTATTATATACATTTCCTAACCTGGAATCGGAAATGTGTTAAATTAGGGATGTCATGTCGGTAGATTAGGTTAGGTTAGGTTAAGTTAGGTTAGTAGCACTAACAAACCGTCACACTGCTAAGGAAAACCTCAGTTCATCTGCATTTTATTTTTCATTAATTCACAAATTCTACAGTATAATGTTGATTTTCATACATTTCCTAGTACCATTTAGGAATTGCATACAATGCCTAGGAAATATTAAAGAACCTTTGACTAATTATTTTACACATTTCCTAAATTGGCTCGGCATTATATACATTTCCTAGGAATTGTATACAATTCCTAGAAAATGTATATAATTGTAAAATGTATACAATTCCTAGGTTTCATACATTTCCTGTAACATATATATATATATATATATATATATATATATATATAATAGGCTTGTCTGGGACGCTGTTTCAGCAGCTAAACCGTAAGAGATAGAGAAAAAAGTTATTAAAGTTATTTGTTTGGAATGGTCATGTCAGGTCAGAAACCGAATTTCAATCACTTGACAATTCCGGTTTTCGAGAGATCACGTGATTTCTCGAAAACGCGTTCTATTTGAAAAACGGTCTTTTTTGTTTTATTAAATGAGACATTTGTCTTACTGGTTGCTAGTCTATAATATAATTTTCCTTAATGTGTGTTTGTCTGTGGCACAAAATAAAATCTAACGTTCCGGCTTCACAGATGTTTATATTTGTTTAGGTTTTGTTTTTCTTATCTTAGCGCTCGGCTCGGAGCTTGACCTTTCGCGTATCCTATTTCACATGCGCGTAGCGCGCAATTTGCTTGTGTTAATAAAATTTTGAGACATTTTATCTAAACAAAAAGGAACTTGTATTAGGTTAATTACAAGATATTTTTTAATACTACCTTTTAAGATCACGCTGCGTAATCAATGTACTGCAATACTTTTTATATCAATTATATGTTGTATAGCACAACACCACCCACACATCAAAAACTTGGATACGAAAGAAATTTTGCTTCTTATATATCGCTTTTATCACAGTTGTGGTTTCAGAAGCTCGTAAATAAAATAAAGGGTGTTTTTTATAGGGATACAACTTTAAATTGAAATAAAACACAGAAAGATGTTTTTTAATATCTATAAAATTGGCTTTATCTGAAAGATAATTTTATGGCATTTATGTTTGAATATGATTTCGGGCATGTGACCGCCGCGGCTGGCGTGTACATGACGTAATCTGGAGGTCCAATTTTCACACACTCTTCGCAGTAAATCAGGCTGTATTTCGGCAATAACGCGTCGAATGTTGGCTTCCAAGTGCTCAATTGTTTCCGGTTTATCGACGTAAACATGCGACTTTACATATCCTCAAAGAAAATAATCTAACGGCGTCAAATCACACGAAAGAGGTGGCCAGTTAACAGATCCATTTCGTGGATCCATTTTGTGGATCTGTTAACTGGCCACCTCTTTCGTGCGATTTGACGCCGTTAGATTATTTTCTTTGAGGATATGTAAAGTCGCATGTCTACGTCGATAAACCGGAAACAATTGAGCACTTGGAAGCCAAAATTCGACGCGATATTGCTGAAATGAAATACAGTCTGATTTACTGCGAAAAGAGTGTGTGAAAATTGGACCTTCAGATTACGTCATGTACACGCCAGCCGCGGCGGTCACATGCCCGAAATCATATTCAAACATAAATGCCAAAAAATTATCTTTCAGATAAAGCCAATTTCATGGATATTAAAAACATCTTCCTGTGTTTTATTTCAATTTAAAGTTGTATCCCTCTAAAAAAACACCCTTTAGTAATGACGCATTTTATTTTTAAAGTTATTTTATTCATAACGCTACATACTTGTTTATACATTTACAAATTTTAACTTTACAGCCATATTTTCCTTTCCTATGTCAACGACTCCAATATTGACTAGCACCAGTTTGGTTATGCAGGACTTCAGGGTTTGTACTCTCTTATCGCTGTATGCCTTCGAAAACCTCTCTGGTAGGAAAATAGCATTTTCTTCTGTTTCAACCATTATCTTCCTTCCAAATGTTGTTACCGGCTTGATGTTTATTAATTTATACGGTTTATATAATTCCATATCACAGCTTTTAGGGTGGGTTTCACAGAACACTCCCCAATACTTGTTAAATCTTTAATAATTTGATCCATATTGTGTAATATGTTGGTAACTACACAGAGTTGACAACTGAGCTCTGAACATATTTATAATAAATTAAGAAAAACAACATATTTTGCATCAGTTAAATTATTACATGTTTTCTAAACAACAGAAATCAAAAACATATTTTCCATATGTTTCAGTAAAAGCGGAAAACCACTAAAATGCATTGATCTTGTCATTCCATTTCGTTAGGTGTTCGGCACATATTGTATTTATACACATTTATATTAAAACTTGAGGTTTTTTCAATCAACATAAATGTTTTTTTATTGTATTATCTACATCAACAATCGTAACAGTATACAATATATATTTAATATAAAGTACATATGCATTCCATGAGCTGATTTGATGGTGGATGACGTGGAGGGATCAGCACAGTGGCATTACCCTGGAAACCTTAGATGGTTAGTAGGTCCTGTGGCCATTTCTTTTTAAGTAGTTTGTATGCTGGTATCTCGACTAGGATTTCTACTGTTGGGTTGGGGTGTACTTGTAGGCGGTCGTAGTGTTTTCTGTCACATTGTTGAATAATCTCTTTTACAAAGGGGATATTTAGATCGGTGTGCAATGTTTGATTGGTAATATACCATGGTGCAGCTGCTATTTGTCTCAAGACTTTGGACTGAAATGTTTGTATAATTTTGAGATTTGGCATACTTGAACTACCCCATAATTCCAGTCCGTATGTCCAAATTGGTCGGATAAATGTTTTGTAAAGAAGGATTTTATTTTCTAAGGAGAGGGGGGATTTTCTTCCAACTAACCAACTCATCTTCTTTAGTTTCAGGTCCATTTCCTCTAGTACAGGCGCCAGGGAAATCGTTAATAGGGCTTTACGTGCAATTCTTGGTACCAGCATTTTGGGTTAATGGGTGGGTGGGGGGCTGTGCTCTGAGTCTAACTTTAAGTTTTCGGATCGATCGGAGAAATTGTTTTTCCGCAATATCGGAAGAAGTGTTGAAAACGGTTTTTTAGCAATTTCTCGCTTCCTGTTGCTCTGATGCTGAAATTGCATCAATACAAGTCTGTAGTTTATGAAATTTCTCACAACTTTTGGAAATACCTTTTTCTCGTGCGCTCAACAATGCAAAAGTTGTTACCCCATAAAGCCAAGAAATTAAGGGTTGAAATGGGTTTTACGTAAATATATCGCTTTCAGTTAATCCTACGATAAAAAATACTCTTATATTTTTTGTAAAACAACTAATTTGCATAAAATTTGTGTATGAGTATTTTTCCATTTGGACAATTATTTACCGTTCTACAGCGCCGCAAATGTCGCAAGTCACGTAAACCATACATTTAATGTGCACTTTCGAACGGCCCTGTTCCTTTGAGGTACAGTTTGTAGCGCGTCTTTTTATGTGGTTTCCCCGATATGCCTACTCCACGAAGTGTATTTCTAACAGTCTCACACTTCCCATGGTCTTTTTGATGGACCGGGTTCTGAATCGTTGATCCCACTCATTGCAGAATCGTTGATTTTATCGCCCTTGTCAAGTTGTGTTTCCTTTGAAAAGAACTCGGAAAGAGAAAATATGTTGTTGTCGTAATTGATGTGATATTCGTCAACATCTGTAGTAAGCATTCTGGAGAATTCCTGCACGTTCTCACAGGATTCTCCGGCGGGAAGCAAATGACGGTGCACTTTAAACCCGCTTTGCGACAGCCATAGGCCTTTCCACATTTGGTCTTGCACCCGCATGAAATTAATTTTATTATTGCAAGAGGCGCGGGAGGCTCAGTGATAGACACCTGTGTAAACGTACGGTCACTTTTCTTTTAGCCCCATCTTCCCGCGGGTAGAGTGTCACTAAACTTAAACAAAATAAAAATTTATATTCAAAATGAATGATTCACGACTCACCATGTGAAGAACAATCAACTCGGTTATTCTGTTATTTGATTAATTTTTTGAATCTAGACTGTAGTGTGTTTCTCTTTGCAAGCCCGGAAAACTGAATACGAAGGATATATCATGCGTGAAACACGGCGATGCTGTATCAAAGCATATCTTGTTTTTGCATGCATTTTCTGGTCTGACACAACATCGGCTGCTTACGGTATGGGCAAAGTGAAATTTCTTAAAACCCTAGAAAAGACACCTAGCCTGGAATCTGCAGTGAATCGCTTTGTACAGAAAGATGTAGACGCGGATATCATCGCATTAGCGGGAGAGCAATTTTTTATTGCGTTGTACGGTGGAGACATCCATAAAGACAAGTCAATCAACTTGCTGCGATACAAACACTTCGCGAAATCCCTTGCGAAGTCAACGTTTAATCTGGCATCCCTGCCACCTACAAAAAACACGGCCAGGATGCACGCATTCCGGACATACCATCAAGTTCAATCCTGGCTTGGAAATGACACTCCGCGGAAAGATGGGGCTGGAAGAAACGTGGCCGTACGTTTACACCGGTGCCTAGCACTGAGCCTCCCGCGCCTACTGCAATAATTAAATTAATTTCATGCGGGTGTAAGACCAAATGTGGAAAGGCTTGTGGCTGCCGCAAAGCGGGTTTAAAGTGCACCTCCATTTGCTCCATATTCGCCGGGGAATCCTGTGAGAACGTGCAAGAAATCTCCAGAATGCTTGCTACAGATGAAGACGAATACCACACCAGCTACGACGATGACATATTTTCTCTTCCCGAGTTTGTTTCAAGGGAAACACAACTTAACAAGGGCGACAAAATCAACGATTCTGCAATGATTGGAATTGACGATGCAGAACCCGGCCCATCAAAAAGACCAAGGGAAGTGTAGAAATACACTTCGTGGATTAGGCCTATAGGGAAGACCACGTAAAAAAACGCGCCACAAGCTGCACCTCAAAGGTGGTGTGGAAAACAGTTGGTGCGACACACTCGAAGGAACAGGGCCGTTAGAAGGTGCACACTAAATGTACGGTTTACGTGACTTGCGACATTTGCGGCGCTGTAGAACGGTAAATAATTGTCCAAATGGAAAAATACTCATACACAAATTTTATGCAAATTAGTTGTTCTACAAAAAATATAAGAGTATTTTTTATCGTAGGATTAACTGAAAGCGATATATATACGTAAAACCCATTTCAACCCTTAATTTCTTGGCTTTATGGGGTAACAACTTTTAAATTGTTGAGCGCACGAGAAAAAGGCATTTCCAAAAGTTGTGAGGAAATTCATAAACTACAAACTTGTACTGATGCAATTTCAGTGACAGAGCAACAGGAAACGAGAAATTGCTGAAAAACCGTTTTCAACACTTCTTCCGATATTGCGGAAAAACAATTTCTCCGATCGATCCGAAAACTTAAAATTAGACTCAGAGCACAGCCCCCCACCGACCCATTAACACAAAATGCTGGTACCAAGAATTGCATGTAAAAAGTCCCTGGCGCCTGTACTACTTTCTTTTCTTAGTTATGTGCAATTTCCAGGTCAACTTGCTATCTAGATGTAGCCCCAAGTAGCGGACTTCTGTAGCATTAGGTATTTGTATATTATTGAGATGGACATGTGGGCAGTTTTGTTTTCTTAACGTGAAAGTCACGTGTGTGGACTTGCTCTCATTTATCTTAATTCTCCACTGACTAAACCATTCTTGAAGCAGATCCACATGGTTCTGTAGTTTTTGTGTAGCAGCTACGGGATCTTCGTTTGTGGCTAAAATAGCAGTATCGTCTGCAAATGTTCCAATTACGGTGTGTGGGGTTACTGGTAGATCAGTTGTGTAGATTAAATAGAAAATTGGCCCCAACACACTTCCTTGAGGAACTCCTGATGTAATAGGATATATATCTGATGTTTCTTCACCGCACTGGACCTGATATTAGCGAGATGATAAGTAGGATTTTAATATTTAGAAATAATGGTGCGGTAGCTTTTTCTTGATTTTAAATAAAAGCCCATTATGCCATACTTTGTCAAACGCTTGCTGTATGTCTAAAAAGACGGCCGAACAGAATTGCTTATCTTCGAATGCTTTATGGATAGTATTGACAAGTCGATGGCATTGCTGGATGGTCGAGTGACTGTGTCTAAATCCAAACTGATGATTTGGCAAGCATTCCTCTAGTAAATTATTGTCGCTCATTCTTTTGAGTAGCAGTTTTTCCAAAAGTTTGGAGATAACTGATAACAGACTTATAGGCCGGTAGGAGGTAACGTCTGTGGGTGGTTTTCCCGGTTTTAAAATCAATATAATGTAAGCGTGCTTAAGTTGAGTTGGCCAATATGATAATCTGAGTATAGCGTTAAAGATTATCTTTAAAAACCTTACTCCACATTCAGGCAGTTCAGATAGTAATTTGCCGGTGACTAGATCGTATCCTGCAGCCTTTTTCTTGTTTATGTATTTGATTTCAATCTCAATTTCTTTTGTAGTAAAGTTTGCAATTGGTCGTGACATTTGAAAGGGTGCACTCAAAAACTCGTCAACATTTGCATCTGGGTTAGTTGTGTGTGGTTGGAAAACTTGAGCAAAATGTTGTGCATACACTTCCGCTTTTTCACTATCTGATCTCGCACAGCTGTTGTCAGGATTGCGGAGAGGAGAAACAGTAGGTGTTGGTCGCTTGAAACCTTTTGTTGCTTTCCATATTGAATTATCTTTTTTTGATAGGTTATTGAGATATCTAGCAAAAGTTTCATTTCGGGCCATTCGCAGCTTTAATTTTAAAGTATTTGCCAGTCTGTTATAAGTGGTTTTATCTACTGGATGTCGACTTCGTTGCCATCGGGCTCTTGCTCTTCTTTTTTCGGCTATCAGCTTTATTATTTCGGCAGGGATGTTTTCTTGCACAGATGTTATAAAGTAATTTGTGGCTTCGTCTATGTCTGTTTCTGATTCTATGTTAATATTCCGAATGTTTAAATTTTGGTATGTGTACTCTCTGAATAAGTCCCAATTAGTGAATGCGTTGCGTAATACTGGTTTGCGCTTCTTTTTTATTATAGTAGTACTAATGGTGGCACAGACAGCTGTATGATCTGAAGCTAAGTCAAAGTTCGACTTTACATCTGTAAAATTAGTTGATATGCCTTTTGTGATATAGAAGTCCAGCAGGTCAGGAATTTTATTCAAGTCTGATGGCCCATATGTTGGTTCTCCTGTAGATAGGGTACAGTAGGCCTAATTATTTTCATCGATAATTTTGTAAAATGCACGACCCCTTGTCGTCGTTAATCTTGAGCCCCAGCTAAGATGCTTGGCATTGAAGTCTCCACCAACTATAAACCTTTGTCCCAATGAATCAAAGTACCGTTTTAGGTCGTCATTGTTAATAAGTCGATGTTTAGGCGGGCAGTACACAGCAGATATTGTGATTCGGTTATCCAACTTGTTGACCAGTACGGTTGTGGCCTGAAGAAAGTTTTCTTCATATTTCGGTAGTTCATGATGAATAATCGTTTCACGAACAATGATGGCTGTTCCACCATGCGCATCGCCATCCGGGTGTTGGGTATGGTATATGACATAATTTGGTATTTTTATAAATGATTTGTCGGTAAAATGAGTTTCCGATATTAGAAGAATATCTATGTTGTGAATTTTTAAAAAGATTTCCACTTCTTGTTTTTTTGACTGGAGGCCGTTGGCATTCCATAAAGCTAACAGTAGGAATTTAGCCATTGCGGACTAGTTTGTTTATAACAGGATCATGTTATTTTGTTGTACTAATTGTGTAAACATACTTTTGAATTCATTGAGAAATTGATTAAGTGTAATATCTGAGTTGGTGGTTGTTGGTTCTGTATTGTTTCTTGTCATCTGCGCGTAAGTAATTTGATCATTATAGCGTTTATATTCATTAATGCGTTTTCTTGGTTGCTGTTGTGCTGCTCGATATTTGTACTGTAATTCATGATATATTTGACAACTTTTATAGTTTGCCGGATGTGCACCGTCGCATAAGATGCATTTGGCGGAGGTGTCCCTTGTTTTCATACAGGATCTAGTATCATGAGGTCCCCCACATTTAACACATGCATATGGACGATTACAAAAGCTTTTCGTGTGGTTATACTGCTGACATCGCGTGCATTGTACTAACTCGGAACTTTTTCGTGGGGGTTCTACTACAATGACTTTATTATCAATGTATTTTAGATTGTAGATATTTTTATTATTAGCGGCAGGTATCAGATCAACAAAAGTCCAATTTCTTTATTATTACGTTTCTTGATATTTACTATGTTCCTAACAGCGAAACCTTTCTTTTCTAAATCTTCCTTTATATCGTTCACTGGGGTTCTTCTTTAGGTGCCTATTCGTTCCGAATGTTGGCAATCATCATGGCTATTCGTATTTTGTTGGTAGCTATCCTGAAGAGTTCGGCTGATGATTTATGGAACCACTGTCTTAGATTCGCCAACCACGAGATTCTTCTTCGTCCAGGTCCTCTTTTACTGTTGATCTTGCCCTGTAGTATTTGTTGAAGGAGATCGTATCTATCTGCATTCCTCATAATATGCCCGAGATATTGCAGTTTGCGGCTTTTAACAGTATTCATGATTTCCGTCTGTTTTCCCATTCGCTCTAATACCTCTATATTGGTAACTTTTTGGGTCCACGATATTTTTAGCATTCTTCTGTACAGCCAGAGTTCGAAAGCTTCAAGTTTCCTGGTAGTTTCTGAGTTAAGAGTCCAGGTTTCTACGCCGTACAGAAGAACAGAGAAGACATAACATCTTAGGAGTCTAAGCTTTGTTTGGAGTGTGAGGTCGTGGGTTTTAAATACCGCGCTCATTTTGTTGAAAACAGAGCGTGCTTTCTCAATCCGGCATTTGATTTCCTGTGAGTTGTCCCATCTCTCGTTGATAATTGTCCCTAAGTAAATGTATTGGGATACTCGTTCAATTCTGTTTTGATTGATGTATAGGTTGACCCCACGTATGACTTCTATACTGATGACTATGAATTTGGTTTTGTTGGTGTTTATTTCCAGCCCGAATTCGGAACTTATTTGAGCTATTCTATCCATCAATTTCTGTAGTCCTTCCAGTGAGTCCGCAAACATGATTGTATCGTCTGCATATCGTATATTATTAAGTTTAACACCATTTATTGAGATTCCTTCATTGATATTGTCAAGGGCCTCTCTGAATATGTATTCAGAGTATACGTTAAACAGGATGGGGGACAGTATGCATCCTTGTCTTACTCCTCGTAATATTTTAACCTCGTCTGTATGACTCCCGTCTATTCTGAGCACTGCGGTCTGATTCCAATATAGGTTTATGATACTATTTAGATTTCTCTGTCTTATTCCTATATTTTTAAGTATTTCAATCAGTTTGTTGTGTTTCACCCGATCGAATGCCTTCTGGTAGTCTATTAGACAGGCAAAAATGTTGCAATTAACATCTCTGCATCTTTGAAATAGTAATTGTATACTAAACAGGGCTTCTCTCGTTCCAACCGCGTTCACGAATCCAAACTGATTTGGTGCAATCTGGTCTTCACATAATCTGTATATTCTTTTGTGGATTATTTTGAGGAAAAGTTTAAGAAGATGGCTCATCAGGCTTATTGTTCTATAATCGCCGCACGTTTTGGCACTTGTTTTCTTGGGAAGTGTGATAAATTCTGATTTCAACCACTCAATGGGAATTTGTCCTGAAGTGTATATGTTGTTGAAAATTCCTGTGAGCCACTTTATTTTATCTTCATCCAATAGTTTGATGAATTCAGCCTCTACTTGATCTGGACCAGCTGCTTTTCCCGGCTTTATCTGTGAAATAGCAGCTCTCACTTCCTCAACCATTATGTCTGGTCCATCAGCGTCTACTTGTGTTTGTTCCTCTCGAATATCATGAAACAGATTCTCTAAGTATGTTTTCCACATTTCCTTTTTCTTATCCAGGTCAAGAATAATATTGCCATTTTGATTCACTAGTGCTTTACAGTTAGTTTTGCGGTATTTTCCAGTTATTTCTCGAACTTTTTTGTGAACGTTAAAGTCATCATGTCTGCTTTGATGGAATTCGATTTCTGTGCACTGGGGTTGAGGGATGTAAATGCTTGATTACCACTCTATAAGATCTCTCTTCCTTTAATTGGTATGTGTGATGGATAATGTTTTTAGTTTGCATGAATTTTATTAAGTTACGATATATATCGGTCGTTTTTGGATTAATTTTAACGACATTATCTGGTAAACATTTGGTTGTAAATTGGTGTTCTTCTGCCACAGTTAATAAGATATTTAACATATCTTCATAATTAATCACGCCATGGACGAATATGGGCGGCGGTTTAGGTACTGCCTTAGCTGTAGTTTCTCCTGGTGTTTCGGAGTTATTAATGTTGACTTGGTAATTATCGTTATTTAAATTACTAATAGCAGCATATCTGTTCGATTCAGTAACTGTAGATACTGTTGCTTGAGGTACCTGTTTATTTTTACGCTTTCTTTTGTTGGGACCTACTATCTGCCATGAATACTTATTCAACTTATCTGCGTCTCCAGTATTTTCTTCGTCACCGCTGTAGCTGTTTACAGTGCTACTTTGTTGAACATTGGTGTAATTAGTCAGAGGTTGAGGAGTTAATTGGGTAAGAGGTGGAAATGGTGTCAAATTATATTGCATATCTGCATTATTTACGTTTTGCAGGAAAAACGGCTGTTGTTGTTGCCCTTAACTCAGAAATATCGGCGGACTAAAATTTGGCTGCGGTAGATAGCTTATCGGCTGCGATATTGGGTAGCCGACAATTCCGTTTTCACCATTCATTCAGAAACACTTGGCCTTCCGGCCGCACTTATTATTTCACATTCAATTTAACTTAATCGGGGCTAATACAACCTTACTCGTCAAAAATCAAACGAGCACTCAAAAAATGGATCCATTTTGTGTAAACATATTTGTAAGTAATTAAAAAAACAAATCAAAACATATTATCCATAGATTTCAGTAAAAGCGGAAAACCGCTAAAAGATATTGATCTTGTTATTCCTAAAAGGTATTTATTGCGTTATTCTATTTCGTTAGCTACATATATAAACATGGCTTCTTTCGGAAAAAAGTTGTCTGTTGAACAGTTACCAAAAACGAGAACAGCTCATGTGGGGTTGCATTCCAACTTGTTAGTATTTCATGGTGTGCCTCCAGACCCCGATTATACTACAATTAAAGTGTGGAAAACAACTAATAATTCCTGGTTAATTAATGGTGCAACAACCCGATCCCCTGGTTTGGATTTGTATGCAAACGAAGACGTCTGGATACATGAAGGGCAAATTGCAACTTGTGGAACTGGCACCGGAATAGCGACTCCAGAGGGTTATTACGGACAAATTGTGAACCGTTTTTCTGTGGTGCAGGAACAAGAGTGTTTTGTGATACCTAGTGTAATCGATGTGAAATAAAACTTGTCATACATTATTATTCTAAAAATTCTGTAGCAATGTTCGGTAAAGTTGCTCGCATAGATCAACTTGTAATTACATCTTATACCAGTAAATTTAATTTTGAGGTCATAAAAAACCCATCTGCGGATAACTAAATCTAAATAGGTATTTTTTTTAATATATTATATTTATTCTTAAGGCTATGAGTGGAACGCTTTTCTGCAACAATTGTAAAGCATTTATCTGCTTTTGCAGATTTTCGATTGGTATGCATAAAATGCATGAAGAATGCGATCTTTTGCTTTGCAAGGAGGTAATAATTTTAAAAATGGGTAAAAATAAACAATGTAAATAAGTAACTAATAAAATACATTTAAAATATATTGCTAATTTTTCTAAATATTTGGTTCATGGTATTATTTACAGAACTTTAGGACATACATGAATGATGTCAGAAAATTGTGGTTACTGCTCTTTCTGATAAGAAAACCGTAAGTCGTATGCTGCAAGTCGACGAATCTGTTTATCGGTTTTCGTTTTGTAAAATCAAATGAAATAATAATGTACCGATATCAATAAATTAAGAACACATTATTATTTCATTTGATTTTACAAAAATTGATAAACATATTCATCGATTTGCAACGAGTGTGATAATAGGCTCCCGCTTTTGTTATCAACAAGACAATCAACCACAATATCCTACAATCCTCGGACACATCATTTAGATTCAAATCAGCGAAATGGGTAAGACGTTTAATTTTTCATTCTAAGCAATATATTTATTAAAACAATTTTACAGCACAAGAACAGAAATACGACCAGTCAAAATTTTGTAAGTTTTTTTTGTTAATTTGTACTAGTTACTGTAATAAATTTTTATAATTTTAGAAAAAGAACTAATCGAAATAATTAAAATAAAATACGAAACTGTACGAAATATTATGATATGTTAAGTAATAACCATGGTTTAAAATACAATTATTTTTAGGATGACATTGCAATAATACAGAATTGTGATAATGTTCCAAGAGCCACCCTGATTGAATCAGGGTGGTTTTTGGAACGACGATTTAGAATATTCAGAGACTACGATTTTAGTGAGCTGTTTTGGGTGGTTTATGTAAGCAAAAGTTGAATTGTTTAAGTATTTAAGAAACTAAAATAAGTGTTTCTTTACAGCTATAGCGAGACCGGTTCAAGGAATTAATAAAAAATAATAAGGACCATATAAACTGTAGTTTTATTTATAATATAATTCACATATAGGCATGTCTATACGACAAGAAGGAGTAATTGTGGGGGGTATGTAAAAATTCTATTTAGCTAAGTCACAAACCGTTAAGTGGTAATTTAATTTATCATATCTATACGAAAAAAAGGTTTCATTGTGCGCTGTATAAAAATTCTATTTAGCTAAAACAGAAAAACGATAAGTATGTACAAGTTTTTATAATTTTAGAAAAAGAGCTCATCGAAATTGTAAAAATTCTATTTAGCTAAGGCACAAACCGATAAGTGTTGATTTAATTTATTATATCCATACGAACAAAAGGTTTCATTGTGTGCTGTATAAAAATTATATTTAGCTAAGACAGAAAGCGATAGGTATGTAGAAATTTATTTAGATAGTCACAAAATGATAAGTAACATTGTACCATGTATAAAAATTCTACTTAGCTAAGACAGAAAGAGATAAGTACGTAGGAATCTGTTTAGCTAAGGCAAAAACCGATAAGTGACGATTTAATTTATCTCTCAGAATTTATCATGTCTATACAAAAAGAAGGTGTCATTCAGCATTGTATAAAAATTATATTTAGCTAAGACACGAACCGGTAAGTATGTAGAAAGCGGTCTAGCTAAGACATATACCGTCAAGTATGTAGAAATCTGTTTAGCTAAGACACGAACCGTCAAGTATGTAGAAATCTGTTTAGTCAAGACACGAACCGTCAAGAATGTAGAAACCTGTTTGCCCAAGACACGAACGGTCAAGTATGTAGAAATCTGTTTAGCCAAGACACGTGTATGGACCTGTGACGTCACTTCCTGGTCCCAAACGAACATTACTATACTACTACTCTACAATTGGATGCTGCATTTGCATTAAGATAGCCTTTAATAAGTGAATTAGCGACATCAGCGGGGTTTTCCTTGCATTTTATTATATTTTATCCGTATTCATGGCACCCATAGGTAACAATATTAACGATTTACTACTGCTGGTTGCCGAAATAGCACTGTAAGATTTTTATCGAGTATGTATTTGTCAGATTATGTACTTGCGATTGGCCACAAGGAAACATAAAGCTCTATGAGCACTTCTGGTGTGTTTTACGTGTACAAGTATTGCAAAAGAAAGATTTTTATGACTCTCATAACAATTGGATGCTGCATTTGCATTAAAATAGCGTTTAATAAGTAAATTTTCCACATCAGCGGGGTTTTCCTTGCATTTTATTATATTTTACCGATATTCATGGCACCCATCGGTGACAATATAGAAGATTTACTACAACTGATTGCCGAAATAGCACTCTAAGATTCTTATCGAGTATGTATTTGTCAGATTATGTACTTGAGATTGGCCAAATGGAAACATAAAGCTCTATGTGCACTGCTGGTGTATTTACGTGTGCAAGTATTGCAAAAGAAATAATTTTATGATTCTCTTAACAACTGGATGCTGATTTTGCATTAAGATAGCGTTTAATAGGTGAATTTGCGACATTAGCGAGGTTTTCCTAGAATTTTATTATATTTATCCGTATTCATGGCACCCATCCGTGACAATATAGACAATTTCCTACAACTGGTTGCCGAAATAGAACTCTGGTATTTTTATCGAGTATGTAGTTTTTAGATGATGTACTTCCGATTGGCCAAATGGAGACATAAAGCTGTATGAGCACTTCTGGTGTGTTTTGCGTGTGCAAGTATTGCAAAAGAAATATTTTTATGACTCTCCCAACATTTGGATGCTGAATTTGCATTAAGATAAGTAAATTTGCAACCTCAGCGAAGTTTTTCTTGGATTTTATTATATTTTATCTTTATTCATGGCATCCAGCAGTTACAATGTGAACGATTTACTACTGCTGGTTGCCGAAATAGCACTCTAGGATTTTTTGTTGAAAATGCATTTGTCAGATTATGTACTTGCGATTGGCCACAGCCTCTCTTAGCGATTGGATGCTGAATATGCATTAAGATGGCGTTTAATAAGTGCACTTAAAGCTGAAAGTACTTTACATTGCATTTTATTACATTTCCTCCGTATTTATGATACCCATCAGTGACAATATACACGATTTACTACTGCTGGTTGCCGAAATAGCACTCTGGAATCTTTACTGAGTGATTAATTTTCAGATTATGTACTTGCGATTGGACACATGGAAACATAGAGCTCTATGTCCACTTCTGGTGTGTTTTAAGAGTACAAGTATTGCAAAAGAAATAGTTTTATGACTCTCCAACAATTGTATGCTGCATTTGCATTAAGATAGCGTTGAATAAGGTTTTTTGTGACATCAGCGGGGTGTTCCTTAGATTTTATTATATTTTATCCGTATTCATGGCACCCAGCAGTGACAATTTGAACGATTTATTACTGGTGGTTGCCGAAATAGCACTCTAGGATTTTTATCGATTACCCGGCGGGGTTGCTAGATCCTCAACCGGGCGCCTCCCCAGGTGGCGGATAGGGGAAAGCTCGTTAGATATAGCGGGTACCGGGATATAAAATACCCGGGGCGGACCAAAACTAGCACAAGAGGCAACTTCTAATAACGGAGATTAATGGCTCAGCAATTAGTTTGTTCTTAATGAGGGAGGGCAACTCAAGTGCGGCAGCGGAAGAATCAAAAGGAAGGACCAACGGTGGCGCACCCGGTTCAAGTTAGAAGAATCACCTCATGCTTGCCAACCCGTCTAGCCAGCGTGGCAGGCTTATGGCTATTTCCCCCTAATTAAACATGAACGCATTTGTCAGATTATGTACTTACGATTGGCCACATGGAAACATAAAGCTCTATATGCACTTCTGGTGTGCTTTACGTGTACTGGTATTGCATAAGAAACAGCTTTAAATTTCTCCTAGCAATTGGATACTGAATTTGCATTAAGATGGCGTTTAATAAGTGCACTTAAGGCTGCAACGAGCTTTTCATTGCATTTTATTACATTCTATCCGCATTCATGGCACCCATCAGTGACAACATGCACGATTTACTACATCTGGTTGCAGAAATAGCACCCTGGGATCTTTACTGAAGGATTCATTTTCAGATTATGTACTTACGATTGGCCACATGGCAACATAAAGCTCTATGTGCACTTCTGGTGTGTTTTACATCTACAAGTATTGCAAAAGAAATATTTTTATGACTGTCCCAACAATTGGATGCTGAATTTGCATTAAGATGCGTTGAATAAGTAAATTTGCAACATCAGCGAAGTTTTCCTTAGATTTTATTATATTTTATCCGCATTCGTTGCATCCAGCAGTTACAATATGAACGATTTACTACTGCTGGTTGTTGAAATAGCACTCTAGGATTTTTATCGAGTATGTATTTGTCAGGCTATGTACTTGCGATTGGCCAAGTGGAAACATAAAGCTCTATGTGCACTTCTGGTGTGCTTTACGTGTACTGGTATTGCATAAAAAATATCTTTAAGCTGGATGCCGAATTTGCATTAAGATAGCGTTGAATAAGTGAATTTGCTACATCAGCGGGTATTTGCTTAGATTTTATTTTATTTTATCCGTATTCATGGCACCCAGCACTGATAATATGATCGATTTACTACTGCTGGTTGCCGAAATAGCACTCTAAGATTTTTATCGGGTATGTATTTGTCAGATTATGAACTTGCAGTTGGCCACATGAAATATAAAGCTCTATGTGCACTTTTTGGGTGTTTTACGTGTACAAGTATAGCAGAATAGCTATTAAGGCAACTAGTGTTTTACAGAGGGTTTAAACTGTAAAACACGAGTTGGCTTTAATATTTTTTCAACAGCCTAGGAATTTGTTAGCTTAAATGCTCTCGGGGCTTCGCCCCTCTCCAAAGCGGCCTTTGGGGCTCCACCCCTCTCCAAGGGGGCTTTCGGGACTCCGCTCCTCTCCGAGGGGGCCTTCGGGACTCGGCCCCTCTCCAAGGGGGCCCTTAGAGCTCGGCCCCTCTCCAAGGGAGCTCTTGGAGCTCCACCCCTCTCTAAGGGTGCCCTCGGGGCTCCGCCCATCTCCAAGGGGGCCATCGGGCTCCGCCCCTCTCCAAGAGGGCCCTCGGGACTCGGCCCCTCTCCAAGGGGGCCCTCAGGGCTCGGCCACTCTCCAAGGGGGGTCTTGGAGCTCCACCCCTCTCCAGGGGTGCCCTCGGGGCTCCGCCCCTCTCCAAGGGGGCCATCGGGCTCCGCCCCTCTCCAGTCGGGCACTAGGGACTCCGCATACAAATCGGTCCGATGTAATAACTGTACTTTTAATCTTCACAAATAAGGTTTTATAAACTCTTAAAGTACTCCGTGCTTTAAATAGAATGGCGTGTTTTATAGACAACATAAAGCACGCCGCATATGACCCTTGGAAATAGTTTAAAAACACGGCTGTAGAAAAAAAATATTTCTATGACTCTCCTAACAATTGGCTGCTGAATTTGCATTAAGACAGCGTTTAGTAATTAAATTTGCGACATCTGCAAGTTTTTTCTAGCATTTTATTATATTTTCTCCGTATTTATGGGACCCATCAGTGACAATATGAACGATTTACCACAGCTGGTTACCGAAATAGCACCCTCGGATTTTTGTCGAGCATGTATTTTTCATTTTATGCACTTGCGAATGGCCTCATGGAAATATAAAGCTTTATGTGCACTTTTGGTGAATTTTACGTATACTAGTATTGCAGAAGAAGTATCTCTATGCTTCTCCTAGCAATTGGATGCGCAATGTGCATTAAGATGGCGTTTAATAAGTGCATTTAAGACTTCAGCAGACTTTTCATTGCAATTTTATATATTTTATCCGTTTTCATGGCTCCCATCATTGAGAATATGAACGATTTACTACAGCTGGTTACCGAACTAGCACTCTGGGAGTTTTATCAAGTATGTGTTTTTCAGTTGATGTACTAGCGATTGGCCACATGAAAACATAAAGCTCTATGTCCACTTCTGGTGTGTTTTACGTGTGCAAGTATTGCAAAAGTAAAATTTTTATGACCCTACTAACAATTGGAGGCTGAATTTGCATTAAGATTGCGTTTAATAAGTGATTTTGCGACATCAGCGGACTTTTCTTTGCATTTTATTATATTTTATCAGTATTTATGGCAGCCAGCAGTGACAATATGAATGATTCACTACTGCTGGTTGCCGAAATAGCACTCTAGGATTTTTATCGAGTATGTATTTGTCAGATTCTGTACTTGACATTGGACACAAGGAAACATAAAGCTCTATGTTAACTTCTGGTGTGTTTTACGTGTACAAGTATTGCAAAATAAATATTTTTATGACTCTCCCAACAATTGGATGCTGAAGTTGCAATAAGATAGCGTTGAATAAGTAAACTTGCGACATCAGCGGGGCTTTCCTTAGATTTTATCCGTATTCATGTAACCCAGCAGTGACAATATGATCGATTTTCTACTGCTGGTTGCCGAAATAGCACTTTGGGATTTTTATCGAGTATGTATTTGTCTAATTATGTACTTGCGATTGGCCACATGGAAACATAAAGCGCTATGTGCACTTCTGGTGTGTTTTACGTGTACAAGTATTGCAAAAGAAATAAATTTATGACTTTCCTAACAATTGGATGCTAAATTTGCATTAAGATAGCTTTGAATAAGTGAATTTGCGACATCAGCGGACTTTTCATTGCATTTTATTATTTTTTATCCGTATTCATGGCACCCATCAATGACAATATAGACGATTTCCTACAACTGGTTGCCGAAATAGCACTATGGGATTTTTATGGAGTATGTATTTTTCAGATAATGCACTAGCGAATGGCACATGGAAACATAAAGCTTTCTGTGTACTTATGGTGTGTTTTACGTGTACAAGTATTGCAAACAAAAATTTTTTATGACTCTCCCAACAATTGGATGCGGAATTTGTATTAAGATAGCTTTGAATAAGTGAATTTGCGACATCAGCGGGGTTTTCCTTAGATTTTATTATATTTTTTCCGTATTCATGGCACCCAGCAGTGACAATATGAACGTTTTACTACTGCTGGTTGCCGAAGTAGCAGTCTAGGATTTTTATCGAGTACGTGTTTTTCAGATTATGTACTTGCGATTTGTCACATGGAAACATAATGCTCTATGTGCACTTCTGGTGTGTTTTACGTGTACAAGTATTGCAAAAGAAATATTGTTATGACTCCCCTAACAAATGGATGCTAAATTTGCATTAAGATAGCTTTGAATAAGTAAATTTGCGACATCAGCGGACTTTTCATTGCATTTTATTATTTTTTATCCGTATTCATGGCACCCATCAATGACAATATAGACGATTTCCTACAACTGGTTGCCGAAATAGCACTATGGGATTTTTATGGAGTATGTATTTTTCAGATAATGCACTAGCGAATGGCACATGGAAACATAAAGCTTTCTGTGCACTTCTGGTGTGTTTTACGTGTACAAGTATTGCAAAAAAAAAATTTTTATGACTCTCCCAACAATTGGATGCGGAATTTGTATTAAGATAGCTTTGAATAAGTAAATTTGTGACATCAGCGGGGTTTTCCTTAGATTTTATTATATTTTTTCCGTATTCATGGCACCCAGCAGTGACAATATGAACGTTTTACTACTGCTGGTTGCCGAAGTAGCAGTCTAGGATTTTTATCGAGTACGTGTTTGTCAGATTATGTACTTGCGATTTGCCACATGGAAACATAATGCTCTATGTGCACTTCTGGTGTGTTTTACGTGTACAAGTATTGCAAAAGAAATATTTTTATGACTCTCCTAACAATTGGATGATGCATTTGCGTTAAAATAGCGTTTAATAAGTGAATTTGCGACATTAGCGGGTTTTTCCTTGCATTTTATTATATTTTATCTGTATTCATGGTACTCATCCGTGACAATATTTTAGTTCGAAATATACATACTATTTTTTCGACGACTGAGCATGTTATTAATGGAAAATATCATATTTCATTTTATTGCAAATATTAATTGACAATCAAGTTAACATTACTCGCGCAGTCTGTTAGACATGAGACGCGATTATTTCGACAAATGACTGGCATTGTCAAGGAAACATTCGGACGTGGCTACATATTTTGTTCACGCGGAAACCCAAAACGCTCGGCGAGCGGCAAAGTGATGAAAACGCACTTTCTGCGGCAAATGTCAACTTTCTGTTGTCAAATGACGGTGAAAAAATCTACTTTTGATGTCAGTCGTCGAAAAAAGAAATTGGCCTCTACTAGCAATTGGATGCTGAATTTGCATTAAGATAATGTTTAATAAGTGAATTTGCGACTTCAGCGGACTTTTATTGCATTTTACTGTATTTTTCCCGCTGCTGATCATGTAAGTCAGTGATACAGACTTAGTAACAAAACGTGTAAGTGTTTATGTGACATGTGACATGCACAGGTAACACGACTCACGCAAACTAATCCTGGTGACAGGTGACAATCCAAACGATTTTTTCAAAAATCTAGGAAAATTTCGATAAGCAGCGGGAAAAATATAATAAGATAACTCGGAATGTATCGCCTATTAACATTTTCGGCAGGCAACAAGCCGCGACTTCGTCTTGGCTTGTACTGGCCTACCTCAAATGTTAATAGGTCCTTGTTACTTAAATAGCTATTATCCGTATTCATGGAACCCATCTGTGACAATATGGACGATTTACTACAGCTGGTTGTCGAAATAGCACTCTGGGAACTTTATCGAGTATGTACTTTTCAGATTATGCACTTGCGAATGGCCACATGGTAACATATAGCTTTATGTGCACTTCTGGTCTGTTTCACGTGTACAAGTATTGCAAAAGAAATATTTTCATATCTCTTCTTGCAATTCGATGCGGAATTTGCATTAAGATAGCATTTAATAGGTGGAGTATCGACTTCAGCGAACCTTTGATTGCATTTTATTATACTTTATCCGTATTCATGGAACGCATCAGTGACAATATGGACGATTTACTACAGCTGGTTGCCGAAATAGAACTCTGGGAATTTTATCGAGTATATATTTTTCAGATTATGTACTTGCGATTTGCCACATAGAAACATAAAGCTCTATGTGCACTTCTGGTGTGTTTTACGAGTACTAGTATTGGAAAGGAAATATCTTTATGACTCTCCTAGCAATTGAATGTTGAATTTGCATTAAGATAGCGTTTAATAAGTGAATTTGCGACTTTAGCGGGCCTTTCGTTGCATTTTATTTTATTTTATCCGTATGCATGGCACCCATCAGTGAGAATATGAACGATTTACTACAGCTGGTTGCCGAAATAGCACGCTGGGATTTTTATCGAGTAGGTATGTATTTTTCAAATTATGCACTTGCGAATTGACTCATGGAAACATAAAACTTTATTTGCACTTCTGGTGTGTTTTACGTTTACTAGTATTGCAAAATAAATATCTCTATGTCTCTCCTAGCAATTGGATGCTGAATTTGCATTAAGATAGCTGTTAATAAGTGAACTTTTGACTTCAGCGGACCTTTCATTGTTAGCCCAGTAGACGAAGAAAATATAAAAAAATAAATCGGAAAGTTTTAAAATTTGGTGAGGATGTTTATTTAGGCGTACTATTAAATATATAAAAAGTTCCGAAAAATTAAAGGTGAGCCGGCGCCGCCATCTTTGAAAGAAGGTATAGTTTTATATTTTTTTGCAAATATTGATATGATATCGCGTGTTGTGGCTCGCAAAATTATGCGCGTCCGAATCCTGGACACACGTGGATTCTGTATGCGAAACACGGAATCCCAGATACAGAAAATACACGCGCTTAAATGGAGCTGTTCACACGGCATTCAGCGACGCATACAGTATCTGGCTGCAAATTTTCCTTATCTCTCCTTTTCGGCCGCCGGCGACAAATTCTGTATCTCGGATACCGATTTACCATTGGAACATATGGTGCATATGAGTCCACGTGTACCAGGGCCTGGACACGCCTACTTTTGCCAGCCAGAACATATGATATCATGTCATAGGCGTAGCAGATTTTCTTCAACTTCTATTTAAATCGAATAAGCAGGGCGCTCCTTACTAACAACGATAATAGAGCGTACATTATTTGACAATGAAAAATGTATTAGCTTAGTAGAGCCCAATCCCTGACTTTAAATACAGCACATCTAGACTAATTCTACAGAAACAAAGAACAGCAATGCTAGGTCCATAACAGCACGGCACTGCAAATGACTGAAGGCCTGTGTCTGAGATTCAGTCGCCGTGTCTGCACAGACTCAGATTCTGTATCCCGCATACCGAATCTCGGATACGGAATCCCGTGTGTTTAGGGCCTAAACAACCTGCTCCGGACTCCTTACTTAAAAGTATTTCGTGCAAGTGTAAAGCGGGCTGTGGAAGAGCATGTGGTTGCCACAAAACGGGCCTAAAATGTTCCGCCATTTGCTGTTATTGCAATGGATCCTCCTGCGAGAACAATCCCAAACTGCTTGGAGAAAGCGAGGTAAATAAAGCAATGAAATCGATGATGGGACGAATCTCTTAGAAATCTTGGATAAAAATGTTATGGAAAGTAACTATAATGATGAAGATTCAGAAGACAATGCAAAAATCCTAACACAACCAAAACGTCCAAAACGTATTTAATAAATATTATACACCAAGTGAACTTAACATATGTTTATTCATGAAAATATGTTAAGCTCACCAGCACGTAGTGCGAGTGAGATCATATCTTTGAGTTAATAAATGTTTAATTCACTTGGCGCATATATATGCTTTTATTCAATTTTGACGAAATTTTTAACAAAAAAATTTTAAATATTCAAATTAAGATATAAATTTGTATATTCATCGTCGATTTATAATCTCAATTTTAGTAATTATATATTACACACTACAAAGAGAAAGAATAATTGAATGTAAATATTTGTAGAAATCATAAAAATATGTTGTTCTTCATTGAAACGTTATTAATTCTCTAGTGAATTAAACTTTTTTAATTCTCTAGTGAATTAAAACACTTTTATTTCTCTTGTGAATAATAGACTGTTTATGAAGGTTGTTAAGGAGTTAATAATGTCACTTTAAACTGTCAAAATTGTTTGATTGTTTATTAATGGACAAGGTCTGGGCATGCAGAACTGTCAAAATTGAATAAATGTAATACTTTTGTGGCTTAGGCCTATTGGGGATACCACGTTTAAAAATAACGCACCGTTGGGCTTTACTTCCTGGGTGGTGTGGAAACGAGTTACAAAATGAAATGATAAATGTCATACCCAAGGATGAAGACGTGTCCGTACACAATATAATGCAGAAAACTGTGCAAATGCATTTGATAATAATAGATATTTATGTGGAAATTACTTTGCACATATCACTTAGCTCACATTTAAGGAGACAGGACCAAAAAAAAACGCTCCACCGCTACATTACCATTATTTTCTTGCGTTTGGCGGGCTGTATCTTGAAAATTATTGGTCTAACGGAAAAATGTATCGAATATATTTTATGTACAATTTTATGTTCTTCAATTTATTACTTTACTTTTTTTCGTAGGACCAATAGGTACGGAGATATTTGCAAAAAACTGATTTTGACCGCCATCTTAAAGAGATGGCGGAGCGAACGGTCTTCTCCCAAGGTCGCAAACTCGGGGTTATAATCAGGACAGTAAATTTTACGATCCTACCAAATTTCATTTGGTTACGATCTTTTGCGTGGTAGACCCCTTATTTTCGCCCCATTGCTTGGACTAAATGGCCATATGAAAACATAAAGGTTTATGTGGACTTATGGTGTGTTTTACGTCTACTAGTATTGCAAAAGAATAGTTATTTACATTACAAGTGCGATAGGTCGCATTTTACAGCGCGAGGTTTTAATTAAAACCTCGCGATGAACCGCACTTGTAATGTAAATAACTAATTTTGTAACTTATATGAACTGCCTTGTCAAAATACTTTCTTTTCATGTCTTGGAAAAAACTGTTTCTACGATACCAAAATCGTGACAGAAATAATGAATTATTCTTTAGAGCAGAGAAATTTACTTAGGGAGTTTTCATTATGACTGACACAACAATTATGTCAAATTCGAGGTTAGCAGGTTAGGTTTTGCGTCAGTCTGTGTCAAAACTGATGCAAAACCTAACCTGATAACCTCAAATTTGACAGACTTACAGTGCCACCAACTTTAAAATTTAAAAATGTCAATAAAATACGTTTAAAAAAACCAGGTTTGTAGTTTTAAATCTCCTGCAACGTGAAAAAACTAGTATATGCAATTCGGAGAGACTGCTATTTTGCTTCAGTGCTATGTGACTCTCGGGCTTCGCCCTCGAGTTACAAATTGCACCACGGCAAAATAACGCATTTCTCCCTCATTGCATAATCTACTATTAATGTCAAATGTATTTTAAGCAAACAAAACTTAGTGACCGCCTTGATATTACTCAGGCAGCCACAGCATTCTAAAAGTGGTGGTCCAAGTAACCTCTATGCAATTTATTCAGTTTCGAAGTGTCAATGTCAAATATTTGAAGCAATGTTAAATACTTGTAGGTTAGTTAATTTATTGAACATTCTGATTTTTGCAATAGCACAGAAACGTGTTATATGTGACAATCCATTTGATTATACTCCAGAGGAAAGAATTGATCAGTGAGTAGTAGCTGTACTAATTAAATGCGTTTATAAATAACTGCAACTCCTTCATAATTTAAAACAAACGGTCAGAGTTATTTCAGTATACGAAAATATGTTTGAATGCAATGTTAAAGTCCTAAACCTTTTTTAAATTATACTAGATACTTTGATGTCGATCCTATGGATGTCCTGGACTGGATGCAGAAAGCCCTCGAGTTCAATGCGAACAGAATTGCAAGTCTTGACCAGGTAGTAAAACAAAAACCACATTATCATTTTATGCACACGCACACACTGCAATACGGACCCCTCGGTTACTTCCAATCTTCGTATTCTATATTTTGTACAGTATTCTATCAGATCTTAAATTCTTTAATTCGTGGTTCATACGTGGCCTTCATCCATTTGCCTGATTGTCATATACAGGTTCTTAGATTTCCCTCTCAAATCTGCTTAGTAGTTTTTCGTGTCGTTTCACATCCATATGTTACCACTGGGCTAACGATGATTTGGTACAGTCCCATCTTGCACTTTCTCTACAATTGTTTTGATGCAAATGTAATCATTGATAGAAGTTATTATGACGCCAAAGTATTTAAAGCCTTCGACCTTCTCAATGGCTAAGTCTTCTACAATTATTTCCAGTGGTCTTCTTTGAGAATTCATCTTTCCAATACTAATTTTAAACCCACTCTGTTCTCCCACTTGATCCAGACTTGTTAGTGCATAATCAATACTTTACTTATTTCTTCTCAAAATAGTGATATCATCACATAATGTCATTAGTTGTGAGGTGCGGGTATAGATTGGAGCAGATGTGTTGATGTTTGTCTCTCGTAGAAGGTGTGTCAACACTAAATGAAGGAGCAGTGATAATGTCAGAATTCATTGCTTCACTTCTCTTTTAACTTTAAGAATGCTGAATTGCTCATTATCAATTTCTAGAGGTACACAACATTTCTGGAACTCAGAAATCTAACAGCATTTTGCATATATATCTGTGCGCAAGGCTGTCTATTTATAACCTACTTATAATTGTGAAATGTTTATATTGTAGTTCCAGCATTTTTCAATTATCTGCCTAATGGTAAAGATTTGGTCAACTGTTGATAATTATTTTCTAAAACATGTCTAATACTTGTTAATCATTATTCCTGATAGTGGTGTCAATCTCTGATTAAGAATTCGTGCTAATTGATCACTTTTCATATGCACGGGACATATTATTCCAATCTTCAACTTTAGTTAATTTTGTTCTCTTTTCTATTTATGCTTAATAACTTCTATACGTAAATTCCAATTTTTCCCCTTGCTTCAAGACTTCTACAGGGATAACACCATTACCAATAGCATCATGCACATCTGCTCATGTTGGTGGTGCGGCAGTATCTTTATCGTTGTCTTGCATAACGTTTATCGAATTGTCCCTTTCGATAGGCTCGTTTTCATCCCTATCGTCTGCACTGTAGTTACCTCCATTTAGTAATTAACCTGGATTCATGGTTCTGGTATTTGCTGTTCCAATTTTCCTGCTTTGATGTTGGAAAACTTTTTTGAACTGATTAACAGTTTTGATTTGATTATTGCAGAATTGTTCTATAAATTTTCTTTTATATAATGTGCTCTCGTTTTCGTTTACTATAGCATTTTGTTCTTCTTTATGGTTCTCTATTTTCTGTCTGGTTCTCACTTTTATTGATTCCTTTCTCGCTTCGTTCAATTCTTTCCTTGAATTCGCCACCAAACTTAGTGCCAAACCAGTTTTCATTATAAAAAAAGTATACCTTTTATTAAATAAACTGGTTTTGCACTAAATTGTTGCTGGATTGTAAGATGTTTTGCTTATTTACAAACCTTTAGGGGGGGGGGGGGGCGTCTAGTCCTATTTCGTAGATTTTGTAGTTTTCGTAGGTTCTGTCTGGGAGTCTTGTTCGGAGTTCGTAACTAGTTTTTTATGGGGTGAGATAGTCAGTCTTATGCCCCACTATTCTCCTTTATCTTGGCTTGAGGCCAGCAGAACTCCACAACTCAGCTGTCACGTTCTAGCGGAGTTTCATCATTTCATAAAATTTAAAGTAGGAGTTTGACCATATAATCCTAATAGTCGATGTCTGAGGGACCTGGTACGCATGCCCACAGCTTGTCTATAACAAACAAACAAACCGTCCTCTAAATAATAAAAAAGTAACGTGTTAGTTCCAAATTTGGGATTTTGCGTCTTCTTTTTGTTTATTGTTTTTTTAGTTGTATGGTTAATTCCTTCAAGTCCATATATGTATTACTTACTATATTGCTAGTAGGGCCTCGGAACGCCCGAAAACATTACGGCGCTGATATAGTCTCACTTAGAGTATAACGCGTCTCCTGCGCACGCGTGAGAATTCGAACTCCGCCTTTGGAAGCGAATTTTAAACTTGACCGTGAGGTTCACTTCCCCCGGGTGGACGACGCGCTTGCGCACAGCTCACCAAATACATCGAAGAGTTGGTTGTCTGTCTCACTTACGCTGTGACCTCCCCACTCATAGCCGCTAGCAATATAGTAGATATTAAATATATGTTCAGTCTTGCCGAACACATTGTTTATGACCAAACCAAATTTTGCTCTACCTTGCACTTTCTTTTACTTCGTAAAATAAAGTATAGTGATCATGACTTTTTTCGAACTCGGGATTTTTGAGGAAATATTCGTTATCTGATTTAGATAAAGTGGTTTTCTAAGTGATGTCTGTTTGTGAGACTGTGTCCTCTTTTACAATCCAGACGGTTTAACGAATCGGCCTCAAAATCGACATCCAATTTTTAATATAAATTAGGGCATTTCAGTGATTTTTGGGTAAAATCGGGTAACCGAAAATGGTACTTCACTCTTAGTCTTTTCTCCGAATTCCAGACATTTTTTATAATTGTTCAATAAAAATAAATGTTATACACCGTAATCATATACTGTGCAATTATCTACAACTTTTGTTTAAAACGTTTTTACTTCCTTTTACAATAAAGGAAGTATTGGATTCACCCCAAAAATTCGAAATTGAGGTTTCAACAGATCTTCACGTTTCAGAGTCCCCTGAACCTAAACAACATATTTTTTTCATTGGTCTGTCTGTGTGTGTGTCTGATGTGTGCCTGTGAACAGAATATCTCAAAAACTAAAAGAGGTATGGGGTTGAAACTTCATATATAAGTTTTGTGTACTATGTACTTCTGAAGAAAATGGCATAAATGGAAGTAGGTGTTTACTCTTGAGATTTTTCAGTTTTTTTCGATTTTTTCAAAAACGGCTCTAACGATTTTTTTCAAACTTCTCAGTTTTATTACATTTTTAAGGTGTATTGATGTGAAATGGATGATTTTCCAGTTGAATACTTCTAAAATGGGTTTATTTTGTTTTCTTTTCTATTTTTTTTATTAACTCCTATTTTATAGAACACCCGGTATATTATTACATTTTTGAATTCAGCTTAAAATTCTAGAGAAAATTTGTCTCTTTACCTAACGCTCTATTTGGCACCGTTTTTGTAGAATTTGTAATTTTTTAAAATTTTTGACAAATGCTTAAAAATTTAAAATAAAATTTTTGCCCAATTATAAGATCACTGTAAAAGGAAGTTGTGTGCGTGTATCAGACCAGATTTTTTTGTAAGAAGTACGGAAAAATGGCAAAGCTGTATTTTCAGAAAAAAAATCGCTGTCGAAAAATGAATCATGGAAATATATTTTTAATCCTAATATATACTACATAATTGTCTATAACTTGTTTAAAGAAGTTTTTTGTTAAACGTATAGGTTTTGAAAATACCCAAATTATTTTTATAAACATTATTAAAAAAAAATAAAATCCGGTTAATGCATAACTTATGCGACGATACGCTACAATAACAATCCGAATAATACCATTTATGCTGGACCAAAAAATACGATAATTTTCACCGACGGGTTATCAACGCGTTTTCGAAACTTGGTGCACTACTGCACTGCTCGACAGTTATGCTCGACAGCTCGAATTCCCCACAGCGCAGCGGGCTCCAATGGTCGCAGCCGCGAACGCGACTTGCACAAGACAACTCCGCTTGGCTATGTAAGGTCAACTACCACGAGAAAAGAAGAGACGTTACCGAAATATGCAGCTGCACGAACATATGGTCAACCGTCTCTATAAACGACAGGGGTGTGAAGCAAATATGTTTGCGCTCTCTCTTCCACTCAAACGATTCATTCTAACGCCGCTTTCCAGCAACACCTTTGCGCAAAGCAACGGATCGCCGTAGGATCAAAACGGGATACGGAAAGTTCGTTCCCCACATTTCGTTCCCCACATTTCGTACCCCACATTTCGTTCCCGGGATATTTCGTCTCCTCACATCTCGTACCCGGAAACTTCGTTCCCGAGCGAGCTTATTTGTCTCCTAGATTACAGGGTGTTGAAAAACGAGTGCACCGATCGGAATTCAATTAGATCATGAAAAATATTTTAATTAATTTATTTGTTATAATAAATTTATAAGAACAAAATAAATTGAATTTATTAAAAATGACGGTTTAATCTAAGTATCTTCCTTATATCTTGTATATGGCCATAATTTCTCATTCTGAACAACTTTTCTTAGTAATATTTTGCCGTATTATGAACAATAAGGGTAGTTTACCTGAAAAGAAAATAGTTTTTCTTAACTGTCAAGGCCGACTTGTGTTTGAAAAACTGAAAACTTTCTCAAAATTCTCTACAAACCAAACAGAAATTTTAATTTCTATAACATTTTTATGTAAAACGAAAAATACAATTTACCTAATTTCCTCTTGTAAACTGAATCCAGGGACATACTGTTCTTCTAAGTTTATTATAATAATTAAATTAATTGAAATATCTTTCATTTTTCTAACTGCATTCCGATCGTTGCACTCGTTTTTCAACACCCTGTAATCTAGAAGACAAATTGAGCTCGCTCGGGAACGAAGTTTCCGGATACGAGATGTGGGGAGACGAAATATCCCGGGAACGAAATGTGGGGTACGAAATGTGGGGAACGAAATGTGGGGAACGAACTTTCCGCAAACCGATCAAAACAGACTATAGTGGCGCACCGGGAAGTGATTGCAAGCAGGCACAGGATTTGAAAACCGCTCTACAAGAAGGAGAGATCTGAATTCGTAAAAGAAAGACAAGATTTTCAACTGGCTTATAATGAAATCCAACAACTTATTACTTTTTTGGAATGTATCAATGTGGCTGTCATAAATCAGTTTACCATCAAGAATAATACCAAGGTCCTTTATTATTTCGATTGTCTTTATGTATGTGTTGTTAAGTTTGTATTGAAATTTTATAGACTGCTTATTTCGTGTAAAACTTATGTGGTGGCATTTATCAATATTTGATTTAAATTTATTCTTTTAACAATAATTTTTAAATCTAGTTAAATCGTCTTGGACTTTAGAACAATCTGATATTGATTTAATTGTGTGATACATTTTGAAATCATCGGCATACAATGACATTTTACAAAACTGAAAGATGTTGTTAATGTTGTGTAAATAAATATTAAATAATAAAGAACCAAGGTGTGATACCTGGGGCACCCCATACTTAACGATGATGTATTCTGATGTACGGCACCTCAGAGTAATAGCCTGCACACGATTCGATATAGAGGTTGTCTATTTTCCATTTAGTGTGCCGGTCTCCGATTACGCCTTTACTTTGTTTCCGATAGAAAGTTTGATTGAGATGATCCTGATGGGGTTGTTGAAGCCACATTTTAAAATTAGTTTATCATATACACAGTGTCCCAAAAAAGTTTGACTTGAAAAAGTATTCGTTTTTTTAGTGGAATACCCTGTATTTCTTTACGGCTACTTAAGCCCATATAGGTTCTACGTTCAGCTCTAATTTTCATTTTAAATTGCATGCAGCGTTACGAACGTTTCGAATCAATATCAAGTTTTCATTTAAAAAGTCAGAATGTCTCCACTTTTGAATACTTCTTTTCTGAAAATTGAGGGGGTCCTCATCCAGGATAAAAAAATACTAAAATTTCATCATACCGGGATATTTTAATGCAGGGTATTCAAAATGCTGGTTCAAATTGTCTTCAATCTGTATTTTCTCAACTTTTTTCAACACCCTATATTTTATTACAGGAATAAATAGAGATTTAAATGTTCTTTTATTTACCCCAATACATTGCATTTTATTCCAAAGAGTATTTAAGAAAATTTTTAATAAAAAATCACGATGAATGTGTACTATTTTGCGCATGGCTTATAATACGAGTAGCGTTGGCTAAAAAACAATGTGACGGTTAACAGGCTTTCGGTTAACCGCTTTTTTCATAAATCGAACATCGGTAAACCGAAAACGTGATTTTAAATCTGGATAACGAAACGGTTTGTAAACCTGTTTAAGAACCGGTTTATAAACCGGTTGAAAACAAGGTTTGAAAACCTGTTTATAAACAGGCTTAAAAACGAATTATAAGCCGGTTTAAAAATCGATTTATTAATTAATTTTAAAGTGTGTCCTTTATAATAAAAATTCAATTATATAGCTTCCACATTTTATAAGTATAACCAATTTATGTTTGTTAGAGCGGTGTATAAATCAATTTTAATCCGGTTTGTAAACTGAATCCTAAACCAGTTTAGAAACCGGTTTTTAAACAGGTTTACAAAACAATGTATGAACTGATAATATTCACTTTTTCGGTTAACCGGTTTACCGGTTTGCGATTTATGAAAAAACCGAGGTTAACCAAGAGCCAGTTAACCATCCAACTGGTGCTTTTAACGACACTCTTATAAACCATGCGCCAAATAGTACACATCTATGAAGATTTTTTTATTAAAAGCTTAATTTCTCAAATACTCTTTGGAATAAAGTATAACGTATTGTGGTCAAAATAAAGAAAATTTAAGGTTCTCTTTATTTTTGTAATATTTGTTCCATTAAAAAAAATGAGCAAATAAAAGTTGAAGATATTGAATTTTGAACCGGTGTTTTAAACACCTTGTATCAAAATACCCCGTTTTTATAAAATGTTTGTATTTTGGTATCCTAAATGACGATCGCCTCAATTTTCCGGTAACAAATATTCAAAAGTGGGGAAAATGTGACTTTTTAAATGAAAGCTTGATATTGACAAAAAATACTGAAAAGGTTCATAAGTTGAAAACCATAAAAGCAATTTAAAGGAAAGGTTAGAATTAAACGTAGAACCTACAGGAGCTTGAATAGCCATATAGGGATACAGGGTGTTCCGTTTAAAAAAGTATTACTATTTTTAGCCAAACTTTTTGGGGGCACCCTGTATATGACAACCCCATTAGGGAAACTTTAATCTAAATTTTTATCGAAAAATAACTGAAAGCGCAATCAAAGACCGGCGCACTAAATGGACACACTGTATATTAGATAAACCAACGACACAATTCGCCACTAACCTTAGCAAGCCGCCGATCTAAAATCTGATGGTTTACTTTATCTAACGCCTTGCTGAAATCGGTGTGCACGGCATTCACCTGAACTCGTTCATTCAAAAATCTATGGGTGTGCTCAGTATATTCAATTAGGTTTGTAGTAACAGATCTTAGGCTATAAAATCCATGCTGTTGAGTTGGCAAATATTTTTTTTCATGATTGGATAAAGTTTCATACACAATGGATTCAAAAACTGTTGCAAGTATTGCAAGTTTAGAGATAGGTTTATAACTCTCCACCTTACTATGATAACCGGTGTGAAGATGGCAGCCAGAAGCTAGCAGCCAAAAGTGACGAACATTGCCGAAGAGCTCATAGATATACAAAAAATTATAGAGAATGAAACTAATACCACATTCAACTCAATTAAGGAATTTGCGAACCGAATAAAGCTTTTTAGGTGATACACATGAGAAATGGCGGCGCATAAAAAGATACTTCACATATCGGGCAAAATAAACAATAATTTTTCAGCTCGAATGCTACACATAGACCCCGAAAGAAACTTTGCTAAAAACCTGCCCTCTATGTACCGAACAAATGGGCCCAAACCGAATTTCATTGCCGTACTCCACATAGCGGGTAAACCACCCCCGCCTAAATAAAATTACAATTTTGCAGCTCGGATACTACACATAGAACTCGAACGAAACTTTGCTAAAAACATACCCTATATATACCGAATAAAAGGGCCCAAACAGATTTTAGTTGCCGTACTCCACATAGCGGGTAAACCGCCCCCGCCTAAATAAAATTAGAATTTTGCTGCTCGGATACTACACATAGAACTCGAACGAAACTTTGCTAAATACATACCCTATATATACCGAATAAAAGGGCCCAAACAGATTTTAGTTGCCGTACTCCACATAGCGGGTAAACCACCCCCGCCTAAATAAAATTATAATTTTGCAGCTCGGATACTACACATAGAACTCGAACGAAACTTTGCTAAAAACATACCCTATATATACCGAATAAAAGGGCCCAAACAGATTTTAGTTGCCGTACTCCACATAGCGGGTAAACCACCCCCGCCTAAATAAAATTATAATTTTGCAGCTCGGATACTACACATAGAACTCGAACGAAACTTTGCTAAAAACATACCCTATATATACCGAATAAAAGGGCCCAAACAGATTTTAGTTGCCGTACTCCACATAGCGGGTAAACCACCCCCGCCTAAATAAAATTAGAATTTTGCAGCTCGGATACTACACATAGAACTCGAACGAAACTTTGCTACAAACATACCCTATATATACCGAATAAAAGGGCCCAAACAGATTTTAGTTGCCGTACTCCAAATAGCGGGTAAACCACCCCCGCCTAAATAAAATTAGAATTTTGCTGCTCGGATACTACACATAGAACTCGAACGAAACTTTGCTAAAAACATACCCTATATATACCGAATAAAAGGGCCCAAACAGATTTTAGTTGCCGTACTCCAAATAGCGGGTAAACCACCCCCGCCTAAATAAAATTAGAATTTTGCAGCTCGGATACTACACATAGAACTCGAACGAAACTTTGCTAAAAACATACCCTATATATACCGAATAAAAGGGCCCAAACAGATTTTAGTTGCCGTACTCCAAATAGCGGGTAAACCACCCCCGCCTAAATAAAATTAGAATTTTGCAGCTCGGATACTACACATAGAACTCGAACGAAACTTTGCTAAAAACATACCCTATATATACCGAATAAAAGGGCCCAAACAGATTTTAGTTGCCGTACTCCACATAGCGGGTAAACCACCCCCGCCTAAATAAAATTATAATTTTGCTGCTCGGATACTACACATAGAACTCGAACGAAACTTTGCTAAATACATACCCTATATATACCGAATAAAAGGGCCCAAACAGATTTTAGTTGCCGTACTCCACATAGCGGGTAAACCGCCCCCGCCTAAATAAAATTATAATTTTGCAGCTCGGATACTACACATAGAACTCGAACGAAACTTTGCTAAAAACATACCCTATATATACCGAATAAAAGGGCCCAAACAGATTTTAGTTGCCGTACTCCACATAGCGGGTAAACCACCCCCGCCTAAATAAAATTAGAATTTTGCTGCTCGGATACTACACATAGAACTCGAACGAAACTTTGCTAAATACATACCCTATATATACCGAATAAAAGGGCCCAAACAGATTTTAGTTGCCGTACTCTACATAGCGGGTAAACCGCCCCCGCCTAAATAAAATTATAATTTTGCAGCTCGGATACTACACATAGAACTCGAACGAAACTTTGCTAAAAACATACCCTATATATACCGAATAAAAGGGCCCAAACAGATTTTAGTTGCCGTACTCCACATAGCGGGTAAACCACCCCCGCCTAAATAAAATTAGAATTTTGCTGCTCGGATACTACACATAGAACTCGAACGAAACTTTGCTAAATACATACCCTATATATACCGAATAAAAGGGCCCAAACAGATTTTAGTTGCCGTACTCCACATAGCGGGTAAACCGCCCCCGCCTAAATAAAATTATAATTTTGCAGCTCGGATACTACACATAGAACTCGAACGAAACTTTGCTAAAAACATACCCTATATATACCGAATAAAAGGGCCCAAACAGATTTTAGTTGCCGTACTCCACATAGCGGGTAAACCACCCCCGCCTAAATAAAATTATAATTTTGCAGCTCGGATACTACACATAGAACTCGAACGAAACTTTGCTAAAAACATACCCTATATATACCGAATAAAAGGGCCCAAACAGATTTTAGTTGCCGTACTCCACATAGCGGGTAAACCACCCCCGCCTAAATAAAATTAGAATTTTGCAGCTCGGATACTACACATAGAACTCGAACGAAACTTTGCTAAAAACATACCCTATATATACCGAATAAAAATTTTCGTTGCCGTGGGCGAAATAAATGGGGTAATTGTATGATTTATTTAGTAATTGTATAGAAGCTGTCCAAGTTTTAATTAGTTTTTGACAGTTATGGTAAAATAAAAATGCACAACTAGCCGACGTCATTGAATTTCTTTTGTAAGTTGGTAGTTTATTATTTCTTTAGTCCATCTTATGTTTGTTATAATTAACTATGTGCCGATTAGTATCTATCGGGAAAACCACATATACTTAAATACGTTTTGTTATTCTACAATTGAATATGATATATGCAAAGCGGACGAGCTTAATGCAGTTGCAGAATTAATCTTAAGTCAATTGTGAAAATATTCAAACAGCCAGTCTTATAAAGACCACTAATTTGAGTTTAACTATAATTCGTTGTTAAACAAAGGCGCATCAAAATTTGTTTACTTATTAATAAAATGTCATAAGCATTAACGTTTTGATGCGCATTTGTTTACTTTAACAACAAATTAAAGTTAACCTCAGATTAGTGGTCTTATAAGACCAGCCGTAAGAATCTCTAATATCCACCGGTTAACATTCAAACTGTATTTAATCTAAATACGACTGAAATATTTTTGATGTAATTAGCACTAAGCGTGTAGCATCATTTAGTATATTAAATTGGCTAAACAGTGCGAGAGCATCTGATTTGGTTGCGTAAGGTATTCAGTAATGACTCGAAAAGTGATATACCCTTCCTTCGCTGGCACTGAAAAAACCATATACCGGGCACAGGCATTGTACAATACGATTCGAGCAGACTGTTCTGTGTTGTTCGTCATACGCATAAGAATTGACGGAGGTAATACACCTGCTGAATAGTAGGATCACACGTCTTTAGAGTGTACGAGAAGTGGTATCTTCCAAGTGGCGAATAATTTACGCGTCCTCGCATTGATTTGTTTCAATAATTATTATAGTTTTGTTCTTGCTTTGTATAGTTGTTAGGCTGTAAATTTAACAATTTTTGCTTGCATTTTGTCTACGTTTTATTAGTTCACTGCTTTATATGCATATTTCGTTATCGGACAGTCATTAATTGGTTTAAGATATTTCATATTTTATTTTACTCCGTTTGCTGTTAATTTTGACGCTTTTTTAATTATCTCCTAGCATAAGAAGCTGTATGTCTGCTTAAAAATATATGTTAGCATAGTTAATATTTACATCATCCGATTACTTTCTTCTGATTATTCGAGTTCTTAGAGTTTTATTAATATAAGTTGAAGTTTTTTATTACACCTCACCTTACTTTACGGCTTAGCAGTTACATAGTTATAAGATATTGCACTGTTTGCAATAATTAACTATTTATGTTTAAAATCTCTTGCAATTAGCCATAATGGTATTTAAATCTACAAAAAAACAGCAACAGGTTAAGGCAGTTGTATCTCTCATCAAAGAACAATTTCCGTTGTATAGCTACGATGATATTATTAAACTTAAGCCTGGTGATGTATTTTTTATCAATATAGTATCGTCTTTACCGAAAACAAAATATCGGTTTCCAATAATGGTTTATCGCTTAGTACAAACAAAAGATTTTCAAGTGCAGTTCGCAGGAAAGTCTTTGCCCTCTTCCTTGAAAATAAATCAGTTTGCCTTGGTAGAAACCCTTAAAAATCTACACGCTAAAAATGTTGATATGACTGAAACAGTTAACAAAGAAAACTCCATCTATAGTGTTTTATGTTTAAAATTTCAAAAGGTTAACACCTGGAAAAACAGAAAAAATATGTACATACTTTTCCAACACATTCGATCATCTAATAATTTTAATTTAAGTTTTTTAAACAATGATAGTCACCACAATCTAGATTTAAGCGAACACAATGTTAATACAACCGCATTAAATGTTTCCTGCTCTAACACTGCTGATCACTTTACTACATCAACGCCTGTTGAGTCTAGAAATGTAACTTTCGCAGCTGTGAAAAATTGCAAGAGGAATCTTTTTAGCACGGAAATATCCTCAAATGTTGGTGATATCGCTACAAATAAACTTAAGCGTTTATCGCTTAAGAAATACGACCAAAACCAAACGAATTCGTTTGATTTAGAAAGTGTTCAATCTGATTTTCTTTTATCCGATCTTAATGTTGGGATCTTATCTCCTATATGCAGACCTTTGGTCAATGCACTACAGGTCAGCAATAATGAATTATATTATAATCAGACTATGGAAGTTGAATCTATTAACCAAGCGGTTCATCATGATAGTCACTGTTCACGTTCAGAAGAAACTATTATTTCTACAAACTATAATAATGTAACTCCGGAAATAAGCATTACTAACGACTTTAACGTTACTGGATCTATTCAAGATGTTCCTGAATATATACTTAATTTGTCTAGTTCTAATAGTTCTCTTATACTACCGAAAAATTCTCAGAATGAAACCAGATCTACTAACTATAAAGTAAATTACGGTAATTGTACTGTATTTGAAGGATCTTTTCAAATATCAAGGAAATTTTGGAATATTATATTCAAAAATAATAAATTAGTACCGGGTTACTATTCTTATTATCTTAGAAATAGGATCTCAAAATATATAAACAATAGCTGTCAATTAGTTTTTAAGTTTACGAAGTATCACAAAAAAAAGATTACAATTGTAATATATGCTGAATGCATCCATAATAAACATAACTGTAAAAAATTTAAAATTGTAATTAAGAACAAGCAAGTATCGGTGTACAGTACGTCTCTTAATTTCTGTCATAAACAGAAATTAACATCATTTGTAAAAGGTATAGAAAGGGTTGCAGTAAAAAGAAAATTGATGAATCTTAAACCTTTGCATTACAAAAAAACTACCATTTTGAAAGCGAAAGAAAGTGTGGTACAACAAGGTAATTTACAGGATATTAAATCTGATGCCACTGTAAGAAAAATACGATCAGAGGCTATTGCTAGTATGGATAGAAATAAAAACGACTTGCTGGATTTGGTAGAAATGCACTTGGAGCACAAAGAATACATTCAGGAAGTATCGGTCCCATTTAATGTGAAATTATTCAGCATTCAACAGCTTAGGATTATCCAAGATCAAAAGATTGGCAATATTTTACCAATCATATTTTTTGATGCGACGGGAGGTGTTGTACGAAATCCACTCGAAGATAAAAAACGTATATATTTGTATTCCGCTGTGATTCAGACAAATACCACAAATAGATTAATTCCCATATTTGAAATGATTTCTTCGCAACATTATTCTAAATCTATATTTAAAATACTTCATGATTTTAGAGTATTTTGTGAAGAAAATAATAGTTGGCCTGTTATTGGATCTATAGTAACCGATTTTAGTTTCGCCAACATTCACGCTATATCAAAAGCATTTAATCGAAGAACAGTTTTAGAATATCTAAACACATGTATGAATATAATTAAAGAAGATATGCAGAAACCTGTATCTCTAGTCACAATCCATCTCTGTTGCGCTCATTTTATGAAGATGGTTTCTAAAGACGTTGAACAGTATTCGACCAATGAGAGTCAAACACTTCTTTTTAAAGAATTAATGGCTACTGGTATACTGATTAGTACATTAGAAGAGGCAAATGTATGGTTTAAAAACTTAGTTATTTTGCTATCTGGAAATTTTTATAACGAACAGGTAAAAGCAGCTCACATGCAATTAATAAAATTTTGCTCGAAGGATTATCAAAATTTTGAAGACAATATCGAACACAGCGGTTTGAAATCATCAGATAGTGAATTATTTAATGATAAATCAGAGAGCTTATACAGTAGCAGTCCTTTCTACATACATTTTAAACATTTTTTAAAGTCTACCATATCTACTCAGAAAGATATTAAAAATAAATACTTTAATAAGATCTTCCTTGAGTTGATGCTGAACAAATATTTGCCATATTTTCCACTATGGAGCGGGGTTATGCTGCAGTTTGGCAGGTATAATCTTAACAGATTAAGCAATGCTCCGGTTGAAAACTACTTCGGGTATTTGAAATCTAACTTATTAAATGGACAGAAAAATTTAAAATGTTCCAGATTTATTCGCATAGTACGGGAGCATATTTTATCACTATGTCGCGAATTAAGTTTTAAAATACAGAAAACAGGATTGACAAGACCAACAAGCGTTATATTTGATAATAATGAGAAAACATCTGAAGAAACTTGGAAAAAGAAACCCAAAAAAACTCATACACACTTTTCGGGAAGATTTCTGAGACAGGAACATAATGCGTTAAAGCCTATTTTACCTGCAAATGAAGACTCTAACCGTAGTGAAATTCTACTGCTTGAAGATTTCACACAATGTACATACTGTGGTTTCGGCACTTTTGATAAAAAGACATCTTGGGTTCAATGCGACTCTTGTGACGGGTGGGTGCACCAAAATTGTGCCCTGTTTGAAAACAAGGAAATTATAGACATCAGTTTTACTTGTAAGTTATGTCAGAGCAGTGTAGTACATTCTCATTTACCACCAAATGGAAACATTTTATCTGAAAAATGCAGTAAGTTTTTGAAATCCATCACTCTTAATGAGCAACAAAAATCAGACATGGAAATTAACACAAGATCGCAAAGAACATCTTCCAAGTGGCTGGAAGAGCGTCGTAAGAGACTTACTTCGTCCAATTTCGGCAGCGTATGTAAAGCTCGAACTACTTCCTCTCTCGAAAATCTTGCAAAATGTTTTCTTAGTAAAAAAACATTGCACAATAAGGCCATTATGTTCGGTATTGAAAATGAACAGTCGGCCCTATCCTGTTACGAAAAGCAGAAGAAAAATAAAGTTAGTGCAGCTGGACTACATATCCACAAAACTTATCCTTTTTTGGCAGCGTCGCCGGATGGCTTAGTAGATAACGACGGACTGGTGGAGATAAAGTGTCCATTTTCAATACGAAATTTCAATCCTCTAGAAGTACATCCAAACTACTTAGATACGGCCGGTAAATTGAAAAGTACGCATAATTATTATTATCAAATCCAAGGTCTTCTTGAAATTACAGATAGGCATTGGTGCGATTTTGTCATTTTTACTCAGAAAGGGATAAGTATAGAAAGAATTTATAGAGACAAACATTTTTGGGACACAATATTTTTAAAATTACAAGAATTTTATTATTTTTATTTATTACCACATATAACATCCCCTGGAATTTCTTTAACAGATGACGAGCGACGATGGACAGTTGTTAAAGATTTACATTTTTTGGAGAATGGACTTGTAGATGATATAGATTATTACAAAATCTTAAAAAATGGACGAGGATATATTGTAGCTACATATGAAAATACTAACTGCTTGTACAAGCTACACATACAAGATTATTGTACATTGAATGGCAATAATTGGTTAAATAATTATTTAATAGATTTGGTCCTGGAATTAATTAATAAAGATGAAATATTTCAGGTTATAGCGACAAACTACTCAACGACGATATTTACAGAAAATGAATATAGTGACTATTTTTTATCGATAACTCAAATTCACAAAAATTTATTAGTAATGCCAGTGTTGATGTATGGTAACCATTGGTGTTTGGCAATAGCTGATCTTACAAAAAAAACTTTCAACTTTTTTGATCCTTACGGTAGCACACTGTCAAAGACTGAAAAACAATTGAAGATTTTCTTAAATTTCATAAAGTATTATAATTCACATTATAATGAAAATATAACACAACGATATGAATATTGGACACCTGTCGTACAAAAACATATAATTCAAAAAGACGCCCATAATTGCGGCGTATTTATTCTGTATTTCTTCCACAATATCGTCATGGAAAAGCCGCTTACTATATCTGAAAACATAAACGTTTGGAGAAAATATTTAAAGGGATTTCTTTTACAAAAGGCATCTACTATGAGCAATAAGTGTTTGTTTTGTGGAGAAGGTGTTACCAAAGAAGCTTTCGAGAAATGCAGTAAGTGTCTTCGAATTATACATTTAAAGTGTTTATTATCGGTCAACGAAAATAGTTTAACAAATAATATGTGCCATCTATGTCGTGAATATTAATAACACCAGTGTTTCGTACACTACGTTAAAAGTTATATTATGGTCAATCTCAAAATACTTGTAGGGCCTTCTAAACCAATATACGTAACACTCACAATACTAATTATTATTATAGGAAAAGGCAAGTCTAGTCGTAGCAAATTAGTATTTAAATAAACTCTAAAATTAGTATACTCTCAATATTATACTGAATTATTCCGATAGTTAATATAATTACTACCAGTACACAATAATAACATTTATTATATTAAGGTATATTATCTTCAGAATACCTCTAATGTCAGTAAACTTCTCATTTAAGTAGTTATTTCCTGCTGCAAACTTTCTCTAGTCTCCCAGATGTAGTATTTTAATTATAATTACTAATTTATTAAACTGGGAACGCCTTTTCTGATTTGCAAAGTGCGACACCTAAAATCTGTGTGGGCCCTTTTATTCGGTATATATAGGGTATGTTTTTAGCAAAGTTTCGTTCGAGTTCTATGTGTAGTATCCGAGCAGCAAAATTCTAATTTTATTTAGGCGGGGGTGGTTTACCCGCTATTTGGAGTACGGCAACTAAAATCTGTTTGGGCCCTTTTATTCGGTATATATAGGGTATGTTTTTAGCAAAGTTTCGTTCGAGTTCTATGTGTAGTATCCGAGCAGCAAAATTCTAATTTTATTTAGGCGGGGGTGGTTTACCCGCTATGTGGAGTACGGCAACTAAAATCTGTTTGGGCCCTTTTATTTGGTATATATAGGGTATGTTTTTAGCAAAGTTTCGTTCGAGTTCTATGTGTAGTATCCGAGCTGCAAAATTCTAATTTTATTTAGGCGGGGGTGGTTTACCCGCTATGTGGAGTACGGCAACTAAAATCTGTTTGGGCCCTTTTATTTGGTATATATAGGGTATGTTTTTAGCAAAGTTTCGTTCGAGTTCTATGTGTAGTATCCGAGCTGCAAAATTCTAATTTTATTTAGGCGGGGGTGGTTTACCCGCTATGTGGAGTACGGCAACTAAAATCTGTTTGGGCCCTTTTATTTGGTATATATAGGGTATGTTTTTAGCAAAGTTTCGTTCGAGTTCTATGTGTAGTATCCGAGCTGCAAAATTCTAATTTTATTTAGGCGGGGGTGGTTTACCCGCTATGTGGAGTACGGCAACTAAAATCTGTTTGGGCCCTTTTATTCGGTATATATAGGGTATGTTTTTAGCAAAGCTTCGTTCGAGTTCTATGTGTAGTATCCGAGCTGCAAAATTCTAATTTTATTTAGGCGGGGGTGGTTTACCCGCTATGTGGAGTACGGCAACTAAAATCTGTTTGGGCCCTTTTATTTGGTATATATAGGGTATGTTTTTAGCAAAGTTTCGTTCGAGTTCTATGTGTAGTATCCGACCAGCAAAATGCTAATTTTATTTAGGCGGGGGTAGTTTACCCGCTATGTGGAGTACGGCAATGAAATTCGGTTTGGGCCCATTTGTTCGGTATATAGAGGGCAGGTTTTTAGCAAAGTTTCTTTCGGGGTCTATGTGTAGCATTCGAGCTGAAAAATTATTATTTATTTTGCCCGATATGTGAAGTATCTTTTTATGCGCCGGGATTTCTCATGTGTAGCACCTAAAAAGCTTTATCGCAAATTCCTTATTGAGTTGAACGTGGTGTTAGTTTCTTTCTCTATAATTTTTTGTATATCTATGAGCTCTTCGGCAATGTTCGTCACTTTTGGCTGCTACCTTCTGGCTGCCATCTTCACACCGGTTACTATGGTTCGAACCCGCCGTTACAAATCGTATTGAAAAAGACGTTCTATGCGCTTAATATTTGAATAAGTATTTGCCTAGTTGTTGCCAGGTAACTTTGTTGGGAAGAAGAGATCTCTTAACCTTGATTCCCAGTAAAGGCAGCCGATCAACCAAGTTCAAGATCTAAAACTAAATACTCCACATTTCCACTTCAGTAAAAGCTAATATGTTTACAATAAATGTTTTATACATATATATTGTTTTTAAACACATATAAATAGAAACTTAAATGAATGAACACATGGCCATTACTGATACAAACAGTAGTTACTACCATTTAATACTACGAGCACCACTGCATAAATCTGCTAGCATTTAATAGTATGCCAGCTAGAGTGTACATCATACCTGACATACATTTATATTTAAATGAAAATCGTACGACACTCATTAATGACCAATAGAAAAATTAGTTCACGAGCCGTAACCAAGACAACAACAAAATTTCTTGGAAATTTTTTGTAGGTAAACCAACCTAACTGTGAGGGTCTGTGTCGTTACGATTTTCTTACCAAATCTGAATTCAAGCATTAATTCATATCCGGAAATTAATTTTCGTGCATTCCAAAAACGTCCTAATTTGTCCTTGCGTCCCGCTCGGGCAAATTAATACGACGTTGTTGGAACGCACCCAAAAAAATGTCCGGAAAGAATTATTAACCTTCCGTCGGGCGCAACTGATCTGACAGGCACAGCGCGGCAATTTTGTTACCACGCGCCACAGCTAGGCGGCGTTGGAATCTATCGCATATAGTAGCTGACTATTTTGGTGTACTGTATACAACCCTGCCACTTATTTTGAGTTTGGCCTTCAATAGTGAAAATTATCCAAATTTTGTTCAGAGAAGCTCATTGCACCCGAACCCGCCACATTTTTCAAGGTACGTATTTTCGAAATATTTGCATAAAAATCATCTATTACGTTTGCTTGAAGTCTAAATACTGTAAAAGTTTCTAATAATTTTCTAAAAATACCTTGATTTATCAATCTGGACTTACCGGCACATTGCGCCCAAACATGTAATTTTTTTTTCTTTTCATTTGTTTCAGGTCATATCAATGTTTTTTTTTTGCAGAAACTTTTGTGTTTTCTTTTATTTTGACTTATCTAATAATGATGCTCACCACTTGCAGTTGTATAATTAAACCTAATTAGGTGTTTCTTATGTTTTTTTGGAATTGTGCCTATCAAGCACATTGCGCTCGAACTCAGCGGTTAAAATATTGCGCCCGAACTCAGCGGTCAAAATATTGCGCCCGACGGAAGTTTAATGCTGTTATGAGATTATATGCGACAATAAAACAAAACAACGCGAATTGTCGTACAAGCAAATTTTAAATCTCCATGGAGCCGCTCTATCTTAAGGCTGACCCTGAATCGAAATTTCACCGGGTTTCATAAGTTTGATCCGAAACCCAAGCGGGTGTTTGACGTCACAAGACGTTTTGATATTTCTAGCTGCACAACAAAAACAGATGAACAAATATAAAGAAATTTTATTGAATTGCACTATCTTCAAACTGAGCTAAGACCTTCTTCTCTTAATTATGGCGCAGTTTCCCAATATTCGGATTTACTAGCTTTCCTAGCTGTGGATGACTTCTTATCGTTGCTTGCGAACGAGTACCACCCTCTGGAGGTTTTGCAGGTTCAGGTTGAAGATGCTGTCAGCTTTGTGCCTGGAATTTCTTAGGGTACGTTTATGCTGCAGCCTCGCTGCTTGCACATCGCCGAGCTGTGCACATGGATGCCTAGCGATGATGAAACAAACCTAGCATTTTTTATTGTGCCATTTATCCTACAACAGCGCTGCTCGCCTCGCTGCACGCTGCTACCCTCGCAACACAGCGATGATGACAAACTAGTTTGATTTTCGAGCCTGGACCATCGCCGGCCATCCCTAAACTTGCGCTGTGATTGGTTTCTTCAAACCTTCTCACCCCGCCCGCACTCAACCGCAATACTTATTCCTTTCTTCTTGCATTACAACAAGTGCGATATTAATAAGCAAGATACTGTTGATATAAGTATGAGTGACGATTTCAAGCAGACACTTATATCAGCTGATTTTAAACGCAAAGCTATTTGGGACGAACGGCATGCAGAATACCACACTAGTGGTGATCGGTTATTGGTTGTTGAAGCCTTCGCTTTAAGCAAGCATGTTTTCCTCATCATCTGACAGTCATAGCGATTCATTTTCGACAAAAAGTGGTTTTAAAGGTCGTTGCATAATTTATCCAATTTGAATCTGTTGTATAAATTTCAGTATCAAGGTATTTCGAAAACTCTTGCATATAAAGGCATATTTCCAGCTTATGAAATGTGTAGAAGCGAATGGAGACATTTCTAGTGAAAGAGTTATCTCTATTGCTTTATTGTTGTAAAAAATAAGAATTATTTTCGTTAAGTAACAAACGACTTCCGGGATCGGACCGTGTCATGATTGAGATCGAAGAACTCAACGTTTCTCCCACTTTCGTAAGGGGCTTCATCAGGAGGAAAAAATGCAAAAGAGCACGGTAACTCAACGTGTTAACCACATCAGAGATGAAACTCGACTGACTATCGGAAGAAGAAAGGCGAGAATTTATAGGCAAGCGCCGTCGCGATTCAGAAAATGCCGTCGCGGTTCAGTGGCGGAGGTCGGGGCTTAGGAATTAGCACTTTCCACATAGAAGGAAGGGGAAAGCCTTCGTCCCGATTGAGATTATTAGGGTGTTTGCAAATCGCAATGGCTTCGTGAATCTTTATGCTAAAGAAGAATGGGGATTTGCAGATGTTGGAAGTTTCATCAAAAAGGATCTTATGACTAGTATCGCGTTGGTGTTCGGCGATGGCCGATAATGAAACGAGACCTGACTTGAGACAGCGCTGATGTCCAGAGATGCGAGTTTTCACTAAACGAACTGTTTCACCAATGTATACAGCATTACAAGAGCAAGGGACTCTATAACCACCTTTAGATGACACAGTGTTTAATTTATCTTTAGATGAAGGAAGAACCTGTGAGACTTTGCTCGGGGGTTTGAATACTGTTTTAATGTTTTGTTTTCGAAGAAACTTTCCTATGCGGTCGGTGACTTGGTGGCATCGTACAAGTACGCCAAACATCGATAACAATTGACATGTGAAGTGACAATATGTGAAAAATAATGATTATGTCAAAAAATATGTCTAGTTATTATCTGCAAATCATGTTTCAAAAGAATGCGAATCAATACAAGATTCATACAACATATCACAATAATTAACCTGATATAACACAGTACTGTTGCATTAATGTCGATGGGATATTAACATTGAATAAGTAGCGATTTAAGAAAGCAGTTTTTAAATTGCAATAAGCTCTCTGTAAACACTTAGATATATTTTTTAAAACAAACACTTGATTCAAGGATTACACCCATATTTGTAACGATATCTGTGCACAACTAACAAAATGTTATTGATGTGGGTTGTATAATTCTCCAAATGCATATTTATGATTTGTAAAGATGATGCTTATCGGAATGTACAAAAAGTCGTTAAAGTGTGGTGACGGGTGAAATATCGCTCTGAAACTAAACCAAACATTTAAAAACGGTTTCGAGTGTTTTTTATGCGATCTTGTATCAAGCAGTGAAAGTGCAAACAGAGATAACGGCAGGGAAAAAGAAACAGTAAGAGGAGCACGTTAAATTATTAAAAGAGGTGCTAGTTTCTGTTCTGAAACACGGAGAACTTAGAAAAGATTACGGGGAGATAAAACTAGTGCCGTGGCCTCAGAGGGGTCTACCCGGGCAACGGCAGTGAACGGGCAGAGTGGGCAACCCAACGTGCAGGAAGGCTATATACAGGGTGATTTATAACGGGCGGACCAAACTTCAACAGTATGTCGGGGAGGTAAAAAATGTTATATGAACATAGGTCGTATTCAATTTAGTTACCTAACTACAAGAGATCAAAGTTTTATTAAGGGGCGATCAAGGTAAAACCGCTCAAAGTAGTCAATGTTTCAAGCGTCATATCTACTACGTATCTGACCAATCATATCAAACTTTTTTTTGTATGATAGACTGTAGTTTTATCTGTCAAACTATATGGATTTCATGGCAATTTATTGGTAGGAAGGTCATTAAAAAAACATTAAAAACACCTTGCAATTTATCTCGTCAAAGTTTTTCTCCCAAACGGCTTGTCCAATCTTAGTCTTTTTTATATGAGAATTATTCTTTTTACGGTTCTAGTGTATGAGATAAAAAATAGAATAAATTCTGAAAAGATGTCAAAAATAAGTTTGAAAACGTCAAGTTCCTTTTGTACGATTTTTATGAAATTATCTCATTCGCTAGATTTAAGAAGTCTAAGACATTGGCTTAAACAGAATTTGAAATTTATGTTTAGTTTTTGATAAAAACGTTTGACAGATAAAACTACAGGCTATCATACAAAAAAAGTTTGATATGATTGGCCACATAAGTAGTAGATATGACGCTTGAACCCTTTGCTACTTTGAACGGTTTTACCTTTACCCGCCCCTTAATAAAATTTTGATTTCTTGTAGTTAGGTAACTAAATGGAATACGACTTAAGTTCACATAAAATTTTTTACTCAGAATTACCTCCCCAACAAACTGTTGAAGTTTGGGCCGCCCGTTATAAATCACCCTGTATAATTCAACATAAGTTACAGATGCATACATACTACAGTAACACTGTCGTTTTACCTTAAGAAAATGGGCCGCGGCGATTCCTATTGCCCAGTGGTTTAGGGTCATTAGACAAGTATGAAACCAAAATGCCGTGACCCCACCCCCTGCCAAATAGCCGCCATCTTGAAAACTTTTTTTTTCTCGCGATCCATTGGTCGCACAGAAAAAGTTATTGAACAAAAAATGTTGGCAATAAAATTCCATATATTTTGGTCCATGCCGTAATAGCGAGAAGTTGGTATTGCGAACGGTAGAGGGCGACCAAGTTACCAAAAATTGTTTTTCCGCAAGCCGGAAGAGTGATTACTTTTAATGCCAAAATCGGTCATTGAAGTTGACGTTACTCTTACTGACATAAAAAGTGTATGTTGCTATGTAACACTTTTAGTTCCTAGTATTAAATAGTTATTTGTACAACTAGTTTTGAAATATCATACTTCTAAAACGTGTTGTGCACCTAGTTTTTTTTTGCAACCCATGAATTGGGGATGGAAAAGAACTTCCCAAGGATTGGAGCCTGTGAAAACTCTCAAATATCCCGCCCCTGCAGGCTTCTTGTACCTTGTATCTTGTGGGCGTACTAAAAGCTAGCTTCAATTGTTCCGCAATGTGCAAAGATTGCGGCGGAAAAACCTGATACAACTCAATCAATACTGAATCAGACAGCGAGGATGAAAATTATGACACCGACGGGGAATTACCTTGACAAGTTGTAAGTTTATTTTTCAATAAAAGTTCAAACAGCACTTCTACCACGGTCGATAACGACTCAATTGTGTCCGAGGCTCGGAACCGAAACGAAGGAACAGTTACAAAAAAAAAGAAAACGTGTTTGAGTAATCTACAATATACCTTAAGGTGTATGCAAAAATAAATTACTTTGAATGTACGGAACCAGATACAGAGGAAGAAGACAGTGACTCTTCTAGAAAATCCAAAATGCCAGTTAAATCACCAAGTAAACCTAAGGAGAACGCATCGGGAGAGCTCAAGGACATGATGAAAAAGTTAATAAAGAAAGTTAAAGTTATTCGGCAGGATCAGATTAACTACCAAGAGGAAATAAGCTGCTTAAAGAAGGAGAACTGTGAAATGAAGATAAAAATATAATTGCTAGAAGATTGATTGGATAATTTGGACAAACAACGGAGGAAAAGGAATATAACCATGAAAGGATAAGATTTTAAGTAAAACGAAGGAGTAGCGGCTGCATCAAGATTAGTTACTGATAATCTAGGTGTGAAGGTAAAAATTAAAGACATGAAAAAAATTATAGGCAGACAAAGCAAAGCAGTGGTAACAACACTAACGATGAATAGCTTAGAGGAAAAGAAAATGGTAATGAAAAACAAGAGCAAACTGAAAGGATTGCAATGCTATATTGAACATAATTTAACCGAAAACGAAGCAAAGCTGCAAAAACAATTAAGGGATATGATGAAAGCAGAAAAAGCAAAAGGCAACACGGCAAAAATTTAATACCAAAAAATATGTGTGAACAACAAATGGTGGAAATGGAACCGAAATAAGGGAGAATTGGAGAAGATGAAGGAAGGAAATCCTCCCCAACAAAAGAACTCGTAATAAAAAACAAACCAAGGACCGGACATGATGATGACGAAGAAGGCAAAGAAAAGAGCAGGATCAGCTGAAAGAATAATAAAGAGAACGACACTCGAACTACTTGGAAACAAAAATTAAACTTAATTAAGATAGCTACGTGGAATGTGATGGGTACATTTAAAAGTGGGAAAATCAAACAACTACTGAAGGAACTGGAAACATATAACATTGATATAGCAGCAATACAGGAAACTAAACAGAAAGGTAACCGAATCCAAGATATAGGAGAATTCACATCCTTTAACAGCGGGGCCACCAACCGACTACTAGACACGGGGTTCATTGTAAATAAAAAGATTAAGCAACTAGTGCAGGAATTCAGGCTTGTTAATAATCGGATGTGCTACATGAGGATAAAAGGAAAGCAACGCACACTAAGCCTACTAAATATACACTCGCCAACAGAAGTAGCGGAGAAAAATAAAAAGGACAATTACTATAAGCTTATGGAAAGAAAAATGGGCAAGATCCCAAGGTACGGCATTAAAATAGTGCTAGGGTATGCAAATGCCAAGATAGGAAAGGAGAGAAGATTTTATCCCACGATAGCATAGCAAACATGTGAATACAAGTATCAGCGGCAAACGTTTAATAGACTTCGCAACAGAGAGAGGAATGAAAATCTGTAGCACGAATTTTCAGCGTAAAGAAATTCACAAAGTCACTTGGTTCGGGTACAACAGACAATCAACCAACCAATTAGACCACGTATTAGTGTAGACAGTGAACATATGAAAAGAATCAAGAATGTTAAGTCGTGCAGAGGAGCAGAGATAGGATCGGACCACTATCTGGTAAAAATCGAGGTGCAGGAAGAAATCCAAAATGGCCAAGCTCTGGAAAGCAAGAAAAATCAAACAAAGCGGCTGAACTACGAGAGCTTACAAGAAGACAAAATACAGGAAAAATTCATCGAGAAAACAAAAGAACGACTAGCTAAAATAGATCAGAACGCAGGAGTAATAAATGAAAGATCGAACCAAATACCAAAAGTCCTTAAGAATGCAGCAATAGAAGCGCTACCAAGAAAAACAGAAAATGCTGACAAGAAAGACTCGATGAACGAAGAATGCTGAAAAGCAGTGGAACAAAAAAAAGAGCTAAGCAAAGACTATTCAATCAAGACATAGAAGATAACAGAGAACAGTATAGAAAAAGAACTAGGGAGGCCAAACAGCTATGCAGAAGGAGAAAGAGAACCATGCTTGAAAAGAAAATGTAAGAAATGGAAACTCATTGTAATTTAGATCGTTCTACCAATCAATCATCAACACAAGGAGAGGACTACAGCCGAAAATCGTATACTGTAAAGATAAGGAAGGGCATCTCATAGCCGAAATGGATAAAATATTACAGAGCTGGGCGGAATATCTCGAGGAGCTCCTCAATGTAAACGAACAGCTGGAAACAAAAATAGAAGAAAGTATACCCGGAGAACAGACCGCAATTGAACCACCCACAATCGAAGAAGTCCGTAACGTAATAGCCCAAACAAAAAATAATAAAGTGGCAGGAGAAGATCAAATACCAGCCGAGCTAGAGCAAAGTTGAAATGTAAAGACACCAGCACACCATAAGGTTATGCTGGGACGCTGGTGTCTTTACATTTCAACTTTGCTATACTAAAGTATGAAGGAGACCGAGTATTACAAGCAGTACACAATACTATCACAGAAATTTGGGGAGAAGAGAAGATACCTGAAAAATGGACAAAAGCAGTTATAACTCTCATTTTCAAGAAATGAGACAAAACTTGCTGTTCAAATTATAAAGGCATTGCATTGCTAGATACTGCCTATAAAGTATTAGCGAGCCTACTTAAAATAAAATTGGCCATGTTCATGGGCAGGAAGTGAGTGAATACCAAGCCGGGTTCAGGCACGGTAGGTCAACAATAGACCATATCTTTACTCTAAAACAAATAGGGGTCTTAAGTGAGGAATACCAGATACCTCTGCATCTCCTGTTTATAGACCTTAGACAGGCGTACGATGCAGCGAACAGAAGCCAACTTTACAAAACTATGCAGGAAATGGGAGTTCCAGACAAATTAATACGGCTAGTAAGTCTAACGCTAACAAATACAACAAATCCAGTAAAAATGCATGGGAAAGTATCGAAACAATTTGTTACCAATAATGGACTGCGCCAAGGTGACCCCTTATCCACACTTCTTTTTAACCTTATACTAGGAGGGATTATCAGAAAGAGTACATTGACAAACGTTACCATAACAACTAAACTATATCAGTTTACAGCCTATGCGGATGATCAGGTTATCATAGCTAGAACAAAAACAGCAATGGAAGAAGTTTTCCTGAAAATAGAAACGGAGCCCAGAGGATATGGTTTATCAATAAACGAGCAAAAAACTAATTATATGCGAAAGGGAGAAAAGAAGAAGCAAAGTGGGGGGTGGTCACATAGCAATCAGGGATGACACAATAGAACCACTTCGAGAAGGTAAAAGAATTTGTATACCTAGGAACTACAATTTCAATTACGTTTAACCAGCAAGCGGAGATTCAGGCTAGAATACAGTGCCGAAACAAAACTGCAAACACCTTTTATAGTGTTCTTACTTCAAAGCATTTATCAAACAATGTAAAACTGAGAGTTTACAAAACAGTAATAAGAACCACAGTTCTATACGCTTGTGAAACATGGACTTTGACTCAAAACCTATTAAATCAGCTGTACACCTGGGTGCGCAAAATAGTGAGGCGAATGGAGGAGATGGACAAATAGAGAAGTGCTTGGCGGTTTAAAAGGGAAAGGTATAGCAGGACCAGTGAAATCTCAAAAGATCAGATGGGGGGGGGGGGGGGCATGTTCAAAGGATGCCTGACAGCAGGGTTCCCAAGACAAGGATGAAGGCAAGATTATTCGATACCCGAAGGCAAGGAAGACCTAAGATAAAATGGACAGATCAAGTCATGGACGATTTAAGAAATCTGCAAGTAAAATGCTGGTGGCAGGAAGTTCTGAACAGGGAAGAATGGAAAAAGATATCCTACCAAGCCACAGGCCTTAATGGCGTATAATGCCCTATATACAGTGTGTCCCAGGATTGATGTTACAAAAGGTGAGATGGACTAAAAATTTTTGAATTGTATTTTAAGGTTTTGGGATTCGGTCCTGCTTCGTTTGAAAAGAATTTTAAGAATATTTTCAGTTTTTGAAAAAACAAGTTGGCCTTGACAGGGAAGCGAAAACTATTTTATTTTCGGGTAAACTATTTTTTTTTGTTTATGATACGGCTTTTATTAAGAAAAGATGTTCAGAATGAGAAATTATGGCCCTATACAAAATTTCAGAAAGATCTGTATATATATATATATATATTAATATTACGAAGGTTTTCGCGGCTGATATGTATTAAAGGTAAACATTTAAGGGTGTCATACCGCTTAATAAGTTTGAAGATTTCTTCAACTGGTTGTAGAACATCTGCAAAAGGAGAAAATTACACCGACCGATATCCTCGTGAGCTTTGATGTCGTCTCTCTGTTTACTAAAGTGCCAGTTGCCGAAGCTCTAAACGTCATTAAACAGAAGTATGATCCACCTCAACACATAATCAAACTTGCCGATCATTGTCTCCAGAATACATATTTCATCTATAATGGTCAACGCTACAAGCAAGTAGAAGGAGCGCCGATGGGTTCACCTTTGTCTCCCGTCATTGCGAATCTCTTCATGGAGGACTTCGAATCGAAAGCACTGGACAGCACCATTTACAAACCGAAACTTTGGCTTCGGTATGTCGATGATGTTTTTGCCATATGGGGTCATGGTAAGAATCGACTTGCTGATTTCCTTACCCATCTCAATAGCATCCATAATAAGATCCAGTTTACGATGGAATTGGAGAAGAACAACCACCTTCCATTCCTAGACGTTCTCATCACCAAGAAGAATGGAAAATTGGGGCACACGGTTTATAGGAAGACCACGCACACCAATCGCTACCTAAATGCTAATTCACACCACCACCCTGCTCAACTACAATCAGTCCTGACAACACTGGTTTGTAGATCAAGAAGGATAGCCGACAAGGAGAATACAAGACAAGAATTAGCAACCCTTGCTCGAGTATTCGAACAAAATGGTTATGGCAGAGCAGCGATTAGGAAAGCGTTCCGACCACCGAAGACCAAAACGCAAGACGCAGAAGAGGAGAGACCTTGTGGCACGGCGTACCTGCCTTACATCCGAGGCACGACAGAGAAAATCGGAAGAATCCTTAGAAAATGTAACATCAGGACAACCTTTACCACGGATAGAATAATCCAGTCCATACTGAGGAATCCTAAAGAGTACATCCCTTTGGAAAACCAAGGAGTCTACGAGATACCGTGTCGGGATTGCGATAGCAGCTACATAGGCCACACCAACCGGAGAATAAAGGCACGCAAGGAGGAACATCAAAATTATGTTAAGAAGATGGAACACACTTCATCGCTAGTGCATCATATATGGGATACTTCGCACAAGATTGATTTCGACAACACCAAGAGCATTGCCAGCGTCGAACACAAAGACGCATGCATCATACGAGAAGCCATCGAAATCGTGAAACGTCCGAATTGTATGAACACCCGCGACGACACAAGCCGATTACCTGCATCGTGGTTACCAACGTTACTACAAGCAACGGCCGGCCATTCTCTGCGAACACCAGCCATCCGTTCTAGCAGTACAGCTCCCTCGATGCTAGTTGCCACAGTAATTGATAAACAACCTATTCAGTCAGCTGTACATCAAGTTGACAGTCCGTCGTGTTGCCGCATAACTAGAAGCCAAACCAGGACTATAAGGACTTGAAAATGACGAATGTGATTTCGTCGAAACGTCGTCCAACCCCAAACGCCATTCAAGATGTTCTTCAACCAGTTGAAGAAATCTTCAAATTTATTAAGCGGTATGACACCCTGAAATGTTTACCTTTAATACATATCAGCCGCGAAAACCTTCGTAATATATACAGGGTGTTTCATTAATAATTGGAAATATTTTAACTGTAGAATTCTGGGCTTAAAATATTAATATTTAACCCAAATCACTTAGATAAAATGTGGCTTGTTACTGAGATATAGGGTGTTTTATTTAAAAACTTAAAAATGATTTTTCCCCATTACTTTAAAACTATTTGACGTATCCGTATCATATTTGGCAGGAAGTTTAGACACTGTAAACCATGCTAAATTATGTTAAATAAACGTTTCTGGCTACTACCAGAGGCGTATCACAGGGGCAAGTGGGTGGTTGACCCTTCCCAAATTCTACGCCACTGGCGGAATTGCCATTTTAACACAATTTTTCGATTCTCCAATACTTTCTATGTAAATAACATACTCTTCCTTCGTCACGATAACGTCATTATTTTTCGAGATATTTAAAGTTAAACATAAAGCTGAACAGTTATTTTGATTTTAATGTGTATTAATTATGTCGGTGTTTTTTGTCATAAGATTGCATTTATTACGCAAATGAAACTTTAATCCGTATTAACAAAAAAACATAATGTTATTTATTGAAATTTCTTGAAACTAATACATAGATGCATTCAACATAAAAAAAATGTATCCATGTATTCGTTTCAATAAATTTCAATAAATAACATTATATTTTTTTGTTAATACGGATTAAAGTTTCATTTGCGTAATAAATGCAATCTTATGACATAAAACACCAACATAATTAATACACATTAAAGTCAAAATAACTGTTCCGCTTTGTTTAAATTTAAATATCTCGAAAAATAATGACGTTATCGTGACGAAGAAAGAGTATGTTATTTACATAGAAAGTATTGGAGAGTCGAAAAATTGTGCTAAAATGGCAATTCCGCCAGTGGCGTAGAATTTGGGAAGGGTCAGCCACTCACTTGCCCCTGTGGTACGCCTCTGGTAGTAGTCAGAAACGTTTATTTAACACAATTTAGCATGGTTTACAGTGTCTAAACTTCCTGCCAAATATGATACGGATGCGTCAAATAGTTTTAAAGTAATGGGGAAAAATCATTTTTAAATTTTTAAATGGAACACCCTATATCTCAGTAACGAACCACATTTTATCTAAGTGATTTGGGTTAAATATTAATATTTTGAGCCCAGGATTCTACAGTTAAAATATTTCCAATTATTAATGAAACACCCTGTATATATATATATACATAACACAAATGGAAGGAGTTTGATAAAAACCGATCTTCTACTCCCCCAGATTATCCTATACAGATACACGATTTACAACATGCACCATAGTAAATCAAAACTAAATATTATTACAAAATAAAAGAATATATAATATTATGATACCAAGTATGATAACTAACTAAAATAAACAAAAGTTTCTCTAAGTACATACTTTAAGTTTTAGTTTTTGTTTAAACAATGATTTTGGAAAATATAAAATATCTAATACAGAGTAATATCATATGATTCACGATATATAATGCCACTGGGAAAGTATTATCAAATTGTATTTGGTTATAATAAACAGGGCTGAAACAATCAATAAATATAAATACAGCTTGTACTAATCACTGGGAATCCATGTTGTATCTCACAGATACATTAAGCTTGAATAATAATAATAATAATAATAATTAGCCATAGTGCCAAAAGTAGGCGAAAACAGTATCCACCATATTTTCGAATACTGCAGATGTTATTCTAATAGCCATTGTTGGCTGCGTGCTGTTACAGGGTGTACTACCAATTATTCCATTAAGAAACCACTGCTTTCTTCTAGTGACGTACATCACGGGACCTCCTTCATCGCCTTCGCATATATTAGACGCATTGTTGATTTTCTTTCTTAATTGGAAATCTTCAGTGGAACTTACTTCATGGGAAATTCGTTTTTTTAGGGTTGCTTTCCTTTCTAATTATAATATCATTGTTTACATATGTCTAGCGTAATTTATATGATCTTATTTTACCTTTAATGTCTCTTTCGTCCCAGCCAGATGTATATACCGTATCTCCAGATTTAGCTCTGTGGGACTCTTCAAATGGCCAGCAAATTGGTCTCACATAATCTAAAAAGAAACATATCGATGTATCGGCCCAGATATGCTATTTTGATGCCTACCTGAGTAAGTAACATTCTTGAGTAAAAAATACAGGACTAGAGGACTGTTGTCGATGGGTCTTATTCTACCCTGAACCGTTATCACAGGATCAGTACATTCCTCGCCATACTGTGTACTACTGGTGCAGCTAGTTGCATTGCGTTTATGATACTGTCCCATCTTTATCGTTACCCTAACATAAACTTTATTTCATCATTCGCGCCAATACAGAATGCCAAGTCTTACCAATCGTAATGGCCACAAGAATAGGAGGTCAGCACAATGCTTCTTGATATTAGCACACCTACACATTTCCATTCTGTACCAGGAGTTGGCCGAAGGGAAGAGTAATAGCCCGGATAATCGATGTGCACTACCCAAGGAAACTCGTAAATTGATGTTTGGTTTTCATTGTTTTCGATAAAATAGTCATCCGAATGCTGATACCCGCAATAATCCAATGTAGGTAAAACGTTCCTTAAAATATATTCTCGCCTACCCTCTTTCGTTTTAGGGAAACTTTGAATGTTATTTCTATTGACTGATAATTCCGGCACTTTTGTGACTAAATTCGCATGAAAATTTCCCATTGTACCACAACAGACCATAAAGTCATCTCCACATTTTGAAGCTTTCACGAACTCCTTTGCTGTGGCATTGTCACTGTTTAAAGCTTGTTGTAAAATTTCACATGATAATATGGAGACACACTTCGCTTCCTCAGAATTTGGAGTGGTACAGGCAGAAGCTGTGAAGGTAATTAATGGGTCAAAGTTTAGCACAAAAATGAAATTTGAATACTTACATGCATTTAAAAGATGTAAGTGACCAATAACGACAAAAAACAGACACCAAATCTTCATATTTTTTTAAAAGTTCAACTTCGAACTGACAGTGAGCGATGACAAACTGTATGCACAACTGGTTTGTAATCGTGCCCAGTGTGCCACAACAAATTAAAAACAGCATTTCAACGTCATGACTTCATTGCCGTAAGTGTACGTAACTAAATTAAAATCTCCATTCAAAACATTTATTAATGTCATGATGTCAGAAGTTTAATTATAGTCCTATCCTAGAAATAAATTCGCAATTTTAAAGATTCTAATCAAAACATTTAGCTTCAGTAGAAGTTTATTTGTATTGAACCATATAAAAATATATTAAAATTGATTAAACGTACATTGAAATTAAATGTTTAGTGAAATCGCCTGGAAGGAAGATTGACCCCAATGCCGTATTTGAGCCTTAACCCATGATTACAACTCTATAACTCGATCAATAGCTGGCAGTGGCGAACTGTTTATTTGATCCCCCATAAAGCGAGTTCCATAGACTATTTGTAGCTTTGACTAAATAGGATAGCTGCATAAAGTTATAAATTATAATTTAGTTGATTTAACAGAATGCTTTTAATGAGGTAAATTATTTCATTAAAATCCTGACAACTAAAGCTGTAACTAACTAAACTATAAATTCTGTGGAAAAGGTACGTCTCTATTTTACACATTGTATTTACATAAAAGCATCTCTCCCGTTATTTACTCTACACATAGCAGCCTTGGGGTTAAATAGAATTTCGGGGTATGATTACAAATCATTATTACTATACTTCCGTATATTTAAGCAAATTAATATAAAATAAAGTTGTTGCTAGGGTTTGTCATTTTCATATATTCTCCTTTTAATTGGAAAAGATGTTTATGTGTCTACTATTGTTAGTTTCTTATATGGTAAATTTATGAAAAATATTTAAACCAATAGTGTGTGTAACACAAGTTGAGATTGTTACGCCATTGTTTGCTGGCCTCATATATTATATATAAGTGGGACGACCTCCAACCTTTTCATTTTATCGTTAATACATTGGTTATCTTACTGATATATTGCTAACTTTGCTAAATTAAATTTTGTAAATACTACTTAATAATTATTATGTAAAATATATAGCTAAATTTGAAATCTATGAAATATGCGAATGCATAGTCAAATCATTTTACATTACACTCAAAAGAATTACATTACTTTCTACCTAAAGAAACATCTTTCTTTATTTAGCACAACATAATTATGGTGTCGCTTTTGCTAATTAGTTTTTATCTAATCGTTCGAGTAGAGAGCATTTTTTTATTGATTATATAGTAATTATTAGTTTGCCTAAAACAATGTAAGTTTCAGGAGCGGATGGGGTACCTAAAATCTTACCAGGAAATTGATCATTTGCGGCCCAAAAAATAAAAAATAAAAATCAACAAACTTTGCTCCCCGGCTACCAGGCTAACACCTGTGGTAGTCGTTAACCCCTAAACAAAGGAACTCCTCCTCAAGTTCGACGGGCAAGGCTAGCCACCTACCGGGCCTACGGACAAAGATGGCTCATAAAACCACTTTGTGGTTAAAACAGGCCACTGGCCTATAATAAGAGGAAGAAGAACAAATATTATAAAATTACACAGTGAACTATGAAATAAAGTCGGGTTACAATAGAATTGGCTTAGAGTACTTCGAATAAGTTAAAAAGACCTGGTTTCCATGTCTTACACCCTGAATTTAGGAAAAAAATGGTAGTGAACGATGTAAGAGTATTAGGCAGAAACAAGTGACACTACAGGCTTATCAAACATGAACTTATAATAGTATTTTATTTAACAAGTATATAATATTGGCTACATTACACGAGAATGAAGTTTACACACGAACCGAAAAAAGGGTGTTGTAATCATACAAGTGTAATACACCCATTATATGGGTGTCAAATACAATATATTATCTACAACTATGTATAGAGTTGGTCACACTGTAAGTCTGTGTCACATTCGAGGTTAGCAGGTTATGTTTTGCGCCAGTCTGTGTCGGAACTGACGCAAAACTTAACCTGATAACCTCAACGTTAATGTTATTTATAAACAATGTAGCCCACTACTAAAAAATTCCTGTGGAATATGAAATTTCATATTCCACTTGTGTAATATGAGCCGCTTTTTGTATTTAGAGTTGGATATATAATGCGCTTATTATTTAATAGTTGTAACTAAACTAATTTACTATAATTAGCCAGAATAGAATATTGTTGCCAGATGGACTGCTTATTTTTATACATGTGGAAAAATATTTAGAATATAAAGTTTTTTTTAATTGAAAAGACCAGATCGACAATTGCTGTCATACAAGTGAAACAATTTTTTGGCTCCGCTAAATTGTTTCGCCAGTTATTCAATTATTTCAGGCTTAACCTGTATATTTTTAGTTGAATTATAAATCCTTTGCATTTCGAATTCGTAAATTTTCCAAAGCAGCGTATTTTGTACCTGCATCAAGTTCCTGTCGTTTGCGCGATGCCCTCTCGACCCGCGCTATCTCTTATCAGAGTGCGAGTCTTCTTTTGGGCATGAAATTTTCGTCCGAGGCACTTGCTGCCCTCGCTTTGGCCAGCCGTCACCGGCGTGGCTAAAGTTTGTTTGTTCAAGTCAAATTACGTGCGCTCAACCGATTTCTATGAGCTTTGTGTTCCTAAGGGCTGATTATGATCAGGTAAGATGTCGCTTTTCTGTTTTGTTGTTCGCATAGGAATTACATTTTTTCTTAGCTCTTTATTACCAGTTTCAATCACGAGTTTTTCTCGGAGGCCAAGCCGCTAGCCTTATCGCATTTTCGACACCTGCTGGCGCTCTGCTTAGTTGCTGCTGTTTAAACTTGATTTAAACACACATAAATTTTATTTTCTAAAATTTACGAAATCCAGTTGCATGGCTTTTAAATGCAATTTATTTAATATTGCTATCACCAATTACTAAATTTAATATGTTTAAATTAGATTAAAACTATATATTTCAGTTCAAATTTACGAAACATTATTCGTAATTTAAAAACCAGTGTTATTACACAATCGTATGAGTTAAAAACCAGGAAAACGCAATTCTGCACTTCTTGCATAATATCGACCCACAGCAGCGAGTTCAACGGGCGACCTTCGCTCGACCAGGAAATAAACCTGCACAATTGCTTATCTGCTGTTTTGTAATTTAAACACTTTGACCTACTAAACTGTACATATGAACTTTGATATTGTTACTGCGTTAAGCATTTTTTATTTGTATAAATACTAGTCTATTTTCATAATAAAACCAATCTGCATTTAATGTTTGATTCATTCACTACCCTTTCTAAGCCATAATATTCACGGGGCATGAGGCTGTGCTCCGAGGGTTAGTGTCTCTACTGCCGTCCGTTTCAAGTACCATTGACTACATTGGTTTAAAACGTAAACACAGTCTTGTTTACGTGCTTGACGGATAGAATCAGCGCAAAGTAACGGAGTCCTGATACAGCCTCTCAGGCATCTCTGTTCATGGTCCTTCGAGCCGGATCTGTCTCCAACTAACGAAAAAACACATCCCGAGAAGAAGACAACATCTGCCAACCACCCAGTTCCCAGAAAATGGCCAACAACATGGAGGAATTCAACAACTTAGCTATCGCCCAAGAAGAGCTCGCGCAGAAGATAAAGCAAATATTATCCAACAGCAAAAAGGACCCTGCCAGCCGAAAAAATGAAGCCTACATCGCCAGTCGCAACAAGACGCTGGACGAACTTTGGAACACTGCAACTGAGAATCATGCAAAATTGGGGCAGCTAAGTATTCCAACTCATAATTATTTTAAAACAGGGTATTACGACCAAATTAAAGCCATATACGGCGAAGCAAAAAGTTACTTGCAGAGCTGTTCAAAAGCAACGGAAATTTCCAACCCCTCCGCAAGCAGAACACAAGAGGAAATGGTGGCTAACCCCGAGCAAAAGGTTCGTATCCGAAAACTGCAGATTCGGATCCAGAATTTTAAGCAAGCGATGGACGACGCCGAGCTAACACAAGAATTAGGGAGGCCCGCCATCACGACAAGGGAATTAAGAGAAAAATGGGATCGTGTGGTCGAGATGGACGAAGAAGTTATGTCAAACGACATGGCTTCAGAACAAATGCACTTCAGTCCTGAATATACTACGTTGGAAGACAGGTACAGAAATTTAATTATTTTATTGCAAGCGCCAACAAGGAACGAGCAAGCAGCAGCCATCTCGCTTCCTCAAGTCAAAATCCCCATATACGAGGGAAATTATGAGGAATGGGCCACTTTCAAGGACCTGTTCACCAAATTAGTAGATGACAACCAGAATATGGACGATGTCATCAAGATGCAATATTTAAAGACGCATCTTAAGGGAGAGCCAAGCCGACTGATCCAGCATCTAGCTGTTACCCAAGCAAACTACAACACCGCCTGGAATCTGCTGCAACAAAGGTATCAAAATAATCGCCTTATTTTAACTAAATTGCTAGATACCATATTCGATCTGCCGGTCCTCTCCAAAGAGTCAGCCCAAGGGTTAAAACGATTGCACGACTCCATCAAGGAATGTGTGGAGGCAATCAAAAATTTAGGCATCTCCACGGACAGTTGGGGTCCGTGGATTAACAGAGCTATCGCTCGAAAATGGGATCCTGAAACCAACAAATTATATGAACAGTCGCTTCAATGTCCAAATGAAGTCCAGGATCACCAAAATTTAATGGCTTTCCTGCAAGTGCGGTTCCAATCCCTAGAATCCATAGATGGAGCTCGAAAGCCCGCGCAGGAAAGACCACAGAAGAATTACGCTTCCGCATCCCTAAATTGCAAGCTGTGCCATGGAGATCATTACATCGACAACTGTAGTCAATTCCAGAGGCTACCTACCCATGAAAAACTAGAAGCAGTAAAAACCAATCGATTGTGCTATCGATGCTTGCGGCACGATTCAAATATTCCATGTCGTGCCTATTTTAATTGTAGGATCTGTCGCTTCCCGCATCATACTCTGCTTCATAAGGCGCAGCCACCATCAAGGCCGCTCCCTGCCCAAAGGATGAGAACGTCAGCTCATGCAGCAGCTATGAAGACTTCCAACGCTCCAGAAAAGAAGCCGAAGTCGGACATCATCACCGCCAATGTAGGCGCACAGGAGAGCCAAGTTCTACTTGCCACAGCAATGGTTCAAGTAAAGGCAGCATCCGGGATGACTCATCTACTACGAGTATTAATAGATCCCGGGTCTCAGGGGTCGTTTATCACGGAAGCATCAGCCGAATTATTGGGGTTACCCAGGACCAAAGTTCGAGCTGAAATCACAGGAATTGGGAACAGCGAGCCAAAAATTGCCAAATGGAAAATCCCAGGTTTGATCACACCTAGATTTTCAAGTAACTTTTCCCTACCTGTAAATTTACTAATACTTCCCAAACTTACCAAAGCCATGCCTTCATCCCCTATCCCAAACATAAATATCAATTCCTGGAGCAATATTTTTATCGCCGATCCAACCTTCAACCAACCTGGCCCCATAGACATAATTCTAGGAGCCGAAGAATATTCAAAAATAATTCTAGAAGGAATCACTAAAACCAAGGATGGCATCTTAGGACAAAATACCGAGCTGGGCTGGATCTTATCTGGAACCATTGGAAGACAACATAACGAAATCATTAAAGTCAACACCATGGTTGCCAAAATCGAAGAAGATGAGCAGTTACAAAAATTCTGGAACATAGAAGAAGTTTCCACTAAACGAAAAATTTCCCCAGACGACCAGGTATGTGAGAATAAATTCACAGACACAGTGCAACGAGACCAGGATGGCAGATACATAGTCAAGATTCCATTTAAGCAAACTCCAGAGAGCATGGGAAAATCCAAACCTTCGGCATTGGCAAGATTACTACATCTGGAAAAGAAGCTGAGACAAGACCAAGATCTAGAAATCCAATACAAGAAATTCATGCAAAAATATCTAGATCTAGGACATATGGAAAGAGTAGAAAAGAAGCAAGAAAACAATGGCAAGTATTACATCCCACACCACGGCGTAATTCGAGAAGCAAGTTCATCAACGAAGCTCCGTGTCGTCTTCGACGCTTCGAACAAGGCATCTTATGGAAAGTCCTTAAACGAAGTCATGTATGCTGGACCGAAACTTCAGCAAGAACTGGTCGACATTCTACTCCGATGGAGAACTCACAAGGTCGTCTTCTCTGCGGACATTGAGAAAATGTACCGACAAATCAAGATGGACAGCCAAGACCAGGAGTATCAACGAATCTTATGGAGATTCGATCAATCACAGCCAATCAGGGAATACAGGTTATGCACCGTCACGTATGGAACCGCATCAGCTCCCTATCTGGCCATCCGAACCTTGCACCAATTAGCAGAGGACGAAAAATCTTCTTTTCCATTAGCAGCGGAAGTTGTGAAGAGAGATTTCTATGTGGACGATGTACTCTCCGGAGCCGACACTTTAGAAGAAGCAATCAAGCAGCAAGGTCAGTTAATTTCCTTATTAAAACGTGGAGGCTTTACCCTACATAAATGGTGCAGTAATGAATTAGCCATCATACAAGAACTACCCGAAGAATTGAAGGAGCAAACCTACCTCGAAATAAGTGAGGACGGCTTAAAGAAGTCATTGGGCGTTCACTGGTCTCCATATGAAGACGTGTTTTGCTTCAAGGTGGATGTGAAGCAAAAGGGATCCACAAAACGTAGCATATTATCCGAAGTCGCTAAAATTTTCGACCCTTTGGGTTGGTTAGCACCCATCATCATCACTGCTAAACTACTCATCCAAGAGCTATGGCTCGAAAATGTCAAGTGGGACGACCCAGTCTCAGAATGTATCCAAGGCAAATGGGAAACATTTAAATCTCAACTCAAATCAGTAGAAGAAATTACTTTACCAAGGTGGCTTTTTACCAAAATGGAAGCCCAAATGGAACTACATGGATTCTGTGACGCTTCCGAAAGAGCTATTGGAGCCGTGGTCTACTCCAGAGTCATCACGTCATCAGGCCAATCCAAAGTATCATTATTATTAGCCAAATCCAAGGTGGCACCAGCTCGAGCAAAGGCAACCCTACCCAGACTAGAACTCTGCGCAGCAGTACTACTTTCTAATCTATTACAACGGGTAATTACAGCACTGGACATTCCTAAGGTATCTATCTTCGCCTGGACCGATTCCATGGTCACACTAGGTTGGATTAAGGGAGATCCAGTAAGATGGAAGACATTCGTCGCCAACCGCGTAGCCGAAATCAACCACCTGATTCCGGCCCAACATTGGAACCACGTCAAGTCAGAAGAAAATCCTGCAGACGTCATCTCCAGAGGTACTAGTCCAGGGAAATTAAAGGAACATACACTATGGTGGGAGGGACCAAGTTGGTTAATTAACAAAGAGTTATGGCCGTGCCAACCAGACACCGCCACAACCAATGAAGAAGCAAAAGGTTACACTGTGCATCAAGCCACAGTTCATCAAGACGAGAACGAGATTATTCATCGCTTCTCGTCTCTGACAAGAATGGTACGAGTTGTGTCCTATTGCCGAAGATTCATCAACAAGTGTAGGCGTCTTCCCATTCAACCAGGATGTCTATCAGTTAAAGAAATGGAAGACACCATCCTCACACTCATCAAGGTCGTCCAAGGAAGTGATCCTATTTTGAAGGCAACAGGATCTCAACTCCAAAAGAGAAAATGTGTGGACTCCAACAACAAACTCGCAAATCTCAATCCATTCATCGATCAACATGGAATCGTACGTGTTGGAGGAAGACTAGAAAATTCGAACCTATCCTACCACGAAAAACACCCAATTATCCTTCCTTATTCCAATCATATTTCCAAATTAATAATCCATGAGGCACATTTACGCACCTTACACGGTGGCACTCAGCTCACACTGTCCTATGTCCGAAGAAAATATTGGATCATCAACGCAAAGAAAGCCGTCAGTTCCAGCATCAAGAAATGCTTTCGATGCATCCGATTCAAGGCAGAGGCAGCCCAGCAATTAATGGGGAATCTTCCACCATCAAGAGTTAATTCAACCCCGCCATTCTTCCATTCAGGAGTGGACTATGCCGGTCCAATACAAATCCGAACATCTAAAGGAAGAGGGCATTCTTCATCCAAGGGATACATTGCTGTTTTTGTCTGTCTATCAACCAAGGCAATACACTTAGAAGCTGTCAGCGACATGACAACTAACAGCTTCCTAGCAGTCTTCAGGAGGTTCATCGCCCGAAGAGGACGCTGTGCACATCTTTATAGCGACAACGGAACGAATTTCGTTGGAGCAAGGAAGGTCTTGGACAAGGAAATCCGTCAAGCAATGGAAGGCCCAGTTATCCAAGAAAATTTATCCACCATTGGTACTCAATGGCACTTCATCCCCCCAGTAGCCCCACACTTCGGAGGAATATGGGAAGCAGGAGTAAAATCAATGAAGCATCATCTGAAGAGAACCATTGGCAACGCTACTCTAACATTCGAAGAATTAACAACTTTGCTTTGCCAAATAGAAGCCTGCTTAAACTCACGTCCTCTGTGCCCACAAGGCAACAATATTGAAGACACCAGTGCATTGACACCAGGCCATTTCCTGATAGGAAGAGAGATAATCTCACCACCGGACCCAATCAGCACACCAATATCTACAAATCTGTCAAATCGCTGGAGATTGATCCAAAAAATCAAGCAAGATTTTTGGAAATCATGGAGCTCAGACTACCTTCATGGATTGCAGCAAAGAAACAAATGGAAAAAACCGGTGGAGAATATAAAAGTTGGTGACCTGGTGCTAATCAAAGAAGAAAACATTAATCCTAGTAAATGGCCATTAGCGAGAGTTGCCGACATTCATCCTGCAACCGATGGATCAGTACGAGTAATAACCATCCAGAAATCAGGAGGACATCAATTAAAACGTTCCATAGGCAGTATCATTCCATTACCAAATAACGAAGAATCGCAGGAACCAGAGCCTGAAGAAAAAATTTCGGCCAACAGCACCCACACACAATCATTCCCAGCACCAAAGAAAACTGTCACGTCCAAATGGAAAATGTTTCTACTAATATTTACTCTCCTTACTACAAATACATCGAGTAAGGCAGAATTCAACATACAAAAACCAGACAGCGGGTACTATGTAGAGCATATTGGACACGGGAAGATTGAACGAGGAACATTCAGGATCGAAATCCAGTTCGAGAGGGGGAAGATCGAAGAAGACTTCGAAACAGTTACCGACATGGTGGACAAATTCGACGACCTCTGCAACTCTGCGAAAGAACTGTCCGAAGATACGTTATGCAAGACATTGGTGCATCATCTTCTGGAACAAAAAAGGCATATGGAATGGATTAAAACTGGCATGGAAGATATCATAGCAAGACGAGAGAAACGAGGAGTGCTTGGGACTGTACTAACGTCAATTTTCGGAGTAAATGACGAGGTCTATCAAGATATTGACAGACTCGACAAAAATCAACAGGAATTAATAAAAATGGACAGTCAACAATCCAAATTCTTGCTGTCAGCACTTTCAAGATTTAATGAGACCGAAGAACGAATCGATCAGAAACTGGAACATTTCCAAGAGAAGCTGAACCAAGGAATCAGGGCGATCAACAACATGGACAAGTGGTATAAGGCAACCGACTCCAACCGATTAAATATCCACATCATCAGTGTCTATCAAGTCGCCACAAATGTTATTAGTGAACTGCGAAATTACCACACAAACATTTTGAACGTTCATTTCCAACAAGGTAATTTTTACGAGTTAATAACACCTGCCCAAATCAAGCAAATCCTCGCAAATGCAACCAGTAAACTCTCGCCAAATTTAGAAATTTTACCGACTCCAATCCTGAAGGTCGACATCGGACATGATGACATCTACATCAACGTCCAAGGATACTTCATCATAGTCGAAAAAACCGAATATACCTTAATCAAAGTGACTCCAATTCCTCTCCGAATTAACAATGGGTCCTACTGGGTGATCGACGTACCCAAAGGGATCTTCGCTGTGGATTACAACTTACAAATGTACTTTCAAGAGACAGATGAGGAATTCAAAGAAAATCTCCAAATTACTCCAAACACGTATATCTGCAGTCCAACAGTCGTGAAAGGAATTGAAAATAACCCAAATTGCATCATTGATGATATATATCATCGAACAGAAATTAGTCAGTGCAGCCTACGAAGACATCAGATCCAGTCCATTATTTGGAAACAACCATACATGGAAAATACCTGGATGTTCGTAGTCAACAAGCCAACCCGAATAGCTATCACTTGTAGTGGCAATAGGGAAGAAGTCACTGTCAACACTACAGGTGTAATTCAGATCTCGTCAGACTGCATCATACAAACTCCAAAGAATACGTTAACCCCCAGGCATAGCAAGAAATTCAAGATCCTCGCAGGATATTCCAAGGCCGTCAGCATCAATTTTACCAACACAATAACACCCAACTCCTTTTCAGAAATTGCAGAGGAGCCAGTTCTAAAACAATCAGACCACTTCGAGGATCTACAAACTTCACAATTGGAATTCCAGCAGCACCTAAAGGACATTACTTGGAAAACCATCCGCCACCACTCCTATCTATCCAGCGGGATAACAAGCAGCCTATTGGGAGGGGCTATTCTAATAGGAGCAGTCTACTACATTCGAAAAAGGATCAACCGAAGGAAGCATCAATCCAAACAACGCCAGTCAACCGTAGAAGAATATCCTTTAAGAACCCTTAATGTGGAAGAAACAATATAGTTTTCCTTTTCTTTTTCTTCGGCCTAAAATTGGCAATATGTTTAAACTTGGTTTAAACACACATAAATTTTAATAACAAAATTTACGAAGCCAGTCAGAAGTTCGAAATGTAATTCTGATTTCATAAACAAACAGTTTTAACCTCCAGTTTTACTTCATAATTTCGCAAGTTTATACGTAATTTATATCTGTTTTAATCTTGAATTAAAACAGGCAAAATTCAGTTCCCATTTACGAAACCTTAAACGAATATTATTTCGCCAACATTAAGTGAAAATGCAACTCGGCGACCTAGAAAAGCCAAGTTCAACGCTCAGCCTGCAAACCGATGCGGAAATATAAAAGCTTATCATGCTGAGTTGCGGTCTTTGCGGACCTTTAAACGCGTTCTATTACACTATTATGAACTTTGATATTGTTACTGCGTTAAGCATTTTTAGTTTTATATAAATACTAGTCTATTTTCATAATAAAAATCAATCTGCATTTAATGTTTGATTCATTCACTACCCTTACTAAGCCATAATATTCACGGGGCATGAGGCTGTGCTCCGAGGGTTAGTGTCTCTACTGCCGTCCGTTTCAAGTACCATTGACTACATTGGTTTAAAACGTAAACACAGTCTTGTTTACGTGCTTGACGGATAGAATCAGCGCAAAGTAACGGAGTCCTGATACAGCCTCTCAGGCATCTCTGTTCATTCGCATTAATCAATTTGCCCATGCTAGTAACAATTGTCGGTTTTGAAATTACAATGAAATAATCCAGTTTCAATTAGTTTCAGTAGTCACTGTGTTGGTATTTTGTTTACTAATACCATGGTAACATTAAGTAAGTTCCCTATGTCTAATTTTGCATAATTCAGCCATGTGTTAGAATATTCGACCTCGTTAAGTCTCTATTGTCATTAATCCCACTATAGGGTGTTATTGGTGAACTTAGTTAAAAATATTCGGCCCGAATTTTTCCTGGATTCGGCCCTGTACTAGTTACATTTAAATTTAGTCCGGCGGGCGATGAAATGCTTGCGCCTCGCATATTTATTTCGTGACCGTGAATTCCTTCTTTGATTTCGTATTGCTGATACTATGTGAGCGCCCCAAATTTTGTGCATCGCTTTGGTTGCTCTTGTAAATAGTTCTCGGAACTACGTCGTTTATGGCAAGCAGTGCCGTTTAGTTTCAAATCTCCGAATTACAGCGATAACGATAAGGCATTCTTTGTTCACTGTTCCAGATAGATCGCTTTGTATCTCAACCTTCAATTTGCTTTCTGCCTAATGTAATTAAGCTCTCAAATGAATTCTTTGTTGTCACACATTTAAACATCGATTTCAGAACCTAAATATATTTCTTGGTATTCTTCAGGAGCCGCGCTGGTAAGTTGATACTTAAGGTCGAAAACTCTATATACGTGGCATAGTGAATGCACGGGAATTCTTATCTTGTTTTGTTACCCGGGGCTTCTCGAAACTCTGTGCTTATTTTGCCAATTCAGCTATGACATTATGCTGCGTGTAGTTGCACCAAGCTTTGTGTGAAGGAAATAAAAATTGATAACTCCTTAGGGAATGATGCATTTAAAATTAGTGGTTTGGGAGTTCTAAACTCTTTTCCATTGTGTTCTTCGCGCGGAGTTCGATTTGAAAATTAGGAATCTGTACCCCAGCATTTGAGTGAGCAAGACGTATGTGAAATTTCGCGCCCCCGACTGTGGCGTGACGCTGCAGTTGGGGGAGTTTTTGTTAACGCATTAATGAACTTTTGGCTGCGTTGTTTTTGTGAGCTTTTGCTAACATTTGGTGATTAACATGGTGAATCCTTTTTGGCGTTTGTGCAAACTTTTCAAGTGCCTTTGGGGCACGTTAATGGCGAGTGCAGTTAAACCCGAATCTTCGAAGTGAACATTTATTCTTGGGTGTCTTCGAAAATGTGCGGTGGGCAGAGGAAGTGTATTTAACTCGACGTTGTTAAATTGGCCGATTTTCGTTTCATACAGTTTGGTCTCCGGGGAGACTTTTGGCACTTTTTGCCGATTTGATCAGAAACGATATCTGAAGAACCTCAACTAACCTTTTTCCCTGTTAAGTCGGGAAAGAACTATTGCGTAATGCAGATCTGTGTCAACGTCGGGGTTAATTAAAAGGAAGGGCCCGCTTCGCAATATAGTGTTGTTTGCTGTCACACTTCTTCGATTGATGTTTGCTGCCTCTTCTGGAGAATTTGCTACACCTTTTGCACGTCTTGCCAAGCCTCCACGAGGACGATTACATCGGCATCTAATACTGCATGCTTCAACTCAGGTAGGAGCCTTGTATTGTATCAACTAAATTAACTCTGGTGCCTAACTTAAGGTGCGATTTTATATTTTATTGTGCGTCAGTGCTTATAAACGTTGCGTACGTCCGCTAGGACTTATGATCTGTCTCAATTAATGTTTACCAGGGGCTTTACTCCTGGCGCCCATTTTATGTCCTTTGTTTTGGATAATATTGTGTTTTTTTTGTGTCTTTGTAACTAGCCCTTAAGATATATTTTGGTTTTTGTGGGGCCCCCTTTCATATTCACGTAGGATATCTTATTACTAAATTGAAACTCACCTCCGGGTGTTTGTTTTAATGTACCGATTTGTGTAAACTGTCATTTGTTTCTTTAATTAATAAACCTGTTAGTCAGTTCATTCTTTTTATGAATTTTGAAACCCCTTTTGGGTCATTAACTAATCTAGTGTGGCAAAGGCCAAGTGTAATTAATTTTGTGAAGTTAAAGCATGCTCTTTTGATAAGTAAGCCCCAAGCTCTGGGCTAGTGCCAGTGTTCTTTTGTTATACTTTAGTGACGGTGGCCTTGAAGGTAAGTGATTTAACGACAAGGTCACCCGGCTACTCGGAGGAGGCTTGGTAAACAACAGGCTGAGGTGTTCAGGTGTTCAGCAACATACCTGAAGGACTTCTATATAGGCTACGTGTATTGTTCTTGGTTCTAGACACGTTAGCCACCCTTAATCAGAACCAAGTGGCGCTCAGGCATTTCTTTTTCTTTTAAGCAAGCTTTAGGGTAAGTACCCCGTCGGTTTTTCATTTAAGTCTTCGAACCACGCCTTCCCGACTGCGTTAAGTGCAGGTAACCGGAGCAACAAAATCTGCTCCAGCACATTAAGATCTGTGATTTCTAGGGAAAGCCGACGAACCCTGTAGTTTGTACCCGTTTTTGAACAATCAATACGACCTATGTCGATCTGATGAATTTATACCGTAACACATGTACAGTCTTACATTATTCTCACTGTATAAACCTAAATACAAAATTACGAGCCCAGTCAACTAACACATTTTAAAAAAATTTATATAAATTAATGAATAATGCATGTTTTGGAAAAACTATAGAAACTGTTAGACAGCATAGCACTTGTCTCTAGGTGGGATGGTAGATAAGGTGCCAATTATTACATTTCTCAACCCAACTTTCACAGCAGAACTTGGCGCTTGGCTTTTTCGCTTGGCTTGGCGCTTGGCTTGGCGCTTGGCTTGGCGCTGTTCTTGGCGCGTGGCTTGGCGCTTGGCTGGGCACTTGGCTTGGCAGTTGGCTTGGCGTGGCGCTTTTCTTGGGGCGTGGCTTGGCACTTGGCTTGCCACTTTGCTTGCCGTTTGGCTTGGCGCCTGTCGTGGCGCATGGCTTGGCGCTCTCCTTGGCGTTTGGCTTGGCGCTTGGCTTGGCGCTTGGCTTGGCGCGTGGCTTGTCGTTTGGCTTGGCGCTTTCCTTGGCGCGTGGTTTGGCGCTTAGCTTGGAGCGTGGCTTGGCGCTCGGCTTGGCGCTTGGCTTGGCGAATTTCTTGGCGCGTGGCTTGGTGCGTGGCTTGTCGCTTGGCTGGCGCTCTCCTTGGCGCGTGGTTTGGCGCTTAGCTTGGCGCGTGGCTTGTCGCTTGGCTTAGCGCCCTTTTTGGCGCGTGGCTTAACGCTCTCCATGGAGCGTGGCTTGGCCGTTGGCTTGGCGCTTGGCTTGGCGCTTTTCTTGGGCGTGGCTTGTTGCTTGGCTTGGCGCTTTTTTTGGCGCGTGGCTTGACACTTAGCTTGGCGCGTGGCTTGACGCTTGACTGGGCGTTTGGCTTAACGTTTGTCTCGGCGCTTGGCTTGGCGCTTTTCTTGGCGCGTGGCCTGGCGCGTAACTTGGCGCTTGGCTGGGCGCTTGGATTGGCGCTTCGCTTGGCGCTTGGTTTGGCGCTTTTTTTAGCGCGTGGCTGGGCGCTTGGCTTAACGCTAAACTTGGCGCTTGGCTTGGTGCATGGGGTGGCGCTTTTCTTGGCGCGTGGCTTGGCACTTGGCCTGGTGATTGGCTTGACGCTTGGCTTGACGCATGCCTTGGCGCTTTCCTTGGCGCGTGGCTTGGAGCTTGGTTGGGCGTTTGGCTTGGCGCTTTTCTTAAGGTGTGGTTGGCGCGTAGCTTGGCACTTGGCTTGCCGCTTAGAATGGCGCTTGGCTTGCCGCTTGGATTGGTGCTCTCCTTGGCTCGTGGCTTAGCGCATATCGTGGCGTTTTCCTTGGCGCGTGGCTTGGCGCTTGGCTTGGCGCTTTTCTTGACGCGTGGCTTGGCACTTGGCTTAGCGTTTGGCTTGGCGTTTGGCTTGGGGCTTGGCTTGGCGCTTTGCTTGGCGCTTTTCTTGGCGCGTGGTTTGGAACTTGGCTTGGCGCTTGGCATGGCGCTTGGCCTGGCGCATAGCTTGACGCTCTCCTTGGCGCGTGGCTTGGCGCTTGGCTGGACGTTTGGCTTGGCGCTTTTCTTAGCGCGTAGTTTGGTGCTTGGCTTGCCGCTTGGTCTGGCGCTTGGCATTTCGCATAAATTGACGTTTTCCTTGGCGCGTGGCTTGGCGCTTGGCTGGACGCTTGGCTTGGCGCTTGGCTTGGCGCTTGGCTTGGCGCTTGGCTTAACGCTTGGCTTGGCGCTTGGCTTGGCGCTTGGCTTGGCGCTTGGCTTGTCGCTTGGCTTGGCGTTTGGCTTGGCGCTTGCCTTGGCGCATGGCTTGAAGCTCTCCTTGGCGCGTGGCTTGTCGCTTGGCTTCTTGCTTTTCTTGGCGCGTGGCTTGACACTTGGTTTTGCGCTTTTCTTAGCGCGTGGCTTGGCGCTTGGCTTGGCGCTTGGCTTGGCGCCTGGCTTGGCGCTTGGCTTGGCGCTTGGTTTAACGCATGGCTTGGCGCTTGGCTTGGCGCTTGGCTTGGCGCTTGGCTTGTCGCTTGGCTTGGCGTTTGGCTTGGCGCTTGCCTTGGCGCATGGCTTGGAGCTCTTCTTGGCGCGTGGCTTGTCGCTTGGCTTCATGCTTTTCTTGGCGCGTGGCTTGGCACTTGGCTTGGCGCTTGGCTTGGCGCTTGGCATGGCGCATAACTTGACGTTCTCCTTGGGCGTGGCTTGGCGCTTGGCTGGACGCTTGGCTTGGCGCTTGGCTTGGCGCTTGGCTTGGCGCTTTTCTTGGCGCGTGGCTTAGCGCGTGGCTTAGCGCGTGGCTTAGCGCGTGGCTTAGCGCGTGGCTTGTCGCTTGGCTTCGCGCTTTTCTTGGCGCGTGGTTTGGAACTTGGCTTGGCGATTGGCTTGGCGCTTGGCTTGGCGCTTGGCTTGGCGCTTGGCTTGGCGCTTGGCTTGGCGCTTGGCTTGTCGCTTGGCTTGGCGTTTGGCTTGGCGCTTTTCTTAGCGCGTGGCTTGGCGCTTGGCTTGGCGCTTGGCTTGGCGCTTGGTTTAACGCTTGGCTGGGCGCTTGGCTTGGCGCTTGGCTTGGCGCTTGGCTTGTCGCTTGGCTTGGCGTTTGGCTTGGCGCTTGCCTTGGCGCATGGCTTGGAGCTCTCCTTGGCGCGTGGCTTGTCGCTTGGCTTCATGCTTTTCTTGGCGCGTGGCTTGGCACTTGGCTTGGCGCTTGGCTTGGCGCTTGGCATGGCGCATAACTTGACGTTCTCCTTGGGCGTGGCTTGGCGCTTGGCTGGACGCTTGGCTTGGCGCTTGGCTTGGCGCTTGGCTTGGCGCTTTTCTTGGCGCGTGGCTTAGCGAGTGGTTTGGCTTTTGGCTTTGCGCTTTTCTTAGCGCGAGGCTTGGCGCTTGGCTTTGCGCTTTTCTTAGCGCGTGGCTTGGCGCTTGGCTTTGCGCATTTCTTAGCGCGTGGCTTAGCGCGTGGCTTAGCGCGTGGCTTGTCGCTTGGCTTCGCGCTTTTCTTGGCGCGTGGTTTGGAACTTGGCTTGGCGCTTGGCTTGGCGCTTGGCCTGGCGCATAGCTTGACGCTCTCCTTGGCGCGTGGCTTGGCGCTTGGCTGGACGTTTGGCTTGGCGCTTTTCATAGCGCGTAGTTTGGTGCTTGGCTTGCCGCTTGGCCTGGCGCTTGGCATTTCGCATAACTTGATGTTTTCCATGGCGCGTGGTTCGGCGCTTGGCTGGACGCTTGGCTTGGAGCTTGGCTTGGCGCTTGGCTTGGCGCTTGGCTTAACGCTGGGCGTTTGGCTGGGCGTTTGGATTAGCGTTTGTCTCGGCGCTTGGCTTGGCGCTTGGCTTGGCGCTTGGCTTGGCGCTTGGCTTGTCACTTGGCTTGGCGTTTGGCTTGGCGCTTGCCTTGGCGCATGGCTTGGAGCTCTTCATGGCGCGTGGCTTGTCGCTCGGCTTCATGCTTTTCTTGGCGCGTGGCTTGGCGCGTGGCTTGGCGCTTGGCTGGACGCTTGGCTTGGCGCTTGGCTTGGCGCTTGGCTTGGCGCTTGGCTTAACGCTGGGCGTTTGGCTGGGCGTTTGGCTTAGCGTTTGTCTCGGCGCTTGGCTTGGCGCTTGGCTTGGCGCTTTTCTTGGCGCGTGGCTTAGCGCGTGGCTTGGCGCTTGGCTTTGCGCTTTTCTTAGCCCGTAATTTGGCGCGTGGCTTGGCAGTTGGTTTAATGCTTTTCTTGGCGCTTTTCTTGGCGCGTAACTTGGCGCTTGGCTTCGCGCTTTTCTTGGCGCGCGGCGTGGCACATGGCTTGGCGCTTGGCTTGGCGCTGGGCATGGTGCATAGCTTGACGTTCTCCTTGGCGCGTGGCTTGGCGTTTAGCTAAACGCTTGGCTTGGCGCTTGGCTGAACGCTTGGCTTGGCGCTTGGCTTGGCGCTTGGCTGGGCGTTTGGCTGGGCGTTTGGCTTAGAGCGTGTCTTGTCGCATAGCTTGACGCTCTCCTTGGCGCGTGGCTTGGCGCTTGGCTGGACGCTTGCCTTGGCGCTTGGCTTGGCGCTTGCCTTGGCGCTTGGCTTAACGCTTGGCTTGGCGCTTGGCTTGGCGCTTGGCTTGTCGCTTGGCTTGGCGTTTGGCTTGGCGCTTGCCTTGGCGCATGGCTTGGAGCTCTCCTTGGCGCGTGGCTTGTCGCTTGGCTTCATGCTTTTCTTGGCGCGTGGCTTGGCGCTTTTCTTGGCGCTTGGCTTGGCGCTTGGCATGGCGCATAACTTGACGTTCTCCTTGGAGCGTGGCTTGGCGCTTGGCTTGGCGCTTTTCTTGGCGCGTGGCTTAACGCGTGGCTTGGCGCTTGGCTTTGCGCTTTTCTTAGCCCGTAATTTGGCGCGTGGCTTGGCGTTTGGTTTAATACTTTTCTTGGCGCTTTTCTTGGCGCGTAACTTGGCGCTTGGCTTCGCGTTTTTCTTGGCGCGCGGCTTGGCACATGACTTGGCGCTTGGCTTGGCGCTTGGCATGGTGCATAGCTTGACCTTCTCCTTGGCGCGTGGCTTGGCGTTTAGCTAAACGCTTGGCTTAGAGCGTGTCCTGTCGCTTGGCTTGGCGCTCTCTTTGGCGCGTGGTTTGGCGCTTAGCTTAGCGCATCTTTTGGCGCGTGGCTTGGCGCGTGGCTTGTCGCTTGGCTTGGCGCTCTCTTTAGCGCGTGGTTTGGCGCTTAGCTTGGCGCGTGGCTTGGCGCTTAGCTTGGCACTTGGCTTGGCGCTTGGCTTGGCGCTTGGCCTGGCGCATAGCTTGACGCTCTCCTTGGCGCGTGGTTTGGCACTTGGCTTGCCGCTTGGCTTGGCGCTTGGTTTAACGCTTGGTTTGGCGCTTGTCTTGGCGCATGCCTTGGCGCTCTCCTTAGCGTTTGGCTTGGCGCTTGGCTAGGCGCTTGGCTTGGCGCTCGGTCTGGCGCTTTTCTTGGCGCGTGGCTTGTCGCTTGGCTTGGCGCCTTTTTTGGCGCGTGGCCTGTCGCTTGGCTTGGCGCATAGCGTGGCGCTTTTCTTGGCGCGTGGCTTGGCGCTTGGTTTGGCGTTTGGCTTGGCGCTTAACTTGGCGCTTTTTTGGCGAGTGGCCTGTCGCTTGGCTTGGCGCTTGGCTTGGCGTTTGGCTTGGCGCTTGGCTTGGCGCTTGGCTTCTCGCTTGGCTTGGCGCTTATCTTGGCGCTTGGCTTGGCGCTTGGCTTGGCAAATGGCGTGGCGTTTTTCTTGGCGCGTGGCTTGGCACTTGGCTTAGCGTTTGGCTTGGCGTTTGGCTTGGGGCTTGGCTTGGCGCTTTGCTTGGCGCTTTTCTTGGCGCGTGGCCTGTCGCTTGGCTTAGCGCATGGCGTGGCGCTTTTCTTGGGGCGTGGCTTGGCGCTTGGCTTGGCGTTTGGCTTGGCGCTTGGCTTGGCGTTTGGCTTGGCGCTTGGCTTGGCGCTTTTTTTGGCGCGTGGCTTGGCGCTTTTCTTGGCGCGTGGCCTGTCGCTTGGCTTGGCGCATGGCGTAACGCTTTTCTTGGCGCGTGACTTGGCGCTTGGCTTGGCGCATGGCGTGGCGCTTTTCTTGGCGCGTGGCTTGGCGCTTGGCTTGGCGTTTGGCTTGGCGCTTGGCTTGGCGCTTTTATTGGCGCGTGGCCTGTCGCTTGGCTTGGCGCTTGGCTTGGCGCTTGGCTTAGCGCTTTTCTTGGCGCGTGGCTTGGCGCGTGGCTTGTTGCTTGTCTTGGCGCTCCCCGTAGCGCGTGCCTTGGCGCTTGGCTTGTCGCTTGGCTTGGCGCTTGGCTTGCCGCTTGGCTTGGCGCTCTCCTTGGCTCGTGGCTTGGCGCTTGGCTTGGCGCTTTTTTTGGCGCGTGGTTTGGCACTTGGCTTGCCGCTTAGGTTGGCGCTTGGCTTGGCGGTTGGCTTGGCGCTTTGCTTTTGGCTTTTCTTAGCGCTTTTTCTGGCGCGTGGCTTAGCGCTTGGCTTGGCGCTTGGCTTGGCGCCTGTATTGGCGCACGGCTTGGCGCTCTCCTTGACGTTTGGCTTGGCGCTTGGCTTGGCCCTCTCCTTGGAGCGTGGCTTGGTGCTTGGCTTGGCGCTTGGCTTGGCGCTATTCTTGGCGCTTTTCTCGGCGCGTGGCTTGGCGCGTGGCTTGTCGCTTGGCTTGACGCTCTCCTTGGCGTGTGGCTTGGCGCTTAGCTTAGCGCGTGGCTTGGCGCGTGGCTTGTCGCTTAGCTTGGCGCTCTCCTTGGTGCATGGGGTGGCACTTTTCTTGGCGGGTGGCTTTTCGCTTCGCTTGGCCCTCTCCTTGGAGCGTGGCTTGGTGCTTGGCTTGGCACTTGGCTTGGCGCTTTTCTTGGCGCTTTTCTCGGCGCGTGGCTTGGCGCGTGGCTTGTCGCTTGGCTTGGCGCTCTCCTTGGCGCGTGGCTTTGCGCTTAGCTTAGCGCGTGGCTTGGCGCGTGGCTTGTCGCTTAGCTTGGCGCTCTCCTTGGTGCATGGGGTGGCGCTTTTCTTGGCGGGTGGCTTGTCGCTTCGCTAGGCGCTCTCCTTGGAGCGTGGCTTGGCGCTTGGCTTGGCGCTTGGCTTGGCGCTTGGCTTGGCGCTTGGCTTGGCGCTTGGCTTGGCGCGTTTCTTGGCGTGTGGCTTGTTGCTTGGTTTGACGCTTTTTTTAGCGCGTGGCTGGGCGCTTGGCGTTGCGCTTGGCTTGGCGCTTGGCTTGGCGCTTGGCTTGGCGCTTGGCTTGGCGCTTTTTTTAGCGCGTGCCTGGGCGCTTGGCTTTGCGCTTGGCTTGGCGCTTGGTTTGACGTTTTTTTTAGCGCGTGGCTGGGCGCTTGGCTTTGCGCTTGACTTGGCGCTTGGCTTGGCGCTTGGCTTGGCGCTTTTCTTGGCGCGTGGCTTAGCGTTTGGCTTGCCGGTTGGCTTGCCGCTCTCCTTGGCACGTGGCTTAGCGCTTGGCTGGGCGCTCGGCTTTGCGCTTGGCTTGGCGCTTGGTTTGACGTTTTTTTTAGCGCGTGGCTGGGCGCTTGGCTTTGCGCTTGACTTGGCGCTTGGCTTGGCGCTTGGCTTGGCGCTTTTCTTGGCGCGTGGCTTAGCGTTTGGCTTGCCGGTTGGCTTGCCGCTCTCCTTGGCACGTGGCTTAGCGCTTGGCTGGGCGCTCGGCTTTGCGCTTGGCTTGGCGCTTGGTTTGACGTTTTTTTTAGCGCGTGCCTGGGCGCTTGGCTTTGCGCTTGGCTTGGCGCTTGGTTTGACGTTTTTTTTAGCGCGTGGCTGGGCGCTTGGCTTTGCGCTTGACTTGGCGCTTGGCTTGGCGCTTGGCTTGGCGGTTTTCTTGGCGCGTGGCTTAGCGTTTGGCTTGCCGGTTGGCTTGCCGCTCTCCTTGGCACGTGGCTTAGCGCTTGGCTGGGCGCTCGGCTTGGCGTTTGGCTTGGCGCTTTTCTTGGCGCGTGGTCTGTTACTTGGTTTGGCGCTTTTCTTGGCGTGTGGCTTGGCACTTGTCTTGGCGCTTAACTTGGCGCTTGGCTTGGGGCACGGTTTGGCGCTTGACTTGGCGGTTGGCTGGGGGCTTGGCTTGGCGCTTGCCTTGGCGGTTGGCTTGGCGCTGGGCATGGTGCATAGCTTGACGTTCTCCTTGGCGCGTGGCTTGGCGTTTAGCTAAACGCTTGGCTTGGCGCTTGGCTGAACGCTTGGCTTGGCGCTTGGCTTGGCGCTTGGCTGGGCGTTTGGCTGGGCGTTTGGCTTAGAGCGTGTCTTGTCGCTTGGCTTGGCGCTCTCTTTGGCGCGTGGTTTGGCGCTTAGCTTAGCGCATCTTTTGGCGCGTGGCTTGGCGCGTGGCTTGTCGCTTGGCTTGGCGCTCTCTTTAGCGCGTGGTTTGGCGCTTAGCTTGGCGCGTGGCTTGGCGCTTAGCTTGGCACTTGGCTTGGCGCTTGGCTTGGCGCTTGGCCTAACGCATAGCTTGACGCTCTCCTTGGCGCGTGGTTTGGCACTTGGCTTGCCGCTTGGCTTGGCGCTTGGTTTGGCGCTTGGTTTGGCGCTTGTCTTGGCGCATGCCTTGGCGCTCTCCTTAGCGTTTGGCTTGGAGCTTGGCTAGGCGCTTGGCTTGGCGGTCGGTCTGGCGCTTTTCTTGGCGCGTGGCTTGTCGCTTGGCTTGGCGCTTTTCTTGGCGCGTAGCTTGGCACTTGGCTTGACGCTTAGTATGGCGCTTGGCTTGGCGCATGGCTTGGCGCTCTCCTTAGCGCGTGGCTTGGCGCTTGACTTGGCGCCTTTTTTGGTGCGTGGCTTGGCGCTTGGCTTGGCGTTTGGCTTGGCGCTTGTAATATAAAGGCTTCACGTTGCGGGTCAATTGTAGTATTAAGCCTCAGTTGAGGTGTCAATTGTAATATAATGGCCCCAGTTGCGGTGCCAATTACTTATTTATATTACAAATTAAAATAATATAACTTACCTCACAAACGTCAATATTTGACGTGCAAATATTGTTCAGTTATATCTTTCTAATTATTTTAAAGATTGCTCCGTTTAGTCAGTACAGCTAAAAGAATACTCTTTATACTCAGCTGAATGGTGCTTCTTAATAACAAGTATAACTGATTGTTTAACTATTTGATTAATATAAAGTAATTTTATAGTCATTTTCAGGTCTTTTACTGATATTCTAAATATCTTAATGACATTCAGATATGTTTATTGACTTTTCAATGACGTAAGGATAGTCAAGTATGTTTAGGATAACTTTTAATCAATATTTAAAACCCAAAATCCCTAATTTACATTCCCAATCTTAAATTAAATCAAATGTTAGAATTTCTAAATATAATGGCCTTGTTACATCAACAATTGCCGATGGTAAATCGGAACATGCTCGCACTAACTCAGGAGAAGGGTCGTGGGCAACTTACCTTCCAAAAAAACTAAAGATCGAACGGATAAGGGCGCCAAGGGGTTTGCAGCCTATGTTCCACTCGTTCATTTAAGCGACAAACCACTAAGTTCGCTCAAGATAGCAATGCAACGTACACAATAAAACAAAACCCACAGAGTAATAAATCGTATAATATTTCCAATAGATAATGGATCGCATAACAGGGAGGCATAAAATTGTTTGGAATTACTGGCATAAAGTACACAGACAAGACTAGTACAAAATAAATATGTATCACAGTAGGCAAATATATATCACATTCTTACTTATTTCACAGATTCAATCGGGTGCATCCGAAATCGCAGCTAGGCTGACGGCCTCGTAACTAATTTCTAAATGGACTTACTTTCAGCACTAAATTTGGCTAAAACACATTGATTAATAGCAAACCGAAGGCTAAGAGAATGTCACCATTGTACTGCGTTCCACTTTTTAGTATGTATCAAGTTAATAATTTACGGATACCCACGTAAGCAATCAGATCTGTCTGCCCTATGGAAATAAGCACTGCTGAATACTGTTTCAGCTATTTTAATTAATCCGAAGGAGCATGGAACTATCGCAACTAGGTTTGCCACTCGCTCAGCGAAATGTCAATCCAAAATGAGCTTCGGCGAATTTACTTTAAAATAAGCACAGCGAAAGCTCGCACTTCGTGTGACCCTTGATTACAACAACTACTTGCGGTGAAGCCGCTAATAACAGAACCCTATATGAATTGCTAAACAAGATAACGCAGGCAATTGCAAATTCCAGTGCATCCTAGCAGTTAACGAACATAATACTATGCCGCACAACGAAATCGTTTGAGAGTTCGTATAACAACGTGCAAAATAATCGAGGTAGGTTTCAAACCAGACTCGGCTTCACGACGTCACTCCAAACAACAGGGGGCTGCTCCTAAGGGAAGCTGTGAGCCACCGAGAACTGGGGACTCTGCCTCAAATCTCTCCGAGGGGTGTGCGAAGAACCACAGCCATCGAATTTGGGATGATCTCAACCCGAAGCAAGGAGCCAGGAAAGCCTGATAATCGCGTAACAGAAAAATGTGCTTTTACACTAGCAGAGGTCTTGGTAATTTTCCTGGCCCATCGACGGAAAGGATGTTAAAATAACGGCTGCCACAACCACTAGGTTCTTTGGGCGTCCTTTACGAACCCTTCTTTCAGTTCAACTTCCTACATGGGAGACGATGCACCTCGAAGATTGTCCAAAAAACCAATTTTGCGGGCGGACATCTTAGCAAGAAAATTTTCACGAAAGAGGACGCTTCCCTAACGCCATCTCACGACAGCGGCGGAAGTTGGTGCCGATAATATAGAAACCTGTATTTCGAATACAACTATTCGAAATAGGAATTAGAAACCTGTGTTTCCACTAGAAATGTTTCAATTTAAGTAGCAATCTGTATTGTTCGAACAACAAAGGTTGCCTGCCAATCAGGCGGAGAGTACTGCATAATTACGAGAAAACAATTTATTGGTTTCAGCCTAAAATCGCCGAGTACTCAGAACACTATTATAATTTAGATAATTAATAGTAATTCTTAGTTCTAAATACAAGTTCACTAATATTAAACACACAACTTAAACATTCTTGAAGTATTCCAAAAATTGTTCGTAAAAGTTATGAAACAAACACTGACCTTAGCGTCGCTTTAGCGTAACCTGATCAGCAACCTATAGAATTCCCTCTGCAAATGAAGCAGGACAGCTAACAGTAACTGGCTGGTTGAGATCTCCACTCCCTTAAAAAAGCTTTTTGGATGTGTTGCTATCTTCCAGATAGCACTTCTCAATTGAATGCACAACACACACGTGAACACTGGCTCTACGTTAATTATATTGTAAGTTATTTACTTGATAATATAACTTCAATATGAAATTGCAAACACTTCAATTATGTCGACTTGATAGACGGTTTGATTTGCTGAATTTACTTTGTATCATTACCAGATACTTTCTGTGTAATGATCTTTTAATTAAATTCAATTAAAAATACCAATTGGTTGGGATTGAACCACCATCGTTTTTAATATGACCGCCTCGAGTCGAGTTTCAAGTTGAACTTTTTTATCATTCTGTTTATTTACTTTTCTTTGGTTACCCGTAACCATTCACAACACATCGACTGTACATAAACTTTTTAAATTAACTATCTGCATATATAATAAATGTGACATGCAGACTGCATGTAACATTACACGCTTGGCTTGGCGCTTTTTTTGGGGCGTGGCCTGTCGCTTGGCTTGGCGCATGGCGTGGCGCTTTTCTTGGCGCTTGGCTTGGCGCTTGGCTTCTCGCTTGGCTTGGCGCTTGGCTTGGCGCGTGGCTTGTCGCTTGGCTTGGCGTTCTCCTTGGCGCGTGGCTTTGCGCTTGGCTTGGCGTTTGGCTTGGCGCTTGGCTTGGCGCTTTTCTTGGGGCGTAGCCTGTCACTTGGCTTGGCGCATGGCGTAACGCTTTTCTTGGCGCGTGGGTTGGCGCTTTTTTTGGCGCGTGGTTTGGCACTTGGCTTGCCGCTTGGCTAGGCACTTGGCTTAGCGCTTGGCTTGGCGCTTGCCTTGGCGCATGTCTTGGCGCTCTCCTTAGCGTTTGGCTTGGCGCTTGGCTGGGCGCTTGGCTTGGCGGTCGGTTTGGCGCTTTTCTTGGTGCGTGGCTTGTCGCTTGGCTTGGCGCTTTTCTTGGCGCGTAGCTTGGCACTTGTCTTGACGCTTAGCATGGCGCTTGGCTTGGCGCATGGCGTAGCGCTCTCCTTGGTGCGTGGCTTGGCGCTTGGCTTGGCGCTTTTCTTGGCGCGCGGCCTGTCGCTTGGCTTGGCGCATGGCGTGGTGCTTTTTTTAGCGCGTGGCTTGGCGCTTGGCTTGGCGCTTGGCTTGGCGTTTGGCTTGGCGCTTGGCTTGGCGCTTTTTTTTGCGCGTGGCCTGTCGCTTGGCTTGGCGCATGGCGTGGCGCTTTTCTTGGCGCGTGGCTTGGCGCTGGCTTGGCGCTTGGCTTGGCGCTTTTTTTGGCGCGTGGCCTGTCGCTTGGCTTGGCGCATAGCGTGGCGTTTTTCTTGGCGCGTGGCTTGGCGCTTGGTTTGGAGTTTGGCTTGGCGCTTAACTTGGCGCTTTTTTTGGCGCATGGCCTGTCGCTTGGCTTGCCGCATAGCGTGGCGCTTTTCTAGGCGCGTGGTTTGGCACTTGGCTTGGCGTTTGGCTTGGCGCTTGGCTTGGCGCTTTTTTTGGCACGTGGCCTGTCGCTTGGCTTGACGCATAGCGTGGCGCTTTTCTAGGCGCGTGGCTTGGCGCTTGGTTTGGTGTTTGGCTTGTCGCTTGGCTTGGCGCTTTTTTGGCGCGTGGCCTGTCGCTTGGCTTGGCGCATAGCGTGGCGCTTTTCTTGGCGCGTGGCTTGGCGCTTGGTTTGGCGTTTGGCTTGGCGCTTGGCTTGGCGCTTTTTTGGCGCGTGGCCTGTCGCTTGGCTTGGCGCTTGGCTTGGCGTTTGGCTTGGCGCTTGGCTTGGCGCTTGGCTTGGCGCTTGGCATAGCGCTTTTCTTGGCGCGTGGTTTGGCGCGTGGCTTGTCGCTTGGCTTGGCGCTCTTCTTGGCGCGTGGCTTGGCGCGTGGCTTGTCGCTTGGCTTGGCGCTCTCCTTGGTGCATGGAGTGGCGCTTTTCTTGGCGCGTGGTTTGGCGCTTTTCCTGGCGCGTGGCTTGGCACTTGGCCTGGCGTTTGGCTTGACGTTTGGCTTGGGGCATGCCTTGGCGCCTTCCTTGGCGCGTGGCTTGGCGCTTGGTTGGGCGAATAACTTGGCGCTTGTCTCGGCGCATGGCGTGGCGCTTTTCTTGACGCGTGGCTTGGCGCTTGGCTTGGCGTTTGGCTTGGCGCTTGGCTTGGCGCTTTTCTTAGCGCGTGGCCTGTCGCTTTGCTTGGCGCATGGCGAAGCGCTTTTTTTGGCGCGTGGCTTGGCGCTTGGCTTGGCGCTTGGCGTGGCGCTTTTTTTGGCACGTGGCCTGTCGCTTGGCTTGACGCATAGCGTGGCGCTTTTCTAGGCGCGTGGTTTGGCACTTGGCTTGGCGTTTGGCTTGGCGCTTGGCTTGGCGCTTTTTTTGGCACGTGGCCTGTCGCTTGGCTTGACGCATAGCGTGGCGCTTTTCTAGGCGCGTGGCTTGGCGCTTGGTTTGGTGTTTGGCTTGTCGCTTGGCTTGGCGTTTGGCTTGGCGCTTGGCTTGGCGCTTTTCTTAGCGCGTGGCCTGTCGCTTTGCTTGGCGCATGGCGAAGCGCTTTTTTTGGCGCGTGGCTTGGCGCTTGGCTTGGCGCTTGGCGTGGCGCTTTTTTTGGCACGTGGCCTGTCGCTTGGCTTGACGCATAGCGTGGCGCTTTTCTAGGCGCGTGGTTTGGCACTTGGCTTGGCGTTTGGCTTGGCGCTTGGCTTGGCGCTTTTTTTGGCACGTGGCCTGTCGCTTGGCTTGACGCATAGCGTGGCGCTTTTTTGGCGCGTGGCCTGTCGCTTGGCTTGGCGCATAGCGTGGCGCTTTTCTTGGCGCGTGGCTTGGCGCTTGGTTTGGCGTTTGGCTTGGCGCTTGGCTTGGCGCTTTTTTGGCGCGTGGCCTGTCGCTTGGCTTGGCGCTTGGCTTGGCGTTTGGCTTGGCGCTTGGCTTGGCGCTTGGCTTTTCGCTTGGCTTGGCGCTTATCTTGGCGCTTGGCTTGGCGCTTGGCTTGGCAAATGGCGTGGCGTTTTTCTTGGCGCGTGGCTTGGCACTTGGCTTAGCGTTTGGCTTGGCGTTTGGCTTGGGGCTTGGCTTGGCGCTTGGCTTTTCGCTTGGCTTGGCGCTTATCTTGGCGCTTGGCTTGGCGCTTGGCTTGGCAAATGGCGTGGCGTTTTTCTTGGCGCGTGGCTTGGCACTTGGCTTAGCGTTTGGCTTGGCGTTTGGTTTGGCGTTTGGCTTGGCGCTTGGCTTGGCGCTTTTTTGGCGCGTGGCCTGTCGCTTGGCTTGGCGCTTGGCTTGGCGTTTGGCTTGGCGCTTGGCTTGGCGCTTGGCTTTTCGCTTGGCTTGGCGCTTATCTTGGCGCTTGGCTTGGCGCTTGGCTTGGCAAATGGCGTGGCGTTTTTCTTGGCGCGTGGCTTGGCACTTGGCTTAGCGTTTGGCTTGGCGTTTGGCTTGGGGCTTGGCTTGGCGCTTTGCTTGGCGCTTTTCTTGGCGCGTGGCCTGTCGCTTGGCTTAGCGCATGGCGTGGCGCTTTTCTTGGGGCGTGGCTTGGCGCTTGGCTTGGCGTTTGGCTTGGCGCTTGGCTTAACGCTTTTTTTGGCGCGTGGCTTGACGCTTTTCTTTTCACGTAGCCTGTCGCTTGGCTTGGCGCATGGCGTAACGCTTTTCTTGGCGCGTGACTTGGCGCTTGTCTTGGCGCATGGCGTGGCGCTTTTCTTGGCGCGTGGCTTGGCGCTTGGCTTGGCGTTTGGCTTGGCGCTTGGCTTGGCGCTTTTATTGGCGCGTGGCCTGTCGCTTGGCTTGGCGCTTGGTTTGGAGCTTGGCTTAGCGCTTTTCTTGGCGCGTGGCATGGCGCGTGGCTTGTTGCTTGTCTTGGCGCTCCCCGTGGCGCGTGGCTTGGCGCTTGGTTTGTCGCTTGGCTTGGCGCTTGGCTTGCCGCTTGGCTTGGCGCTCTCCTTGGCTCGTGGCTTGGCGCTTGGCTTGGCGCTTTTTTTGGCGCGTGGTTTGGCACTTGGCTTGCCGCTTAGGTTGGCGCTTGGCTTGGCGGTTGGCTTGGCGCTTTGCTTTTGGCTTTTCTTAGCGCTTTTTCTGGCGCGTGGCTTAGCGCTTGGCTTGGCGCTTGGCTTGGCGCCTGTATTGGCGCATGGCTTGGCACTCTCCTTGGCGTTTGGCTTGGCGCTTGGCTTGGCCCTCTCCTTGGAGCGTGGCTTGGTGCTTGGCTTGGCGCTTGGCTTAGCGCTTTTCTTGGCGCTTTTCTCGGCGCGTGGCTTGGCGCTTAGCTTAGCGCGTGGCTTGGCGCGTGGCTTGTCGCTTAGCTTGGCGCTCTCCTTGGTGCATGGGGTGGCGCTTTTCTTGGCGGGTGGCTTGTCGCTTCGCTTGGCCCTCTCCTTGAAGCGTGGCTTGGTGCTTGGCTTGGCGCTTGGCTTGGCGCTTTTCTTGGCGCTTTTCTCGGCGCGTGGCTTGGCGCGTGGCTTGTCGCTTGGCTTGGCGCTCTCCTTGGCGCGTGGCTTTGCTCTTAGCTTAGCGGGTGGCTTGGCGCGTGGCTTGTCGCTTAGCTTGGCGCTCTCCTTGGTGCATGGGGTGGCGCTTTTCTTGGCGGGTGGCTTGTCGCTTCGCTTGGCGCTCTCCTTGGTGCATGGGGTGGCGCTTTTCTTGGCGCTTGGCTTGGCGCTTGGCTTGGCGCTTGGCTTGGCGCTTTTCTTGGCGTGTGGCTTGTTGCGTGGTTTGACGCTTTTTTTAGCGCGTGGCTGGGCTCTTGGCTTTGCGCTTGGCTTGGCGCTTGGCTTGGCGCTTGGCTTGGCGCTTGGCTTGGCGCTTTTCTTGGCGCTTGGCTGAGCGTTTGGTTTGGCGCTTGGTTTGGCGCTTTTTTTAGCGCGTGCCCGGCCGCTTGGCTTTGCGCTTGGCTTGGCGCTGGGTTTGACGTTTTTTTTAGCGCGTGGCTGGGCGCTTGGCTTTGCGCTTGGCTTGGCGCTTGGCTTGGCGCTTGGCTTGGCGCTTGGCTTGGCGCTTGGCTTGGCGCTTGGCTTGGCGCTTTTCTTGGCGCGTGGCTTAGCGTTTGGCTTGCCGGTTGGCTTGCCGCTCTCCTTGGCACGTGGCTTAGCGCTTGGCTGGGCGCTCGGCTTGGCGTTTGGCTTGGCGCTTTTCTTGGCGCGTGGTCTGTTACTTGGTTTGGCGCTTTTCTTGGCGTGTGGCTTGGCACCTGTCTTGGCGCTTAACTTGGCGCTTGGCTTGGGGCACGGTTTGGCGCTTGACTTGGCGGTTGGCTGGTGGCTTGGCTTGGCGCTTGCCTTGGCGGTTGGCTTGGGCCATGGCTTGGCGATTTTTTTGGCGCGTGGCTTGTCGCTTGGCTTGGCGCTTGGCTTGGCGCTTGGCCTGGCGCATAGCTTGACGTTCTCCTTGGCGCGTGGCTTGGCGCTTGGCTGGACGTTTGGCTTGGCGCTTTTTTTAGCGCGTAGTTTGGTGCTTGGCTTGCCGCTTGGCCTGGCGCTTGGCATTTCGCATAACTTGACGTTTTCCTTGGCGCGTGGCTTGGCGCTTGGCTGGACGCTTGGCTTGGCGCTTGGCTTGGCGCTTGGCTTAACGCTTGGCTTGGCGCTTGGCTTGGCGCTTGGCTTGGCGCTTTGCTTGTCGCTTGGCTTGGCGTTTGGCATGGCGCTTGCCTTGGCGCATGGCTTGGAGCTCTCCTTGGCGCGTGGCTTGTCGCTTGGCTTCATGCTTTTCTTGGCGCGTGGCTTGGCACTTGGCTTGGCGCTTGGCTTGGCGCTTGGCATGGCGCATAACTTGACGTTCTCCTTGGAGCGTGGTTTGGCGCTTGGCTTGCCGCTTTTCTTGGCGCGTGGCTTAGCGCGTGGCTTGGCGCTTGGCTTTGCGCTTTTCTTAGCCCGTAATTTGGCGCGTGGCTTGGCGCTTGGTTTAATGCTTTTCTTGGCGCTTTTCTTGGCGCGTAACTTTGCGCTTGGCTTCGCGTTTTTCTTGGCGCGCGGCTTGGCACATGGCTTGGCGCTTGGCTTGGCGCTTGGCATGGTGCATAGCTTGACGTTCTCCTTGGCGCGTGGCTTGGCGTTTAGCTAAACGCTTGGCTTAGAGCGTGTCTTGTCGCTTGGCTTGGCGCTCTCTTTGGCGCGTGGCTTGGCGCGTGGTTTGGCGCTTGGCTTGGCGCATCTTTCGGCGCGTGGCTTGGCGCGTGTCTTGTCGCTTGGCTTGGCGCTCTCTTTGGCGCGTGGCTTGGCGTTTGGCTTGGCGCTTTTCTTAGCGCGTGGCCTGTCGCTTTAATTGGAGCATGGCGTGGCGCTTTTTTTGGCGCGTGGCTTGGCGCTTGGCTTGGCGCATGGCGTGGCGCTTTTCTTGGGGCGTGGCTTGGCACTTGGCTTGGCGTTTGGCTTGGCCCTTGGCTTGGCGCTTTTTTTGGTGCGTGGCCTGTCGCTTGACTTGGCGCATAGCGTGGCGCTTTTCTTGGCGCGTGGCTTGGCGCTTGGCTTGGCGTTTGGCTTGGCGCTTGGCTTGGCGCTTGGCTTCTCGCTTGGTTTGGCGCTTATCTTGGCGCTTGGCTTGGCGCTTGGCTTGGCAAATGGCGTGGCGCCTTTCTTGGCGTTTGGCTTGGCGTTTGGCTTGGGGCTTGGCTTGGCGCTTTGCTTGGCGCTTATCTTGGCGCTTGGCTTGGTGCTTGGCTTGGCAAATGGCGTAGCGCTTTTCTTGGCGCGTGGCTTGGCACTTGGCTTGGCGCTTGGCTTCTCGCTTGGCTTGGCGCTTATCTTGGCGCTTGGCTTGGCGCTTGGCTTGGCAAATGGCGTGGCGCTTTTCTTGGCCGTGGCTTGGCACTTGGCTTAGCGTTTGGCTTCTCGCTTGGCTTGGCGCTTATCTTGGCGCTTGGCTTGGCGCGTGGCTTGGCGCGTGGCTTGTCGCTTAGCTTGACGCTCTCCTTGGTGCATGGGGTGGCGCTTTTCTTGGCGGGTGGCTTGTCGCTTCGCTTGGCGCTCTCCTTGGAGCGTGGCTTGGCGCTTGGCTTGGCGCTTAGCTTAGCGCTTGGCTTGGTGCTTAGCTTGGCGCTTGGCTTGGCGCTTGGCTTAACGCTTTTCTTGGCGCTTTTCTTGGCGCGTAACTTGGCGCTTGGCTTCGCGCTTGGGTTGGCGCTTGGCATGGCGCATAGCTTGACGTTCTCCTTGGCGCGTGGCTTGGCGCTTGGCTGGACGGTTGGCTTGGCGCTTGGCTTGGCGCTTGGATTGGCGCTTTTCTTGGCGCGTGGCTTAGCGCGTGGCTTGGCGCTTGGCTTTGCGTTTTTCTAAGCACGTTGTTTGACGCGTGGCTTGGCGCTTGCCTTAACGCTTTTCTTGGCGCTTTTCTTGGCGCGTAACTTGGCGCTTGGCTTCGCGCTTGGGTTGGCGCTTGGCATGGTGCATAGCTTGACGTTCTCCTTGGCGCGTGGCTTGGCGTTTGGCTGGACGGTTGGCTTGGCGCATGACTTGGCGCTTGGCTGGGGGCTTGGCTTGGCGCTTGGCTTGGCGCTTGGCTTGGCGCTTGGCTTGGCGCATGGTTTGGCGCTCCCCTTGGCGCGTGGCCTTTTGCTTGGCTGGGCGCTTATCTTGGCGCTTGGCTTGGCGTTTTTCTTGGCGCGTAGTTTAACGCTTGGCTTGGCGCTTGGCATGGTGCATAGCTTGACGTTCTCCTTAGCGTTTGGCTTGGCGCTTGGCTGAACGCTTGGCTTGGCGCTCGGCTTGGCGCTTGTCTTGGCGCGTGGCTTGTCACTTGGTTTGGCGCTTTTCTTGGGGCGTAGCTTGGCACTTAGCTTGACGCTTAACATAGCGCTTGGCTTGGCGCTCTTTTTGGCGCGTGGCTTAGCGCTTGGCTTTACGCATGGTTTGGCGCTTGGCTTGGCGCTTGGCTTGGCGCTTGGCTTTGCGCTTTTCTTCGCGCTTGGCTTGGCGCTTGGCTTGGCGCTTTTCTTAGCGCGTGTGTCGCTTGGCTTGGCGCATGGCGTGGCGCTTTTCTTATCGTTTGGCGTGGCGCTTGGCTTGGCGCTTGGCTTGGCGCTTGGCTTGGCGCATGGCTTGACGCTCTCCTTATCGCGTGGTCTGTCGCTTGGCTTCACGCTTTTCTTGGCGCGTCGCTTGGCACTTGGTTTGGCGCTTGGCTTGGCGCTCGGTTTGGGGCTTGGCTTGGCGCTTTTTTTGGCGCGTGGCTTCACGCGTGGCTTAGCGCTTGGCTTAGCGCTTGGCTTGGCGCTTGGCTTAAAGCTTGGCTTGGCGCTTGGCTTCGCGTTTGGGTTGGCGCTTGGCATGGTGCATAGCTTGACGTTCTCCTTAGCGTTTGGATTGGCGCTTAGCTGAACGCTTGGCTTGGCGCTCGGCTTGGCGCTTGTCTTGGCGCGTGGCTTGTCGCTTGGTTTGGCGCTTTTCTTGGTGCGTAGCTTGGCACTTGGCTTGACGCTTAACATAGCGCTTCGCTTGGCGCATGGCTTGGCGCTCTTTTTGGCGCGTGGTTTGGCGCTTAGCTTAGCGCGTGGCTTGGCCCGTGGCTTGTCGCTTAGCTTGGCGCTCTCCTTGGTGCATGGGGTGGCGCTTTTCTTGGCGGGTGGCTTGTCGCTTCGCTTGGCGCTCTCCTTGGAGCGTGGCTTGGCGCGTGGCTTGGCGCGTGGCTTGTCGCTTGGCTTGGCGCTCTCCTTGGCGTGTGGCTTGGCGCTTAGCTTAGCGCGTGGCTTGGCGCGTGTCTTGTCGCTTAGCTTGGCGCTCTCCTTGGTGCATGGGGTGGCGCTTTTCTTGGCGGGTGGCTTGTCGCTTCGCTTGGCGCTCTCCTTGGAGCGTGGCTTGGCGCTTGGCTTATCGCTTTTCTTGGCGCGTAGCTAGTTGCTTGGTTTGGCGTTTTTCTTCTCGCGTGGCTTGGCGCTTGGCTGAGCGTTTGGCTTGGCGCTTGGTTTGGCGCTTTTTTTAGCGCGTGGCTGTGCGCTTGGCTTTTCGCTTGGCTTGGCGCTTGGTATGACGCTGTTTTTAGCGCGTGGCTGGTCGCTTGGCTTTGCGCTTGGCTTGGCGCTTGGCTTGGCGCTTGGCTTTGCGTTTTTCTAAGCGCGTGGTTTGGCACGCGGCTTGGCGCTTGGCTTAACGCTTTTCTTGGCGCTTTTCTTGGCGCTTTTTTTGGGGCGTGGCTTAGCGCGTAGCTTGGCGCTTGGCTTTGCGTTTTTCTAAGCGCGTAGTTTGGCTCGTGGCCTGGAGCTTGGCTTAACGCTTTTCTTGTCGCGTAGCTTGGCGCTTGGCTTCGCGCTTGGGTTGGCGCTTGGCATGGTGCATAGCTTGACGTTCTCCTTGGCGCGTGGCTTGGCGCTTGGCTGGACGGTTGGCTTGGCGCTTGACTTGGCGCTTGGGTGGGGCCTTGGCTTGGCGCTTGGCCTGGCGCTTGGCTTGGCGCTTGGCTTGGCGCTTGGCTTGGCGCATGGCTTGGCGCTCCCCTTGGCGCTTGGCTGGACGCTTGGTTTAGCGCTTGGCTTGGCGCTTAGCTTTGCGCTTTTCTTAGCGCTTGGTTTGGTGCTTGGCTTGCCGCTTGGCTTGGCGCTTGGCTTGGCGCCCTTCTTGGCGCTTTTTTTGGCGCGTAACTTGGCACTTGGCTTGGCGTTTGGCTTGGCGCTTGGGTTGGCGCATGGCTTGACGCTCTCCTTGGCGCGTGGCTTGTCGCTTGGCTTCGCGCTTTTCTTGGCGCGTGGCTTGGCATTTGGCTAGGCGCTTGGCTTGGCACTTGGCCTGGCGCATAGCTTGACGGTCTCCTTGGCGCGTGCCTTAGCGCTTGGCTAGACGCTTGGCTTGGCGCTTAGTTTGGCGCTTGGCTTGGCGCTTGGCTTGGCGCTTTTCTTGGCGCGTTGCTTCACGCGTGGCTTGGCGCTTGGCTTTGAGCTTGGCTGGGCGCTTGGCTTGGCGCTTGGCTTGGCGCATGGCTTGACGCTCTCCTTGGCGCGTGGCTTGACATTTGGCTTCGCGCTTTTCTTGGCGCGTGACTTGGCATTTGGCTAGGCGCTTGGCTTGGCGCTTGGCCTGGCGCATAGCTTGACGCTCTCCTTGGCGCTTGGCTTGGCGCTTTTCTTGGCGCGTTGCTTCACGCGTGGCTTGGCGCTTGGCTTTGAGCTTGGCTGGGCGCTTGGCTTGGCGCTTGGCTTGGCGCTTGGCTTGGCGCTTGGCTTGGCGCTCTTCTTAGAGCGTGGCTTGGCGCTCGGCTTGGCGCTTGTCTTGGCGCGTGGCTTGTCGCTTGGTTTGGCGCATGGCTTGGCGCCCACCTTGGCGCGTGGCTTGGCGCTTAGCCTGGCACTTGGCTTGACGCTTAGCATAGCGCTTGGCTTTGCGCTTGGCTTGGCGCTTGACTTGGCGCTTGGCTTGGCGCATGGTGTGGCGTTTTTCTTGGCGCGTGGCTTGGCGCTTGGCTTGGCGCATGGCTTGGCGCTCTCCTTGGCGCGTGGCTTGGCGCTTGGCGTGGCGTTTTTCTTGGGGCGTGGCTAAGCACTTGGCTTGGCACTTGGCTTGACGTGGCGCTTTTCTTGGCGCGTGGCTTGGCGCTTGGCTTGCCGCTTGGCTTGGCGCTTTTTTTGGCGCCGTTTCTGACGCGTGGCTTGGCGCTTGGCTTGGCGCCTGTCTTGGCGCCTGGCTTAACGCTCTCCTTGGCGTTTGACTTAGCGCTTGGCTTGGCGCTTGGCTTGGCCCGTGACTTGTCGCTTGGCTTGGCGCTCTCCTTGGCGCGTGGCTTGGCCCTTAGCTTGAAGCGTGGCTTGTCGCTTGGCTTGGCGCTCTCCTTGGCGCATGGCTTGGCGCTTAGCTTGGCGCTCTCCTTAGAGCGTGGCTTGGCGCTTTTCTTGGCGCGTGGCTTGTTGCTTGGCTTGGCGTTTTTTTAGCGCGTGGTTTTGGCGCGTGGCTTGGCGCTCGGCTTGGCGCTTGTCTTGGCGCGTGGCTTGTCGCATGGTTTGACGCTTTTCTAGGCGCATAGCTTGGCAGTTGGCTTGACGCTTAGCATAGCGCTTGGCCTGGCGCATGGCTTGGCGCTCTCCTTCGCGCTTGGCTTGGCGGTTGGCTTGGCGCTTGGCTTGGCGCTTGGCTTGGCGCTTGGCTTGGCGCATGGCTTAGCGCTCTCCTTGGCGCGTAACGTGGCGCTTGGCTGGACGCTTGGCTTAGCGCTTGGCTTGGCGCTTAGCTTTGCGCTTTTCTTAGCGCTTGGTTTGGTGCTTGGCTTGCCGCTTTGCTTGGCGCTTGGCTTGGCGCCCTTCTTGGCGGTTTTCTTGGCGCGTAACTTGGCACTTGGCTTGGCGTTTGGCTTGGCGATTGGCTTGGCGTTTGGCTTGGCGCATGTCTTGACGCTCTCCTTGGCGCGTGGCTTGTCGCTTGGCTTCGCGCTTTTCTTGGCGCGTGGCTTGGCATTTGGCTTGGCGTTTGGCTTGGCGCTTGGCTTGGCGTTTGGCTTGGCGCATGGCTTGACGCTCTCCTTGGCGCTTGGCTGGACGCTTGGCTTGGCGGGTGGCTTGTTGCTTGGTTTGGCGTTTTTCTTGGCGCGTGGCTTGGCACTTGGCTTGCCGCTTAGGTTGGCGCTTGGCTTGGCGGTTGGCTTGGCGCTTTGCTTTTGGCTTTTCTTAGCGCTTTTTCTGGCGGGTGGCTTAGCGCTTGGCTTGGCACTTGGCTTGGCGCCTGTATTGGCGCATGGCTTGGCGCTCTCCTTGGCGTTTGGCTTGGCGCTTGGCTTGGCGCTCTCTTTGGCGCGTGGTTTGGCGCTTAGCTTAGCGCGTGGCTTGGCGCGTGGCTTGTCGCTTAGCTTGGCGCTCTCCTTGGTGAATGGGGTGGCGCTTTTCTTGGCGGGTGGCTTGTTGCTTGGTTTGGCGTTTTTCTTGGCGCGTGGCTTGGCGCTTGTCTGAGCGTTTGGCTTGCGCTTGGTTTGGCGCTTTGCTTTTGGCTTTTCTTAGCGCTTTTTCTGGCGCGTAGCTTAGCGCTTGGCTTGGCGCTTGGCTTGGCGCTTGTATTGGCGCATGGCTTGGCGCTCTCCTTGGCGTTTGGCTTGGCGCTTGGCTTAGCGCGTGGCTTGGCGCGTGGCTTGTCGCTTAGCTTGACGCTCTCCTTGGTGCATAGGGTGGCCCTTTTCTTGGCGGGTGGCTTGTCGCTTCGCTTAGCGCTCTCCTTGGAGCGTGGCTTGGCGCTTGGCTTGGCGCTTGGCTTGGCGCTTGGCTTGGCGCTTGGCTTGGCGCTTGGCTTGGCGCTTGGCTTGGCGCCTGTATTGGCGCATGGCTTGGCGCTCTCCTTGGCGTTTGGCTTGGCGCTTGGCTTAGCGCGTGACTTAGCGCGTGGCTTGGCGCGTGGCTTGTCGCTTAGCTTGACGCTCTCCTTGGTGCATGGGGTGGCGCTTTTCTTGGCGGGTGGCTTGTCGCTTCGCTTGGCGCTCTCCTTGGAGCGTGGCTTGGCGCTTGGCTTGGCGCTTAGCTTAGCGCTTGGCTTGGTGCTTAGCTTGGCGCTTGGCTTGGCGCTTGGCTTAACGCTTTTCTTGGCGCTTATCTTGGCGCGTAACTTGGCGCTTGGCTTCGCGCTTGGGTTGGCGCTTGGCATGGCGCATAGCTTGACGTTCTCCTTGGCGCGTGGCTTGGCGCTTGGCTGGACGGTTGGCTTGGCGCTTAACTTGGCGCTTTTCTCGGCGCGTGGCTTGGCGCTTAGCTTAGCGCTTGGCTTGGCGCTTGGCTTGGCGCTTGGCTTGGCGCTTGGCTTGGCGCTTGGATTGGCGCTTTTCTTGGCGCGTGGCTTAGCGCGTGGCTTGGCGCTTGGCTTTGCGTTTTTCTAAGCACGTTGTTTGACGCGTGGCTTGGCGCTTGCCTTAACGCTTTTCTTGGCGCTTTTCTTGGCGCGTAACTTGGCGCTTGGCTTCGCGCTTGGGTTGGCGCTTGGCATGGTGCATAGCTTGACGTTCTCCTTGGCGCGTGGCTTGGCGTTTGGCTGGACGGTTGGCTTGGCGCATGACTTGGCGCTTGGCTGGGGGCTTGGCTTGGCGCTTGGCTTGGCGCTTGGCTTGGCGCTTGGCTTGGCGCTTGGCTTGGCGCATGGTTTGGCGCTCCCCTTGGCGCGTGGCCTTTTGCTTGGCTGGGCGCTTATCTTGGCGCTTGGCTTGGCGTTTTTCTTGGCGCGTAGCTTAACGCTTGGCTTGGCGCTTGGCATGGTGCATAGCTTGACGTTCTCCTTAGCGTTTGGCTTGGCGCTTGGCTGAACGCTTGGCTTGGCGCTCGGCTTGGCGCTTGTCTTGGCGCGTGGCTTGTCACTTGGTTTGGCGCTTTTCTTGGGGCGTGGCTTGGCGCTTAGCTTGAAGCGTGGTTTGTCGCTTGGCTTGGCGCTCTCCTTGTCGCGTGCTTGGCGCTTAGCTTGGCGCTCTCCTTAGAGCGTGGCTTGGCGCTTGGCTTGGCTCTTTTCTTGGCGCGTGGCTTGTTGCTTTGCTTGGCGTTTTTCCTAGCGCGTGGTTTTGGCGCGTGGCTTGGCGCTAGGCTTGGCGCTTTGCTTTTGGCTTTTCTTAGCGCTTTTTCTGGCGCGTGGCTTAGCGCTTGGCTTGGCACTTGGCTTGGCGCCTGTATTGGCGCATGGCTTGGCGCTCTCCTTGGCGTTTGGCTTGGCGCTTGGCTTGGCGCTCTCTTTGGCGCGTGGTTTGGCGCTTAGCTTAGCGCGTGGCTTGGCGCGTGGCTTGTCGCTTAGCTTGGCGCTCTCCTTGGTGCATGGGGTGGCGTTTTTCTTGGCGGGTGGCTTGTCGCTTCGCTTGGCGCTCTCCTTGGAGCGTGGCTTGGTGCTTGGCTTGGCGCTTGGCTTGGCGCTTTTCTTGGCGCTTTTCTCGGTGCGTGGCTTGGCGCGTGGCTTGTCGCTTGGCTTGGCGCTTTCCTTGGCGCGTGGCTTGGCACTTGGCTTGCCGCTTAGGTTGGCGCTTGGCTTGGCGGTTGGCTTGGCGCTTTGCTTTTGGTTTTTCTTAGCGCTTTTTCTGGCGCGTGGCTTAGCGCTTGGCTTGGCACTTGGCTTGGCGCCTGTATTGGCGCATGGCTTGGCGCTCTCCTTGGCGTTCGGCTTGGCGCTTGGCTTGGCGCTCTCTTTGGCGCGTGGTTTGGCGCTTAGCTTAGCGCGTGGCTTGGCGCGTGGCTTGTCGCTTAGCTTGGCGCTCTCCTTGGTGAATGGGGTGGCACTTTTCTTGGCGGGTGGCTTGTTGCTTGGTTTGGCGTTTTTCTTGGCGCGTGGCTTGGCACTTGGCTTGCCGCTTAGGTTGGCGCTTGTCTTGGCGGTTGGCTTGGCGCTTTGCTTTTGGCTTTTCTTAGCGCTTTTTCTGGCGCGTGGCTTAGCGCTTGGCTTGGCACTTGGCTTGGCGCCTGTATTGGCGCATGGCTTGGCGCTCTCCTTGGCGTTTGGCTTGGCGCTTGGCTTGGCGCTCTCTTTGGCGCGTGGTTTGGCGCTTAGCTTAGCGCGTGGCTTGGCGCGTGGCTTGTCGCTTAGCTTTGCGCTCTCCTTGGTGAATGGGGTGGCGCTTTTCTTGGCGGGTGGCTTGTTGCTTGGTTTGGCGTTTTTCTTGGAGCGTGGCTTGGCGCTTGTCTGAGCGTTTGGCTTGCGCTTGGTTTGGCGCTTTGCTTTTGGCTTTTCTTAGCGCTTTTTCTGGCGCGTAGCTTAGCGCTTGGCTTGGCGCTTGGCTTGGCGCTTGTATTGGCGCATGGCTTGGCGCTCTCCTTGGCGTTTGGCTTGGCGCTTGGCTTAGCGCGTGGCTTGGCGCGTGGCTTGTCGCTTAGCTTGACGCTCTCCTTGGTGCATGGGGTGGCCCTTTTCTTGGCGGGTGGCTTGTCGCTTCGCTTAGCGCTCTCCTTGGAGCGTGGCTTGGCGCTTGGCTTGGCGCTTGGCTTGGCGCTTGGCTTGGCGCTTGGCTTGGCGCCTGTATTGGCGCATGGCTTGGCGCTCTCCTTGGCGTTTGGCTTGGCGCTTGGCTTAGCGCGTGACTTAGCGCGTGGCTTGGCGCGTGGCTTGTCGCTTAGCTTGACGCTCTCCTTGGTGCATGGGGTGGCCCTTTTCTTGGCGGGTGGCTTGTCGCTTCGCTTAGCGCTCTCCTTGGAGCGTGGCTTGGCGCTTGGCTTGGCGCTTGGCTTGGCGCTTGGCTTGGCGCCTGTATTGGCGCATGGCTTGGCGCTCTCCTTGGCGTTTGGCTTGGCGCTTGGCTTAGCGCGTGACTTAGCGCGTGGCTTGGCGCGTGGCTTGTCGCTTCGCTTGGCGCTCTCCTTGGAGCGTGGCTCGGCGCTTGGCTTGGCGCTTAGCTTAGCGTTTGGCTTGGTGCTTAGCTTGGCGTTTGGCTTGGCGCTTGGCTTGGCGCTTGGCTTGGCGCTTGGCTTGGCGCTTTTCTTGGCACGTGGCTTAGCGCGTGGCTTAGCGCGTGGCTTGGCGCTTGGCTTTGCGTTTTTCTAAGCGCGTTGTTTAACGCGTGGTTTGGCGCTTGGCTTAACGCTTTTCTTGGCGCTTTTCTTGGCGCGTAACTTGGCGCTTGGCTTCGCCATTGGGTTGGCGCTTGGCATGGCGCATAGCTTGACGTTCTCCTTGGCGCGTGGCTTGGCGCTTGGCTGGACGGTTGGCTTGGCGCTTAACTTGGCGCTTTTCTCGGCGCGTGGCTTGGCGCTTAGCTTAGCGCTTGGCTTGGCGCTTGGCTTGGCGCTTGGCTTGGCGCTTGGCTTGGCGCTTGGATTGGCGCTTTTCTTGGCGCGTGGCTTAGCGCGTGGCTTGGCGCTTGGCTTTGCGTTTTTCTAAGCACGTTGTTTGACGCGTGGCTTGGCGCTTGCCTTAACGCTTTTCTTGGCGCTTTTCTTGGCGCGTAACTTGGCGCTTGGCTTCGCGCTTGGGTTGGCGCTTGGCATGGTGCATAGCTTGACGTTCTCCTTGGCGCGTGGCTTGGCGTTTGGCTGGACGGTTGGCTTGGCGCATGACTTGGCGCTTGGCTGGGGGCTTGGCTTGGCGCTTGGCTTGGCGCTTGGCTTAGCGCTTGGCTTGGCGCTTGGCTTGGCGCTTGGATTGGCGCTTTTCTTGGCGCGTGGCTTGGCGCTTAGCTTAGCGCTTGGCTTGGCGCTTGGCTTGGCGCTTGGATTGGCGCTTTTCTTGGCGCGTGGCTTAGCGCGTGGCTTGGCGCTTGGCTTTGCGTTTTTCTAAGCACGTTGTTTGACGCGTGGCTTGGCGCTTGCCTTAACGCTTTTCTTGGCGCTTTTCTTGGCGCGTAACTTGGCGCTTGGCTTCGCGCTTGGGTTGGCGCTTGGCATGGTGCATAGCTTGACGTTCTCCTTGGCGCGTGGCTTGGCGTTTGGCTGGACGGTTGGCTTGGCGCATGACTTGGCGCTTGGCTGGGGGCTTGGCTTGGCGCTTGGCTTGGCGCTTGGCTTGGCGCTTGGCTTGGCGCTTGGCTTGGCGCTTGGCTTGGCGCATGGTTTGGGAGCTCCCCTTGGCGCGTGGCCTTTTGCTTGGCTGGGCGCTTATCTTGGCGCTTGGCTTGGCGTTTTTCTTGGCGCGTAGCTTAACGCTTGGCTTGGCGCTTGGCATGGTGCATAGCTTGACGTTCTCCTTAGCGTTTGGCTTGGCGCTTGGCTGAACGCTTGGCTTGGCGCTCGGCTTGGCGCTTGTCTTGGCGCGTGGCTTGTCACTTGGTTTGGCGCTTTTCTTGGGGTGTAGCTTGGCACTTAGCTTGACGCTTAACATAGCGCTTGGCTTGGCGCTCTTTTTGGCGCGTGGCTTAGCGCTTGGCTTTACGCATGGTTTGGCGCTTGGCTTGGCGCTTGGCTTGGCGCTTGGCTTTGCGCTTTTCTTCGCGCTTGGCTTGGCGCTTGGCTTGGCGCTTGGCTTGGCGCTTTTCTTAGCGCGTGTGTCGCTTGGCTTGGCGCATGGCGTGGCGCTTTTCTTATCGTTTGGCGTGGCGCTTGGCTTGGCGCTTGGCTTGGCGCTTGGCTTGGCGCATGGCTTGACGCTCTCCTTATCGCGTGGTCTGTCGCTTGGCTTCACGCTTTTCTTGGCGCGTCGCTTGGCACTTGGTTTGGCGCTTGGCTTGGCGCTCGGTTTGGGGCTTGGCTTGGCGCTTTTTTTGGCGCGTGGCTTCACGCGTGGCTTAGCGCTTGGCTTAGCGCTTGGCTTGGCGCTTGGCTTAAAGCTTGGCTTGGCGCTTGGCTTCGCGCTTGGGTTGGCGCTTGGCATGGTGCATAGCTTGACGTTCTCCTTAGCGTTTGGATTGGCGCTTAGCTGAACGCTTGGCTTGGCGCTCGGCTTGGCGCTTGTCTTGGCGCGTGACTTGTCGCTTGGTTTGGCGCTTTTCTTGGTGCGTAGCTTGGCACTTGGCTTGACGCTTAACATAGCGCTTCGCTTGGCGCATGGCTTGGCGCTCTTTTTGGCGCGTGGTTTGGCGCTTAGCTTAGCGCATGGCTTGGCGCGTGGCTTGTCGCTTAGCTTGGCGCTCTCCTTGGTTCATGGGGTGGCGCTTTTCTTGGCGGGTGGCTTGTCGCTTCGCTTGGCGCTCTCCTTGGAGCGTGGCTTGGCGCGTGGCTTGGCGCGTGGCTTGTCGCTTGGCTTGGCGCTCTCCTTGGCATGTGGCTTGGCGCTTAGCTTAGCGCGTGGCTTGGCGCGTGGCTTGTCGCTTAGCTTGGCGCTCTCCTTGGTGCGTGGCTTGGCGCTTGGCTTATCGCTTTTCTTGGCGCGTAGCTAGTTGCTTGGTTTGGCGTTTTTCTTCTCGCGTGGCTTGGCGCTTGGCTGAGCGTTTGGCTTGGCGCTTGGTTTGGCGCTTTTTTTAGCGCGTGGCTGTGCGCTTGGCTTTCCGCTTGGCTTGGCGCTTGGTATGACGCTGTTTTTAGCGCGTGGCTGGTCGCTTGGCTTTGCGCTTGGCTTGGCGCTTGGCTTTGCGTTTTTCTAAGCGCGTGGTTTGGCACGCGGCTTGGCGCTTGGCTTAACGCTTTTCTTGGCGCTTTTCTTGGCGCTTTTTTTGGGGCGTGGCTTAGCGCGTAGCTTGGCGCTTGGCTTTGCGTTTTTCTAAGCGCGTAGTTTGGCTCGTGGGTTGGAGCTTGGCTTAACGCTTTTCTTGTCGCGTGGCTTGGCGCTTGGCTGGACGGTTGGCTTGGCGCTTGACTTGGCGCTTGGGTGGGGCCTTGGCTTGGCGCTTGGCCTGGCGCTTGGCTTGGCGCTTGGCTTGGCGCTTGGCTTGGCGCATGGCTTGGCGCTCCCCTTGGCGCTTGGCTGGACGCTTGGTTTAGCGCTTAGCTTGGCGCTTAGCTTTGCGCTTTTCTTAGCGCTTGGTTTGGTGCTTGGCTTGCCGCTTGGCTTGGCGCTTGGCATGGCGCCCTTCTTGGCGCTTTTCTTGGCGCGTAACTTGGCACTTGGCTTGGCGTTTGGCTTGGCGCTTGGCTTGGCGCATGGCTTGACGCTCTCCTTGGCGCGTGGCTTGTCGCTTGGCTTCGCGCTTTTCTTGGCGCGTGGCTTGGCATTTGGCTAGGCGCTTGGCTTGGCACTTGGCCTGGCGCATAGCTTGACGCTCTCCTTGGCGCGTGCCTTAGCGCTTGGCTAGACGCTTGGCTTGGCGCTTAGTTTGGCGCTTGGCTTGGCGCTTGGCTTGGCGCTTTTCTTGGCGCGTTGCTTCACGCGTGGCTTGGCGCTTGGCTTTGAGCTTGGCTTTGCGCTTGGCTTGGCGCTTGGCTTGGCGCTTGGCTTGGCGCATGGCTTGACGCTCTCCTTGGCGCGTGGCTTGACATTTGGCTTCGCGCTTTTCTTGGCGCGTGACTTGGCATTTGGCTAGGCGCTTGGCTTGGCGCTTGGCCTAGCGCATAGCTTGACGCTCTCCTTGGCGCTTGGCTTGGCGCTTTTCTTGGCGCGTTGCTTCACGCGTGGCTTGGCGCTTGGCTTTGAGCTTGGCTGGGCGCTTGGCTTGGCGCTTGGCTTGGCGCTTGGCTTGGCGCTTGGCTTGGCGCTCTCCTTAGAGCGTGGCTTGGCGCTCGGCTTGGCGCTTGTCTTGGCGCGTGGCTTGTCGCTTGGTTTGGCGCATGGCTTGGCGCCCTCCTTGGCGCGTGGCTTGGCGCTTAGCCTGGCACTTGGCTTGACGCTTAGCATAGCGCTTGGCTTTGCGCTTGGCTTGGCGCTTGGCTTGGCACTTGGCTTGGCGCATGGTGTGGCGTTTTTCTTGGCGCGTGGCTTGGCGCTTGGCTTGGCGCATGGCTTGGCGCTCTCCTTGGCGCGTGGCTTGGCGCTTGGCGTGGCGTTTTTCTTGGGGCGCGGCTAAGCACTTGGCTTGGCACTTGGCTTGACGTGGCGCTTTTCTTGGCGCGTGGCTTGGCGCTTGGCTTGCCGCTTGGCTTGGCGCTTTTTTTGGCGCCGTTTCTGACGCGTGGCTTGGCGCTTGGCTTGGCGCCTGTCTTGGCGCCTGGCTTAACGCTCTCCTTGGCGTTTGACTTAGCGCTTGGCTTGGCGCTTGGCTTGGCCCGTGACTTGTCGCTTGGCTTGGCGCTCTCCTTGGCGCGTGACTTGGCGCTTAGCTTGGCGCTCTCCTTAGAGCGTGACTTGGCGCTTTTCTTGGCGCGTGGCTTGTTGCTTGGCTTGGCGTTTTTCTTAGCGCGTGGTTTTGGCGCGTGGCTTGGCGCTCGGCTTGGCGCTTGTCTTGGCGCGTGGCTTGTCGCATGGTTTGACGCTTTTCTAGGCGCATAGCTTGGCAGTTGGCTTGACGCTTAGCATAGCGCTTGGCCTGGCGCATGGCTTGGCGCTCTCCTTCGCGCTTGGCTTGGCGGTTGGCTTGGCGCTTGGCTTGGCGCTTGGCTTGGCGCTTGGCTTGGCGCATGGCTTAGCGCTCTCCTTGGCGCGTAACGTGGCGCTTGGCTGGACGCTTGGCTTAGCGCTTGGCTTGGCGCTTAGCTTTGCGCTTTTCTTAGCGCTTGGTTTGGTGCTTGGCTTGCCGCTTGGCTTGGCGCTTGGCTTGGCGCCCTTCTTGGCGGTTTTCTTGGCGCGTAACTTGGCACTTGGCTTGGCGTTTGGCTTGGCGATTGGCTTGGCGTTTGGCTTGGCGCATGTCTTGACGCTCTCCTTGGCGCGTGGCTTGTCGCTTGGCTTCGCGCTTTTCTTGGCGCGTGGCTTGGCATTTGGCTTGGCGTTTGGCTTGGCGCTTGGCTTGGCGTTTGGCTTGGCGCTTGGCTTTGCGCTTGGCTTGGCGGGTGGCTTGGCGCTTGGTTGGACGCGTGGTTTGGTGCTTGGCTTGGCGCTTGGCTTTGCGCTTGGCTTGGCGCTTGGCTTGGCGCGTGGCTTGGCGCTTGGCGTGGCGTTTTTCTTGTCGCGTGGTTTGGCACTTGACTTGGCGTTTGGCTTGGCGCTTGGCTTGGCGCTTGGCTTGGCGCATGGCTTGACGCTCTCCTTGGCGCGTGGCTTGTCGCTTGGCTTCGCGCTTTTCTTGGCGCGTGGCTTGGCATTTGCCTAGGCGCTTGGCTTGGCGCTTGGCCTGGCGCATAGCTTGACGCTCTCCTTGGCGCGTGGCTTGGCGCGTGGCTTGGCGCTTAGTTTGGCGCTTGGCTTTGCGCTTGGCTGGACGCTTGGCTTGGCTCTTGGCTTGGCGCTTGCCTTGGCGCATGGCTTGACGCTCTCCTTGGCGCGTGGCTTGGCATTTGGCTAGGCGCTTGGCTTGGCGCTTGGCCTAGCGCATAGCTTGACGCTCTCCTTGGCGCGTGGCTTGGCGGTTGGCTAGACGCTTGGCTTGGCGCTTAGTTTAGCGCTTGGCTTGGCGCTTGGCCTAGCGCATAGCTTGACGCTCTCCTTGGCGCGTGGCTTGGCGCTTGGCTTGGCGCATGGCTTGGCGCTCTCCTTGGCGCGTGGCTTGGCGCTTGGTGTGGCGTTTTTCTTGGCGCGTGGCTAAGCACTTGGCTTGGCACTTGGCTTGGCATGGCGCTTTTCTTGGAGCGTGGCTTGGCGCTTGGCTTGCCGCTTGGCTTGGCGCTTTTCGTGGCGCCTTTTCTGACGCGTGGCTTGGCGCCTGTCTTGGCGCATGGCTTAACGCTCTCCTTGGCGTTTGGCTTAGCGCTTGGCTTGGCGCTTGGCTTGGCCCGTGACTCGTCGCTTGGCTTGGCGCTCTCCTTGGCGCGTGGCTTGGCGCTTAGCTTGAAGCGTGGCTTGGCGCTTAGCTTGGCGCTCTCCTTAGAGCGTGGCTTGGCGCTTGGCTTGGCTCTTTTCTTGGCGAGTGGCTTGTTGCTTTGCTTGGCGTTTTTCCTAGCGCGTGGTTTTGGCGCGTGGCTTGGCGCTAGGCTTGGCGCTTGTCTTGGCGCGTGGCTTGTCGCATGGTTTGGCGCTTTTCTAGGCGCATAGATTGGCAGTTGGCTTGACGCTTAGCATAGCGCTTGGCCTGGCGCATGGCTTGGCGCTCTCCTTGGCGCTTGGCTTGGCGGTTGGCTTAGCGCTTGGCTTGGCGCTTGGCTTGGCGCTTGGCTTGGCGCTTTTCTTAGCGCGTGGCTTGTCGCTTGGCTTGGCGCATGGCTTAGCGCTCTCATTAGCGCGTAACGTGGCGCTTGGCTGGACGCTTGGCTGGACGCTTGGCTTAGCGCTTGGCTTGGCGCTTAGCTTTGCGCTTTTCTTAGCGCTTGGTTTGGTGCTTGGCTTGCCGCTTGGCTTGGCGCTTGGCTTGGCGCCCTTCTTGGCGCTTTTCTTGGCGCGTAACTTGGCACTTGGCTTGGCGTTTGGCTTGGCGCTTGGCTTCGCGCTTTTCTTGGCGCGTGTCTTGGCATTTGGCTTGGCGTTTGGCTTGGCGCTTGGCTTGGCGTTTGGCTTGGCGCTTGGCTGGACGCTTGGCTTAGCGCTTGGCTTGGCGCTTAGCTTTGCGCTTTTCTTAGCGCTTGGTTTGGTGCTTAACTTGCCGCTTGGCTTGGCGCTTGGCTTGGCGCCCTTCTTGGCGCCTTTCTTGGCGCGTAACTTTGCACTTGGCTTGGCGTTTGGCTTGGCGCTTGGCTTGGCGTTTGGCTTGGCGCTTGGCTTTGCGCTTGGCTTGTCGCGTGGCTTGGCGCTTGGTTGGACGCGTGGTTTGGTGCTTGGCTTGGCGCTTGGCTTGGCGCTTGGCTTGGCGCTTGGCTTTGCGCTTGGCTTGGCGCTTGGCTTGGCGCGTGGCTTGGCGCTTGGCGTGGCGTTTTTCTTGTCGCGTGGTTTGGCACATGGCTTGCCGCTTGGCTTGGCGCTTGGCTTTGCGCTTGGCTTGGCGCTTGGCTTGGCGCATGGCTCGGCGCTCTCCTTTACGCTTGGTTTGTTGCTTTTCTTGGCACTTTTCTTGGCGCGTGGCTTGTCGCTTGGCTTGGCGCTTTCCTTGGCGCTTAACTTAACGCTTGGCTTGGCGCTTGGCAAGGCGCTTTTCTTGGCGCTTTTCTTGGCGCGTGGCTTGGCGCTTGGCTTCGCGCTTTTCTTGGCGCGTGGCTTGGCGCTTTTCTTGGCGCGGGGCTTGTCGATTGGCTTCGCGCTATTCTTGGCGCGTGGCTTGGCACTTGGCTTGGCGCTTGGCTTGGCGCTTAGCCTGGCGCATAGCTTGAGGCTTTCCTTCGCGCGTGGTTGTCGCTTTTTTTGGAGCGTGGCTTGGCGCTTGGCTTGGCGCTTGGCTTGTCGCTTGGCTTGGCGTTTGGCTTGGCGCTTGGTTTGGCGCTGTTCTTGGCGCGTGGCTTGGCGCTTGGCTGGGCACTTGGCTGGCACTTGGCTTGGCGTGGCGCTTTTCTTGGCGCGTGGCTTGGCACTTGGCTTGACGCTTGGCTTGGCGCTTGGCATGGCGCTTGGCTTGGCGCGTGGTTTGGCGTTTTTCTTGGCGCTTTTTCTGGCGCGTGGCTTAACGCTTGGCTTGGCGCTTGGCTTGGCGCCTGTCTTGGCACTCTCCTTGGCGCGTGGCTTGGCGCTTAGCTTGGAGCGTGGTTTGGCGCTTGGCTTGGCGTTTTTCTTGGCGCGTGGCTAAGCACTTGGCTTGGCACTTGGCTTGGCGTGGCGCCTTTCTTGGTGCGTGGCTTGGCACTTGGCTTGCCGCTTGGCTTGGCGCTTGGTTTGGCGCTTGGCTTGGAGCTTGGCTGGGCGCTTGTCTCGGCGTTTTTCTTGGCGCGTGGCTAAGCACTTGGCTTGGCACTTGGCTTGGCGTGGCGCCTTTCTTGGCGCGTGGCTAAGCACTTGGCTTGGCACTTGGCTTGGCGTGGCGCCTTTCTTGGTGCGTGGCTTGGCACTTGGCTTGGCGCTTGGTTTGGAGTTTGGCTGGGCGCTTGTCTCGGCGCTTTTCTTGGCGCGTGGCCTGTCGCTTGGCTTGGCGCATGGCGTGGCGCTTTTCTTAACGTGTGGTTGGCGCGTAGCTTGGCACTTGGCTTGACGCTTAGAATGGCGCTTGGCTTGCCGCTTGGTTTGGCGCTCTCCTTGGCTCGTGGCTTGTCGCTTGGCTTGGCGGTTTTCTTGGCGCGTGACTTGGCGCTTGGCTTGGCGCTTGGCTTGGCGCTTTTCTTGGCGCGTTGCTTCACGCGTGGCTTGGCGCTTGGCTTTGAGCTTGGCTGGGCGCTTGGCTTGGCGCATGGCTTGGCGCTTTGCTTGGGGCAAGGCTTGACGCTCTCCTTGGCGCGTGGCTTGGCATTTGGCTAGGCGCTTGGCTTGGCGCTTGGCCTGGCGCATAGCTTGACGCTCTCCTTGGCGCGTGGCTTGGCGGTTGGCTAGACGCTTGGCTTGGCGCCTGTTTTGGCGCCTGGCTTAACGCTCTCCTTGGCGTTTGACTTAGCGCTTGGCTTGGCGCTTGGCTTGGCCCGTGACTTGTCGCTTGGCTTGGCGCTCTCCTTGGTGCGTGGTTTGGCGCTTAGCTTGAAGCGTGGCTTGTCGCTGGGCTTGGCGCTCTCCTTGGCGCGTGGCTTGGCGCTTAGCTTGGCGCTCTCCTTAGAGCGTGGCTTGGCGCTTGGCTTTGCGCTTTTCTTGGCGCGTGGCTTGTTGCTTGGCTTGGCGTTTTTCTTAGCGCGTGGTTTTGGCGCGTGGCTTGGCGCTTGGCTTGGCGCATGGCTTGGCGCTCTCCTTGGCGCGTGGCTTGGCGCTTGGCTTGGCGTTTTTCTTAGCGCGTGGTTTTGGCGCTTGGCTTGGCGCTTGGCTTGGCCCGTGACTTGTCGCTTAGCTTGGCGCTCTCCTTAGAGCGTGGCTTGGCGCTTGGCTTTGCGCTTTTCTTGGCGCGTGGCTTGTTGCTTGGCTTGGCGTTTTTCTTAGCGCGTGGTTTTGGCGCTTGGCTTGGCGCTTGGCTTGGCCCGTGACTTGTCGCTTGGCTTGGCGCTCTCCTTGGTGCGTGGCTTGGCGCTTAGCTTGAAGCGTGGCTTGTCGCTTGGCTTGGCGCTCTCCTTGGCGCGTGGCTTGGCGCTTAGCTTGGCGCTCTCCTTAGAGCGTGGCTTGGCGCTTGGCTTTGCGCTTTTCTTGGCGCGTGGCTTGTTGCTTGGCTTGGCGTTTTTCTTAGCGCGTGGTTTTGGCGCGTGGCTTAGCGCTCGGCTTGGCGCTTGTCTTGGCGCGTGGCTTGTCGCATGGTTTGGCGCTTTTTTAGGCGCATAGCTTGGCAGTTGGCTTGACGCTTAGCATAGCGCTTGGCCTGGCGCATGGCTTAGCGCTCTCCTTCGCGCTTGGCTTGGCGGTTGGCTTGGCGCTTGGCTTGGCGCTTGGCTTGGCGCTTGGATTAGCGCTTTTCTTAGCGCGTGGCTTGTCGCTTGGCTTAGCGCTTGGCTAGTCGCATGGTTTGGCGCTTTTCTAGGCGCATAGCTTGGCAGTTGGCTTGACGCTTAGCATAGCGCTTGGCCTGGCGCATGGCTTGGCGCTCTCCTTCGCGCTTGGCTTGGCGGTTGGCTTGGCGCTTGGCTTGGCGCTTGGCTTGGCGCTTGGATTAGCGCTTTTCTTAGCGCGTGGCTTGTCGCTTGGCTTAGCGCTCTACTTGGCTCGTAACGTAACGCTTGGCTGGACGCTTGGCTTAGCGCTTGGCTTGGCGCTTAGCTTTGCGCTTTTCTTAGCGCTTGGTTTGGTGCTTGGCTTGCCGCTTGGCTTGGCGCCCTTCTTGGCGCTTTTCTTGGCGCGTAACTTGGCACTTGGCTTGGCGTTTGGCTTGGCGCATGTCTTGACGCTCTCCTTGGCGCGTGGCTTGTCGCTTGGCTTCGCGCTTTTTTTGGCGCGTGGCTTGGCATTTGGTTTGGCGTTTGGCTTGGCGCTTGGCTTGGCGTTTGGCTTGGCGCATGGCTTGACGCTCTCCTTGGCGCTTGGCTGGACGCTTGGCTTAGCGCTTGGCTTGGCGCTCAGCTTTGCGCTTTTCTTAGCGCTTGGTTTGGTGCTTTGCTTGCCGCTTGGCTTGGCGCTTGGCTTGGCGCCCTTATTGGCGCCTTTCTTGGCGCGTAACTTAGCACTTGGCTTGGCGTTTGGCATGGCGCTTGGCTTTGCGCTTGGCTTAGCGCGTGGCTTGGCGCTTGGTTGGACGCGTGGTTTGGTGCTTGGCTTGGCGCTTGGCTTGGCGCTTGGCTTTGCGCTTGGCTTGGCGCTTGGCTTGGCGCGTGGCTTGGCGCTTGGCGAGGCGTTTTTCTTGTCGCGTGGTTTGGCACTTGGCTTGGCGTTTGGCTTGGCGCTTGGCTTGGCGCTTGGCTTGGCGCATGGCTTGACGCTCTCCTTGGCGCGTGGCTTGTCGCTTGGCTTCGCGCTTTTCTTGGCGCGTGGCTTGGCATTTGGCTAGGCGCTTGGCTTGGCGCTTGGCCTGGCGCATAGCTTAACGCTCTCCTTGGCGCGTGGCTTGGCGCTTGGCTAGGCGCTTGGCTTTGCGCTTGGCTGGACGCTTGGCTTGGCGCTTGGCTTGGCGCTTGCCTTGGCGCATGGCTTGACGCTCTCCTTGGCGCGTGGCTTGGCATTTGGCTAGGCGCTTGGCTTGGCGCTTGGCCTGGCGCATAGCTTGACGCTCTCCTTGGCGCGTGGCTTGGCGGTTGGCTAGACGCTTGGCTTGGCGCTTAGTTTGGCGCTTGGCTTGGCGCTTGGCTTGGCGCTTTTCTTGGCGCGTTGCTTCACGCGTGGCTTGGCGCTTGGCTTCACGCTTGGCTTGGCGCTTGGCTTGGCGCTTTTCTTGACGCGTGGTTTGGCATTTGGCTTGCCGCTTGGCTCGGCTCTTGGTTTTGCGCTTGGCTTGGCGCTTGGCTTGGCGCTTGGCTTGGCGCATGGTGTGGCGTTTTTCTTGGCGCGTGGCTTGGCGCTTGGCTTGGCGCTCTCATTAGAGCGTGGCTTGGCGCTTGGCTTGGCGCTTTTCTTGGCGCGTGGCTTGTTGCTTGGTTTGGAGTTTTTCTTAGCGCGTGGTTTGGCGCGTGGCTTGGCGCTCGGCTTGGCGCTTGTCTTGGCGCGTGGCTTGTCGCTTGGTTTGGCGCTTTTCTGGGCGCATAGCTTGGCACTTGGCTTGACGCTTAGCATAGCGCTTGGCTTTGCGCTTGGCTTGGCGCTTGGCTTGGCGCTTGGCTTGGCGCATGGTGTGGCGTTTTTCTTGGCGCGTGGCTTGGCGCTTGGCTTGGCGCATGGCTTGGCGCTTTCCTTGGCGGGTGGCTTATCGCTTGGCGTGGCGTTTTTCTTGGCGCGTGGCTAAGCACTTGGCTTGGCACTTGGCTTGGCATGGCGCTTTTCTTGGAGCGTGGCTTGGCGCTTGGCTTGCCGCTTGGCTTGGCACTTTTCTTGGCGCCTTTTCTGACGCGTGGCTTGGCGCTTGGCTTGGCTCCTGTCTTGGCGCATGGCTTAACGCTCTCCTTGGCGTTTGGCTTAGCGCTTGGCTTGGCGCTTGGCTTGGCCCGTGACTTGTCGCTTGGCTTGGCGCTCTCCTTAGAGCGTGGCTTGGCGCTTAGCTTGAAGCGTGGCTTGTCGCTTGGCTTGGCGCTCTCCTTGGCGCGTGGCTTGGCGCTTAGCTTGGCGCTCTCCTTAGAGCGTGGCTTGGCGCTTGGCTTGGCGCTTTTCTTGGCGCGTGGCTTGTTGCTTGGCTTGGCGTTTGTCTTAGCGCGTGGTTTTGGCGCGTGGCTTGGCGCTCGGCTTGTCGCATGGTTTGGCGCTTTTCTAGGCGCATAGCTTGGCAGTTGGCTTGACGCTTAGCATGGCGCTTGGCCTGGCGCATGGCTTGGCGCTCTCCTTGGCGCTTGGCTTGGCGGTTGGCTTGGCGCTTGGCTTGGCGCTTTTTTTAGCGCGTGGCTTATCGCTTGGCTTGGCGCATGGCTTAGCGCTCTCCTTAGCACGTAACGTGGCGCTTGGCTGGACGCTTGGCTTAGCGCTTTGCTTAACGCTTAGCTTTGCGCTTTCCTTAGCGCTTGGTTTGGTGCTTGGCTTGCCGCTTGGCTTGGCGCTTGGCTTGGCGCCCTTCTTGGCGCTTTTCTTGGCGCGTAACTTGGCACTTGGCTTGGCGTTTGGCTTGGCGCTTGGCTTGGCGTTTGGCTTGGCGCATGTCTTGACGCTCTCCTTGGCGCGTGGCTTGTCGCTTGGCTTCGCGCTTTTCTTGGCGCGTGTCTTGGCATTTGGCTTGGCGTTTGGCTTGGCGCTTGGCTTGGCGTTTGGCTTGGCGCACGGTTTGACGCTCTCCTTGGCGCTTGGCTGGACGCTTGGCTTAGCGCTTGGCTTGGCGCTTAGCTTTGCGCTTTTCTTAGCGCTTGGTTTGGTGCTTGGCTTGCCGCTTAGCTTGGCGCTTGGCTTGGCGCCCTTCTTGGCGCCTTTCTTGGCGCGTAACTTGGCACTTGGCTTGGCGTTTGGTTTGGCGCTTGGCTTGGCGTTTGGCTTGGCGCTTGGCTTTGCGCTTGGCTTGTCGCGTGGCTTGGCGCTTGGTTGGACGCGTGGTTTGGTGCTTGGCTTGGCGCTTGGCTTGGCGCTTGGCTTGGCGCTTGGCTTTGCGCTTGGCCTGGCGCTTGGCTTGGCGCGTGGCTTGGCGCTTGGCGTGGCGTTTTTCTTGTAGCGTGGTTTGGCACTTGGCTTGCCGCTTGGTTTGGCGCTTGGCTTTGCGCTTGGTTTGGCGCTTGGTTTGGCGCATGGCTCGGCGCTCTCCTTGGCGCTTGGTTTGGCGCCTTTCTTGGCACTTTTCTTGGCGCGTGGCTTGTCGCTTGGCTTGGCGCTTTCCTTGGCGCTTAGCTTAACGCTTGGCTTGGCGCTTGCCTTAGCGCTTTTCTTGGCGCTTTTCTTGGCGCGTGGCTTGGCGCTCGGCTTCGCGCTTTTCTTGGCGCGTGGCTTGGCGCTTTTCTTGGCGCGGGGCTTGTCGATTGGCTTCGCGCTTTTCTTGGCGCGTGGCTTGGCACTTGGCTTGGCGCTTGGCTTGGCGCTTAGCCTGGCGCATAGCTTGAGGCTTTCCTTCGCGCGTGGTTTGTCGCTTTTTTTGGCGCGTGGCTTGGCGCTTGGCTTGGCGCTTGGCTTGTCGCTTGGCTTGGCGTTTGGCTTGGCGCTTGGTTTGGCGCTTGGCTTGGCGCTTGGCTTGGCGCTTGACTTGGCGCTTGGTTTGGGGTTTTTCTTGGCGCTTTTTCTGGCGCGTGGCTTAACGCTTGTCTTGGCGCTTGGCTTGGCGCCTGTCTTGGTACTCTCCTTGGCGCGTAGCTTGGCGCTCAGCTTGGAGCGTGGTTTGGCGCTTGGATTGGCGTTTTTCTTGGCGCGTGGCTGAGCACTTGGCTTGCCGCTTGGCTTGGCGCTTGGTTTGGCGCTTGGCTTGGAGCTTGGCTTAACGCTCTCCTTGGCGTTTGGCTTAGCGCTTGGCTTGGCGCTTGGCTTGGCCCTTGGCTTGTCGCTTGGCTTGGCGCTCTCCTTGGCGCGTCGCTTGGCGCTTAGCTTGAAGCGTAGATTGTCGCTTGGCTTGGCGCTCTTCTTGGAGCGTGGCTTTGCGCTTAGCTTGGCGCTCTCCTTAGAGCGGTGCTTGGCGCTTGGCTTGACGCTTTTCTTAGCGCGTGGTTTGGCGCTTGTCTTGGCGCGTGGCTTGTCGCTTGGTTTTTCGTTTTTCTTAGCGCATAGCTTGGCACTTGGCTTGACGCTTAGCATAGCGCTTGGTTTGGTGCATGGCTTGGCGCTCTCCTTGGCGCTTGGCTTGGCGGTTGGCTTGGCGCTTGGCTTGGCGCTTGGCTTGGCGCTTTTCTTAGCCCGTGGCTTGTCGCTTGGCTTGGCGCATGGCTTGGCGCTCTCCTTGGCGCTTTTCTTGTCGCTTGGCTTGGCGCTTTCCTTGGCGCTTAGCTTAACGCTTGGCTTGGCGCTTGCCTTAGCGCTTTTCTTGGCGCTTTTCTTGGCGCGTGGCTTGGCGCTTGGCTTCGCGCTTTTCTTGGCGCGTGGCTTGGCGCTTTTCTTGGCGCGTGGCTTGGCGCTTTTCTTGGCGCGGGGCTTGTCGATTGGCTTCGCGCTTTTCTTGGCGCGTGGCTTGGCACTTGGCTTGGCGCTTGGCTTGGCGCTTAGCCTGGCGCATAGCTTGAGGCTTTCCTTCGCGCGTGGTTTGTCGCTTTTTTTGGCGCGTGGCTTGGCGCTTGGCATGGCGCTTGGCTTGTCGCTTGGCTTGGCGTTTGGCTTGGCGCTTGGCTTGGCGCTCTCCTTGGCGCGTGGCTTGGCGCTTAGCTTGAAGCGTAGCTTGTCGCTTGGCTTGGCGCTCTTCTTGGAGCTTGGCTTGGCGCTTAGCTTGGCGCTCTCCTTAGAGCGGTGCTTGGCGCTTGGCTTGACGCTTTTCTTAGCGCGTGGTTTGGCGCTTGTCTTGGCGCGTGGCTTGTCGCTTGGTTTTTCGCTTTTCTTGGCGCATAGCTTGGCACTTGGCTTGACGCTTAGCATAGCGCTTGGTTTGGTGCATGGCTTGGCGCTCTCCTTGGCGCTTGGCTTGGCGGTTGGCTGGGCGCTTGGCTTGGCGCTTGGCTTGGCGTTTAGCTGGGCGCTTCGCTTGGCGCTCGGTTTGGCGCTTTTCTTGGCGCGTGGATTGTCGTTTGGCTTGGCGCTTTTCTTTACGCTTTTCTTGTCGCGTGGTTTGGCACTTGGCTTGCCGCGTGGCTTGGCGCTTGGCTTGGCGCATGGCTCGGCGCTCTCCTTGGCGCTTGGTTTGGCGCTTTTCTTGGCACTTTTCTTGGCGCGTGGCTTTTCGCTTGGCTTGGCGCTTTCCTTGGCGCTTAGCTTAACGCTTGGTTTGGCGCTTGGCTTGGCGCTTTTCTTGGAGCTTTTCTTGGCGCGGGGCTTGTCGATTGGCTTCGCGCTTTTCTTGGCGCGTGGCTTGGCACTTGGCTTGGCGCTTGGCTTGGCGCTTAGCCTGGCGCATAGCTTGAGGCTTTCCTTCGCGCGTGGTTTGTCGCTTTTTTTGGCGCGTGGCTTGGCGCTTGGCTTGGCGCTTGGCTTGTCGCTTGGCTTGGCGTTTGGCTTGGCGCTTGGTTTGGCGCTGTTCTTGGCGCGTGGCTTGGCGCTTGGCTGGGCACTTGGCTTGGCGTTTGGTTTGGCGTTTTTTTTGGCGCTTTTTCTGGCGCGTGGCTTGGCACTTGGCTTGCCGCTTGGCTTGGCGCTTGGCTTGGCGCCTGTCTTGGTACTCTCCTTGGCGCGTGGCTTGGCGCTCAGCTTGGAGCGTGGTTTGGCGCTTGGCTTGGCGTTTTTCTTGGCGCGTGGCTAAGCACTTGGCTTGGCACTTGGCTTGGCGTGGCGCTTTTCTTGGCGCGTGGCTTGGCACTTGGCTTGCCGCTTGGCTTGGCGCTTGGTTTGGCGCTTGGCTTGGAGCTTGGTTTACCGCTCTCCTTGGCGTTTGGCTTAGCGCTTGGCTTGGCGCTTGGCTTGGCCCTTGGCTTGTCGCTTGGCTTGGCGCTCTCCTTGGCGCGTGGCTTGGCGCTTAGCTTGAAGCGTAGCTTGTCGCTTGGCTTGGCGCTCTCCTTGGAGCGTGGCTTGGCGCTTAGCTTGGCGCTCTCCTTAGAGCGGTGCTTGGCGCTTGGTTTGACGCTTTTCTTGGCGCGTGGTTTGGCGCTTGTCTTGGCGCGTGGCTTGTCGCTTGGTTTTTCGCTTTTCTTGGCGCATAGCTTGGCACTTGGCTTGACGCTTAGCATAGCGCTTGGTTTTTCGCATGGCTTGGCGCTCTCCTTGGCGCTTGGCTTGGCGGTTGGCTTGGCGCTTGGCTTGGCGCTTGGCTTGGCGCTTCGCTTGGCGCTTTTCTTAGCGCGTGGCTTGTCGCTTGGCTTGGCGCATGGCTTGGCGCTCTCCTTGGCGCTTGGCTTGGCGGTTGGCTTGGCGCTTGGCTTGGCGCTTGGCTTGGCGCTTGGCTTGGCGCTTTTCTTAGCGCGTGGCTTGTCGCTTGGCTTGGCGCATGGCTTGGCGCTCTCCTTGGTGCGTAACGTGGCGCTTGGCTGGACGCTTGGCTTAGCGCTTGGCTTGGCGCTTTTCTTTACGCTTTTCTTGGCGCGTGGTTTGGCACTTAGCTTGCCGTTTGGCTTGGCCCTTGGCTTGGCGCTTTTCTTGGCGCGTGGCTTGGCGCTTGGCTAGGCACTTGACTTGGCACTTGGCTTGCCGCTTGGCTTGGCGCTTGGCTTGGCGCTTGGCTTGGCGCTTGGCTTGGCGCTTTTCTTGGCGCTTTTCTTGGCGCGTGGCTTGGCGCTTGGCTTGGCGCTTAGCTGGGCGCTTTGCTTGGCGCTCGGTTTGGCGCTCTTCTTGGCGCGTGGATTGTCGTTTGGCTTGGCGTTTTTCTTGGCGAGTAGCTTGGCACTTGTCTTGACGCTTAGCATGGCGCTTGGCTTGGCGCATGGCTTGGCGCTTTTTTTGGCGCGTGGCCTGTCGAATGGCTTGGCGCATGGCGTGGCGCTTTTCTTGGCACTTGGCTTGCCGCTTGGCTTCGCGCTTGGCTTGGCGCTTTTTTTTACGCTTTTCTTGGCGCGCGGTGTGGCACTTGGCTTGGGGCTTGGCTTGGCACTTGGCTTGCCGCTTGGCTTGGCGCTTGGTTTGGCGCTTGGCTTGGCGCTTGGTTTGGCGCTTTTCTTGGCGCTTTTCTTGGCGATTAGCTTGGCGCTTGGCTTAGCGCTTGGCTTGGCGCTTTTCTTGGCGCTTTTCTTGGCGCGTGGCTTGGCGTTTGGCTTGGCGCTTGGCTGGGCGCTTTTCTTGACGCTTTTCTTGGCGCGTGGCTTGGCGCTTGGCTTGGCACTTGGCTTGGCACTTGGCTTGCCGCTTGGCTTGGCGCTTGGCTTGGCGCTTGGCTTGGCGCTTGGCTTGGCGCTTTTCTTGGCGCTTTTCTTGGCGCGTGGCTTGGCGCTTGGCTTGGCGCTTAGCTGGGCGCTTTGCTTGGCGCTCGGTTTGGCGCTCTTCTTGGCGCGTGGAGTGTCGTTTGGCTTGGCGTTTTTCTTGGCGAGTAGCTTGGCGTTTGGCTTGGCGCTTGGCTTGGCGCTTGGCTGGGCGCTTTTCTTGACGCTTTTCTTGGCGCGTGGCTTGGCGCTTGGCTTGGCACTTGGCTTGGCACTTGGCTTGCCGCTTGGCTTGGCGCTTGGCTTGGCGCTTTTCTTGGCGCTTTTCTTGGCGCGTGGCTTGGCGTTTGGCTTGGCGCTTGGCTTGGCGCTTGGCTGGGCGCTTTTCTTGACGCTTTTCTTGGCGCGTGGCTTGGCGCTTGGCTTGGCACTTGGCTTGGCACTTGGCTTGCCGCTTGGCTTGGCGCTTGGCTTGGCGCTTGGCTTGGCGCTTTTCTTGGCGCTTTTCTTGGCGCGTGGCTTGGCGCGTGGCTTGGCGCTTGGCTTGGCACTTGGCTTGGCACTTGGCTTGCCGCTTGGCTTGGCGCTTGGCTTGGCGCTTGGCTTGGCGCTTGGCTTGGCGCTTGGCTTGGCGCTTTTCTTGGCGCTTTTCTTGGCGCGTGGCTTGGCGCGTGGCTTGGCGCTTGGCTTGGCACTTGGCTTGGCACTTGGCTTGCCGCTTGGCTTGGCCCTTGGCTTGGCGCTTGGCTTGGCGCTTTTCTTGGCGCTTTTCTTGGCGCGTGGCTTGGCGCTTGGCTTGGCGCATGGCTTGGCGCTCTTCTTGGCGCGTGGCTAAGCGCTTGGCTTGGCGCTTTTTTTGGCGCGTGGCCTGTCGCATGACTTGGCGCATGGCGTGGCGCTTTTCTTGGCGCGTGGTTTGGCATTTAGCTTGGCGCTTGGCTTGGCGCTTGATTTGGCGCTTTTCTTAGCGCGTGGTTTGTCGCTTGGCTTGGCGCATGGCTTGGCGCTTTTCTTGGAGCATGGCTTGTCAATTGGCTTCGCGCTTTTCTTGGCGCGTGACTTGGCACTTGGCTTGCCGCTTGGCTTGGCGCTTGGCTTAGCGCTTTTTTTACGCTTTTCTTGGGGCGTGGTTTGGCACTTGGTTTGGGGCTTGGCTTGGCACTTGGCTTGCCGCTTGGCTGGCGCTTGGCTTGGCGCTTGCTTTGGCGCTTTTCTTGGCGCGTTGCTTGGCGCGTGGCTTAGCGCGTGTTTTGGCGCGTGGCTTGGTGCTTAGCTTGGCGCGTGGCTTGGCACCTGGTTTGGCGCTTTTCTTGGTGCATGGCTTGGCGCGTGGCTTGTCGCTTGGCTTAACGCTTTTTTTGGCCCTTAGCTTGGCGCTTGGCTTGGCGCTTTTCTTGGCGCTTTTCTTGGCGCGTGGCTTGGAGCTTGGCTTGGCGCTTGGCCTGGCGCTTGGCTGGGCGCTTTTCTTGGAGCGTGGCTTGGAGCGTGGCTTGTCGCTTAGCTGGGCGCTCTCCTTGGCGCTTAGCTTGGCGCTTGGCTTGGCGCTTGGCTTGGCGTTTGGCTTAGCGCTTGGTTTGGCGCAGTATTTGGCGCGTGTCTTGGCGCTTGGCTGGGCAAGTGGCTTGGCACTTGGCTTGCCGCTTGGCTTGGCGTTTGGCTTGGCGCCTGTCTTGGCGCATGGCTTGGCGCTTTCCTTGGCGCTTGGCTTGGCGTTTGGCTTGGCGCTTGGTTTGGCGCTGTTTTTGGCGCGTGTCTTGGCGCTTGGCTGGGCAAGTGGCTTGCCACTTGGCTTGCCGCTTGGCTTGGCGTTTGGCTTGGCGCCTGTCTTGGCGCATGGCTTGGCGCTTTCCTTGGCGTTTGGCTTGACGTTTGGCTTGGCGAATGCCTTGGCACGCTGCTTGGCGCGTGGTTTGGCGCTTGGTTGGGCGTTTGGCTTGGCGCTTGTCTCGGCGCTTGGCTTGGCGCTTTTCTGAACGTGTGGTTGGCGCGTAGCTTGGTGCTTGGCTTGACGCCTAGAATGGCGCTTGGCTTGCAGCTTGGCTTGGCGCTCTCCTTGCCTCGTAGCTTGGCGCTTGGTTTGGCGCTTTTTTTGGCGCGTGGCTTGTCGCTTGGCTTAGCGCATGGCGTGGCGTTTTTCTTTTCGCGTGACTTGGCGCTTGGCTTGGCGCTTGGCTTGGCGCTTTTCTTGGCGCGTGGCTTGGTGCGTGGCTTGGCGCGTGGATTGTCGCCTGGCTTGGCGCTTTTCTTGGCGCTTTTCTTGGCGCGTGGCTTGGCGCTTCTCTTGGCGCTCTCCTTGGCGCTTAGCTAAGCGCTTGGCTTGGCGCTTGGCTTGGCGCTTTTCTTGGCGCTGTTCTTGGCGCTTTTCTTGGCGCGTGGCTTGGCGCTTGGCTTGGCGCGTGGCTTGGAGCTTGGCTGGGCGCTTAGCTTGGCACTTGGCTTGCCGCTTTTCTTGGCGCGTGGCTTGTCGATTGGCTTCGCGATTTTCTTGGCGCGTGGCTTGGCACTTAGCTTGGCGCTTGGCTTAACGTTTGGCTTGGCGCATGGTTTGGCGCTATTCTTGGCGCGTGGCTTGGCGCTTGGCTGGGCACTTAGCTTGGCACTTGGCTTGGCGTGGCGTTTTTCTTGCCGCGTGGTTTGGCACTTGGCTTGCCGCTTGGCTTGGCGCTTGGCTTGGCGCTTGGCTTGGCGCTTGGCTTGGCGCATGGCTTGGCGCCTGTCTTGGCGCGTGGCTTAGCGCGTGGCTTGGCGCTTGGCTTGGCGCTTTTCTTTACGCTTTTCTTGGCGCGTGGTTTGGCACTTAACTTGCCGTTTGGCTTGGCCCTTGGCTTGGCGCTTTTCTTGGCACATTTCTTGGCGCGTGGCTTGGCGCTTGGCTAGGCACTTGACTTGGCACTTGGCTTGCCGCTTGGCTTGGCGCTTGGCTTGGCGCTTGGCTTGGCGCTTGGCTTGGCGCTTTTCTTGGCGCTTTTCTTGGCGCGTGGCTTGGCGCTTGGCTTGGCGCTTAGCTGGGCGCTTTGCTTGGCGCTCGGTTTGGCGCTCTTCTTGGCGCGTGGATTGTCGTTTGGCTTGGCGTTTTTCTTGGCGAGTAGCTTGGCACTTGTCTTGACGCTTAGCATGGCGCTTGGCTTGGCGCATGGCTTGGCGCTTTTTTTGGCGCGTGGCCTGTCGAATGGCTTGGCGCATGGCGTGGCGCTTTTCTTGGCACTTGGCTTGCCGCTTGGCTTCGCGCTTGGCTTGGCGCTTTTTTTTACGCTTTTCTTGGCGCGCGGTGTGGCACTTGGCTTGGGGCTTGGCTTGGCACTTGGCTTGCCGCTTGGCTTGGCGCTTGGTTTGGCGCTTGGCTTGGCGCTTGGTTTGGCGCTTTTCTTGGCGCTTTTCTTGGCGATTAGCTTGGCGCTTGGCTTAGCGCTTGGCTTGGCGCTTTTCTTGGCGCTTTTCTTGGCGCTTGGCTTGGCATTTGGCTTGGCGCTTGGCTTGGCGCTTGGCTGGGCGCTTTTCTTGACGCTTTTCTTGGCGCGTGGCTTGGCGCTTGGCTTGGCACTTGGCTTGGCACTTGGCTTGCCGCTTGGCTTGGCGCTTGGCTTGGCGCTTGGCTTGGCGCTTTTCTTGGCGCTTTTCTTGGCGCGTGGCTTGGCGCTTGGCTTAGCGCTTAGCTGGGCGCTTTGCTTGGCGCTCGGTTTGGCGCTCTTCTTGGCGCGTGGATTGTCGTTTGGCTTGGCGTTTTTCTTGGCGAGTAGCTTGGCACTTGTCTTGACGCTTAGCATGGCGCTTGGCTTGGCGCATGGCTTGGCGCTCTTCTTGGCGCGTGGCTAAGCGCTTGGCTTGGCGCTTTTTTTGGCGCGTGGCCTGTCGCATGACTTGGCGCATGGCGTGGCGCTTTTCTTGGCGCGTTGTTTGGCGTTTAGCTTGGCGCTTGGCTTGGCGCTTGATTTGGCGCTTTTCTTAGCGCGTGGTTTGTCGCTTGGCTTGGCGCATGGCTTGGCGCTTTTCTTGGAGCATGGCTTGTCAATTGGCTTCGCGCTTTTCTTGGCGCGTGACTTGGCACTTGGCTTGCCGCTTGGCTTGGCGCTTGGCTTAGCGCTTTTTTTACGCTTTTCTTGGGGCGTGGTTTGGCACTTGGTTTGGGGCTTGGCTTGGCACTTGGCTTGCCGCTTGGCTGGCGCTTGGCTTGGCGCTTGCTTTGGCGCTTTTCTTGGCGCGTGGCTTGGCGCGTGGCTTAGCGCGTGTTTTGGCGCGTGGCTTGGTGCTTAGCTTGGCGCGTGGCTTGGCACCTGGTTTGGCGCTTTTCTTGGTGCATGGCTTGGCGCGTGGCTTGTCGCTTGGCTTAACGCTTTTTTTGGCCCTTAGCTTGGCGCTTGGCTTGGGGCTTTTCTTGGCGCTTTTCTTGGCGCGTGGCTTGGCGCTTGGCTTGGCGCTTGGCCTGGCGCTTGGCTGGGCGCTTTTCTTGGAGCGTGGCTTGGCGCGTGGCTTGTCGCTTAGCTGGGCGCTCTCCTTGGCGCTTAGCTTGGCGCTTGGCTTGGCGCTTGGCTTGGCGTTTGGCTTAGCGCTTGGTTTGGCGCAGTATTTGGCGCGTGTCTTGGCGCTTGGCTGGGCAAGTGGCTTGGCACTTGGCTTGCCGCTTGGCTTGGCGTTTGGCTTGGCGCCTGTCTTGGCGCATGGCTTGGCGCTTTCCTTGGCGCTTGGCTTGGCGTTTGGCTTGGCGCTTGGTTTGGCGCTGTTTTTGGCGCGTGTCTTGGCGCTTGGCTGGGCAAGTGGCTTGCCACTTGGCTTGCCGCTTGGCTTGGCGTTTGGCTTGGCGCCTGTCTTGGCGCATGGCTTGGCGCTTTCCTTGGCGTTTGGCTTGACGTTTGGCTTGGCGAATGCCTTGGCGCGCTGCTTGGCGAGTGGCTTGGCGCTTGGTTGGGCGTTTGGCTTGGCGCTTGTCTCGGCGCTTGGCTTGGCGCTTTTCTTAACGTGTGGTTGGCGCGTAGCTTGGTGCTTGGCTTGACGCCTAGAATGGCGCTTGGCTTGCCGCTTGGCTTGGCGCTCTCCTTGCCTCGTAGCTTGGCGCTTGGTTTGGCGCTTTTTTTGGCGCGTGGCTTGTCGCTTGGCTTAGCGCATGGCGTGGCGTTTTTCTTTTCGCGTGACTTGGCGCTTGGCTTGGCGCTTGGCTTGGCGCTTTTCTTGGCGCCTGGCTTGGCGCTTTTCTTGGCGCTTTTCTTGGCGCGTGGCTTGGCGCTTCTCTTGGCGCTCTCCTTGGCGCTTAGCTAAGCGCTTGGCTTGGCGCTTGGCTTGGCGCTTTTCTTGGCGCTTTTCTTGGCGCTTTTCTTGGCGCGTGGCTTGGCGCTTGGCTTGGCGCTTTTCTTGGCGCTTGGCTTGGCGCTTTTCTTGGCGCTTTTCTTGGCGCTTTTCTTGGCGCGTGGCTTGGAGCTTGGCTGGGCGCTTAGCTTGGCACTTGGCTTGCCGCTTTTCTTGGCGCGTGGCTTGTCGATTGGCTTCGCGATTTTCTTGGCGCGTGGCTTGGCACTTAGCTGGGCACTTAGCTTGGCACTTGGCTTGGCGTGGCGTTTTTCTTGCCGCGTGGTTTGGCACTTGGCTTGCCGCTTGGCTTGGCGCTTGGCTAGGCGCTTGGCTTGGTGCTCGGTCTGGCGCTTTTCTTGGCGCGTGGCTTGTCGCTTGGCTTGGCGCCTTTTTTGGCGCGTGGCCTGTCGCTTGGCTTGGCGCATAGCGTGGCGCTTTTCTTGGCGCGTGGCTTGGCGCTTGGTTTGGCGTTTGGCTTGGCGCTTAACTTGGCGCTTTTTTGGCGCGTGGCCTGTCGCTTGGCTTGGCGCTTGGCTTGGCGTTTGGCTTGGCGCTTGGCTTGGCGCTTGGCTTCTCGCTTGGCTTGGCGCTTATCTTGGCGCTTGGCTTGGCGCTTGGCTTGGCGCTTGGCTTGGCGCTATTCTTGGCGCTTTTCTCGGCGCGTGGCTTGGCGCGTGGCTTGTCGCTTGGCTTGACGCTCTCTTTGGCGTGTGGCTTGGCGCTTAGCTTAGCGCGTGGCTTGGCGCGTGGCTTGTCGCTTAGCTTGGCGCTCTCCTTGGTGCATGGGGTGGCACTTTTCTTGGCGGGTGGCTTTTCGCTTCGCTTGGCCTTCTCCTTGGAGCGTGGCTTGGTGCTTGGCGCTTGGCTTGGCGCTTTTCTTGGCGCTTTTCTCGGCGCGTGGCTTGGCGCGTGGCTTGTCGCTTGGCTTGGCGCTCTCCTTGGCGCGTGGCTTTGCGCTTAGCTTAGCGCGTGGCTTGGCGCGTGGCTTGTCGCTTAGCTTGGCGCTCTCCTTGGTGCATGGGGTGGCGCTTTTCTTGGCGGGTGGCTTGTCGCTTCGCTAGGCGCTCTCCTTGGAGCGTGGCTTGGCGCTTGGCTTGGCGCTTGGCTTGGCGCTTGGCTTGGCGCTTGGCTTGGCGCTTGGCTTAACGCTTTTCTTGGCGTGTGGCTTGTTGCTTGGTTTGACGCTTTTTTTAGCGAGTGGCTGGGCGCTTGGCTTTGCGCTTGGCTTGGCGCTTGGCTTGGCGCTTGGCTTGGCGCTTGGCTTGGCGCTTTTCTTGGCGCTTGGCTGAGCGTTTGGTTTGGCGCTTGGTTTGGCGCTTTTTTTAGCGCGTGCCTGGGCGCTTGGCTTTGCGCTTGGCTTGGCGCTTGGTTTGACGTTTTTTTTAGCGCGTGGCTTATCGCTTGGCTTTGCGCTTGACTTGGCGCTTGGCTTGGCGCTTGGCTTGGCGCTTTTCTTGGCGCGTGGCTTAGCGTTTGGCTTGCCGGTTGGCTTGCCGCTCTCGTTGGCACGTGGCTTAGCGCTTGGCTGGGCGCTCGGCTTGGCGTTTGGCTTGGCGCTTTTCTTGGCGCGTGGTCTGTTACTTGGTTTGGCGCTTTTCTTGGCGTGTGGCTTGGCACTTGTCTTGGCGCTTAACTTGGCGCTTGGGTTGGGGCACGGTTTGGCGCTTGACTTGGCGGTTGGCTGGGGGCTTGGCTTGGCGCTTGCCTTGGCGGTTGGCTTGGGCCATGGCTTGGCGATTTTCTTGGCGCGTGGCTTGTCGCTTGGCTTCGCGCTTTTCTTGAGTCGTGGTTTGGAACTTGGCTTGGCGCTTGGCTTGGCGCTTGGCCTGGCGCATAGCTTGACGCTCTCCTTGGCGCGTGGCTTGGCGCTTGGCTGGACGTTTGGCTTGGCGCTTTTTTTAGCGCGTAGTTTGGTGCTTGGCTTGCCGCTTGGCCTGGCGCTTGGCATTTCGCATAACTTGACGTTTTCCTTGGCGCGTGGCTTGGCGCTTGGCTGGACGCTTGCCTTGGCGCTTGGCTTGCGCTTGCCTTGGCGCTTGGCTTAACGCTTGGCTTGGCGCTTGGCTTGGCGCTTGGCTTGTCGTTTGGCTTGGCGTTTGGCTTGGCGCTTGCCTTGGCGCTTGGCTTGGAGCTCTCCTTGGCGCGTGGCTTGTCGCTTGGCTTCATGCTTTTCTTGGCGCGTGGCTTGGCGCTTTTCTTGGCGCTTGGCTTGGCGCTTGGCATGGCGCATAACTTGACGTTCTCCTTGGAGCGTGGCTTGGCGCTTGGCTTGGCGCTTTTCTTGGCGCGTGGCTTAACGCGTGGCTTGGCGCTTGGCTTTGCGCTTTTCTTAGCCCGTAATTTGGCGCGTGGCTTGGCGCTTGGTTTAATGCTTTTCTTGGCGCTTTTCTTGGCGCGTAACTTGGCGCGCGGCTTGGCACATGACTTGTCGCTTGGCTTGGCGCTTGGCATGGTGCATAGTTGACGTTCTCCTTGGCGCGTGGCTTGGCGTTTAGCTAAACGCTTGGCTTAGAGCGTGTCTTGTCGCTTGGCTTGGCGCGTGGTTTGGCGCTTAGCTTAGCGCATCTTTTGGCGCGTGGCTTGGCGCGTGGCTTGTCGCTTGGCTTGGCGCTCTCTTTAGCGCGTGGTTTGGCGCTTAGCTTGGCGCGTGGCTTGGCGCTTAGCTTGGCACTTGGCTTGGCGCTTGGCTTGGCGCTTGGCCTGGCGCATAGCTTGACGCTCTCCTTGGCGCGTGGTTTGGCACTTGGCTTGCCGCTTGGCTAGGCGCTTGGTTTAACGCTTGGTTTGGCGCTTGTCTTGGCCCATGCCTTGGCGCTCTCCTTAGCGTTTGGCTTGGCGCTTGGCTAGGCGCTTGGCTTGGCGCTCGGTCTGGCGCTTTTCTTGGCGCGTGGCTTGTCGCTTGGCTTGGCGCCTTTTTTGGCGCGTGCTTGGCGCTTGGCTAGGCGCTTGGCCTGGCGCTCGGTCTGGCGCTTTTCTTGACGCGTGGCTTGTCGCTTGGCTTGGCGCCTTTTTTGGCGCTTGGCTTGGCGCTTGGTTTAACGCTTGGTTTGGCGCTTGTCTTGGCGCATGCCTTGGCGCTCTCCTTAGCGTTTGGCTTGGCGCTTGGCTAGGCGCTTGGTTTGGCGCTCGGTCTGGCGCTTTTCTTGGCGCGTGGCTTGTCGCTTGGCTTGACACCTTTTTTGGCGCGTGGCTTGGCACTTGGCTTGACGCCTAGTATGGCGCTTGGCCTGGCGCATGGCTTAACGCTCTCCTTAGCGCGTGGCTTGGCGCTTGATTTGGCGCCTTTCTTGGCACGTGGCTTGGCGCTTGGCTTGGCGTTTGGCTTGGCGCTTGTAATATAAAGGCCTCACGTTGCGGGTCAATTGTAGTATTAAGCCTCAGTTGAGGTGTTAATTGTAATATAATGGCCCCAGTTGCGGTGCCAATTACTTATTTATATTACAAATTAAAATAATATAACTTACCTCACAAACGTCAATATTTGACATACAAATATTGTTCAGTTATATCTTTCTAATTATTTTAAAGATTGCTCCGTTTAGTCAGTACAGCTAAAAGAATACTCTTTATACTCAGCTGAATGGTGCTTTTTAATAACAAGTATAACTGATTGTTTAACTATTTGATTAATATAAAGTAATTTTATAGTCATTTTCAGGTCTTTTACTGATATTCTAAATATCTTAATGACATTCAGATATGTTTATTGACTTTTCAATGACGTAAGGATAGTCAAGTATGTTTAGGATAACTTTTAATCAATATTTAAAACCCAAAATCCCTAATTTACATTCCAATCTTAAATTAAATCAAATGTTAGAATTTCTAAATATAATGGCCTTGTTACATAAACAATTGCCGATGGTAAATCGGAACATGCTCGCACTAACTCAGGAGAAGGGTCGTGGGCAACTTACCTTCCAAAAAACTAAAGATCGAACGGATAAGGGCGCCAAGGGGTTTGCAGCCTATGTTCCACTCGTTCATTTAAGCGACAAACCACTAAGTTCGCTCAAGATAGCAATGCAACGTACACAATAAAACAAAACCCACAGAGTAATAAATCGTATAATATTCTAATAGATAATGGATCGCATAACAGGGAGGCATAAAATTGTTTTGTAATTACTGGCATAAAGTACACAGACAAGACTAGTACAAAATAAATATGTATCACAGTAGGCAAATATATATCACATTCTTACTTATTTCACAGATTCAATCGGGTGCATCCGAAATCGCAGCTAGGCTGACGGCCTCGTAACTAATTTCTAAATGGACTTACTTTCAGCACTAAATTTGGCCAAAACACATTGATTAATAGCAAACCGAAGGCTAAGAGAATGTCACCATTGTACTGCGTTCCACTTTTTAGTATGTATTAAGTTAATAATTTACGGATACCCACGTAAACAATCAGATCTGTCTGCCCTATGGAAATAAGCACTGCTGAATACTGTTTCAGCTATTTTAATTAATCCGAAGGAGCATGGAACTATCGCAACTAGGTTTGCCACTCGCTCAGCGAAATTTCAATCCAAAATGAGCTTCGGCGAATTTACTTTAAAATCAGCACAGCGAAAGCTCGCACTTCGTGTGACCCTTGATTACAACAACTACTTGCGGTGAAGCCGCTAATAACAGAACCCTATATGAATTGCTAAACAAGATAACGCAGGCAATTGCAAATTCCAGTGCATCCTAGCAGTTAACGAACATAATACTATGCCGCACAACGAAATCGTTTGAGAGTTCGTATAACAACGTGCAAAATAATCGAGGTAGGTTTCAAACCAGACTCGGCTTCACGACGTCACTCCAAACAACAGGGGGCTGCTCCTAAGGGAAGCTGTGAGCCACCGAGAACTGGGGACTCTGCCTCAAATCTCTCCGAGGGGTGTGCGAAGAACCACAGCCATCGACTTTGGGATGATCTCAACCCGAAGCAAGGAGCCAGGAAAGCCTGATAATCGCGTAACAGAAGAATGTGCTTTTACACTAGCAGAGGTCTTGGTAATTTTCCTGGCCCATCGACGGAAAGGATGTTAAAATAACGGCTGCCACAACCACTAGGTTCTTTGGGCGTCCTTTACGAACCCTTCTTTCAGTTCAACTTCCTACATGGGAGACGATGCACCTCGAAGATTGTCCAAAAAACCAATTTTGCGGGCGGACATCTTAGCAAGAAAATTTTCACGAAAGAGGACGCTTCCCTAACGCCATCTCACGACAGCGGCGGAAGTTGGTGCCGATAATATAGAAACCTGTATTTCGAATACAACTATTCGAAATAGGAATTAGAAACCTGTGTTTCCACTAGAAATGTTTCAATTTAAGTAGCAATCTGTATTGTTCGAACAACAAAGGTTGCCTGCCAATCAGGCGGAGAGTACTGCATAATTACGAGAAAACAATTTATTGGTTTCAGCCTAAAATCGCCGAGTACTCAGAACACTATTATAATTTAGATAATTAATAGTAATTCTTAGTTCTAAATACAAGTTCACTAATATTAAACACACAATTTAAACATTCTTGAAGTATTCCAAAAATTGTTCGTAAAAGTTATGAAACAAACACTGACCTTAGCGTCGCTTTAGCGTAACCTGATCAGCAACCTATAGAATTCCCTCTGCAAATGAAGCAGGACAGCTAACAGTAACTGGCTGGTTGAGATCTCCACTCCCTTAAAAAAGCTTTTTGGATGTGTTGCTATCTTCCAGATAGCACTTCTCAATTGAATGCACAACACACACGTGAACACTGGCTCTACGTTAATTATATTGTAAGTTATTTACTTGATAATATAACTTCAATATGAAATTGCAAACACTTCAATTATGTCGACTTGATAGACGGTTTGATTTGCTGAATTTACTTTGTATCATTACCAGATACTTTCTGTGTAATGATCTTTTAATTAAATTCAATTAAAAATACCAATTGGTTGGGATTGAACCACCATCGTTTTTAATATGACCGCCTCGAGTCGAGTTTCAAATTGAACTTTTTTATCATTCTGTTTATTTACTTTTCTTTGGTTACCCGTAACCATTCACAACACATCGACTGTACATAAACTTTTTAAATTAACTATCTGCATATATAATAAATGTGACATGCAGACTGCATGTAACATTACACGATTGGCTTGACGCTTTTTTTGGCGCGAGGCCTGTCGCTTGGCTTGGCGCATAGCGTGGCGCTTTCCTTGGCGCTTGGCTTGGCGCTTGGCTTCTCGCTTGGCTTGGCGCTTGGCATGGCGCGTGGCTTGTCGCTTGGCTTGACGCTTTTTTTGGCGCGTGGCTTGTCGCTTGGCTTGGCGCTTTCCTTGGCGCGTGGCTTGGCACTTGGCTTGGCGTTTGGCTTGGCGCTTGGCTTGGCGCTTTTTTTGGCACGTGGCCTGTCGCTTGGCTTGACGCATAGCGTGGCGCTTTTCTTGGCGCGTGGCTTGGCGCTTGGCTTGGCGTTTGGCTTGGCGCTTGGCGTGGCGCTTTTTTGACGCGTGGCCTGTCGCTTGGCTTGGCGCTTGGCTTGGCGTTTGGCTTGGCGCTTGGCTTGGCGCTTGGCTTCTCGCTTGGTTTGGCGCTTATCTTGGCGCTTGGCTTGGCGCTTGGCTTGGCAAATGGCGTGGCGTTTTTCTTGGCGCGTGGCTTGGCACTTGGCTTAGCGTTTGGCTTGGCGTTTGGCTTGGGGCTTGGCTTGGCGCTTTGCTTGGCGCTTTTCTTGGCGCGTGGCCTGTCGCATGGCTTAGCGCATGGCGTGGCGCTTTTCTTGAGGCGTGGCTTGGCGCTTGGCTTGGCGTTTGGCTTGGCGCTTGGCTTGGCGCTTTTTTTGGCGCGTGGCTTGGCGCTTTTCTTGGCGCGTGGCATGTCGCTTGGCTTAGCGCATGGCGTGGCGCTTTTCTTGGGGCGTGGCTTGGCGCTTGGCTTGGCGTTTGGCTAGGCGCTTGGCTTAGCGCTTTTCTTGGCGCGTGGTTTGGCGCTTGGCTTGGCGCATGGCGTGGCGCTTTTTTTGGCGCGTGGCTTGGCGCGTGGCCTGTCGCTTGGCTTGGCGCTTGGCTTGGCGCTTGGCATAGCGCTTTTCTTGGCGCGTGGTTTGGCGCGTGGCTTGTCGCTTGGCTTGGCGCTCTTCTTGGCGCGTGGCTTGGCGCGTGGCTTGTCGCTTGGCTTGGCGCTCTCCTTGGTGCATGGAGTGGCGCTTTTCTTGGCGAGTGGCTTGGCGCTTTTCCTGGCGAGTGGCTTGGCACTTGGCCTGGCGTTTGGCTTGACGTTTGGCTTGGGGCATGCCTTGGCGCCTTCCTTGGCGCGTGGCTTGGCGCTTGGTTGGGCGTTTAACTTGGCGCTTGTCTCGGCGCATGGCGTGGCGCTTTTCTTGACGCGTGGCTTGGCGCTTGGCTTGGCGTTTGGCTTGGCGCTTGGCTTGGCGCTTTTCTTAGCGCGTGGCCTGTCGCTTTGCTTGGCGCATGGCGAAGCGCTTTTTTTGGCGCGTGGCTTGGCGCTTGGCTTGGCGCTTGGCGTGGCGCTTTTCTTGGGGCGTGGTTTGGCACTTGGCTTGGCGTTTGGCTTGGCGCTTGGCTTGGCGCTTTTTTTGGCACGTGGCCTGTCGCTTGGCTTGACGCATAGCGTGGCGCTTTTCTAGGCGCGTGGCTTGGCGCTTGGTTTGGTGTTTGGCTTGGCGCTTGGCTTGGCGCTTTTTTGGCGCGTGGCCTGTCGCTTGGCTTGGCGCATAGCGTGGCGCTTTCTTGGCGCGTGGCTTGGCGCTTGGTTTGGCGTTTGGCTTGGCGCTTGGCTTGGCGCTTTTTTGGCGCGTGGCCTGTCGCTTGGCTTGGCGCTTGGCTTGGCGTTTGGCTTGGCGCTTGGCTTGGCGCTTGGCTTCTCGCTTGGCTTGGCGCTTATCTTGGCGCTTGGCTTGGCGCTTGGCTTGGCAAATGGCGTGGCGTTTTTCTTGGCGCGTGGCTTGGCACTTGGCTTAGCGTTTGGCTTGGCGTTTGGCTTGGGGCTTGGCTTGGCGCTTTGCTTGGCGCTTTTCTTGGCGCGTGGCCTGTCGCTTGGCTTAGCGCATGGCATGGCGCTTTTCTTGGGGCGTGGCTTGGCGCTTGGCTTGGCGTTTGGCTTGGCGCTTGGCTTAACGCTTTTTTTGGCGCGTGGCTTGACGCTTTTCTTTTCACGTAGCCTGTCGCTTGGCTTGGCGCATGGCGTAACGCTTTTCTTGGCGCGTGACTTGGCGCTTGGCTTGGCGCATGGCGTGGCGCTTTTCTTGGCGCGTGGCTTGGCGCTTGGCTTGGCGTTTGGCTTGGCGCTTGGCTTGGCGCTTTTATTGTCGCGTGGCCTGTCGCTTGGCTTGGCGCTTGGTTTGGAGCTTGGCTTAGCGCTTTTCTTGGCGCGTGGCTTGGCGCGTGTCTTGTTGCTTGTCTTGGCGCTCCCCGTGGCGCGTGGCTTGGCGCTTGGTTTGTCGCTTGGCTTGGCGCTTGGCTTGCCGCTTGGCTTGGCGCTTTCCTTGGCTCGTGGCTTGGCGCTTGGCTTGGCGCTTTTTTTGGCGCGTGGTTTGGCACTTGGCTTGCCGCTTAGGTTGGCGCTTGGCTTGGCGGTTGGCTTGGCGCTTTGCTTTTGGCTTTTCTTAGCGCTTTTTTTGGCGCGTGGCTTAGCGCTTGGCTTGGCGCTTGGCTTGGCGCCTGTATTGGCGCATGGCTTGGCGCTCTCCTTGGCGTTTGGCTTGGCGCTTGGCTTGGCCCTCTCCTTGGAGCGTGGCTTGGTGCTTGGCTTGGCGCTTGGCTTAGCGCTTTTCTTGGCGCTTTTCTCGGCGCGTGGCTTGGCGCGTGGCTTGTCGCTTGGCTTGACGCTCTCCTTCACGCGTGGCTTGGCGCTTAGCTTAGCGCGTGGCTTGGCGCGTGGCTTGTCGCTTAGCTTAGCGCTCTCCTTGGTGCATGGGGTGGCGCTTTTCTTGGCGGGTGGCTTGTCGCTTCGCTTGGCCCTCTCCTTGGAGCGTGGCTTGGTGCTTGGCTTGGCGCTTGGCTTGGCGCTTTTCTTGGCGCTTTTCTCGGCGCGTGGCTTGGCGCGTGGCTTGTCGCTTGGCTTGGCGCTCTCCTTGGCGCGTGGCTTTGCTCTTAGCTTAGCGCGTGGCTTGGCGCGTGGCTTGTCGCTTAGCTTGGCGCTCTCCTTGGTGCATGGGGTGGCGCTTTTCTTGGCGGGTGGCTTGTCGCTTCGCTTGGCGCTCTCCTTGGAGCGTGGCTTGGCGCTTGGCTTGGCGCTTGGCTTGGCGCTTGGCTTGGCGCTTGGCTTGGCGCTTGGCTTGGCGTTTTTCTTGGCGTGTGGCTGAGCGTTTGGTTTGGCGCTTGGTTTGGCGCTTTTTTTAGCGCGTGCCCGGGCGCTTGGCTTTGCGCTTGGCTTGGCGCTTGGTTTGACGTTTTTTTTAGCGCGTGGCTGGGCGCTTGGCTTTGCGCTTGGCTTGGCGCTTGGCTTGGCGCTTGGCTTGGCGCTTGGCTTGGCGCTTTTCTTGGCGCGTGGCTTAGCGTTTGGCTTGCCGGTTGGCTTGCCGCTCTCCTTGGCACGTGGCTTAGCGCTTGGCTGGGCGCTCGGCTTGGCGTTTGGCTTGGCGCTTTTCTTGGCGCGTGGTCTGTTACTTGGTTTGGCGCTTTTCTTGGCGTGTGGCTTGGCACCTGTCTTGGCGCTTAACTTGGCGCTTGGCTTGGGGCACGGTTTGGCGCTTGACTTGGCGCTTGACTTGGCGGTTGGCTGGTGGCTTGGCTTGGCGCTTGCCTTGGCGGTTGGCTTGGGCCATGGCTTGGCGATTTTTTTGGCGCGTGGCTTGTCGCTTGGCTTCGCGCTTTTCTTGAGTCGTGGTTTGGAACTTGGCTTGGCGCTTGGCTTGGCGCTTGGCCTGGCGCATAGCTTGACGCTCTCCTTGGCGCGTGGCTTGGCACTTGGCTGGACGTTTGGCTTGGCGCTTTTTTTAGCGCGTAGTTTGGTGCTTGGCTTGCCGCTTGGCCTGGCGCTTGGCATTTCGCATAACTTGACGTTTTCCTTGGCGCGTGGCTTGGCGCTTGGCTGGACGCTTGGCTTGGCGCTTGGCTTGGCGCTTGGCTTGGCGCTTGGCTTGTCGCTTGGCTTGGCGTTTGGCATGGCGCTTGCCTTGGCGCATGGCTTGGAGCTCTCCATGGCGCGTGGCTTGTCGCTTGGCTTCATGCTTTTCTTGGCGCGTGGCTTGGCACTTGGCTTGGCGCTTGGCTTGGCGCTTGGCATGGCGCATAACTTGACGTTCTCCTTGGAGCGTGGTTTGGCGCTTGGCTTTGCGCTTTTCTTAGCCCGTAATTTGGCGCGTGGCTTGGCGCTTGGTTTAATGCTTTTCTTGGCGCTTTTCTTGGCGCGTAACTTTGCGCTTGGCTTCGCGTTTTTCTTGGCGCGCGGCTTGGCACATGGCTTGGCGCTTGGCTTGGCGCTTGGCATGGTGCATAGCTTGACGTTCTCCTTGGCGCGTGGCTTGGCGTTTAGCTAAACGCTTGGCTTAGAGCGTGTCTTGTCGCTTGGCTTGGCGCTCTCTTTGGCGCGTGGCTTGGCGCGTGGTTTGGCGCTTGGCTTGGCGCATCTTTCGGCGCGTGGCTTGGCGCGTGTCTTGTCGCTTGGCTTGGCGCTCTCTTTGGCGCGTGGCTTGGCGTTTGGCTTGGCGCTTTTCTTAGCGCGTGGCCTGTCGCTTTAATTGGAGCATGGCGTGGCGCTTTTTTTGGCGCGTGGCTTGGCGCTTGGCTTGGCGCATGGCGTGGCGCTTTTCTTGGGGCGTGGCTTGGCACTTGGCTTGGCGTTTGGCTTGGCCCTTGGCTTGGCGCTTTTATTGGTGCGTGGCCTGTCGCTTGACTTGGCGCATAGCGTGGCGCTTTTCTTGGCGCGTGGCTTGGCGCTTGGCTTGGCGTTTGCCTTGGCGCTTGGCTTGGCACTTTTTTTTGGCGCGTGGCCTGTCGCTTGGCTTGGCGCATGGCGTTGCGCTTTTCTTGGCGCCTGGCTTGACGCTTGGCTTGGCGTTTGGCTTGGCGCTTGGCTTGGCGCTTGGCTTCTCGCTTGGTTTGGCGCTTATCTTGGCGCTTGGCTTGGCGCTTGGCTTGGCAAATGGCGTGGCGCCTTTCTTGGCGTTTGGCTTGGCGTTTGGCTTGGGGCTTGGCTTGGCGCTTTGCTTGGCGCTTATCTTGGCGCTTGGCTTGGTGCTTGGCTTGGCAAATGGCGTAGCGCTTTTCTTGGCGCGTGGCTTGGCACTTGGCTTGGCGCTTGGCTTCTCGCTTGGCTTGGCGCTTATCTTGGCGCTTGGCTTGGCAAATGGCGTGGCGCTTTTCTTGGCCGTGGCTTGGCATTTGGCTTAGCGTTTGGCTTGGCGTTTGGCTTGGCGCTTAGGTTGGCGCTTGGCTTGGCGGTTGGCTTGGCGCTTTGCTTTTGGCTTTTCTTAGCGCTTTTTCTGGCGCGTGGCTTAGCGCTTAGCTTAGCGCGTGGCTTGGCGCGTGGCTTGGCGCGTGGCTTGTCGCTTAGCTTGATGCTCTCCTTGGTGCATGGGGTGGCGTTTTTCTTGGCGGGTGGCTTGTCGCTTCGCTTGGCGCTCTCCTTGGAGCGTGGCTTGGTGCTTGGCTTGGCGCTTGGCTTGGCGCTTTTCTTGGCGCTTTTCTCGGTGCGTGGCTTGGCGCGTGGCTTGTCGCTTGGCTTGGCGCTTTCCTTGGCGCGTGGCTTGTCGCTTAGCTTGGCGCTCTCCTTGGTGAATGGGGTGTCGCTTTTCTTGGCGGGTGGCTTGTTGCTTGGTTTGGCGTTTTGCTTTTGGCTTTTCTTAGCGCTTTTTCTGGCGCGTAGCTTAGCGCTTGGCTTGGCACTTGGCTTGGCGCTTGTATTGGCGCATGGCTTGGCGCTCTCCTTGGCGTTTGGCTTGGCGCTTGTCTGAGCGTTTGGCTTGCGCTTGGTTTGGCGCTTTGCTTTTGGCTTTTCTTAGCGCTTTTTCTGGCGCGTAGCTTAGCGCTTGGCTTGGCGCTTGGCTTGGCGCTTGTATTGGCGCATGGCTTGGCGCTCTCCTTGGCGTTTGGCTTGGCGCTTGGCTTAGCGCGTGGCTTGGCGCGTGGCTTGTCGCTTAGCTTGACGCTCTCCTTGGTGCATGGGGTGGCCCTTTTCTTGGCGGGTGGCTTGTCGCTTCGCTTAGCGCTCTCCTTGGAGCGTGGCTTGGCGCTTGGCTTGGCGCTTGGCTTGGCGCTTGGCTTGGCGCTTGGCTTGGCGCTTGGCTTGGCGCCTGTATTGGCGCATGGCTTGGCGCTCTCCTTGGCGTTTGGCTTGGCGCTTGGCTTAGCGCGTGACTTAGCGCGTGGCTTGGCGCGTGGCTTGTCGCTTAGCTTGACGCTCTCCTTGGTGCATGGGGTGGCGCTTTTCTTGGCGGGTGGCTTGTCGCTTCGCTTGGCGCTCTCCTTGGAGCGTGGCTTGGCGCTTGGCTTAGCGCTTAGCTTAGCGCTTGGCTTGGTACTTATCTTGGCGCTTGGCTTGGCGCTTGGCTTGGCGCTTGGCTTGGCGCTTGGCTTGGCGCTTTTCTTGGCGCGTGGCTTAGCGCGTGGCTTAGCGCGTGGCTTGGCGCTTGGCTTTGCGTTTTTCTAAGCGCGTTGTTTAACGCGTGGTTTGGCGCTTGGCTTAACGCTTTTCTTGGCGCTTTTCTTGGCGCCTAACTTGGCGCTTGGCTTCGCGCTTGGGTTGGCGCTTGGCATGGCGCATAGCTTGACGTTCTCCTTGGCGCGTGGCTTGGCGCTTGGCTGAACGGTTGGCTTGGCGCTTAACTTGGCGCTTTTCTCGGTGCGTGGCTTGGCGCTTAGCTTAGCGCTTGGCTTGGCGCTTGGCTTGGCGCTTGGCTTGGCGCTTGGCTTGGCGCTTGGATTGGCGCTTTTCTTGGCGCGTGGCTTAGCGCGTGGCTTGGCGCTTGGCTTTGCGTTTTTCTAAGCACGTTGTTTGACGCGTGGCTTGGCGCTTGCCTTAACGCTTTTCTTGGCGCTTTTCTTGGCGCGTAACTTGGCGCTTGGCTTCGCGCTTGGGTTGGCGCTTGGCATGGTGCATAGCTTGACGTTCTCCTTGGCGCGTGGCTTGGCGTTTGGCTGGACGGTTGGCTTGGCGCATGACTTGATGCTTGGCTGGGGGCTTGGCTGGGGGCTTGGCTTAACGCTTTTCTTGGCGCTTTTCTTGGCGCGTAACTTGGCGCTTGGCTTCGCGCTTGGGTTGGCGCTTGGCATGGTGCATAGCTTGACGTTCTCCTTGGAGCGTGGCTTGGCGCTTGGCTTAGCGCTTAGCTTAGCGCTTGGCTTGGTACTTAGCTTGGCGCTTGGCTTGGCGCTTGGCTTGGCGCTTGGCTTGGCGCTTGGCTTGGCGCATGGTTTGGCGCTCCCCTTGGCGCGTGGCCTTTTGCTTGGCTGGGCGCTTATCTTGGCGCTTGGCTTGGCGTTTCTCTTGGCGCGTAGCTTAACGCTTGGCGCTTGGCATGGTGCATAGCTTGACGTTCTCCTTAGCGTTTGGCTTGGCGCTTGGCTGAACGCTTGGCTTGGCGCTCGGCTTGGCGCTTGTCTGGGCGCGTGGCTTGTCACTTGGTTTGGCGCTTTTCTTGGGGCGCAGCTTGGCACTTGGCTTGACGCTTAACATAGCGCTTGGCTTGGCGCTTTTTTTGGCGCGTGGCTTAGCGCTTGGCTTTACGCATGGTTTGGCGCTTGGCTTGGCGCTTGGCTTGGCGCTTGGCTTTGCGCTTTTCTTCGCGCTTGGATTGGCGCTTGGCTTGGCGCTTTTCTTAGCGCGTGGCTTGTCGCTTGGCTTGGCGCATGGCGTGGCGCTTTTCTTATCGTTTGGCGTGGCGCTTGGCTTGGCGCTTGGCTTGGCGCTTGGCTTGGCGCATGGCTTGACGCTCTCCTTATCGCGTGGTCTGTCGCTTGGCTTCGCGCTTTTCTTGGCGCGTCGCTTGGCACTTGGTTTGGCGCTTGGCTTGGCGCTCGGTTTGGCGCTTGGCTTGGCGCTTTTTTTGGCGCGTGGCTTCACGCGTGGCTTAGCGCTTGGCTTAGCGCTTGGCTTGGCGCTTGGCTTAAAGCTTGGCTTGGCGCTTGGCTTCGCGCTTGGGTTGGCGCTTGGCATGGTGCATAGCTTGACGTTCTCCTTAGCGCTTGGATTGGCGCTTAGCTGAACGCTTGGCTTGGCGCTCGGCTTGGCGCTTGTCTTGGCGCGTGGCTTGTCGCTTGGTTTGACGCTCTTCTTGGTGCGTAGCTTGGCACTTGGCTTGACGCTTAACATAGCGCTTCGCTTGGCGCATGGCTTGGCGCCCTTTTTGGCGCGTGGTTTGGCGCTTAGCTTAGCGCGTGGCTTGGCGCGTGGCTTGTCGCTTAGCTTGGCGCTCTCCTTGGTGCATGGGGTGGCGCTTTTCTTGGCGGGTGGCTTGTCGCTTCGCTTGGCGCTCTCCTTGGAGCGTGGCTTGGCGCTTGGCTTATCGCTTTTCTTGGCGCGTAGCTAGTTGCTTGGTTTGGCGTTTTTCTTGGCGCGTGGTTTGGCGCTTGGCTGAGCGTTTGGCTTGGCGCTTGGTTTGGCGCATTTTTTAGCGCGTGGCTGTGCGCCTGGCTTTTCGCTTGGCTTGGCGCTTGGTATGACGCTGTTTTTAGCGCGTGGCTGGTCGCTTGGCTTTGCGCTTGGCTTGGCGCTTGGCTTGGCGCTTGGCTTGGCGCTTGGCTTGGCGCTTGGCTTTGCGTTTTTCTAAGCGCGTAGTTTGGCTCGTGGCTTGGAGCTTGGCTTCACGCTTTTCTTGTCGCGTAGCTTGGCGCTTGGCTTCGCGCTTGGGTTGGCGCTTGGCATGGTGCATAGCTTGACGTTCTCCTTGGCGCGTGGCTTGGCGCTTGGCTGGACGGTTGGCTTGGCGCTTGACTTGGCGCTTGGCTGGGGGCTTGGCTTGGCGCTTGGCCTGGCGCTTGGCTTGGCGCTTGGCTTGGCGCTTGGCTTGGCGCATGGCTTGGCGCTCCCCTTGGCGCTTGGCTGGACGCTTGGTTTAGCGCTTGGCTTGGCACGCGGCTTGGGGCTTGGCTTAACGCTTTTCTTGGCGCTTTTCTTGGCGCTTTTTTTGGGGCGTGGCTTAGCGCGTAGCTTGGCGCTTGGCTTTGCGTTTTTCTAAGCGCGTAGTTTGGCTCGTGGCTTGGAGCTTGGCTTAACGCTTTTCTTGTCGCGTAGCTTGGCGCTTGGCTTCGCGCTTGGGTTGGCGCTTGGCATGGTGCATAGCTTGACGTTCTCCTTGGCGCGTGGCTTGGCGCTTGGCTGGACGGTTGGCTTGGCGCTTGACTTGGCGCTTGGCTGGGGGCTTGGCTTGGCGCTTGGCCTGGCGCTTGGCTTGGCGCTTGGCTTGGCGCTTGGCTTGGCGCATGGCTTGGCGCTCCCCTTGGCGCTTGGCTGGACGCTTGGTTTAGCGCTTGGCTTGGCGCTTGGCTTGGCGCCCTTCTTGGCGCTTTTCTTGGCGCGTAACTTGGCACTTGGCTTGGCGTTTGGCTTGGCGCTTGGCTTGGCGCATGGCTTGACGCTCTCCTTGGCGCGTGGCTTGTCGCTTGGCTTCGCGCTTTTCTTGGCGCGTGGCTTGGCATTTGGCTAGGCGCTTGGCTTGGCGCTTGGCCTGGCGCATAGCTTGACGCTCTCCTTGGCGCGTGGCTTAGCGCTTGGCTAGATGCTTGGCTTGGCGCTTAGTTTGGCGCTTGGCTTGGCGCCTTTCTTGACGCGTTGCTTCACGCGTGGCTTGGCGCTTGGCTTTGAGCTTGGCTGGGCGCTTGGCTTGGCGCTTGGCTTGGCGCTTGGCTTGGCGCATGGCTTGACGCTCTCCTTGGCGCGTGGCTTGACATTTGGCTTCGCGCTTTTCTTGGCGCGTGACTTGGCATTTGGCTAGGCGCTTGGCTTGGCGCTTGGCCTGGCGCATAGCTTGACGTTCTCCTTGGCGCGTGGCTTGGCGGTTGGCTAGACGCTTGGCTTGGCGCTTAGTTTGGCGCTTGGTTTTGCGCTTGGCTTGGCGCTTGGCTTGACGCTTGGCTTGGCGCTTTTCTTGACGCGTGGTTTGGCACTTGGCTTGCCGCTTGGCTCGGCTCTTGGCTTTGCACTTGGCTTGGCGCTTGGATTGGCGCTTGGCTTGGCGCATGGTGTGGCGTTTTTCTTGGCGCGTGGCTTGGCGCTTGGCTTGGCGCTCTCCTTAGAGCGTGGCTTGGCGCTCGGCTTGGCGCTTGTCTTGGCGCGTGGCTTGTCGCTTGGTTGGGCGCATGGCTTGGCGCTCTCCTTGGCGCGTGGCTTGGCGCTTAGCTTGGCACTTGGCTTGACGCTTAGCATAGCGCTTGGCTTTGCGCTTGGCTTGGCGCTTGGCTTGGCGCTTGGCTTGGCGCATGGTGTGGCGTTTTTCTTGGCGCGTGGCTTGGCGCTTGGCTTGGCGCATGGCTAGGCGCTCTCCTTGGCGCGTGGCTTGGCGCTTGGCGTGGCGTTTTTCTTGGCGCGTGGCTAAGCACTTGGCTTGGCACTTGCCTTGGCGTGGCGCTTTCCTTGGCGCGTGGCTTGGCGCTTGGCTTGCCGCTTGGCTTGGCGCTTTTCTTGGCGCCGTTTCTGACGCGTGGCTTGGCGCTTGGCTTGGCGCCTGTCTTGGCGCCTGGCTTAACGCTCTCCTTGGCGTTTGACTTAGCGCTTGGCTTGGCGCTTGGCTTGGCCCGTGACTTGTCGCTTGGCTTGGCGCTCTCCTTGGCGCGTGGCTTGGCGCTTAGCTTGAAGCGTGGCTTGTCGCTTGGCTTGGCGCTCTCCTTGGCGCGTGGCTTGGCGCTTAGCTTGGCGCTCTCCTTAGAGCGTGGCTTGGCGCTTTTCTTGGCGCGTGGCTTGTTGCTTGGCTTGGCGTTTTTCTTAGCGCGTGGTTTTGGCGCGTGGCTTGGCGCTCGGCTTGGCGCTCTCCTTGGCGCGTGGCTTGACGCTTAGCATAGCGCTTGGCCTGGCGCATGGCTTGGCGCTCTCCTTCGCGCTTGGCTTGGCGGTTGGCTTGGCGCTTGGCTTGGCGCATGGCTTAGCGCTCTCCTTGGCGCGTAACGTGGCGCTTGGCTAGACGCTTGGCTTAGCGCTTGGCTTGGCGCTTAGCTTTGCGCTTTTCTTAGCGCTTGGTTTGGTGCTTGGCTTGCCGCTTGGCTTGGCGCTTGGCTTGGCGCCCTTTTTGGCGCTTTTCTTGCCGCGTAACTTGGCACTTGGCTTGGCGTTTGGCTTGGCGATTGGCTTGGCGTTTGGCTTGGCGCATGTCTTGACGCTCTCCTTGGCGCGTGGCTTGTCGCTTGGCTTCGCGCTTTTCTTGGCGCGTGGCTTGGCATTTGGCTTGGCGTTTGGCTTGGCGCTTGGCTTGGCGTTTGGCTTGGCGCATGGCTTGACGCTCTCCTTGGCGCTTGGCTGGACGCTTGGCTTAGCGCTTGGCTTGGCGCTTAGCTTTGCGCTTTTCTTAGCGCTTGGTTTGGTGCTTTGCTTGCCGCTTGGCTTGGCGCCCTTCTTGGCGCCTTTTTTGCCGCGTAACTTGGCACTTGTCTTTGCGTTTGGCTTGGCGCTTGGCTTGGCGTTTGGCTTGGCGCTTGGCTTTGCGCTTGGCTTGGCGGGTGGCTTGGCGCTTGGTTGGACGCGTGGTTTGGTGCTTGGCTTGGCGCTTTGCTTTGCGCTTGGCTTGGCGCTTGGCTTGGCGCGTGGCTTGGCGCTTGGCGTGGCGTTTTTCTTGTCGCGTGGTTTGGCACTTGACTTGGCGTTTGGCTTGGCGCTTGGCTTGGCGCATGGCTTGACGCTCTCCTTGGCGCGTGGCTTGTCGCTTGGCTTCGCGCTTTTCTTGGCGCGTGGCTTGGCATTTGGCTAGGCGCTTGGCTTGGCGCTTGGCCTGGCGCATAGCTTGACGCTCTCCTTGGCGCGTGGCTTGGCGCTTAGCTTGGCGCTTGGCTTTGCGCTTGGCTGGACGCTTGGCTTGGCGCTTGGCTTGGCGCTTGCCTTGGCGCATGGCTTGACGCTCTCCTTGGCGCGTGGCTTGGCATTTGGCTAGGCGCTTGGCTTGGCGCTTGGCCTGGCGCATAGCTTGACGCTCTCCTTGGCGCGTGGCTTGGCGGTTGGCTAGACGCTTGGCTTGGCGCTTAGTTTAGCGCTTGGCTTGGCGCTTGGCTTGGCTCTTTTCTTGACGCGTGGTTTGGCATTTGGCTTGCCGCTTGGCTCGGCTCTTGGTTTTGCGCTTGGCTTGGCGCTTGGCTTGGCGCTTGGCTTGGCGCTTGGCTTGGCGCGTGGCTTGGCGCTTGGCGTGGCGTTTTTCTTGTCGCGTGGTTTGGCACTTGACTTGCCGCTTGGCTCGGCTCTTGGTTTTGCGCTTGGCTTGGCGCTTGGCTTGGCGCTTGGCTTGGCGCTTGGCTTGGCGCTTGGCTTGGCGCTTGGCTTGGCGCTTGGCTTGGCGCTTGGCTTGGCTCTTTTCTTGACGCGTGGTTTGGCATTTGGCTTGCCGCTTGGCTCGGCTCTTGGTTTTGCGCTTGGCTTGGCGCTTGGCTTGGCGCTTGGCTTGGCGCTTGGCTTGGCGCTTGGCTTGGCGCATGGCTTGACGCTCTCCTTGGCGCGTGGCTTGTCGCTTGGCTTCGCGCTTTTCTTGGCGCGTGGCTTGGCGCTTGGCTTGGCGCTTGGCTTGGCGCTTTTCTTGACGCGTGGTTTGGCATTTGGCTTGCCGCTTGGCTCGGCTCTTGGTTTTGCGCTTGGCTTGGCGCTTGGCTTGGCGCTTGGCTTGGCGCAAGGTGTGGCGTTTTTCTTGGCGCGTGGCTTGGCGCTTGGCTTGGCGCTCTCCTTAGAGCGTGGCTTGGCGCTTGGCTTGGCGCTTTTCTTGGCGCGTGGCTTGTTGCTTGGTTTGGAGTTTTTCTTAGCGCGTGGTTTGGCGCTCTCCTTGGCGCGTGGCTTGGCGCTTAGCTTGGCGGTCTCCTTAGAGTGTGGCTTGGCGATTGGCTTGGCGCTTTTCTTGGCGCGTGGCTTGTTGCTTGGCTTGGAGTTTTTCTTAGCGCGAGGTTTGGCGCGTGGCTTGGCGCTCGGCTTGGCGCTTGTCTTGGCGCGTGGCTTGTCGCTTGGTTTGGCACTTTTCTTGGCGCATAGCTTGGCACTTGGCTTAACGCTTAGCATAGCGCTTGGCTTTGCGCTTGGCTTGGCGCTTGGCTTGGCGCTTGGCTTGGCGCTTGGCTTGGCGCATGGTGTAACGTTTTTCTTGGCGCGTGGCTTGGCGCTTGGCTTGGCGCATGGCTTGGTGCTCTCCTTGGCGCGTGGCTTGGCGCTTGGTGTGGCGTTTTTCTTGGCGCGTGGCTAAGCACTTGGCTTGGCACTTGGCTTGGCATGGCGCTTTTCTTGGAGCGTGGCTTGGCGCTTGGCTTGCCGCTTGGCTTGGCGCTTTTCTTGGCGCCTTTTCTGACGCGTGGCTTGGCGCTTGGCTTGGCGCCTGTCTTGGCGCATGGCTTACCGCTCTCCTTGGCGTTTGGCTTAGCGCTTGGCTTGGCGCTTGGCTTGGCCCGTGACTCGTCGCTTGGCTTGGCGCTCTCCTTGGCGCGTGGCTTGGCGCTTAGCTTGAAGCGTGGTTTGTCGCTTGGCTTGGCGCTCTCCTTGGCGCGTGGCTTGGCGCTTAGCTTGGCGCTCTCCTTAGAGCGTGGCTTGGCGCTTGGCTTGGCGCTTGTCTTGGCGCGTGGCTTGTCGCATGGTATGGCGCTTTTCTAGGCGCATAGATTGGCAGTTGGCTTGACGCTTAGCATAGCGCTTGGCCTGGCGCATGGCTTGGCGCTCTCCTTGGCGCTTGGCTTGGCGCTTGTCTTGGCGCGTGGTTTGTCGCATGGTATGGCGCTTTTCTAGGCGCATAGATTGGCAGTTGGCTTGACGCTTAGCATAGCGCTTGGCTTGGCGCTTGGCTTGGCGTTTGGCTTGGCGCTTTTCTTAGCGCGTGGCTTGTCGCTTGGCTTGGCGCATGGCTTAGCGCTCTCATTAGCGCGTAACGTGGCGCTTGGCAGGACGCTTGGCTGGACGCTTGGCTTAGCGCTTGGCTTGGCGCTTAGCTTTGCGCTTTTCTTAGCGCTTGGTTTGGTGCTTGGCTTGCCGCTTGGCTTGGCGCTTGGCTTGGCGCCCTTCTTGGCGCTTTTCTTGGCGCGTAACTTGGCACTTGGCTTGGCGTTTGGCTTGGCGCTTGGCTTCGCGCTTTTCTTGGCGCGTGTCTTGGCATTTGGCTTGGCGTTTGGCTTGGCGCTTGGCTTGGCGTTTGGGTTGGCGCATGGCTTGACGCTCTCCTTGGCGCTTGGCTGGACGCTTGGCTTAGCGCTTGGCTTGGCGCTTAGCTTTGCGCTTTTCTTAGCGCTTGGTTTAGTGCTTAACTTGCCACTTGGCTTGGAGCTTGGCTTGGCGCCCTTCTTGGCGCCTTTCTTGGCGCGTAACTTTGCACTTGGCTTGGCGTTTGGCTTGGCGCTTGGCTTGGCGTTTGGCTTGGCGCTTGGCTTTGCGCTTGGCTTGTCGCGTGGCTTGGCGCTTGGTTGGACGCGTGGTTTGGTGCTTGGCTTGGCGCTTGGCTTGGCGCTTGGCTTGGCGCTTGGCTTTGCGCTTGGCTTGGCGCTTGGCTTGGCGCGTGGCTTGGCGCTTGGCGTGGCGTTTTTCTTGTCGCGTGGTTTGGCACATGGCTTACCGCTTGGCTTGGCGCTTGGCTTTGCGCTTGGCTTGGCGCTTGGCTTGGCGCGTGGCTTGGCGCATGGTGTGGCGTTTTTCTTATCGCGTGGCTTGGCGCTTGGCTTGGCGCTTGGCTTGGCGCATGGCTCGGCGCTCTCCTTTACGCTTGGTTTGTTGCTTTTCTTGGCACTTTTCTTGGCGCGTGGCTTGTCGCTTGGCTTGGCGCTTTCCTTGGCGCTTAACTTAACGCTTGGCTTGGCGGTTGGCTTGGCGCTTTTCTTGGCGCTTTTCTTGGCGCGTGGCTTGGCGCTTGGCTTCGCGCTTTTCTTGGCGCGTGGCTTGGCGCTTTTCTTGGCGCGGGGCTTGTCGATTGGCTTCGCGCTTTTCTTGGCGCGTGGCTTGGCACTTGGCTTGGCGCTTGGCTTGGCGTTTGGCTTGGCGCTTGTTTTAGCGCTGTTCTTGGCGCGTGGCTTGGCGCTTGGCTGGGCACTTGGCTGGCACTTGGCTTGGCGTGGCGCTTTTCTTGGCGCGTGGCTTGGCACTTGGCTTGACGCTTGGCTTGGCGCTTGGCTTGGCGCTTGGCTTGGCGCTTGGCTTGGCGGTTGGCTTGGCGCTTGTTTTAGCGCTGTTCTTGGCGCGTGGCTTGGCGCTTGGCTGGGCACTTGGCTGGCACTTGGCTTGGCGTGGCGCTTTTCTTGGCGCTTGGCTTGGCACTTGGCTTGACGCTTGGCTTGGCGCTTGGCTTGGCGCTTGGCTTGGCGCTTGGCTTGGCGCGTGGTTTGGCGTTTTTCTTGGCGCTTTTTCTGGCGCGTGGTTTAACGCTTGGCTTGGCGCTTGGCTTGGCGCCTGTCTTGGCACTCTCCTTGGCGCGTGGCTTGGCGCTTAGCTTGGAGCGTGGTTTGGCGCTTGGCTTGGCGTTTTTCTTGGCGCGTGGCTAAGCACTTAGCTTGGCACTTGGTTTGGCGTGGCGCCTTTCTTGGTGCGTTTCTTGGCACTTGGCTTGCCGCTTGGCTTGGCGCTTGGTTTGGCGCTTTCCTTGGAGCTTGGCTAGGCGCTTGTCTCGGCGTTTTTCTTGGCGCGTGGCTAAGCACTTGGCTTGGCACTTGGCTTGGAGTGGCGCCTTTCTTGGCGCGTGGCTAAGCACTTGGCTTGGCACTTGGCTTGGCGCTTGGTTTGGAGTTTGGCTGGGCGCTTGTCTCGGCGCTTTTCTTGGCGCGTGGCCTGTCGCTTGGCTTGGCGCATGGCGTGGCGCTTTTCTTAACGTGTGGTTGGCGCGTAGCTTGGCACTTGGCTTGACGCTTAGAATGGCGCTTGGCTTGCCGCTTGGTTTGGCGCTCTCCTTGGCTCGTGGCTTGTCGCTTGGCTTGGCGGTTTTCTTGGCGCGTGACATGGCGCTTGGCTTGGCGCTTGGCTTGGCGCTTTTCTTGGCGCGTTGCTTCACGCGTGGCTTGGCGCTTGGCTTTGAGCTTGGCTGGGCGCTTGGCTTGGCGCTTGGCTTGGCGCTTGGCTTGGCGCTTTGCTTGGGGCAAGGCTTGACGCTCTCCTTGGCGCGTGGCTTGACATTTGGCTTCGCGCTTTTCTTGGCGCGTGGCTTGGCATTTGGCTAGGCGCTTGGCTTGGGGCTTGGCCTGGCGCATAGCTTGACGCTCTCCTTGGCGCGTGGCTTGGCGGTTGGCTAGACGCTTGGCTTGGCGCCTGTTTTGGCGCCTGGCTTAACGTTCTCCTTGGCGTTTGACTTAGCGCTTGGCTTGGCGCTTGGCTTGGCCCGTGACTTGTCGCTTGGCTTGGCGCTCTCCTTGGTGCGTGGTTTGGCGCTTAGCTTGAAGCGTGGCTTGTCGCTTGGCTTGGCGCTCTCCTTGGCGCGTGGCTTGGCGCTTAGCTTGGCGCTCTCCTTAGAGCGTGGCTTGGCGCTTGGCTTTGCGCTTTTCTTGGCGCGTGGCTTGTTGCTTGGCTTGGCGTTTTTCTTAGCGCGTGGTTTTGGCGCGTGGCTTGGCGCTTGGCTTGGCGCATGGCTTGGCGCTCTCCTTGGCGCGTGGCTTGGCGCTTGGCTTGGCGTTTTTTTTTGCGCGTGGCTAAGCACTTGGCTTGGCGCTTGGCTTGCCGCTTGGCTTGGCGCTTTTCTTGGCGCCTTTTCTGACGCGTGGCTTGGCGCTTGGCTTGGCGCCTGTCTTGGCACCTGGCTTAACACTCTCCTTGGCGTTTGACTTAGCGCTTGGCTTGGCGCTTGGCTTGGCCCGTGACTTGTCGCTTGGCTTGGCGCTCTCCTTGGTGCGTGGCTTGGCGCTTAGCTTGAAGCGTGGCTTGTCGCTTGGCTTGGCGCTCTCCTTGGCGCGTGGCTTGGCGCTTAGCTTGGCGCTCTCCTTAGAGCGTGGCTTGGCGCTTGGCTTTGCGCTTTTCTTGGCGCGTGGCTTGTTGCTTGGCTTGGCGTTTTTCTTAGCGCGTGGTTTTGGCGCGTGGCTTAGCGCTCGGCTTGGCGCTTGTCTTGGCGCGTGGCTTGTCGCATGGTTTGGCGCTTTTCTAGGCGCATAGCTTGGCAGTTGGCTTGACGCTTAGCATAGCGCTTGGCCTGGCGCATGGCTTGGCGCTCTCCTTCGCGCTTGGCTTGGCGGTTGGCTTGGCGCTTGGCTTGGCGCTTGGCTTGACGCTTGGATTAGCGCTTTTCTTAGCGCGTGGCTTGTCGCTTGGCTTAGCGCTTGGCTTGTCGCATGGTTTGGCGCTTTTCTAGGCGCATAGCTTGGCAGTTGGCTTGACGCTTAGCATAGCGCTTGGCCTGGCGCATGGCTTGGCGCTCTCCTTCGCGCTTGGCTTGGCGGTTGGCTTGGCGCTTGGCTTGGCGCTTGGCATGGCGCTTGGATTAGCGCTTTCCTTAGCGCGTGGCTTGTCGCTTGGCTTAGCGCTCTACTTGGCGCGTAACGTAACGCTTGGCTGGACGCTTGGCTTAGCGCTTGACTTGGCGCTTAGCTTTGCGCTTTTCTTAGCGCTTGGTTTGGTGCTTGGCTTGCCGCTTGGCTTGGCGCTTGGCTTGGCGCCCTTCTTGGCGCTTTTCTTGGCGCGTAACTTGGCACTTGGCTTGGCGTTTGGCTTGGCGCATGTCTTAACGCTCTCCTTGGCGCGTGGCTTGGCATTTGGTTTGGCGTTAGCTTGGCGCTTGGCTTGGCGTTTGGGTTGGCGCATGGCTTGACGCTCTCCTTGGCGCTTGGCTGGACGCTTGGTTTAGCGCTTGGCTTGGCGCTTAGCTTTGCGCTTTTCTTAGCGCTTGGTTTGGTGCTTTGCTTGCCGCTTGGCTTGGCGCTTGGCTTGGCGCCCTTCTTGGCGCCTTTCTTGGCGCGTAACTTAGCACTTGGCTTGGCGTTTGGCATGGCGCTTGGGTTGGCGTTTGGCTTGGCGCTTGGCTTTGCGCTTGGCTTAGCGCGTGGCTTGGCGCTTGGTTGGACGCGTGGTTTGGTGCTTGGCTTGGCGCTTGGCTTGGCGCTTGGCTTTGCGCTTGGCTTGGCGCTTGGCTTGGCGCTTAGCATAGCGCTTGGCTTTGCGCTTGGCTTGGCGCTTGGCTTGGCGCTTGGCTTGGCGCATGGTGTGGCGTTTTTCTTGGCGCGTGGCTTGGCGCTTGGCTTGGCGCATGGCTTGGCGCTCTCCTTGGCGGGTGGCTTATCGCTTAGCGTGGCGTTTTTCTTGGCGCGTGGCTAAGCACTTGGCTTGGCACTTGGCTTGGCATGGCGCTTTTCTTGGAGCGTGGCTTGGCGCTTGGCTTGCCGCTTGGCTTGGCACTTTCCTTGGCGCCTTTTCTGACGCGTGGCTTGGCGCTTGGCTTGGCTCCTGTCTTGGCGCATGGCTTCACGCTCTCCTTGGCATTTGGCTTAGCGCTTGGCTTGGCGCTTGGCTTGGCCCGTGACTTGTCGTTTGGCTTGGCGCCCTCCTTAGAGCGTGGCTTGGCGCTTAGCTTGAAGCGTGGCTTGTCGCTTGGCTTGGCGCTCTCCTTGGCGCGTGGCTTGGCGCTTAGCTTGGCGCTCTCCTTGGCGGGTGGCTTATCGCTTAGCGTGGCGTTTTTCTTGGCGCGTGGCTAAGCACTTGGCTTGGCACTTGGCTTGGCATGGCGCTTTTCTTGGAGCGTGGCTTGGCGCTTGGCTTGCCGCTTGGCTTGGCACTTTCCTTGGCGCCTTTTCTGACGCGTGGCTTGGCGCTTGGCTTGGCTCCTGTCTTGGCGCATGGCTTCACGCTCTCCTTGGCATTTGGCTTAGCGCTTGGCTTGGCGCTTGGCTTGGCCCGTGACTTGTCGTTTGGCTTGGCGCCCTCCTTAGAGCGTGGCTTGGCGCTTAGCTTGAAGCGTGGCTTGGCGCTTGGCTTGGCGCTTTTCTTGGCGCGTGGCTTGTTGCTTGGCTTGGCGTTTGTCTTAGCGCGTGGTTTTGGCGCGTGGCTTGGCGCTCGGCTTGTCGCATGGTTTGGCGCTTTTCTAGGCGCATAGCTTGGCAGTTGGCTTGACGCTTAGCATGGCGCTTTGCCTGGCGCATGGCTTGGCGCTCTCCTTGGCGCTTGGCTTGGCGGTTGGCTTGGCGCTTGGCTTGGCGCTGTTTTTAGCGCGTGGCTTGTTGCTTGGCTTGGCGCATGGCTTAGCGCTCTCCTTAGCACGTAACGTGGTGCTTGGCTGGACGCTTGGCTTAGCGCTTGGCTTAACGCTTAGCTTTGCGCTTTCCTTAGCGCTTGGTTTGGTGCTTGGCTTGCCGCTTGGCTTGGCGCTTGGCTTGGCGCCCTTCTTGGCGCTTTTCTTGGCGCGTAACTTGGCACTTGGCTTGGCGTTTGGCTTGGCGCTTGGCTTGGCGTTTGGCTTGGCGCATGTCTTGACGCTCTCCTTGGCGCGTGGCTTGTCGCTTGGCTTCGCGCTTTTCTTGGCGCGTGTCTTGGCATTTGGCTTGGCGTTTGGCTTGGCGCTTGGCTTGGCGTTTGGCTTGGCGCACGGTTTGACGCTCTCCTTGGCGCTTGGCTGGACGCTTGGCTTAGCGCTTGGCTTGGCGCTTAGCTTTGCGCTTTTCTTAGCGCTTGGTTTGGTGCTTGGCTTGCCGCTTGGCTTGGCGCTTGGCTTGGCGCCCTTCTTGGCGCCTTTCTTGGCGCGTAACTTGGCACTTGGCTTGGCGTTTGGTTTGGCGCTTGGCTTGGCGTTTGGCTTGGCGCTTGGCTTTGCGCTTGGCTTGTCGCGTGGCTTGGCGCTTGGTTGGACGCGTGGTTTGGTGCTTGGCTTGGCGCTTGGCTTGGCGCTTGGCTTGGCGCTTGGCTTTGCGCTTGGCCTGGCGCTTGGCTTGGCGCGTGGCTTGGCGCTTGGCGTGGCGTTTTTCTTGTCGCGTGGTTTGGCACTTGGCTTGCCGCTTGGTTTGGCGCTTGGCTTTGCGCTTGGCTTGGCGCTTGGTTTGGCGCATGGCTCGGCGCTCTCCTTGGCGCTTGGTTTGGCGCTTTTCTTGGCACTCTTCTTGGCGCGTGGCTTGTCGCTTGGCTTGGCGCTTTCCTTGGCGCTTAGATTAACGCTTGGCTTGGCGCTTGGCTTCGCGCTTTTCTTGGCGCGTGGCTTGGCGCTTTTCTTGGCGCGGTGCTTGTCGATTGGCTTCGCGCTTTTCTTGGCGCGTGGCTTGGCACTTGGCTTGGCGCTTGGCTTGGCGCTTAGCCTGGCGCATAGCTTGAGGCTTTCCTTCGCGCGTGGTTTGTCGCTTTTTTTGGCGCGTGGCTTGGCGCTTGGCTTGGCGCTTGGCTTGTCGCTTGGCTTGGCGTTTGGCTTGGCGCTTGGTTTGGCGCTGTTCTTAGCGCGTGGCTTGGCGTTTGGCCGGGCACTTGGCTTGGCGCTTGGTTTGGCGTTTTTCTTGGCGCTTTTTCTGGCGCGTGGCTTGGCACTTGGCTTGCCGCTTGGCTTGGCGCTTGGCTTGGCGCTTGGCTTGGCGATTGGCTTGGCGCTTGGTTTGGCGTTTTTCTTGGCGCTTTTTCTGGCGCGTGGCTTAACGCTTGTCTTGGCGCTTGGCTTGGCGCATGTCTTGGTACTCTCCTTGGCGCGTAGCTTGGCGCTCAGCTTGGAGCGTGGTTTGGCGCTTCGATTGGCGTTTTTCTTGGCGCGTGGCTGAGCACTTGGCTTGGCACTTGGCTTGGCGTGGCGCTTTTCTTGCCGCTTGGCTTGGCGCTTGGTTTGGCGCTTGGCTTGGAGCTTGGCTTAACGCTCTCCTTGGCGTTTGGCTTAGCGCTTGGCTTGGCGCTTGGCTTGGCCCTTGGCTTGTCGCTTGGCTTGGCGCTCTCCTTGGCGCGTGGCTTGGCGCTTAGCTTGAAGCGTAGCTTGTCGCTTGGCTTGGCGCTCTCCTTGGAGCGTGGCTTGGCGCTTAGCTTGGCGCTCTCCTTAGAGCGGTGCTTGGCGCTTGGCTTGACGCTTTTCTTAGCGCGTGGTTTGGCGCTTGTCTTGGCGCGTGGCTTGTCGCTTGGTTTTTCGCTTTTCTTGGCGCATAGCTTGGCACTTGGCTTGACGCTTAGCATAGCGCTTGGTTTGGTGCATGGCTTGGCGCTCTCCTTGGCGCTTGGCTTGGCGGTTGGCTTGGCGCTTGGCTTGGTGCTTGGCTTGGCGCTTTTCTTAGCACGTGGCTTGTCGCTTGGCTTGGCGCATGGTTTGGCGCTCTCCTTGGCGCTTTTCTTGGCGCGTGGCTTGGCGCTTGGCTTGGCGTTTAGCTGGGCGCTTCGCTTAGCGCTCGGTTTGGCGCTTTTCTTGGCGCGTGGATTGTCGTTTGGCTTGGCGCTTTTCTTTACGCTTTTCTTGTCGCGTGGTTTGGCACTTGGCTTGCCGCGTGGCTTGGCGCTTGGCTTGGCGCTTGGCTTGGCGCATGGCTCGGCGCTCTCCTTGGCGCTTGGTTTGGCGCTTTTCTTGGCACTTTTCTTGGCGCGTGGCTTGTCGCTTGGCTTGGCGCTTTCCTTGGCGCTTAGCTTAACGCTTGGCTTGGCGCTTGGCTTGGCGCTTTTCTTGGAGCTTTTCTTGGCGCGGGGCTTGTCGATTGGCTTCGCGCTTTTCTTGGCGCGTGGCTTGGCACTTGGCTTGGCGCTTGGCTTGGCGCTTAGCCTGGCGCATAGCTTGAGGCTTTCCTTCGCGCGTGGTTTGTCGCTTTTTTTGGCGCGTGGCTTGGCGCTTGGCTTGGCGCTTGGCTTGTCGCTTGGCTTGGCGTTTGGCTTGGCGCTTGGTTTGGCGCTGTTCTTGGCGCGTGGCTTGGCGCTTGGCTGGGCACTTGGCTTGGCGTTTGGTTTGGCGTTTTTTTTTTGCGCTTTTTCTGGCGCGTGGCTTGTCACTTGGCTTGCCGCTTGGCTTGGCGCTTGGTTTGGCGTTTTTCTTGGCGCTTTTTCTGGCGCGTGGCTTAACGCTTGTCTTGGCGCTTGGCTTGGCGCCTGTCTTGGTACTCTCCTTGGCGCGTGGCTTGGCGCTCAGCTTGGAGCGTGGTTTGGCGCTTGGCTTGGCGTTTTTCTTGGCGCGTGGCTAAGCACTTGGCTTGGCACTTGGCTTGGCGTGGCGCTTTTCTTGGCGCGTGGCTTGGCACTTGGCTTGCCGCTTGGCTTGGCGCTTGGTTTGGCGCTTGGCTTGGAGCTTGGTTTAACGCTCTCCTTGGCGTTTGGCTTAGCGCTTGGCTTGGCGCTTGGCTTGGCCCTTGGCTTGTCGCTTGGCTTGGCGCTCTCCTTGGCGCGTGGCTTGGCGCTTAGATTGAAGCGTAGCTTGTCGCTTGGCTTGGCGCTCTCCTTGGAGCGTGGCTTGGCGTTTAGCTTGGCGCTCTCCTTAGAGCGGTGCTTGGCGCTTGGCTTGACGCTTTTCTTAGCGCGTGGTTTGGCGCTTGTCTTGGCGCGTGGCTTGTCGCTTGGTTTTTCGCTTTTCTTGGCGCATAGCTTGGCACTTGGCTTGACGCTTAGCATAGCGCTTGGTTTGGCGCATGGCTTGGCGCTCTCCTTGGCGCTTGGCTTGGCGGTTGGCTTGGCGCTTGGCTTGGCGCTTGGCTTGGCGCTTGGCTTGGCGCTTGGCTTGGCGCTTTTCTTAGCGCGTGGCTTGTCGCTTGGCTTGGCGCATGGCTTGGCGCTCTCCTTGGCGCTTGGCTTGGCGGTTGGCTTGGCGCTTGGCTTGGCGCTTGGCTTGGCGCTTGGCTTGGCGCTTGGCTTGGCGCTTTTCTTGGCGCTCTTCTTGGCGCGTGGATTGTCGTTTGGCTTGGCGTTTTTCTTGGCGAGTAGCTTGGCACTTGTCTTGACGCTTAGCATGGCGCTTGGCTTGGCGCATGGCTTGGCGCTTTTTTTGGCGCGTGGCCTGTCGAATGGCTTGGCGCATGGCGTAGCGCTTTTCTTGGCGCTTTTCTTGGCGCTTTTCTTGGCGCGTGGCTTGGCGTTTGGCTTGGCGCTTGGCTTGGCGCTTGGCTGGGCGCTTTTCTTGACGCTTTTCTTGGCGCGTGGCTTGGCGCTTGGCTTGGCACTTGGCTTGGCACTTGGCTTGCCGCTTGGCTTGGCGCTTGGCTTCTCGCTTGGCTTGGCGCTGTTCTTGGCGCTTTTCTTGGCGCGTGGCTTGGCGCTTGGCTTGGCGCTTAGCTGGGCGCTTTGCTTGGCGCTCGGTTTGGCGCTCTTCTTGGCGCGTGGATTGTCGTTTGGCTTGGCGTTTTTCTTGGCGAGTAGCTTGGCAATTGTCTTGACGCTTAGCATGGCGCATGGCTTGGCGCATGGCTTGGCGCTCTTCTTGGCGCGTGGCTAAGCGCTTGGCTTGGCGCTTTTTTTGGCGCGTGGCCTGTCGCATGACTTGGCGCATGGCGTGGCGCTTTTCTTGGCGCGTGGTTTGGCGTTTAGCTTGGCGCTTGGCTTGGCGCTTGATTTGGCGCTTTTCTTAGCGCGTGGTTTGTCGCTTGGCTTGGCGCATGGCTTAGCGCTTTTTTTACGCTTTTCTTGGGGCGTGGTTTGGCACTTGGTTTGGGGCTTGGCTGGGCGCTTTTCTTGACGCTTTTCTTGGCTCGTGACTTGGCACTTGGCTTGCCGCTTGGCTGGCGCTTGGCTTAGCGCTTTTTTTACGCTTTTCTTGGGGCGTGGTTTGGCACTTGGTTTGGGGCTTGGCTTGGCACTTGGCTTGCCGCTTGGCTGGCGCTTGGCTTGGCGCTTGCTTTGGCGCTTTTCTTGGCGCGTGGCTTGGCGCGTGGCTTAGCGCGTGTTTTGGCGCGTGGCTTGTCGCTTGGCTTGGCGCTCTCTTTAGCGCGTGGCTTGGCGCTTAGCTTGACGCGTGGCTTGGCGCCTGGTTTGGCGCTTTTCTTGGTGCGTGGCCTAGCGCGGCTTGTCGCTTGGCTTGGCGCTTTTCTTGGCGCTTAGCTTGGCGCTTGGCTTGGCGCTTGGCTTGGCGCTTTTGTTGCGCTTTTCTTGGCGCGTGGCTTGGCGCTTTGCTTGGCGCTTGGCTTGGCGCGTGGCTGGGCGCTTTTCTTGGCGCGTGGCTTGGCGCGTGGCTTGGCGCTTGGCTGGGCGCTTACCTTGGAGTTTGTCTTGGCGCTTTTTTTGGTGCGTGGCTTGTCGATTGGCTTCGCCTTTTCCTTGGCGCGTGGCTTGGCACTTGGCTTGGCGCTTGGCTTGGCGTTTGGTTTGGCGTTTGGTTTGGCGCTGTTCTTGGCGCGTGGCTTGGCGCTTGGCTGGGCACTTGGCTTGGCACTTGGCTTGGCATGGCGCTTTTCTTGGCGCGTGGCTTGGCACTTGGCTTGGGGCTAGGCTTGGCGCTTGGTTTGGCGTTTTTTTGGCGCTTTTTCTGGCGCGTGGCTTAATGCTTAGCTTGGCGCTTGGCTTGGCTATTTTCTTGGCGCTTGGTTTGGCGCTGTTCTTGGCGCGTGGTTTGGCGCTTGGCTGGGCACTTGGCTTGGCACTTGGCTTGACGTGGCGCTTTTCTTGGCGCGTGGCTTGGCGTTTGGCTTGGCGCCTGTCTTGGCGCACGGCTTGGCGCTCTACTTGGCGCCCGGCTCGGTTCTTGGTTGGGCGTTTGGCTTGGCGCTTGTGTCGGCGCTTGGCTTGGCGTTTTTCTTAACGTGTGGTTGGCGCGTAGCTTGGCGCTTTGCTTGACGCTTTGAATGGCGCTTGGCTTGCCGCTTGGCTTGGCGCTCTCCTTGGCTCGTGGCTTGGCGCTTGGCTTGGCGCTTTTTTTGGCGCGTGGCTTGTCGCTTATCTTAGCGTGTAACGGTACTGGCCCTCTGCTTTGTGGGGCTAGTGAAATTAATGAATTTCCTTCGGGTAGCTTGTCAGTCGGAGAATAATTTAGTTCAGCCAGACATACACTCGAATATTAGCAAGCAAACACTAGGATAATGTTAGACAGTTTAATTATAATGTTCAATATTTACAAACATAAGAATTCCTCGTAAACATCAAATAAAATGTATTTAACAATAAATTTCAATAATTATGCTGGATGCTCGGTTGCCCGTTCCTTACGCCTCGGCAACCCGTTTGGCATCTATGTATCGAAGGTCCGATGGGCCGCCCTCTGGAGAAATTGTCGGAACGCCACTGGTCGGGAGGACGGTTTTCCCAAAGTAATTTGCAGGGATACCAACTTCCGGGTTCAAACGTCAAGTCCGACGAAGAAACCGCGTGTAACTGCAAATATAGGTTAATTCTAATATTTGTATTTCGTCTTACAACCCCGTGAAAGCGTTGCGACTCCCGGGGATATGGTGAAGTGCTTGTGTGTGTTGCGGCAGAACGAGGCAGTTGACGGCGCCGGTCCAGCTGGAGCTCCTCTTCGTGGTGGCGGCCTACGATAGTCCACTGCCACGAGGTTGTCGCCGATCCTCCAGGTTACGATAGGGGCTGTTAAGTACGGTGAGTACAATCCTGCAGTCAAACAGAAATTAAATGCAATCTTATCGAGACTTGCAGAAAGTCGGCTACGTGTGGCCCTTGTTATAACATGAAACCTAATATACCCGGACTGGACAAATGTTATATTGGTTGGTAGATTTATTGTTACAAAATTGACATATGAAACGGCCCGGTTTTTAACCCTTCGTCTCGAATATGCCTCGCAGGGAAGTTTGATATAATTATTGGCCAACGTCCTCCAGGAGAATTTTGAATATAATTTTTATACCGGATTTTAACAAGGATTAGCAATTTATTTATTATTACGAAGTCGACATATGAAACGGCTTGGTTGTTAACCCTTCGTCTCGAATATGTCTTGCAAGGAATTTGTAATATAAATATTAATACCGGGTTTTAACAGGGATTAGTGATTTAATTATTACGAGATCGACATATAAAACGGCTTGGCTGTTAACCCTTCGTCTCGAATATGTCATGCATGAAATTTAGATATGATTAAAACGCTAAGGCCTCGGGTTCGGTTGCAGCTACGGGAAACTACTATTGGATGTCGGGATCTGGAGTTTAGACAGGAATAATTCTCTCTCGAAATTCGCTCCGTGCTTACTTTTATACGTTTTGGCGTCGTGTTATCGTGGTAACCACCACGTTCATCCTCTGGTGGGGACGAGCGGCGCGCGGATTGTTTATTCGCAATTTTCGGCGCAGGCCGAACTGGAGTCGGCTTATCTCTCCCTCGGACGTCGGCAAGAAGCGATAATGCTTGAAGGGGCGAAGTGTAAATTTAATTACATTATTTAATGTCTTGATGAAAAATTTATACGAGGCAAGCGTTACACATGCCCGTCTCTTCGGAGGAGACCGCTGTTAGGTGGACCTCTTCTTCTAGGATGATGCTTCTATTCCGGAGAAGTCACCTGAAGCGTCTACAGGTTAGACGTGGGAGTTGCGGTATCAACCTCCCGGGTACCCCAGGTGTCTGGATGGAGATAGAACTTGCATTTTATAAATTTAATTGTTACGGGGCCTCCTTCAGGATTCAGATCAGGCCTAATTGCAGGGCATCTTTCCGCTTCAGGCGTAGCCGTTGTCCAGAGGGCGTTAGGACGCGAACAGTCCGTCGTTTCTGGCGTCGTCGTCGCCGCGCTGTAGCTGGTGGAGTCGGGGCTCTGGGCTCGTTGGGGGAGGAATAGAGCAGCTCGGGCAGCATCTCCTGCGGAAGTTCAGGTTCTGGCAGCTTTAAGTCTTGCAGTTCTGCCAGAATTTCCGCGAAAGTGTCGCCTTCTTCGAGAGGCAACTCGGCGTCCTCCAAGGGCGTCTCGGAGATCCTCTCGGGTCGGAGCTCTGGTGGAGTTTTGGCTTCTAATTTTGCTGGAGCGACGGCTGGGCTCTCTGGGAACTCACCGAACAGCCGCTTGAATTTCTGGGCCAATTCCAGGATGGCGGCCTCCTGCTCAGGGTGAAGTTTTGCGAGGGGAAACCTCACCGGCAAGCTCTCCCTGGTTTGTTCAGTTCCCGGCTGGCTGTCTGTGTTCCTCTCCGGCGTAGCTGGCAGAGGGGACAGCATGGCTGGGACCGGACTCCATCTCGGAAGCAGAGACCAGCGGTGACTCGAGGGCGTCTCTGGAGGGCCGTATGCTCGAGGAACCCACGGATAAATTTTCTTCTGGCCTTTCCGGGGCTTCCTCAACTTAAAAGGCCATGGTCGAGCGTTCGATTTCCTCTTGACTGGAGGCATGTTGACTTGAATATGCGTGCTAGGGTCCGGGGTGAATTCTTATGTTGTTGGCTCCGGACTTATCACCCTTTCCGGTTCTGTGTATTGCATGTGGAGGGAGAGGCACGTGGAAGCCTTGAACTGCAGGTGCTGAAAAAAAAAGGATTTTGGAAAAATATCTTTAGGCCAGGTATAAGAATGATTTTTCAAGATATTTTCGAACAGGTGGACTAGAAGGTTACTGGAAGGCCTTTTTGATGTCTTTCACGTGGGCTCGGCCGACTTCCCTTCCGGTTTGAGGGTCGCTTAACTCCACAATTACAGGCGAAATTATCCTTTTGATAACAAAGGGCCCAGCATATTTGGGCGCTAATTTCGCTGAAATCCCCTGGGCGGCGTCGGAGAGGACTCGGTGTCCTATCTGGGGATGATACTCACGCCTTCTGAGGTTGTAATGGTGACTTTGGCGTGAGAAGGCCTTGGCGAGATTGTGACGCACGATTTCCAAGATATCCTCCAACTTTTTAAGTTGTTCACGATATAGCCCTGGACTTGGAGCTTCTGCGTCGGGATCGAAGCCTGGATCGGTTGCTTCGCGTAACGACTTGGGTGGTAGCATCTCTCGTCCGAGGTTCAGGAGGGCCGGGGTGAAACCTGTTGATTCATGCTTAGCAGTATTGAGGGCGAACATCACCTCCGGAAGCCAAGCGTCCCACTGGTTCTGCTTCCCTCGGGCCAGTTGCGCAATGATGGTGCCTACTACTTTATTGGCCCTCTCCACAGGGTTAGCCTGGGGAGTGTATGGAGGCGTCAACCGGTGCTGGATGCCATACTCTGCGGCTAATGCTTTAAAAATTTTGCTTATAAATTGCGGCCCATTATCTGAAATAATTGTTCTGGGAGTACCAAACCGATAAATGATCCTTTCTTTCAGGGCCTGGCTGACGGTTTTGGCGGTAGCGGAACGTAAGGGATGCACTTCGATCCATTTGGTGAATCGGTCCTGGACAACGAGGTGCCATATGTTGCCTTTCGCGGACCTGGTGAGGGGGCCGATCAAGTCCGTGCTGACGACTTCCCATGGACCTCGGACTCGGGACCAGAACATCTTCCCGGCAGGTTGCTGTTGTTGATGTTTATACTGTTGGCATATTGAACAAGAGCGTACGTATTTATTCACATCCTTCTGCATCCTTGGCCAGTAATATAGTTTCTGAATTTTAGCCGTCGTTTTGGTTACTCCCAGGTGTCCTGCGGTGGGTTCGTCATGGCATTCTTGTAAGACTTGGCGTGTCTGGGGCTTGGGGACGCACAGCTTCCATACGGGTTGGAAGCCTTCGGCCAAGTCTTCACCTACATTTGGAAAGCTTCGATAAAGGTTTCCATTTTCCACTTTCCAAGTGTCGAATGTTGCTGGATCATTTTGCACCAGGCGGGTCATTTTGCGGATCCAAGAACATGGGGCGGCCGGCTCCTGGACGGCCATGGGGGAGAGGTTGTCCTCGGGACTTCTTGGAGCTCTGGACAGAGCATCGGCCACGTGGTTGAGGGCTCCTGTACGATACTGAACTTCAAAGTCGTATTGCTGAAGCTCCAGTGCCCACCTCGCTAGCCGGGCTGAAAGATTCGGGAGGTTTCGAAGCCACTTTAAGCTACGGTGGTCGGTCACTACCTTTAAGTGGTAGCCTTCTATATAACCTTTGAACTTTTTTACTGCAAAGAGCACGGCCAGGCATTCCAACTCGGTGGCGGAATATTTGGTTCCTGCTGGAGTCAAGGATCGACTAGCAGTAGTAGAGGGGCAGCTAAACTAGAGCACCTGTCAATCAAACTATTAAATTGATTGACCTAATTAAATCCGCGAATTAAATCCGCGGTTTGACCTAATTAATTTCGCGGTTTGATCTAATTAATCACATATGAAGTTTGATATGTAATTTACATATGTGCTACTGATTAAATTACGCATTAGATTTTTTAATTTGCTTCTGGAATTACGCGTCGGACTTCGGCGGCCATCTTGGATTTCTGGCGGGAATATTTGAAATTTGAAATTTTTCCGATTTTTTTTCTAAGTTCAATTTTTTGAATTTTAAACTTCGCGGGATGTCCGCCATCTTGTTTTCTGCGTGCGCACTTCGCACTGTAGTCGTTTTTAATTTTGAATTTTCGCGGAAATATTTGAATTTCAAACTGGTAGATCTATCTCGCTCTTCGAAGCTGCTGTCGTCCATCTTGGTTTTCTCACATTTATTTTAATTTAAAAAAAGCTTCCTGCGATGTCCCATGGCTGGAGTTGAACCAGCGATCACAGCATTACGAGTACGAAGCCTTAACCAACTGGGCTATCGAAGCCATCGAGGTTTTAAGGAATTAACTATAGTCACTAGCGTAGCAAACATATTATAATACATTTTAAATGTTATTTTCGATTGAAATTTAATCGACAGATCGTATCCTTTTGTAATATTAAAGTTCTGTAATTTTTAAAAAATTAATTGGACGTAGTTGATGTTATACTAATAAAAGAAAATGTATTTAACAAATCAGTCACAGGCCGCTTGTTTATTTTGAGCGAGACATGGTCCAAACAAAGAACCAAGTTCTAGGAATACGCTGACTGTTTATGGCCTTAGGGCTTTTAACCGTTGCATAGAATTGGAAAGTTCTTATTTAACGTGCCTAAACACTATACGGAAAAGAGGCAAGTTCTATCGTAAAATATACGGGTTACAAATTTGAGTTTAGCGGTTATTATCCATTTTCATATTTGAAATGCCAGAACATGGCGAATTTTCGGTTGTATAAAGAGGTTTTCGCGCTAGTATTTGAATGGGTTAAATTACGCGATTTTTTCTAAGCTCCCTTTTTAAAACAGGTCGAGACATGTGCTTTGTGACTAACAGTGCTTTGTCTGTCAGAGGTTGCACTGCAAAACACAGGCACCGAAATGCTCCGGCTCGAGAGTGGGGTGCCTCTGACGTAATGTTTTTCGTACCTTCATAAAAGTGGCTGCGGACTCTATAGCGCATCGAATTGCTTCACTCCTAGTCGTCGTGTCAACACCACCAGTTTTACCTAAGATGGATCCTCGAAGTGTTAATAAGTGCCAAGAAAAACCAGGCCCCTATACCAGGAGACCGGCCGTTGAAAAAACAAGTAAGAAAACGCATCTTTTAAATAAAAAACAACACGGTGCACCGTCACAACCACCAGCCATGGACGTGGAGGCCAAGGGGTATTCACCACGTATAGATGCCACCGAGGAGGACCTGCGGGTGTTCATTGAGGAGACGATGCCTTCCTATGACGTAGCACCGATCGTGACGCCGGAGATCCGCCAAACCCGACGGGAAAAGAAACGGCTATTATGCGACCTCACAGTGCCTTTAAACAATAGCGCCAGCAAGGTTGTTCATTTGGGTCTGGATCCTTATAAACAATTTTCGCCTGTTGCAAGAATTCTGAAGACCGACATTGGGGCTGGTGTTTCCTTCACAGCCGAGACGTTCATGGATTTTGTGGAGGCGCTACCGGACATATTTGTGATGGCCAAGCAGGGGGCTTTCAGATATGAATTAACTGAGCACACAGTTGAGTACGTGAACAATGATACCTGCAGGATTATTACAAAGGACCCCGAGAACAAGTTTACTCTTTACGTAACGTATGAAACACTATCAAATTTATTGCCGATGTACAACTTGATGGTTGTGAAAATAAATGACTTGAAACGTGTAAAGTGTAATTTCCAAAATTTTGGTGAAGTGATCGTTGACAAAGTAATACATACAGAAAATTTGTGTCTTGATGATTCAATCATTTTTAATACTCTGCGCTGGACTTTCGCTAACGATATTTTATTGTGGGAACTTGTGTTCAAATTTAAAATGTATGTTATTATAGAATTGCAGAAGCTGATTGATGCAGATGAGCGCATGAAATCGTACATGTCCTAGTTTATATAAAATATTGTATGAAAATGTGAATAAAAATGTTTTAAACTGTATTTCTTTTTAATTATATGACGAGTGTTGGTTTATACATGAGGTAGGTTGGCCGAGTGGTTAAGGCGTCAGACTTAAGATCTGATCTCGAAAGAGGTCGTGGGTTCGATTCCCGCACTTACCATGTTTTTAATGTATTTATTATGAGCGTGTTGATTTTTTAAGTTAGTTTATTCACGACGGCCCTACTGTAATAATCGCTCACTGCATAAAAATGGAGCATCAGTTTTCACATCCGTTTTCTGCTATCATAGCAGGCCCCTCAGGATCGGGCAAATCGTTTTTTGTAATAAATTTCTTGAAAAATATGAAAAAACTCTGCAGTGTAAATTTCGCTAAAGTTATCTGGTGTTATGGCGAGTGGCAAAAATTGTACGAAGATTTAAAATCTTTAGTCGAATTTCAGCAAGGTCTGCCAGACATGACATCTTTTGAGGGGTCCGAACCCAAACTTTTAATAATCGACGATTTAATGAGGGAGACAAATAACTCGGTCGTTGACCTATTCACCAAGGGGAGCCATCACCACAATCTCAGTGTTTTTTTTATTACGCAAAACATTTTTCACCAAGGAAAAGGACAGCGGGATATTTCCCTAAATGCTCATTACATTATTCTTTTCAAAAATCCGCGAGATAGAGCTCAAATAAAGCACTTAACCAGGCAGATATGTCCAGAAAATCATCGTTTTCTACAGGAGGCATATGAAAACGCCACATCTAAGCCACACGGGTATTTATTATTCGATTTAAAACAAAGCACCCCCGACATTGCAAGATACCGAACGTCTATTTTTAGAGAGGATGGGTCTTGCTATATTTATATACCGAAGAAGGGGTATAAAAACAACAACTCGAATCAATTTACAATCATTCACTAGTGATGTCTCGAGCGGTGATTAAGAATTCAGAGTTGCTGCGTGCTCTACATAAACTAGGTTCTAAAGAACGCATCGCATTATTAAAAACCGTTAACGATAAACAAATCCATTGTGTCTGCGAGTGTATATATAACACTCTAAAAGGAAAAATACCTTTGTCGACTAAGCAGAAGACTCAGATAGCCCTGCATAAAAAAGTACTTAGAAAATTAATTAAACCTGGAGAGTCCATCAAAAAGAAGCGAAAAATTTTAACTCAAAAAGGGGTGCGTTCTTGCCGTTGATCTTAGCCCCATTAATTACGGGTGTATTGAGTTCTATTTTTAAATAAAAATGGAACACGCAAAGAAGATGATGATTGTGCCGCCTGAAGTTATGCACCGCTTTAAGGCTACTGAGAATCCCGAGCAAAATATATTATCACAGCTTGATGACGAAATGCAGAAAGTTTTAAAATCTAAACTATCTGACCACGATAAATGGGTGCAGTACAATCAAGTCTTGAAACGCTATCTGCATTTTGCCGACCAAACAAGACAATCAATCAAAATACCAATAGAATCAAACACCATCAGCAGTATTTCAGACGGTGATATTTTGTCTACACTACCTAGCACTTTTAAGAAAAAAGGCGAAGCTTTCTTACGTTTTTTGAGGGCTTCACAGGATGTGGACTGGGATAGCAAGGGGACAGTTACTATAAAAGGCGAAATTTTACCATCATCTAACATAGCTGATCTAGTGCACGCCATTCTAAGGCCTCAAAAAATTGCAAGTCCATCGGGACATCTCAAGTTCGCTGATTACATTAAAGAAAAAAATTTCCCAAGTGTGCTGCAGGGGAACTCGAAACGCAAAATTTTAGCAGTTCAGCCTGAAGACGTGAGGAGTTCTGAGGTGGAAAGTGAGAACTACGACACCGAAACAGAGTCTAAATCGAATCCGTTAGCAAGGCCAGTAACAACAACGCAAAAAGCAGGAAAAATAACGAAAACAACGCGGAGGTCGATACCAAAAATAAAGGGCATTTCGGGCTGGGAGCGCCTTAAACTTTAACATAGCAGAAATGAATTTGGATGCTATCTATTATGATCCGGCCAACCCAGTAGGCTTTGCTGGTGCAAATTCGTTAATTTCTTCAGTGAAAAATACTCACTCCAATAGTGATGTAAAGGAATGGCTAAAGAAACAGGATGCATATACTATTCACAAAACTGCAAGAAAAAAATTCCCTAGAAACAAATACATTGTTAGCAACATTTTCGAATTATGGCAGGCTGATCTCTGCGACATGCGCAGTTTAGCCCCACACAATGACGGAAATAATTTTATTCTAACCGTAATTGATGTGTTTAGTAAAATGGCCTGGGCGAGGCCTCTTAAATCTAAAACGGCTACTTCAGTAATAAACGCATTTCGTGAAATATTTGCTGAAGCGGGTAACAAGCCTATAAATTTACAAACCGATAAAGGAAAAGAATTTGTTGCTAGAGCCGTACAGAATTTTTTCAAACAACACGATATCACGTTTTATGTGACGCAAAACCCCGATGTTAAAGCATCAGTCATTGAGCGTTTCAATAGAACATTAAAAACCAGAATGTGGCGCTATTTCACATACTCTAATTCATACAAATACATAGACGTATTACAAAATTTACTGACTTCGTATAACAGCCGCTATCATTCAAGCATCAAGATGGCACCCTCTACTGTAAATGATGACAATATACTGGAAGTGTGAAACAATCTGTACAGAAAGGGGATGGGAGTCGACAGGAAGCCTAAATATAAAGTAAACCAACATGTAAGAATTAGTAGAACGAAGGACGCATTCGAGAAAGGATATGAAACTAATTGGAGCGGCGAAGTGTTTATAATTAAAAAAGTGATTCTTAGAAAACCACCTGTGTACGAAATAGCTGATTTAGATAACGATACGATAGAGGGTGTCTTTTATGAAGAGGAATTACAGCCAGTGACTTTGGATGATAACGCTTTGTTTAAAGTCGAACAAGTGTTAAAAGAAAGAGGACACGGTCAGCGCAAAGAGTACTTTGTAAAGTGGCGAAATTATAACGACAAGTTCAACTCTTGGATTCCTGCAGCTAATCTTCAGCAACTATGAATACAGATGAAGAATTTTATCTAACATTACTTAGCAATAGTTCTATGAGTTATTTTCCAAATAACACCACAGCACAATTCATAACGCAGCTCCCTAAACGAATAAGGTTACCGGGGCAATGGGTTACAGGTATTGCTGAAGTGCAATATCCATGCTCCTTTTTGGCCGTGACAGATACAGAAAATCTAGTCTATTATCGCACAGAAATACCTAAAGTGCAAGCCGGAGAAGAAACGTATGCTGAGTTGAAAAAAGTATTGCAAAACTCTAATTCATATTTTAAAAGTGATAGAGAGCAAATTTACTATGGTAGCGATGGATGGCACGTAATCTGTATTCAACCCGGCAATTATGAAAACATTGAACATATTACAGCCGAAATTAACAATCACAGGTTATTAGAAAAGTTGCTGAATTTTCAATATAATAGAGTAACAAAACGCGTGTCTCTTGAAATTAAAACGTCGTCATTGAAAATGCTAGGATTTTCACAACGTCTGGCCTTACAACTTGGTTATAAACCTAATATAAATATAGCTGAAGCACCTGTACCAAGCCACCCCGCAAATATCTGGGTTGGTTTACCATCACAAATGTTTATTTACTGCGATATTGTGGAACCACAGCTTGTAGGAGATGTCTTGGCTCCGCTTCTTCGTATTGTTAACGTGACCTCTGATAATTATAATTACGGTTGCCACAAAGACGCCATATTTTCGCCGACTCATTATATAAATGTCATGAAGAGGGAATTTGAGAATATCGAGATAAATATAAGGACCGAAACGTCGGGTGTGATGCCATTCGAGTTTGGAACGTTGAGTTTAAAACTACACTTTAAGAGGATACAGTAGCTGCTATGGATTGTCCTTATCAACAATACTACACCAATCAGGCAGGTCAAGGCATTGGGGCTATCTACAGAGGAGCAGCCTACCAGAGAGGTCATGGAATCGGAAGCTTTTTAGGAGGAATATTTCGTAGTATCCTGCCTCTTTTTAAAACCGGTGCTAAAGTTGTTGGAAAGGAAGCTTTAAGGACAGGCGCTAACATTTTAGGAGATGTTAGTGAAAATCGACCGCTAAAAGAAGCGTTTCATAACCGTGTACAGGAGGCTGGAAAGAATCTCAAACGTAAAGCCGATAGAAAAATAGATACTCTAATGGAAGGATCGGGATATAAAAGGCAACGCACTCTGAATTACAATCAGTCTACAAGAAAAAACGCTAAGCAGAAGCTGGTCAAACCCGCATACGCCGATATCTTCACCAGCAAGTAGTTTTCACAATGGCGTTTTTGCATGCGCAGTCTTGTGAGTGTGTTAAATCAGAGTTAGATTTGTTCGCTCTGCCCGCAACTCAAACCAGTATCGAAAATGGACAATGGATTTTTTACAAACCGCTTTCCTCGCTTAATGACGATGCACCGATTGAATTTATTGTGCCTGGAAACGGTAACGATTATATCGATTTAAGTCAGACCATGTTATACATTACTGCTAAAATTGTTAAACAAGATGATACACCATTAACCGACAAAGATGATGTAGGCCCTGTTAATAATTGGATGCACTCTATGTTTAATCAAGTTGAGGTGTATTTGAATCAGAAGCTTGTGAGCCCGCCAAACAATACATACGCATACCGCTCATACATTGAAACTCTGCTGAATTACGGCAATGGTGCTAAATCAACCCATTTAACATGCACACTATGGTACAACGACACAGCCAATAACATGGATGACATCACTACGCATAATGAAGGATTTGTAAAGCGGAAATTTTTTACTGCTGCAAGTAAGCAAGTCGAAATGATGGGACATGTGCATTCCGATTTATTCAATCAAGAAAAATTTCTTATAAACGGAGTTGAAATGAAAGTCAAATTTATCAGATCCCGAGATTCTTTCAATTTAATGGCAGCCGAAGGATCTACATTCAAAGTGAAAATTAGTGATGCCAGCTTACTAGTGAGAAAAATGAAAATAAATCCGTCTATTTTGTTGGCTCACACCAAAGCTTTGGCGACTGCGCCTGCTAAATACCCCATTACAAGATCCGATGTTAAAGTGTTAACTATTCCGGCTGGTGTGCAAAGAAAATCTTTAGATAATATTTTTCTGGGGCAATTACCAAAACGATGCATTGTAGGTTTTGTATCGAATAAAGCATTTAACGGCCATTATGCAGCAAACCCTTTCAATTTTAATAACTACAAAATCAATTATTTCTCCTTATACATCGACGGTCAACAAATTCCTTCAAAACCTCTACAGCCTGATTTCTCTAAGAATGGCATGTACGTTCAAGCATATCACACACTATTTTCCGGTAGCGGTATACATTTCCTCAATGAAGGCAACGCTATAAAACGTGAAGATTACCCTCATGGCTACTGTCTATTTGCTTTTGATTTAACCCCCGATCTGGCTGCAAATGCAACAACACACTGGAACCTTCTTAAAAATGGCGCTCTACGTTTAGAGGCGGGTTTTCAAGACGCGCTAGAAGAAACTATTAATTGTCTAGTTTATGCAGAGTTCGATAACGTCGTAGAAATTGACAAACACAGAAATGTGCTGGTGGATTTTAGTAGTTAAAAACCAACAACTGTTTTTGAAAATTTAGTCATGCTCAAACATTTCGTCAGTATGGACAGTGTCTTCGTAGATCTGCAAGGGTTCCGTGGTGATAAGAAACAGTTTATTCCGAAAGAAGTGGCTGTTATTTCAGCAGATGGCAACCAGTTAGCAATTTTCGTTTTAAAACCCCCTGCAAAATATGATATTCTGCCCTATTTCGTAAAAAAAAGCATAAACTATCTGGAGCATAGACATCACTGTCTAACCTGGGATTCTGGTACTATACATTTTGATGAATTTGAAACAGAGCTAACAAGACTTCTCAAAAAATTTGAAAAAGTGTACGTTAAGGGCCAAGAAAAGAAGGAGGTTCTAAGTTTTCTGAATAAAATCGTCGTAAATTTGGAGGATCTCGAGTGCCCGTCTTTAAAAGTTCTGCGAAAAACTACTGCTGCCGTACGTTGCCTCAATCACAACATCCGTTCGCCTGTATGTGCATTGGAAAACATACTAATTTTATCCGAGTGGTGGCGCAATGAATACACTGGAAGTTCAGAAAATATTGCAAACAATCCCGAGTCTGTTGAATGTGAAACGCTATGTTTTTGCTTCTGATCAACTCCCTACAAGAATTGCAAGACCTGTGGCAATCATCGTCAACACAGATCCAGCAAACCGACCTGGACAACATTGGAATGCAGTGTATATAGACCAATATGGATATGGGGAATACTTTGATTCATACGGCCGCCCTCCAAGCGGTTATCATTTAAAATTTTTACAACAAAATTCAATCAGCTGGTCTCATAATCCAAAAATTTTGCAAGATTTTAGCTCTAACGTTTGCGGCATATACTGTTTAATGTATTTATATTTTAAAATGAATGGTGCATCTATGATAAGTTTTGTAAACCTGTTCACTGATAATTTAGTTTCTAATGACACATATGTAAAAGCACTATATATCCAATACTTCACCTTAATAAACTTGTTTAATGTTATTTAGAAAATAAAAACACAAATAGTTTGTAATTAAACATATTTTTATTACACACAAAACATTTAATAAATGTATTTACAATATTCGACTGTTTTATTTACAAAATTAACAGCCTCTTAAGCCTAGCATGCATAATAAAACTAACATGCAATTAAAATCTAGCATGCAGTTACAGGTAGCGCAAATTGGGGTATGTGACAATAAGTGCAATATTTAATGTACGTTTTGCGACAGTCGTGGTTAGTTTTCTAAAATGATTGAAATTAAATATTATGAAAACAATTGCCACAAAGCGGGTCTTATGAAATGTGACCACTAACCACACGTCGAAAATACGTACGAACAAATAAGCAATTACATGTAAACATAATGCATAAATCAAAAATTAGTTTAAATACTTTTGTTTTACAAAAATATGTGGCTACAAGTGCAATAAGTTGTTGCATAAAAACATCATAAAAGTAAAAAAAAAGACAATACAAAATATAAAATATTGTTATAAAAACAGTTGATTATAAAAATAACGAAACTATACGCAATAAACATTAGAAAAATACAATTTACGAACATTTTACATCCTAATAAAATATGCAGCCTCACTTATCTAAGTGGATTTAAAGCCGTAAGGCACAGTATCTGTTTAATCTTGTCTTTAACAGATTAACCAGATATAAATTTATAATTATTCATTTAAATTTTACGAAACATCCTAAAAGTTAAAAGCCACCAAAAACGCAAATATTGCATTATGCAAGCGCGGCGACCTACTCACAGTCAAGTTTAAACACCTCGCAGTCGCCGCTCAGCATTTTTACACGGCTTCGCGTACACAATTACGCAAGGCCGTGACAAGGTTTAAATGCCTACAATCGCAGCTCAGCATAAAAGACGCTCGAGTTCATGGAGTCCATATCATATCACGGAAGCAAAACCGCTGAGTATTGTTTTGCAATACTAGTAAATTAACCTACTAAATATAATACATTGTACCTGTTATTAGAAATGAACTTTGTATATTACTATGATCTAAGCAAATTTGTTTGTATATATAGAACAATTATTTTTGTAATAAACCAGTCTGCATTTACTTGTTAGATTCACTTACTGCGTCGCTGTGGGTCCAAGCCTATAAATAATTAAGGGATGTGAGGCTGCATCTCACACAGTGACGAATTATCATCCCGTTAAGTGGCATGACTAAGCTGTCTTAAAGCGGAAACTGCTGTCTCAGTTCTGCGCTTAACATAAGGGATGGAACCAGCAAAATAACGTAACGGACGCCTGATTTCCACAGCCTCCAGGCGAATCTGTTCATGGTCCTTCGAGCCGGATCTGTCTACAACTAAGAAGAGGTACATCCCGAGAAGAAAACAACATCTACCAACCCACCCGGTTCCCCGAAAATGGCAAACAATATGGAGGAATTCAATCAGCTAGCTGTCGCCCAAGAAGAACTCGGCCAGAAGATCACGCAGGTATTTTCCAACAGCAAAAAGGACCCTGCCAGCCGAAAAACAGAAGCTTACATCGCCAGCCGAAACAAGACGCTGGACGAAACTTGGAACGCCGTGACCAAAAATCACGCCAAAATGGTGCAGCTAAGTATTCCTACACATAATTATTTTACCACAGGGTATTACGAACAAATTAAAGCCATCTACTGCGAAGCAAAAAGTTATTTGCAGAGCTGTTTAAAGGCAACTGAAAATCCCGACCCCTCTGAAACTAGGAGGCGAGAGGAAACAGTTGTAAATCCCGAGCAAAAGGTTCGTATCCGAAAACTGCAGATTCGGATGCAGAATTTTAAGCAATCTTTGGACGACGCCGAACTGGAACAAGCACTCGGAAGGCCCGCCATCACAAAGAGGGAATTAAAGGAAGAATGGGACCGGGTGATCGAGATGGACGAAGAAGTCATGTCTAACGAGATGGATTCAAACCAGACGCACTTCAGTCCTGAATTTACTACGTTGAAAGACAGGTACCGAAATTTAATTAATTTGTTACAAGCACCAACAAGGAACAAGCAAGCATCAGCCATCTCGCTTCCTCAAGTTAAAATCCCCATATACGAGGGAAATTATGAGGAATGGGCCACTTTTAAGGACCTATTCACCAAATTAGTAGATGACAACCAAAACATGGATGATGTCATCAAAATGCAGTATTTAAAAACGCATGTCAAGGGAGAGCCCAGCCGACTAATTCAGCATCTCGCAGTGACTCAAGCCAACTACAACACCGCTTGGAATTTGCTGCAACAAAGGTATCAAAATAATCGCCTTATTCTAACCAAATTGCTAGACACCATCTTCGATCAGCCGGTCCTCTCCAAGGAATCAGCCCAAGGGTTGAAAAGATTGCATGACTCCACTAAGGAATGTGTAGAAGCAATCAAAAATTTGGGCATTTCCACCGACAGCTGGGGTCCGTGGATTAACCGAGTTATTACTCGAAAATGGGATCCTGAAACTAACAAATTATATGAGCAGTCGCTTCAGTGCCCAAATGAAGTTCAGGATCACCAAACTCTAATGGCCTTCTTACAAATGCGGTTCCAATCCTTGGAATCCATTGATGGAGCTCGAAAACCAACTCAGGACAAGCCACAGAAAAATTACGCTGCCGGATATCTCAACTGCAAGATGTGCAATGGGGATCATTACATCGATAACTGTGGTCAATTCCAGAGGCTCTCCACCCACGAAAAGCAAGAAGTGGTAAGAACCTACCGATTGTGCTTTCGATGTTTGCGACACGATTCTAATATACAATGTCGTTCGTATTATAACTGCAAAATCTGCCGCTTTCCACACCATACTCTGCTTCACAAGGCACAGCCGCCATCAAAGCCGATACCTGCTCCGAAGATGAAGACGTTTTCTCACGCAGCAGCCATGCAGACCTCCAACGCTCCAGAGAAGAAGCCAAAACCCACAATCATTGCCGCCAACCTAGGCGCAAAGAAGAGCCAAGTGCTACTGGCCACAGCAACGGTTCAAGTTAAGGCAGCATCCGGGATGACTCATCTCTTGAGGGTCTTGATAGATCCAGGGTCTCAAGGTTCCTTCATCACCGAAGCCGCAGCCGAATTATTAGCGCTACCCAGGACCAAGGTTCGAGCAGAAATCTCCGGAATTGGGAACAGCGAAACAAAAGTCGCAAAATGGAAAATCACAGGTTTGATTACGCCAAGATTTCCAAGTAAATTTTCCTTACCTGTTACTTTACTGGTACTTCCCAAACTTACAAAAACCATGCCTTCATCACCCATTCCGAACATAAAAATGGATGCCTGGAAACATGTCTTCATCGCCGATCCAACCTTCAACCGACCTGGCCCCATAGATATACTTCTAGGCGCTGAAGAATATTCCCAAATAATTCTCGAAGGAATCAAGAAATCCAAAGATGGCATCCTAGGACAGAATACCGAATTGGGATGGATCTTATCAGGAACCATGGGAAGACGACCTCCCACCAGCCTTAAGGTCAACACCATGGTTGCCAAAATTGAAGAGGATGAGCAGTTGCAGAAATTCTGGAACATTGAAGAGGCTTCTCCTCAAAGGAAACTTTCCCCAGATGATCAGGTATGTGAAAATAAATTCACAGACACAGTCCAGCGAGACGTAGATGGAAGATACGTAGTAAGGATTCCATTCAAACAAACTCCAGTACACTTGGGAAGGTCCAAACCCTCAGCATTGGCACGATTCATACATCTGGAGAAGAAATTAGGACAAGATCAAGATCTAGCAGTCCAATACAAGAAATTCATGCAAGAATACTTGGATTTAGGACATATGGAAAAGGTGGCAAAGGAAGATGAGAATAACGGCAAGTATTACATTCCCCACCATGGCGTCATCCGAGAAGCAAGTTCATCAACCAGGCTTCGTGTCGTTTTCGATGCCTCTAGCAAGGCCTCTCACGGAAAATCCTTAAATGAGATGATGTACGCTGGACCTAAACTTCAGCAAGAACTGGTCGACATTCTACTTCGATGGAGAACACACAGGATTGTTTTTTCTGCAGACATTGAAAAAATGTACCGACAAATCAGAATGAACAACCAAGACCAGGAGTACCAAAGAGTCCTATGGAGATTCGACAAATCACAGCCAATCAGGGAATATAAGCTGTGCACCGTCACTTATGGAACCGCATCAGCTCCCTATCTTGCCATTCGAACCTTGCATCAACTCGCAGAGGACGAAAAGGTCTCATTTCCATTAGCTTCGGAAGCAGTAAAGAAAGATTTCTACGTGGACGACGTGCTTTCTGGGGCCGACACTGTGGAAGAAGCGATCCAACAACAAGGTCAGCTCATTTCTTTACTAAAGCGTGGAGGCTTTACTCTACATAAATGGTGCAGTAATGAGTCAGCCATCATTCAAGAACTCCCAGAAGAATTAAAGGAACAAACATACCTCGAAATAAGTGAAGACGGCGTAAAAAAGTCCTTGGGCATTCACTGGTCTCCATATGAAGATGTTTTCTGTTTTAAGGTAGACGTTAAGCAACAGGAATCCACCAAACGCACCATACTATCCGAAGTTGCCAAAATTTTCGACCCATTGGGATGGTTAGCACCCGTCATCATCACTGCCAAGCTACTCATCCAAGAACTATGGCTCGAAAATATCAAATGGGATGACCCAGTGTCTGAAAATATCCAAGGCAAATGGGAGACGCTCAGGTCTCAACTCAAGGCAGTGGAAGAAATTACCTTACCAAGGTGGTTGTTTATCAAAAGGGAATCTCTAGTAGAGCTGCATGGATTCTGTGACGCCTCCGAAAGAGCTTTCGGGGCCGCGATTTATACCAGAGTCACCACATCATCCGGCCAAGTCAAGGTATCCTTATTAATAGCCAAATCCAAGGTGGCACCAGCCCGAGCCAAGACGACATTACCAAGACTGGAACTCTGCGCAGCAGTACTCCTTTCCAATCTACTTCAAAGGGTAATTGCAGCATTAGACCTTCCTAAGGTGTCTATCTTCGCCTGGACCGACTCCATGGTTACATTAGGATGGATAAAAGGAGACCCGGTACGATGGAAGACGTTCGTCGCGAATCGAGTAGCCGAAATCAACAATCTAATTCCGGCTCAACATTGGAACCACGTCAAATCCGAAGAGAATCCTGCAGACGTCATCTCCCGAGGCACTAGTCCAGAAAAACTAAAGAATCATCTCCTATGGTGGGACGGACCGAGCTGGCTAGTTAACAAGAGTTCATGGCCGTGTCAACCAGACACCGCAACCACCGAGGAAGAAGCAAGAAGTTACACTGTGCATCAAACTACCATTCATCAAGACGAGAACGAAGTCGTTCATCGTTTTTCTTCTCTAACAAGAATGGTACGAGTCATGTCACATTGCCGAAGATTCATCAACAAGTGTAAGCGACTTCCCACCCAATCAGGATGCCTATCAGTGAAGGAAATGGACGACACCATCCTCCTACTCGTTAAGGTCATCCAAGGAAGTGATCCTATTTTGAGGGCAACAGGATCTCAACTCCGGCAGAACAAATATGTGAGTTCCAGTAACAAGCTTGCCAACCTCAATCCCTTCATCGATCAGCATGGAATAATCCGTGTTGGAGGAAGATTAGAAAATTCCACCTTGTCCTTCAATGAAAAACACCCAATCATACTCCCGTACTCCAGTCATATTTCCAAACTAATAATCCAAGAGGCGCATCTACGCACGCTGCACGGTGGCACCCAACTCACTCTCTCATATATCCGAAGAAAATATTGGATCATCAACGCGAAGAAAGCAGTCAGCTCCAGCATCCAGAAGTGTTTCCGATGTCTACGATACAAAGCAGAGGCAGCACAGCAACTGATGGGAAATCTTCCATCAACCAGAGTGAATTCAACTCCTCCATTCTTCCATTCCGGAGTGGACTACGCCGGCCCAATACAGATCCGAACATCCAAGGGAAGAGGGCATTCTTCGCACAAAGGGTACATTGCTGTTTTTGTCTGTCTATCAACCAAGGCAATCCACCTAGAGGCCGTCAGCGACATGACAACCAACAGCTTCCTAGCAGTCTTCAGGAGGTTTACTGCCCGAAGAGGACGCTGTGCACACTTATACAGCGACAACGGAACAAACTTCGTTGGCGCAAGAAAAGTGTTGGACAAGGAGACCCGCCAGACAATTGAAGGCCCAGTTGTCCAAGAAACCTTAGCAACCGGTGGTACCCAATGGCACTTCATCCCTCCAATAGCCCCTCACTTCGGAGGGATATGGGAAGCAGGGGTAAAATCAATGAAGCATCATCTGAAGAGAACTATTGGCCACGCTACTCTCACCTTTGAAGAGTTAACAACTCTTCTCTGCCAAATTGAAGCCTGCCTAAACTCACGTCCTCTATGTCCACAAGGCAACGATATTGAGGACACAACTGCTCTGACGCCAGGCCATTTCCTAATAGGGAGGGAAATCATATCGCCACCAGACCCAATCAACACTCCAATATCTTCAAATCTATCGAATCGTTGGAGGATAATCCAAAAGATCAAGCAAGATTTTTGGAAATCATGGAGCTCGGACTACCTTTATGGACTACAGCAACGAAACAAATGGAAGAAACCATTGGAGAACACTAAAGTTGGAGATTTAGTGTTAATCAAAGAAGATAGTATCAATCCTAGTAAGTGGCCTTTAGCAAGAGTCACTGCAACTCATCCAGCAGCCGATGGATCAGTACGAGTAGTGACGCTCCAGAAATCAGGAGGACATCAGCTAAAACGATCCATAGGCAGCATCATTCCATTACCAGCAACTACCGAGGAATCGCAGGAACCAGAGGCAGAAGATAAAATTTCAACTAACATTATCCAGACACGATCATCCCCAGCACCAAGGAAATCTGTCGCGTCCAAATGGAAACTGCTGTTACTCATCTTTACCCTTCTTACCACCAATACATTAAGTAAAGCAGAATTTAATATCCAAAAACCAGACAGCGGGTACTATGTAGAACACATTGGACACGGGAAGATTGAGAGAGGAACATTCCGGATCGAAATCCAGTTCGAGAGGGGGAAGATCGAAGAAGACTTCGAAACAGTCACAGACATGGTAGACAAATTCGACAATCTCTGCGACTCTGCAAAAGAACTGTCCGAAGACACATTATGCAAGACACTGGTGCATCATCTTCTGGAACAGAAAAAGCATATGGAATGGATTAGAGATGGTATGGAAGAAATAATAACAAGACGAGAAAAAAGAGGAGTCCTTGGCACAGTATTAACATCAATTTTTGGAGTCAACGATGAAGTCTATCAAGATATAGACAGGCTAGACAAGAATCAACAGGAACTAATAAAAATGGACAGTCAACAATCCAAATTTTTGCTATCAGCACTTTCCAGGTTTAATGAAACCGAAGAACGAATCGACAAGAAGCTGGAACATTTCCAAGAAAAATTAAACCAAGGAATCCGGGCCATTAACAACATGGACAAATGGTATAAAGCAACCGACTCCAACCGACTAAATATTCACATCATCAGTGTGTACCAAGTCGCCACAAATGTAATTAGTGAACTGTGCAACTACCATATTCACATCTTAAACGTTCACTTCCAGCAAGGTAATCTGTACGAGCTAATAACACCTGCTCAAATTAAACAGATCCTCGCTAATGCAACCAGTAAACTTTCACCAAATTTGGAGATATTACCAACGCCAATTCTAAAGGTCGACATTGGGCATGACGACATCTACATCAACGTCCAAGGGTATTTCATCATAGTGGAAAAAACGGAATACTCCTTAATTAAAGTGACACCAATTCCTCTCCAAATCAGCAATGGATCATACTGGATGATCGATGTGCCGAAAGGAATCTTCGCTGTGGATTACAACCTACAAATGTACTTCCACGAAACAGATGAAGAATTCAAAGAAGAGCTACAAATTTCTCCCACTACCTATGTTTGCAGTCCAACGGTAGTTAAAGGAATTGAAAACAACCCAAACTGCATCATTGACGATATATATCACCGAGTAGAAACCAGTCAATGTCTCCTACGAAGACATCGCATCCAGTCCATTATTTGGAAACAATTGTACATGGAAAACACCTGGCTATTTGTAGTCAGTAAGCCAACCCGCATAGCAATCACTTGTAGTGGAAACAGGGAAGAAGTCACCGTCAACACTACAGGTGTCATTCAAATTTCATCGGATTGCATCATCAAAACTGCGAGGAATACATTAACCCCAAGGCACAACAGAAAATACAAGATCCTGGCTGGATACTCCAAGGCTATCAGTATCAATATTACCAACCCAATCACAACAAACTCATTTTCAGAAATCGCAGAGGAACCTGTACTAACTCAGTCAGACCACTTCGAAGACCTACAAGCATCGCAGTTAGATTTCCAGGAGCATCTAAAAAACTTCACCTGGAAAGCCATCCGACATCATTCTCACCTGTCTATTGGGGTCACAGGCAGCCTTTTGGGAACCGCTGCCCTACTAGGAGCTATCTACTACATTCGGCAACGAATAACACGAAGGAAGCCACCACCCGCACAACCCCAGGCAGAAGAATATCCTCTCAAAACGCTCAATCTCGAAGAAACAATATAATTTATCGGTTTGCTTTTTTGTGGCTTAAAATTGGCAATATGTTTAATCTTGTCTTTAACAGATTAACCAGATATAAATTTATAATTATTCATTTAAATTTTACGAAACATTCTAAAAATTAAAAGCCACCAAAAACGCAAGATTGCATTATGCAAGCGCGGCGACCTACTCACAGTCAAGTTTAAACACCTCGCAGTCGCCGCTCAGCATTTTTACACGGCTTCGCGTACACAATTACGCAAGGCCGTGACAAGGTTTAAATGCCTACAATCGCAGCTCAGCATAAAAGACGCTCGAGTTCATGGAGTCCATATCATATCACGGAAGCAAAACCGCTGAGTATTGTTTTGCAATACTAGTAAATTAACCTACTGAATATAATACATTGCACCTGTTATTAGAAATGAACTTTGTATATTACTATGATCTAAGCAAATTTGTTTGTATATATAGAACAATTATTTTTGTAATAAACCAGTCTGCATTTACTTGTTAGATTCACTTACTGCGTCGCTGTGGGTCCAAGCCTATAAATAATTAAGGGATGTGAGGCTGCATCTCACACAGTGACGAATTATCATCCCGTTAAGTGGCATGACTAAGCTCTCTTAAAGCGGAAACTGCTGTCTCAGTTCTGCGCTTAACATAAGGGATGGAACCAGCAAAATAACGTAACGGACGCCTGATTTCCACAGCCTCCAGGCGAATCTGTTCAGTATCAAAGGTATCAGGTAACCGCCGTCGTTTATTATAGCCAAACTGATATTTTTTCCTCTCGGGCTTTGACACAACCTCATAATTTGAGGTCCGAACTATTTTGCGATCTGTATTTACATATAAAGGACCATCTATACCGTTATTGCAAATCATTTCTTTCATCGAATCGAAATTTATAATATTTGAATTATTAAAGTTTAAGGTGATCCCCTTCACTTTGCACACAGGAATTTCGGCTTTTTTGTCTGTTGAGTATACCTTATAGCTGTAGTTTTTAGGGCCTCCACTTACAAACTCAGTTATGTAGCTGCCCTGTCCGAATTCTGCCGATTCTTCTGTTAGCTGGCCTAAAAATGACCCTGTTTCGGGCATCCAATCACCTTCTCTCGAAATAAAGAAAATCGAGTCGGTATCAAAATAAAATACTCGATCCCCTAACTTATCTAAATAGCTATAAAGCTGAAGGCGAGCATGTGCCGTTGTATACGCAGCAATTACAACATTAACAGTGGGCGAAGGTTTTACAGCCTCTGCAACTTTAGCCCAGTTTACTAAAATTACCTCGTCATCAATAGGAACCAATGAGTGAACCTCCACATCAGGACTTGTCAAGAGTTTAAAAAAATCTGCAGGATTCGTTATTATCGAGCACTGCATCAAATTTTCACGTTGCCCAAACTTACCCCATAAGCTAACCAACATTAACTTCGCAAGATATCGTAACCCAGGATTTTTATTGATGTTATCCTTATTTAAATGAATTCCCTCTACCTCTAAATAACTACGAATGTAGGCCTCTTTATCAGCGTCTGTGATGCAGTTGCTTGGCCACCCCGAACACTCCTGCTTCATTTTCAGAAAGTTATCGACATACCCGCTAAAAATTCCACCTGCTTTTAAAGTTTTATCATATTTTATGACTTGGTACTCCCAAATTTCAAATATTTCTACAATTTTGTAGCCTTTCTCCAGGGCCATTCTTAATTCGTCGGCAACAAACGTACCTTCAAAACGACGGTCTTCATCGGTATGCATACACAAACCCTGGTGTAAAGTTTCAGCACAAGTTCGACATAAAATAAACATGAGCTTATTATTAGTTCTATAGGGGAGCACCGGGTGAAATAACGATGCTGGAGGCAGGACAACACATTTTATAAGACCCTCGACAGTATCGAGGGGGTAGCAGAGAGCAGGCTTCGTGGCCTATGTGAATTTTGGGATGTTTTACAGGATATTTCCCATACTTGTTCACGCTGGGATATAGAGAGCAAACGTCGTAATAATAAATTTTCTCCCCGGGTTGACATTTATAGTATAATTTGACCGCGTTCGTCCGCCCACCAAAGAAACTGTCGCGTGGGTCTAGGGGCTTATGCTGTAAAATGGGGAGAGCATCGACGTAATTTTTAGCGTCACGATTATGCTTCAAAAAATCTGTGAATTGACACTCCCACATCTCAATAAGGGTGTAGCCACTATTGCGTATACGGTCAGCCCTGGCCATCGTATTTTCGCGCCTTAAAAACATAGCATCCGCATCTCTATTAACGTCCGATGTCTGAAGGGGGGAACAGAGTTCGCAACCGTGCCAAAAACAGCCTAAAAATTCGTACACAGTATTGTTTTCAGCACAAAATCCGTCAACTAACAGCCCATTAGGGAGGCGAAATTCGCGAGCTTTACCGCTGTGCTGAATATTTACACCGCTACTATACTCTAACCATGACATCCATTTAAGGGCCGCTGCAGATTGCTTATCGGCCATCCTATAACCACCGGGCGGGATAAGGCCTATGGTATCATTTAGTAAAAAACGCCTTCGAAATAGCAAATTGCAGGCACTGGCAATCGTGACAGATTCTTGGAAGGGATCTACACCATTTTCAGATGTAAATAACTTCCAAAATCTTAAACAAGCCTTACTTAAAATTTGGACGTCTAAAATGCAGTAATCTAAAATTTCTTTTTGCATATCGAAAACGTACCCGCTCTGAACCTTGTGGGTGTGCCAAGCTAGTAATTCGCGTCTATCTGCAGCGTTCATAATATCTGGACCGTAGTAGTGGATAGGGGGTATAACACCGATATAATTTTGGTTGTCTATTGTATTGAACAAGTATGGGAAATATCCTTTAGTTTCCGGAAAATTAAAAGTTTTTGGGAGCTTGCATAAAGGTAAGGGCATGAAATTTAATGAATCTATAAATCTAATTTGACCGCATGTAATTGACATAATTTTTGTGCCCGTTGTAATTATTTTAGGGCTCCAGCTTGATCTGTTTTTAATAATTTCACGTAGAACAAAGCAGCCATCATAGCCCTTCAGGTTGTGGGCAATTACCGTTACTTTAAAAAAGTCGTTTAAGTTTGAAATGTATGTAAGAAATGATTTAACGGGGTCATGTCTAAACACATGTAACCTTACATTGCAGTTTCGACAATTTTGATTCAAATCTTCGTTGTCTAAACAGGATAGGCAAACGTGCGCTGCAACGCAAAGGTTAGGCTCGTGCAAGAAATTATTGGGACTGCCTGGGATTGGTGTTTCTTGCCTACACTCAAGATCATAAAAGACGAATAAAACTTTTTTCAGAGATTTCGCACTAGCCTCTTTCTTAACATTCCTAGACATGTAACAAAAATGTCTATTCGGCTGTACTTTGAGGCATGTCGCACAAAATGTATGGCCGCATTTATGTTTCCGGTTATTTTTCCAAACACTAGCTAGGCAAACAGGACAGTTGTAAAGCTTGTCACATAATTTTGAACTTTTATGGGCCTCGAAACACTCGGCACCCCGAAAGTCCCTATTACACACAGAGCATTTTATTATGTCTAGCATGATATTACAGGGTGGGTTAAGCTGACAACAAGGACATGTATATTTGCAATTCAAGTGTCTTTGTTTATCGTTAAATTTAAATTTGCATAATTCACAAAAATAAGCTGTAGCGAATGCAGATGTTAAACTTGTAATTACGTTAAAGTGATTTTCGTCTAAAATTAAATTTAGAACAACCCTGTTCCTATCACGAGGACCTTCAAAATATGTTGTACTACCGTCGCGAGAATTATATACAACTAGGGTATAGTTTGTTAGGTAAGCCTGCAGTTTTGCAAGATGCTCATAATTGCCACCGGCAGTTAAGTCGACCTGACTAAACCTAATGAGTCGCAGAGCTCGGTTAAACAACAGTGGCGATCCTGATTTTAGTTCAGGCAGCCTTTCGTCGTCGTCTCGATACGCTATTGCAATTACAATAGCCGACGCTAGACACATGTTGTCTTTAGCCGGCACAACTATTATACCTACTTTCTTATTACAAAATTCATCAAAGTTAGCGCCTGTTAATACAGCTCGTGATCTACCACGACCTATAGGTAACGATACCTTGTCCACGTTCAATGTCATGTCGTCTTGCAAGAAGAACCGTGCGTTACTCTGGAGGACCTTTGAAACGATGTCGAGAATCACAGCGACTGACAGCTGGTCGGCTCTTCTGAAGGAGATTCCCAGGGGCTTTTCCGGGTAGTTGTGATTGCGCAGCACCAAACCAACTCGATCGGAGGGTTGTGTCTTTTTAAGAATATAGCCCAGGAGTTCCTTGAACGCATCCTATAACATAGAATATTTAACATTATAATCAGGAAAAATATAAATGTATAGGCATCTGAAATTACCTCTAGCCAGACCATCGGATTTTTAACGTTGTTTACAGGCCTGAAGTTAAAGGTGACGCTGTCCGATGTGGTGCTGAACTTTTTAATTACTTTCTGATATTCTCTCTGAATAGCCAGATAGCGCAGCTCGTCATTGTTTCTAGGAATCTGGAATTAAAATCAATTAAACCATTGCTTACAGAAATACGTAGCAAAACAGCGTTAGGATTTGAAATTTGTAAAAACACTTACACTACTTATTGCACAGGCTCCAGAATTTGGGGTAGCGCCCCGAGGGGCCAATGAGGTCATTGTTAGCTGACTCGTTGTAGGTCGAGAAATCGTATTGGAATTCGTACTCGGCGATGACGTCGCTAAATGCCCCTTTGTCTGTGGAGAAAGCGCTGTACAATCTTGATCATTAGGCGAGGTCGCTGCTAATAGCCCCGTTGTTTGTAGAGAATTATGGATCTGTAATTATGAAAATTTAAAATATTAGCGGTCAATTTATTGCAGAACATCAGCGAAAACTTCACAAATTAAAGCGTAATTGCAAAATAAAAGCAGTATCAGGTATTAATTAATTAATTAATTGAAAAGACACACTTACATTACTTATTGCATCTGCACCAGAATTTGGGGTGGCAACTCGAGGGCCCAACGGCACAGTACTTCGATGCAGGGCAGAGATTCCTCCCGACTTACTGGTTGGGGTCTCACGAGGAGGCGCGTAGCGTATCTGAAAGTAACAATAAATTTTATTGGAGAGGGCCCAGCAATAGATAAACACGCATCGAAAATAACGTGGATGCAGTAAATAAAGTGATACACATTAAAATTACTTACAACTGATGCTGTAGACGATCCCGCTAAGGGAACATTAGAAGTGCCTTTCGAAGGCCCATGACTAAGGGCTCTCAATGCTGCAGGCTCCAAGACGGATTTCTTAGAAGCTGCGTGCTCAGACATGTCGTTATTCACTTGCTGCAATATTAAAAACTAAAAATATTACAAACAATCCCTGTAAATAGCGTTGATATAGTGACAGATCTGCATTTAATTTTTTAGCTTGCATAAAAATATACTAATTAAATTTTGTACTTACGGTTAAATAACGAATTCTGGCAGCTCTCTGGGCTAGGTTCGAAAATGCAGTCGCATGCTTGGGTGGAACGAGGTCCCCACGTGCTAGTTTAAAAAGCACAATTTCATAGGCAATGAGCACGAACTTTTCATCGGAGAAACTGCCTCTCTCAAACCATTTTAAAATGGCATTTATAGGAAGCATGGCAAGGCCTGAATTCTCCATCTTGGATGCGAGGGCACAAAAACACTTTCTAACACAACGAAAACGAAGCACTTGTACGGACTGATCGAGAAAGACCAACTTCACGATTCGACTCTGTATATATTATGGTAAACGCCGAGGATATCCGATCGCTACCGAAACGCCTCGGTGTAGACGCAAAATGTGTGTACCCATAATGCATTGCCAAAAGAGAAATCTAGCCATGACGTCAGCCCAGGTCTCGCTCGAAATAAACAATCCTGTTTAGGCACGTTAAATAAAAACTTTCCAATTCTATGCAACGGTTAAAAGCCCTAAGGCCATAAACAGTCAGCGTATTCCTAGAACTTGGTTCTTTGTTTGGACCATGTCTCGCTCAAAATAAACAAGCGGCCTGTGACTGATTTGTTAAATACATTTTCTTTTATTAGTATAACATCAACTACGCCCAATTAATTTTTTAAAAATTACAGAACTTTAATATTACAAAAGGATACGATCTGGCGATTAAATTTCAATCGAAAATAACATTTAAAATGTATTATAATATGTTTGCTACGCTAGTGACTATAGTTAATTCCTTAAAACCTCGATGGCTTCGATAGCCCAGTTGGTTAAGGCTTCGTACTCGTAATGCTGTGATCGCTGGTTCAACTCCAGCCATGGGACATCGCAGGAAGCTTTTTTTAAATTAAAATAAATGTGAGAAAACCAAGATGGACGACAGCAGCTTCGAAGAGCGAGATAGATCTACCAGTTTGAAATTCAAATATTTCCGCGAAAATTCAAAATTAAAAACGACTACAGTGCGCAGTGCGCACGCAGAAAACAAGATGGCGGACATCCCGCGAAGTTTAAAATTCAAAAAATTGAACTTAGAAAAAAAATCGGAAAAATTTCAAATTTCAAATATTCCCGCCAGAAATCCAAGATGGCCGCCGAAGTCCGACGCGTAATTCCAGAAGCAAATTAAAAAATCTAATGCGTAATTTAATCAGTAGCACATATGTAAATTACATATCAAACTTCATATGTGATTAATTAGATCAAACCGCGAAATTAATTAGGTCAAACCGCGGATTTAATTCGCGGATTTAATTAGGTCAATCAATTTAATAGTTTGATTGACAGGTGCTCTAGTTTAGCTGCCCCTCTACTACTACTAGCGTAGGCGATCACCCTTTCTTGATTATCCAAGACTTGCGTGAGGACGGCTTCCAGTCCGGTGGTGCTAGCGTCCGTCTGTAAGATAAATGGAACGGAGAAATCCGGGCATGCAAGAATCGGGGCTGAAGTTAAGGCTCTCTTCAGCCCGTCCAGGGCTTCCTGTTGTCTCTCCGTCCAATTAAATTTGACACCTTTCCGGAGGAGTTCATTCAGGGGGGATGCTATTCGGGCGAACCCGGGAATAAATTTCCTGTACCAGGAAGCCATACCTAGGAAGCGCCGTACAGCCTTCGGTGTCTGAGGATTATCCATCTTCAGGATGGCCTCCACCTTCTCCGGATCTGTTTGTATTCCGTCTTCGTTGACGACGTGCTCCAGGTACTTCAATTCTGGATGGCAGAAATTACACTTCTCTGGGTGAAGTTGAAGGCCGGCGGTCCGTAGTCTCTGGAATACCTCCTGTAGGTGCTTTAGGTGGTCCTGGAACGTCCGGCTGACGACGATAATGTCGTCGAGATAGCAGAACGCGTGTGGTTCGAGCTCTGGACTAATGATCTTATTTAAAAACCGCTGGAACGTGGCCGGCGCGGTCTGAAGGCCGAACGGGAGGACTTTGAACTGGTACAATCCCCTCCCGGGGACGGTGAAGGCGGATATGGGGCGGCTCTCAATGGCAAGCAGGATTTGCCAATATCCATGCTTCAAATCAAGTGTACTTATATACCTGGCCCCACGAAGCTTGTTGAGGATGCCATCGATGAAGGGTAGAGGATAAGCATCGGAACAGGTGGCCTCATTCACTTTCTTAAAATCGATGCAGAACCGATATTGACCTGAAGGTTTCTTTACCAAAACCACCGGGGAGCTAAATGAGCTGTTGGACGGTTCGATGATTCCTTCTGCCAACATTTTGTCGACCTCTTCGTCAATGATGGCTTGCATCGCTGGGTTGCGAGGGTAGTATCGCTGTTTGATGGGTCCCACGCCCTCCTTCAGGGAAATCCGATGTTCCACTAGTGTTGTAGGGCCACCAGTATCGGGGAATTTTCCCAATTCTTCCTTTAAGAACTCTTCTAATTGTTCAGACTGCGTAGCGGTCAAGGGTTTAATACTTGCCACCCCCTCAAGATCCTGCAGCGAGTTCAGAACGACGTCCGTTTGACCTAGTGTTATCACCTGGGAGGCGGAATGAATAACCGCTTGGTATCGGGTAAGGAAGTCGAGTCCCAGGATCACATCGCTGGAGAGGGTATCCACGACGCGAGCCTGCAGGAAATAGGGGTCGTTCTGGATAAAAATGGTGAGTTCGTACTGCCCTTGGGTGGTAATTATTTGGCCGTCTGCCAACTGGATACGGGCCGGACAGTGTTGTTTATTGATAACTCCTTGTTGTTTAAGGAACCTCTGGAGGGCTTTTCCCATATATGATTTGGCGGCGCCCGTGTCGACTAGGGCGTTGAATAGCCTTCCCCTAATGACTATTGGCAGGAACAACCGGGAATCGATGGTAGATACTTGGGACGAGGAGTTCGGGACCCGGCTGTGGAAGTTTCGGACCCGTTGAAGCCATCTGGATCACTCAGGGTGCTGTATTTGACGATGGGAGGCCCTGGCCTTCTGGTGTCGAGGATGCCTCACATGTCTCGACGGCCGGACGCGTTTCCCGACCTTCTACAGGGGCAGTCCTTCGTTAGCGTACCTGTTTTGCCACACCAGGAACAAAAGAGTTTCGGAGGTCGTTGGCACTGAAATCTTCGGTGGCCCCGTTGTCCACACTTCCAGCAGTTCTCGGTGCGGCTATATGCGGTGCTGGTCGAGGGAGTAGGGGACTTGGGAGCTGGAGGTACCCGTTGGTTGCCTTCTGGGGTTTGTATAGACGAAACTATGGGTGCCTTAAAATTCTGACTGAAGACTACCTTGGATTTTCCAGGTTGGTACGCCGTCTCCGCCATGTACGCTTGACTGGCCGTCGGGGGAGGCTGGAAGGAGGATTGTTCCACCTGGAGGGCTTCGAACTCTTCTACCATTTGCACCAGCTCATCTAGTTTGCGAAAATCCTTCCGGCGTACGTAAAGTTTGTATTCCGGGCGCAGGTTTTCGTAGATACGTTCTAGCTGATCCTGTTCTCTAGTAACTCTAAACCTGCGTAGCAGCGTCTGGAGGGCGGTGACAAAGTCGGATACGGATTCCTTCTGGCCCTGTGTTCGGTTCCTGATCTCTTCGGCCATCCGGAATTGAAAGCGGGGGGTAAGTATTGATTGTGGAAAGCAGTCACAAAATTGTCCCAGTTTCTCCATTTTTGCTTGTTATTCCTAATCCACAGCAATGCCTTTCCCTTAAAGAGCTCGGGCAACGCGGTCAGGACTTCCTGTTCTCGAAACTGGTAACACGTCGATAGTTCCTCGATCCTTTCTAGAAAGGAAATGGGGTCCGAGGTACCGTCAAACTTTAGGCCCCATTTTCTAATGCTATTACAAATCTGGGCATTATTAAGTCTCGGAGGATCTGGACTTTGTTCTATTTCTTGACTCTCCCGGTGATCGTCCTCTTCTATTTCTCCTTGACGCTCACTTTGTGTATCCTCTTCCTCTTGATCTCCTCTCAAATGTCTTGAGATTCTCTGTCTCAATTGTTGTGCAGTACCTTCTGCTTCTAGCCCTACTGCGGTCGCGAGTACTCGGAGGTCCTCTGCTTTGAGATTGTAGATCCACCCCACTTTTACTCTCGGGGGGCCCACGGGTGTGATGTCGTCCCTTTCTTGGTCCACCATTTTAAATCTGCGAACAGAGTTAGTATAGAAAATCTGTGGTATTCAAATAATCAAATTTTAAACAAGTATTTTTCAGGTCCCGGATGCCAAATTCTAGTTCTGGAGCTTCCGGTGGGTGCTTGCTAATTTTTATGTATATCTGAGCTCAGATTGCCTGCTCGGGCGCCATTTGTAACGGTACTGGCCCTCTGCATTGTAGGGCTAGTGAAATTAATGAATTTCCTTCGGGTAGCTTGTCAGTCGGAGAATAATTTAGTTCAGCCAGAAATACACTCGAATATTAGCAAGCAAACACTAGGATAATGTTAGACAGTTTAATTATAATGTTCAATATTTACAAACATAAGAATTCCTCGTAAACATCAAATAAAATGTATTTAACAATAAATTTCAATAATTATGCTGGATGCTCGGTTGCCCGTTCCTTACGCCTCGGCAACCCGTTTGGCATCTATGTATCGAAGGTCCGATGGGCCGCCCTCTGGAGAAATTGTCGGAACGCCACTGGTCGGGAGGACGGTTTGCCCAAAGTAATTTGCAGTGATACCAACTTCCGGGTTCAAACGTCAAGTCCGACGAAGAAACCGCGTGTAACTGCAAATATAGGTTAATTCTAATATTTGTATTTCGTCTTACAACCCCGTGAAAGCGTTGCGACTCCCGGGGATATGGTGAAGTGCTTGTGTGTGTTGCGGCAGAACGAGGCAGTTGACGGAGCCGGTCCAGCTGGAGCTCCACTTCGTGGTGGCGGCCTACGATAGTCCACGGCCACGAGGTTGTCGCCGATCCTCCAGGTTACGATAGGGGCTGTTAAGTACGGTGAGTACAATCCTGCAGTCAAACAAAAATTAAATGCAATCTTATCGAGACTTGCAGAAGGTCGGCTACATGTGGCCCTTGTTATAACATGAAACCTAATATATCCGGACTGGACAAATGTTATATTGGTTGGTAGATTTATTGTTACAAAATTGACATATGAAACGGCCCGGTTGTTAACCCTTCGTCTCGAATATGCCTCGCAGGGAAGTTTGATATAATTATTGGCCAACGTCCTCCAGGAGAATTTTGAATATAATTGTTATACCGGATTTTAACAAGGATTAGCAATTTATTTATTATTACGAAGTCGACATATGAAACGGCTTGGTTGTTAACCCTTCGTCTCGAATATGTCTTGCAAGGAATTTGTAATATAAATATTAATACCGGGTTTTAACAGGGATTAGTGATTTAATTATTACGAGATAGACATATGAAACGGCTTGGCTGTTAACCCTTCGTCTCGAATATGTCATGCATGAAATTTAGATATGATTAAAACGCTAAGGCCTCGGGTTCGGTTGCAGCTACGGGAAACTACTATTGGATGTCGGGATCTGGAGTTTAGACAGGAATAATTCTCTCTCGAAATTCGCTCCGTGCTTACATTTATACTTTTTGGCGTCGTGTTATCGTGGTAACCACCACGTTCATCCTCTGGTGGGGACGAGCGGCGCGCGAATTGTTTATTCGCAATTTTCGGCGCAGGCCAAACTGGAGTCGGCTTATCTCTCCCTCGGACGTCGGCAAGAAGCGATAATGCTTGAAGGGGCGAAGTGTAAATTTAATTACATTATTTAATGTCTTGATGAAAAATTTATACGAGGCAAGCGTTACAAACCAAGCGCCAAAGAAATCACCAAGCCAAGAGCCAGCCACGCGCCAAGCCAAGCTCTAAGCCACGCTCCAAGGAGAGCGGCAAACCAAGCGCCAATCCAAGCGCCAAGCCAAGCGCTCAGCCAAGCGCCTAGAAACGCGCCAACAAAAGCGCCAAACCAAGCGCCAAGCCAAGCGCCAAACCAAGTGCCAAGCCACGCTCCAAGAAAGCGCCAATCTAAGCGACAAGCCACGCGCCAAGAAAGCGCCAAACCAAGCGCTAAGCCAAGCGCCAAGCCAAGCACCCAGCCAAGCGCCAAGCCACGCGCCAAGGAGAGCGCCAAGCCATGCGATAAGCCAAGCATCAAGCCAAACGCCAAGCCACGCGCCAAGAAAAGCGCTAAGCCAAGCGCCAAACCATGCGCCAAGCCACGCTTCAAGAAGAGCGTAAAGCCAAGCGCTAAGCCAAGCGCCAAGCCAAGTGCCAAGCCACGCGCCAAGAAAAGCACCAAGCCAAGCGACAAGCTAAGCTCCAAGAAAAGCGCCAAGCCAAGCGCCAAGCCAAGCGCCTAGCCAAGCGCCAAGCCACGCGCCAAGGAGAGCGCCAAGCCATGCGCCAAGCCAAGCATCAAGCCAAACGCCAAGCCACGCGCCAAGAAAAGCGCTAAGCCAAGCGCCAAACCATGCGCCAAGCCACGCTTCAAGAAGAGCGTAAAGCCAAGCGCTAAGCCAAGCGCCAAACCAAGCGCCAAGCCAAGCGCCAAGCCAAGCAGCAAGCCAAACGCCAAGCCACGCGCCAAGAAAAGCGCTAAGCCAAGCGCCAAACCACGCGCCAAGTCACGCTTTAAGAAGAGCGTAAAGTTAAGCGCTAAGCCAAGCGCCAAGCCAAGCGCCCAGCCAAGCGCCAAGCCACGCGCCAAGGAGAGCGCCAAGCCACGCTTCAAGAAGAGCGTAAAGCCAAGCGCTAAGCCAAGCGCCAAACCAAGCGCCAAACCAAGCTCCAAGCCAAGCGCCAAACCAAGCGCCAAGCCAAGCGCCAAGCCAAGCGGCAAGCTAAGCGCCAAGCCAAGTGCCAAGCCACGCGCCAAGGAAAGCACCAAGCCAAGCGACAAGCTACGCTCCAAGAAAAGCGCCAAGCCTAGCGCCAAGCCAAGCGCCAAGCCAAGCGCCCAGCCAAGCGCTAAGCCAAGCGCCAAACCACGCGCCAAGCCACGCTTCAAGAAGAGCGTAAAGCCAAGCGCTAAGCCAAGCGCCAAACCAAGCGCCTAGCCAAGCGCCAAGCCAAGCGCCAAACCAAGCGCCAAGCCAAGCGCCAAGCCAAGCGCTAAGCCAAGCGCCAAGCCAAGCGCCCAGCCAAGCGCTAAGCCAAGCGCCAAACCACGCGCCAAGCCACGCTTCAAGAAGAGCGTAAAGCCAAGCGCTAAGCCAAGCGCCAAACCAAGCGCCAAGCCAAGCGCCAAACCAAGCGCCAAACCAAGCGCCAAGCCAAGCGCCAAGCCAAGCGCCAAGCTAAGCGCCAAGCCAAGTGCCAAACGACGCGCCAAGAAAAGCACCAAGCCAAGCGACAAGCTACGCTCCAAGAAAAGCGCCAAGCCAAGCGCCAAGCCAAGCGCCAAGCCAAGCGCCTAGCCAAGCGCCAAGCCACGCGCTGAGCCAAGCAGCAAGCCAAGCGCCAAGCCAAGCGCCAAGCCAAGCAGCAAGCCAAACGCCAAGCCACGCGCCAAGAAAAGCGCTAAGCCAAGCGCCAAACCACGCGCCAAGCCACGCTTCAAGAAGAGCGTAAAGCCAAGCGCTAAGCCAAGCGCCAAACCAAGCGCCAAGCCAAGCGCCAAGCCAAGCGCCAAGCCAAGTGCCAAGCCACGCGCCAAGAAAAGCGCCAAGCCAAGCACCAAGCCACGCACCAAGGAGAGCGCCAAGCCATGCGCCAAGCCAAGCGCCAAGCCAAGCGCCAAGCCAAATGCCCAGCCAAGCGCCAAGCCACGCGCCAAGAAAAGCGCAAAGCCAAGCGCCAAGCCAAGCGCCAAGCCAAGCGCCAAGCCAAGCGCCAAACCAAGAGCCAAGCGAAGCGACAAGCAACGCGCCAACAAAAGCGCCAAACCAAGCGCCAAGCCAAGCTTTAAGCCAAATGCCAGGCCACGCTCCAAGAAGAGCGCCAAACCAAGCGCCAATCCAAACGCCAAACCAAGCGCTCAGCCAAGCGCCAAGCAACACGCCAACAAAAGCGCCAAGCCAAGCGCCAAGCCAAGCGCCAAACCAAGTGCCAAGCCACGCTCCAAGAAAGCGCCAAGCTAAGCGACAAACTACGCGCTAAGAAAGCGCCAAGCCAAGCGTCTAGCCAAGCGCCAAGCCAAGCGCCAAGCCAAGCAGCAAGCCAAACGCCAAGCCACGCGCCAAAAACTGCGCCAAACCAAGCGCCAAGCCAAACGCCAAGCCAAGCGCCAAGGAAAGCGCCAAGCCATGCGCCAAGACAGGCGCCAAGCCAAACGCCAAGCCAAGCGGCATGCCAAGTGCCAAGCAACGCGCCAAGAAAAGCGCCACGCCAAGCCAAGTGCCAAGCCACTTGCCCAACCAGGCGCCAAGACACGCGCCAAAAACTGCGTCAAACCAAGCGCTAAACCAAACGCCATGCCAAGCGCCAAGCCAAGCGCCAAGCTAAGCGCCAAGGAGAGCACCCAGCTAAGCGACAAGCCACGCGCCAAGCCACACGCCAAGAAAAGCGCCCAGCCAAGCGCCAGGCCAAGCACCTAGCCAAGCGCCAAGCCACGCGCCAAGGAAACGCCAAGAAAAGCGCCAAGCCAAGCGCAAAGCTAAGGGCCAAGAAAAGCGTTAAGCCAAGCGACAAGCCACGCGCCAAGCCATGCACCAAGAAAAGCGCCAAACCAGGCGCCAAGCCACGCGCCAAGCTAAGCACCAAGCCACGCGCCAAAAAGAGCGCCAAGCCAAGCGGCAATCCACGCGCCAAAACACGCGCTAAGCCACGCGTCAAGCCACGCGCCAAACAGAGCGCCAAGCCAAGCGTTAAGCCACGCGCCAGAAAAAGCGCCAAGAAAAACGCCAAACCAAGCGCTAAGCCAAGCGCCAAACCAAGCGCCAACCCAAGTGCCAAGCCACGCGCCGAGAAAAGCGCCAAGCCAAGCGCCAAGTTACGCGCCAAGAAAAACGCCACGCCATGCGCTAAGCCAAGTGACAAGCCACGCACCAAGAAAAGCGCCAAGCCAAACGTTAAGCCACGCGCCAGAAAAAGCGCCAAGAAAAACGCCAAACCAAGCGCTAAGCCAAGCGCCAAACAAAGCGCCAAGCAAAGTGCCAAGCCACGCGCCGAGAAAAGCGCCACGCCAAGCCAAGTGCCAAGCCAAGCGCCAAGCCAAGCGCCAAGCTAAACGCCAAGGAGAGCGCCAAGCCAAGCGCCAAGCCAAGCGCCAAGCTAAGCGCAAAGAGAAGCACCAAGAAAAGCGCCATGCCAAGCTCCATCCAAGCGCCAAGCTAAGCGCCAAGAAAAGCGAAAAGCCACGCGCCAAAAAGAGCGCTAAGCCAAGCGACAAGCCGCGCGCCAAAACACGTGCTAAGCCACGCACCAAGCCACGCGCCAAGAAAAGCGCCAAGCCAAGCGCCAAGTTACGCGCCAAGAAAAACGCCACGCCATGCGCTAAGCCAAGTGACAAGCCACGCGCCAAGAAAAGCGCCAAGCCAAGCGCCGAGACAAGCGCCAAGCCACGCGCCAAGGAAAGAACCAAGGCATGCGCCAAGCCAAACGTCAAGCCAAGCGCCAAGCCAAGTGCCAAGCCACGCGCCAAGCCAAGCGCCAAGCTAAACGCCAAGGAGAGCGCCAAGCCAAGCGCCAAGCCAAGCGCCAAGCTAAGCGCCAAGAAAAGCGCCAAGAAAAGCGCCAAGGCAAGCGCCAAGCCAAGCGCCAAGCTAAGCGCCAAAAAAAGCGCCAAGCCACGCGCCAAAGAGAGCGCTAAGCCAAGCGACAAGCCACGCGCCAAAACACGTGCTAAGCCACGCGCCAAGCCACGCGCCAAGCCACGCGCCAAGAAAAGCACCAAGCCAAGCGCCAAGTTACGCGCCAAGAAAAACGCCACGCCATGCGCTAAGCCAAGTGACAAGCCACGCGCCAAGAAAAACGCCAAGCCAAGCGCCAAGCCACGAGCCAACGAGAGCGCCAAGCCAAGCGCCATAATAAGCGTCAAGCCAAGTGCCAAGCTACGCGCCAACCACACGTTAAGAAAAGCGCCAAGCCAAGCGCCGAGACAAGCGCTAAGCCACGCGCCAAGGAAAAAGCCAAGGCATGCGCCAAGCCAAACGTCAAGCCAAGCGCCAAGCCAAGTGCCAAGCCACGTGCCAAGCCAAACGCCAAGGAGAGCGCCAAGCCATGCGCCAAGACAGGCGCCAAGCCAAGCGCCAAGCCGAACGCCAAGCCACGCGCCAAAGAGAACGCCAAGCCAAGCGTTAAGCCACGCGCCAAGAACAGCGCCAACCCAAGCGCCAAGCCGAACGCCAAGCCACGCGCCAAAGAGAACGCCAAGCCAAGCGTTAAGCCACGCGCCAGAAAAAGCGCCACGAAAAACGCCAAACCAAGCGCTAAGCCAAGCGCCAAACCAAGCGCCAAGCCAAGTGCCAAGCCACGCGCCAAGAAAAGCGCCACGCTAAACGCCAAGGAGAGCGCCAAGCCAAGCGCCAAGTCAAGCGCCAAGCTAAGCGCCAACAAAAGCGCCAAGAAAAGCGCCAAGCCAAGCGCCAAGCCAAGCGCCAAGCCAAGCGCCAAGCCAAGCGCCAAGCTAAGCGCCAAGAAAAGCACCAAGCCACGCGCCAAAGAGAGCGCTAAGCCAAGCGACAAGCCACGCGCCAAAACACGTGCTAAGCCACGCGCCAAGCCACGCGCCAAGAAAAGCGCCAAGCCAAGCGCCAAGCCAGGAGCCAACGAGAACGCCAAGCCAAGCGGCAAACCAAGCGCCATTCTAAGCGTCAAGCCAAGTGCCAAGCTACGCGCCAACCACACGTTAAGAAAAGCGCCAAGCCAAGCGCCGAGACAAGCGTCAAGCCACGCGCCAAGGAAAGAGCCAAGGCATGCGCCAAGCCAAACGTCAAGCCAAGCGCCAAGCCAAGTGCCAAGCCACGCGCCAAGCCAAACGCCAAGGAGAGCGCCAAGCCATGCGCCAAGACAGGCGCCAAGCCAAGCGCCAAGCCACGCGCCAAGAAAAGCGCCAAGCCAAGCGCCAAGCCAAGCACCAAGCCAAGCGTCAAGTCACGCGCCAAGAAAAACGCCACGCCATGCGCTTGTAACGCTTGCCTCGTATAAATTTTTCATCAAGACATTAAATAATGTAATTAAATTTACACTTCGCCCCTTCAAGCATTATCGCTTCTTGCCGACGTCCGAGGGAGAGATAAGCCGACTCCAGTTCGGCCTGCGCCGAAAATTGCGAATAAACAATCCGCGCGCCGCTCGTCCCCACCAGAGGATGAACGTGGTGGTTACCACGATAACACGACGCCAAAACGTATAAAAGTAAGCACGGAGCGAATTTCGAGAGAGAATTATTCCTGTCTAAACTCCAGATCCCGACATCCAATAGTAGTTTCCCGTAGCTGCAACCGAACCCGAGGCCTTAGCGTTTTAATCATATCTAAATTTCATGCATGACATATTCGAGACGAAGGGTTAACAGCCAAGCCGTTTCATATGTCGATCTCGTAATAATTAAATCACTAATCCCTGTTAAAACCCGGTATTAATATTTATATTACAAATTCCTTGCAAGACATATTCGAGACGAAGGGTTAACAACCAAGCCGTTTCATATGTCGACTTCGTAATAATAAATAAATTGCTAATCCTTGTTAAAATCCGGTATAAAAATTATATTCAAAATTCTCCTGGAGGACGTTGGCCAATAATTATATCAAACTTCCCTGCGAGGCATATTCGAGACGAAGGGTTAACAACCGGGCCGTTTTATATGTCCATTTTGTAACAATAAATCTACCAACCAATATAACATTTGTCCAGTCCGGGTATATTAGGTTTCATGTTATAACAAGGGCCACACGTAGCCGACCTTCTGCAAGTCTCGATAAGATTGCATTTAATTTCTGTTTGACTGCAGGATTGTACTCACCGTACTTAACAGCCCCTATCGTAACCTGGAGGATCGGCGACAACCTCGTGGCAGTGGACTATCGTAGGCCGCAACGCTTTCACGGGGTTGTAAGACGAAATATAAATATTAGAATTAACCTATATTTGCAGTTACACGCGGTTTCTTCGTCGGACTTGACGTTTGAACCCGGAAGTTGGTATCCCTGCAAATTACTTTGGGCAAACCGTCCTCCCGACCAGTGGCGTTCCGACAATTTCTCCAGAGGGCGGCCCATCGGACCTTCGATACATAGATGCCAAACGGGTTGCCGAGGCGTAAGGAACGGGCAACCGAGCATCCAGCATAATTATTGAAATTTATTGTTAAATACATTTTATTTGATGTTTACGAGGAATTCTTATGTTTGTAAATATTGAACATTATAATTAAACTGTCTAACATTATCCTAGTGTTTGCTTGCTAATATTCGAGTGTATATCTGGCTGAACTAAATTATTCTCCGACTGACAAGCTACCCGAAAAAAATTCATTAATTTCACTAGCCCCACAAAGCAGAGGGCCAGTACCGTTACAAATGGCGCCCGAGCAGGCAACCTGAGCTCAGATATACATAAAAATTAGCAAGCACCCACCGGAAGCTCCAGAACTAGAATTTGGCATCCGGGACCTGAAAAATACTTGTTTAAAATTTGATTATTTGAATACCACAGATTTTCTATACAAACTCTGTTCGCAGATTTAAAATGGTGGACCAAGAAAGGGACGACATCACACCCGTGGGCCCCCCGAGAGTAAAAGTGGGGTGGATCTACAATCTCAAAGCAGAGCACCTCCGAGGACTCGCGACCGCAGTAGGGCTAGAAGCAGAAGGTACTGTACAACAATTGAAACAGAGAATCTCAAGACATTTGAGAGGAGATCAAGAGGAAGAGGATACACAAAGTGAGCGTCAAGGAGAAATAGAAGAGGACGATCACCGGGAGAGTCAGGAAATAGAACAAAGTTCAGATCCTCCGAGACTTAATAATGCCCAGATTTGTAATAGCATTAGAAAATGGGGCCTAAAGTTTGACGGTACCTCGGACCCCATTTCCTTTCTACAAAGGATCGAGGAACTATCGACGTGTTACCAGTTTCGAGAACAGGAAGTCCTGACCGCATTGCCCGAGCTCTTTAAGGGAAAGGCATTGCTGTGGATTAGGAATAACAAGCAAAAATGGAGAAACTGGGACAATTTTGTGACCGCTTTCCACAATCAATACTTACCCCCGCGCTTTCAATTCCGGATGGCCGAAGAGATCAGGAACCGGACACAGGGCCAGAAGGAATCCGTATCCGACTTTGTCACCGCCCTCCAGACGCTGCTACGCAGGTTTGGAGTTACTAGAGAACAGAATCAGCTAGAACGTATCTACGAAAACCTGCGCCCGGAATACAAACTTTACGTACGCCGGAAGGATTTTCGCAAACTAGATGAGCTGGTGCAAATGGCAGAAGAGTTCGAAGCCCTCCAGGTGGAACAATCCTCCTTCCAGCCTCCCCCGACGGCCAGTCAAGCGTACATGGCGGAGACGGCGTACCAACCTGGAAAATCCAAGGTAGTCTTCAGTCAGAATTTTAAGGCACCCATAGTTTCGTCTATACAAACCCCAGAAGGCAACCAACGGGTACCTCCAGCTCCCAAGTCCCCTACTCCCTAGACCAGCACCGCATATAGCCGCACCGAGAACTGCTGGAAGTGTGGACAACGGGGCCACCGAAGATTTCAATGCCAACGACCTCCGAAACTCTTTTGTTCCTGGTGTGGCAAAACAGGTACGCTAACGAGGGACTGCCCCTGTAGAAGGTCGGGAAACGCGTCCGGCCGTCGAGACATGTGAGGCATCCTCGACACCAGAAGGCCAGGGCCTCCCATCGTCAAATACAGCACCCTGAGTGGTCCAGATGGCTTCAACGGGTCCGAAACTTCCACAGCCGGGTCCCGAACCCCTCGTCCCAAGTATCTACCATCGATTCCCGGTTGTTCCTGCCAATAGTCATTAGGGGAAGGCTATTCAACGCCCTAGTCGACACGGGCGCCGCCAAATCATATATGGGAAAAGCCCTCCAGAGGTTCCTTAAACAACAAGGAGTTATCAATAAACAACACTGTCCGGCCCGTATCCAGTTGGCAGACGGCCAAATAATTACCACCCAAGGGCAGTACGAACTCACCATTTTTATCCAGAACGACCCCTATTTCCTGCAGGCTCGCGTCGTGGATACCCTCTCCAGCGATGTGATCCTGGGACTCGACTTCCTTACCCGATACCAAGCGGTTATTCATCCCGCCTCCCAGGTGATAACACTAGGTCAAACGGACGTCGTTCTGAACTCGCTGCAGGATCCTGAGGGGGTGGCAAGTATTAAACCCTTGACCGCTACGCAGTCTGAACAATTAGAAGAGTTCTTAAAGGAAGAATTGGGAAAATTCCCCGATACTGGTGGCCCTACAACACTAGTGGAACATCGGATTTCCCTGAAGGAGGGCGTGGGACCCATCAAACAGCGATACTACCCTCGCAACCCAGCGATGCAAGCCATCATTGACGAAGAGGTCGACAAAATGTTGGCAGAAGGAATCATCGAACCGTCCAACAGCTCATTTAGCTCCCCGGTGGTTTTGGTAAAGAAACCTTCAGGTCAATATCGGTTCTGCATCGATTTTAGGAAAGTGAATAAGGCCACCTGTTCCGATGCCTATCCTCTACCCTTCATCGATGGCATCCTCAACAAGCTTCGTGGGGCCAGGTATATAAGTACCCTTGATTTGAAGCATGGATATTGGCAAATCCCGCTTGCCATTGAGAGCCGCCCCATATCCGCCTTCACCGTCCCCGGGAGGGGATTGTACCAGTTCAAAGTCCTCCCGTTCGGCCTTCAGACCGCGCCGGCCACGTTCCAGCGGTTTTTAAATAAGATCATTAGTCCAGAGCTCGAACCACACGCGTTCTGCTATCTCGACGACACCATCGTCGTCAGCCGGACGTTCCAGGACCACCTAAAGCACCTACAGGAGGTATTCCAGAGACTACGGACCGCCGGCCTTCAACTTCACCCAGAGAAGTGTAATTTCTGCCAGCCAGAATTGAAGTACCTGGGGCACGTCGTCAACGAAGACGGAATACAAACAGATCCGGAGAAGGTGGAGGCCATCCTGAAGATGGATAATCCTCAGACACCGAAGGCTGTACGGCGCTTCCTAGGTATGGCTTCCTGGTACAGGAAATTTATTCCCGGGTTCGCCCGAATAGCATCCCCCCTGAATGAACTCCTCCGGAAAGGTGTCAAATTTAATTGGACGGAGAGACAACAGGAAGCCCTGGACGGGCTAACGAGAGCCTTAACTTCAGCCCCGATTCTTGCATGCCCGGATTTCTCCGTTCCATTTATCTTACAGACGGACGCTAGCACCACCGGACTGGGAGCCGTCCTCACGCAAGTCTTGGATAATCAAGAAAGGGTGATCGCCTACGCTAGTCGATCCTTGACTCCAGCAGAAACCAAATATTCCGCCACCGAGTTGGAATGCCTGGCCGTGCTCTTTGCAGTAAAAAAGTTCAAAGGTTATATAGAAGGCTACCACTTAAAGGTAGTGACCGACCACCGTAGCTTAAAGTGGCTTCAAAACCTCCCGAATCCTTCAGCCCGGCTAGCGAGGTGGGCACTGGAGCTTCAGCAATACGACTTTGAAGTTCAGTATCGTACAGGAGCCCTCAACCACGTGGCCGATGCTCTGTCCAGAGCTCCAAGAAGTCCCGAGGACAACCTCTCCCCCATGGCCGTCCAGGAGCCGGCCGCCCCATGTTCTTGGATCCGCAAAATGACCCGCCTGGTGCAAAATGATCCAGCAACATTCGACACTTGGAAAGTGGAAAATGGAAACCTTTATCGAAGCTTTCCAAATGTAGGTGAAGACTTGGCCGAAGGCTTCCAACCCGTATGGAAGCTGTGCGTCCCCAAGCCCCAGAGACGCCAAGTCTTACAAGAATGCCATGACGAACCCACCGCAGGACACCTGGGAGTAACCAAGACGACGGCTAAAATTCAGAAACTATATTACTGGCCAAGGATGCAGAAGGATGTGAATAAATACGTACGCTCTTGTTCAATATGCCAACAGTATTAACATCAACAACAGCAACCTGCCGGGAAGATGTTCTGGTCCCGAGTCCGAGGTCCATGGGAAGTCGTCAGCACGGACTTGATCGGCCCCCTCACCAGGTCCGCGAAAGGCAACATATGGCTCCTCGTTGTCCAGGACCGATTCACCAAATGGATCGAAGTGCATCTCTTACGTTCCGCTACCGCCAAAACCGTCAGCCAGGCCCTGAAAGAAAGGATCATTTATCGGTTTGGTACTCCCAGAACAATTATTTCAGATAATGGGCCGCAATTTATAAGCAAAATTTTTAAAGCATTAGCCGCAGAGTATGGCATCCAGCACCGGTTGACGCCTCCATACACTCCCCAGGCTAACCCTGTGGAGAGGGCCAATAAAGTAGTAGGCACCATCATTGCGCAACTGGCCCGAGGGAAGCAGAACCAGTGGGACGCTTGGCTTCCGGAGGTGATGTTCGCCCTCAATACTGCTAAGCATGAATCGACAGGTTTCACCCCGGCCCTCCTGAACCTCGGACGAGAGATGCTACCACCCAAGTCGTTACGCGAAGCAACCGATCCAGGCTTCGATCCCGACGCAGAAGCTCCAAGTCCAGGGCTATATCGTGAACAACTTAAAAAGTTGGAGGATATCTTGGAAATCGTGCGTCACAATCTCGCCAAGGCCTTCTCACGCCAAAGTCACCATTACAACCTCAGAAGGCGTGAGTATCATCCCCAGATAGGACACCGAGTCCTCTCCGACGCCGCCCAGGGGATTTCAGCGAAATTAGCGCCCAAATATGCTGGGCCCTTTGTTATCAAAAGGATAATTTCGCCTGTAATTGTGGAGTTAAGCGACCCTCAAACCGGAAGGGAAGTCGGCCGAGCCCACGTGAAAGACATCAAAAAGGCCTTCCAGTAACCTTCTAGTCCACCTGTTCGAAAATATCTTGAAAAATCATTCTTATACCTGGCCTAAAGATATTTTTCCAAAATCCTTTTTTTTTCAGCACCTGCAGTTCAAGGCTTCCACGTGCCTCTCCCTCCACATGCAATACACAGAACCGGAAAGGGTGATAAGTCCGGAGCCAACAACATAAGAATTCACCCCGGACCCTAGCACGCATATTCAAGTCAACATGCCTCCAGTCAAGAGGAAATCGAACGCTCGACCATGGCCTTTTAAGTTGAGGAAGCCCCGGAAAGGCCAGAAGAAAATTTATCCGTGGGTTCCTCGAGCATACGGCCCTCCAGAGACGCCCTCGAGTCACCGCTGGTCTCTGCTTCCGAGATGGAGTCCGGTCCCAGCCATGCTGTCCCCTCTGCCAGCTACGCCGGAGAGGAACACAGACAGCCAGCCGGGAACTGAACAAACCAGGGAGAGCTTGCCGGTGAGGTTTCCCCTCGCAAAACTTCACCCTGAGCAGGAGGCCGCCATCCTGGAATTGGCCCAGAAATTCAAGCGGCTGTTCGGTGAGTTCCCAGAGAGCCCAGCCGTCGCTCCAGCAAAATTAGAAGCCAAAACTCCACCAGAGCTCCGACCCGAGAGGATCTCCGAGACGCCCTTGGAGGACGCCGAGTTGCCTCTCGAAGAAGGCGACACTTTCGCGGAAATTCTGGCAGAACTGCAAGACTTAAAGCTGCCAGAACCTGAACTTCCGCAGGAGATGCTGCCAGAGCTGCTCTATTCCTCCCCCAACGAGCCCAGAGCCCCGACTCCACCAGCTACAGCGCCGCGACGACGACGCCAGAAACGACGGACTGTTCGCGTCCTAACGCCCTCTGGACAACGGCTACGCCTGAAGCGGAAAGATGCCCTGCAATTAGGCCTGATCTGAATCCTGAAGGAGGCCCCGTAACAATTAAATTTATAAAATGCAAGTTCTATCTCCATCCAGACACCTGGGGTACCCGGGAGGTTGATACCGCAACTCCCACGTCTAACCTGTAGACGCTCCAGGTGACTTCTCCGGAATAGAAGCATCATCCTAGAAGAAGAGGTCCACCTAACAGCGGTCTCCTCCGAAGAGACGGGCATGTGTAACGCTTGCCTCGTATAAATTTTTCATCAAGACATTAAATAATGTAATTAAATTTACACTTCGCCCCTTCAAGCATTATCGCTTCTTGCCGACGTCCGAGGGAGAGATAAGCCGACTCCAGTTCGGCCTGCGCCGAAAATTGCGAATAAACAATCCGCGCGCCGCTCGTCCCCACCAGAGGATGAACGTGGTGGTTACCACGATAACACGACGCCAAAAAGTATAAAAGTAAGCACGGAGCGAATTTCGAGAGAGAATTATTCCTGTCTAAACTCCAGATCCCGACATCCAATAGTAGTTTCCCGTAGCTGCAACCGAACCCGAGGCCTTAGCGTTTTAATCATATCTAGATTTCATGCATGACATATTCGAGACGAAGGGTTAACAGCCAAGCCGTTTCATATGTCGATCTCGTAATAATTAAATCACTTATCCCTGTTACAACCCGGTATTAATATTTATATTACAAATTCCTTGCAAGACATATTCGAGACGAAGGGTTAACAACCAAGCCGTTTCATATGTCGACTTCGTAATAATAAATAAATTGCTAATCTTTGTTAAAATCCGGTATAAAAATTATATTCAAAATTCTCCTGGAGGACGTTGGCCAATAATTATATCAAACTTCCCTGCGAGGCATATTCGAGACGAAGGGTTAACAACCGGGCCGTTTCATATGTCAATTTTGTAACAATAAATCTACCAACCAATATAACATTTGTCCAGTCCGGATATATTAGGTTTCATGTTATAACAAGGGCCACACGTAGCCGACCTTCTGCAAGTCTCGATAAGATTGCATTTAATTTCTGTTTGACTGCAGGATTGTACTCACCGTACTTAACAGCCCCTATCGTAACCTGGAGGATCGGCGACAACCTCGTGGCCGTGGACTATCGTAGGCCGCCACCACGAAGAGGAGCTCCAGCTGGACCGGCGCCGTCAACTGCCTCGTTCTGCCGCAACACACACAAGCACTTCACCATATCCCCGGGAGTCGCAACGCTTTCACGGGGTTGTAAGACAAAATACAAATATTAGAATTAACCTATATTTGCAGTTACACGCGGTTTCTTCGTCGGACTTGACGTTTGAACCCGGAAGTTGGTATCCCTGCAAATTACTTTGGGCAAACCGTCCTCCCGACCAGTGGCGTTCCGACAATTTCTCCAGAGGGCGGCCCATCGGACCTTCGATACATAGATGCCAAACGGGTTGCCGAGGCGTAAGGAACGGGCAACCGAGCATCCAGCATAATTATTGAAATTTATTGTTAAATACATTTTATTTGATGTTTACGAGGAATTCTTATGTTTGTAAATATTGAAAATTATAATTAAACTGTCTAACATTATCCTAGTGTTTGCTTGCTAATATTCGAGTGTATATCTGGCTGAACTAAATTATTCTCCGACTGACAAGCTACCCGAAGGAAATTCATTAATTTCACTAGCCCCACAAAGCAGAGGGCCAGTACCGTTACAGGTTTGGTGCTTAATTTGGCGCTTGCCTTGGCGCTTTGCTTGGCGCTTGGTTTAGCGCTTGGCTTAACGTTTAACTTGGCGCTTGGTTTGGCGCTTGCCTTAACGCTTGGCTTGGCGCTTGGTTTGGTGCTTGGCTTAACGCTTGGCTTAGCGCTTGGCTTAGAGCTTGGCTTAACGCTTGGCTTGGCTCTTGGTTTGGCGCTTGCCTTGGCGCTTGGCTTGGCGCTTGGTTTGGCGCTTGGCTTAACGCTTGGTTTGGCGCTCGGCTTGGCGCTTACCTAGGCGATTGGCTTGGCGCTTGGTTTGGCGTGTGGCTTAGTGCTTGGGTTAGCGCCTATTTTGCCGCTTGGCTAGATGCTTGGTTTGGGGCTTGGTTTGGCGCTTGGATTATCAGTTGGCTTGGCTCTTGTCTTGGATGTTGGGTTGGCGCTTGGCTAGGTGCTTGGATTGGCGCTTGGCTTGGCGCTTAGATTTGCGCTTGGTTTGGTGCTTGGCTTGGCACTTGGCTCGGCAATTAGTTTGGCCTTTGGCTTGGCGCTTGGCTTGGCGCGTGGCTCGGCGCTTGGCTTGGCGGTTGCATTGGCGCTTGGTTTGCCGCTTGGCTTAACGCTTACCTTTGCGCTTGGTTTGGCGCTTGGCTTGGCGCTTGGCTTAACGCTTGGCTTGGCGCTTGGTTTGGCGCTTGCCTTGGCGCTTGGCTTAGCGCTTGGTTTGGCGCTTGGCTTAGTGATTTCTTTGGCGCTTAGCTTGGCGCTTGGTTTGGCGCTTGGCTTGGCGCTTGGCTTGGCGCTTGCCCTGGCGCTTGGCTTAGCGCTTGGTTTGGCGCTTGGCTTAGTGATTTCTTTGGCGCTTGGCTTGGCGCTTGGCTTGGCGCTTGGTTTGGCGCTTGGCTTGGCGCTTTTCTTGGCGCGTAGCTTGTCGCTTGGCTTGGTGCTTTTCTTGGCGCGTAGCTTGTCGCCTGGCTTGGTGATTTTCTTGGCGCGTGGCTTGGCGCTTGGCTTTTCGCTTGGCTTAACGCTCTCCTTGGCGCGTGGTTTGGCGCTTGGCTGGGCGCTTGGCTTGGCGCTTGGTTTAGCGTTTGGCTTGACGCTATTCTTGGTGCGTGGCTTGGCGCGCGGTTTGGCGCTTGGCTGAACGCTTGGCTTGGCGCTTGGCTTGGCGCTTGGCTTGGCGTTTTTTTTTACGCGTGGCTTGGCGTTTGGTTTGCTGCTTGGCTTGGCGCTTGGCTTGGCTCTTTTTTTGGCGCTTTTCTTAGCGCGTGGTTTGGCGCTTGGCTTGGCGCATGGCTTGGCGCTTGGCTTGGGGCTTGGCTTGGCGCTTTTCTTGGCGAGTGGCTAGTTGCTTGGCTTGGCGCAGGGCGTGGCGCTCTTCTTGGCGCGTTGGATGTCGCTTGGCTTGGCGCTTTTCTTGGCGCGTGGCTTGTCGCTTGGCTTGGCGTTTGGCTTGTCGCATGGCTTGGCGCTTGGCTTGGGGCTTGGCTTGGCGCTTTTCTTGGCGAGTGGCTAGTTGCTTGGCTTGGCGCAGGGCGTGGCGCTTTTCTTAGCGCGTGGGTTGTCGCTTGGCTTGGCGCTTTTCTTGGCGCCTGGCTTGTCGCTTGGCTTGGCGTTTGTCTGGTCGCTTGGCTTGGCGCTTGGCTTGGCGAGTGGCTTGGCGCTTAGCTTGGCGCTTTCTTGGCGCGTGGCTTGTCGCTTGGCGTTTTTCTTGGTGGGTGGCTTGGCGCTTGGCGTAGCGCGTGGTTTGGCGCTTTTCTTGTTGCGTGGCTTGGCGCGTGGTTTGTCGCTTGGTTTGGCGCTCTACTTGGCGCGTGGCTTAGCGCTTTGCTTGGCGCGTGGCTTGGCGCTTGGCTTGGCGCTTTTCTTGGCGCGTGGCTTGTCGCTTGGGTTGGCGCTTTTCTTGGCGCGTGGCTTGTCGCTTGGCTTGGCGTTGGCCTTGGCGCATGGCTTGGTGCTTTTCTTGGCGCGTGGCTTGGCACTTGGCTTGGCGCTTGGCTTGGCGCTTGGCTTGGCGCTTGGCTTGGCGCATGGTTTGGCGCTTTCCTTGGCGCGTGGCTTGGCGCTTGGCTGGGCGCTTTGCTTGGGGCTTGGCTTAGCGCTTGGCTTGACGCTTTTCTTGGGGCGTGGCTTGGCGCGTGATTTGGCGCTTGGCTTAGCGCTTTTCTTGGCGCGTGGCTTGGCGTTTGGCTTGCTGCTTGGCTTGGCGCTTGGCTTGGCGCTTGGCTAGACGCTTGGATTGGCGCTTTCTTGGCGCGTGGTTTGTCGCTTAGCTTGGCGCTTTCTTGGAGCGTGGCTTGGCACTTGGTTTGGCGCTTGGCTTGGCGCTTGGCTTGGCGCTTGGTTTGGTACTTTTGTTGGCGCGTTGCTTGTCGCTTCGCTTGGCTCTTGGCTGGACGCTTGGCTTGGCGCTGTCTTGGCGTGTGGCTTGTCGCTTGGCTTGGCGCGTGGCTTGGCGCTTGGCTGGACGCTTGGCTTGGCGCTGTCTTGGCGCGTGGCTTGTCGCTTGGCTTGGCGCTTTCTTGGCGAATGGTTTGTCGCTTGGCTTAACGCTTTTCTTAGTGCGCGACTTGGCGTTTGGCTTGGAGCATGGTTTGGCGCTCTTTTTGGTGCGTGGCTTGGCGCTTGGTTGAACGCTTGGCTTGGCGCTTATCTTGGCGCTTGGCTTGGCGCTCTTCTTGGTGCGTGGCTTGGCGCTTGGCTTGGCGCTTGGTTTGGCGCTTTTGTTGGCGCGTTGCTTGTCGCTTCGCTTGGCTCTTGGCTGGACGCTTGGCTTGGCGCTGTCTTGGCGTGTGGCTTGTCGCTTGGCTTGGCGCGTGGCTTGGCGCTTGGCTGGACGCTTGGCTTGGCGCTTGGCTTGGCGCTTGGCTTAGCGCTTGGCTTGGCGCTTGGCTTGGCGCTTTTTTTGACGAGTGGCTTGGCGTTTGGCTTGCTGCTTGGCTTGGCGCTTGGCTTGGCGCTTGGCTTGGCGCTTTTTTTGGCGCTTTTCTTGGCGCGTGGTTTGGCGTTTGGTTTGGCGCATGGCTTGGCGCTTGGCTTGGCGCTTGGCTTGGCGCTTTTCTTGGCGAGTGGCTAGTCGCTTGGCTTGGCGCATGGCGTGGCGCTTTTCTTGGCGCGTGGCTTGGCGCTTGGCTTGGCGCTTGGCTTGGCGCTTTTCTTGGCGCGTGGCTTGTCGCTTGGCTTGGCGTTTGGCTTGTCGCATGGCTTGGCGCTTGGCTTGGGGCTTGGCTTGGCGCTTTTCTTGGCGAGTGGCTAGTTGCTTGGCTTGGCGCAGGGCGTGGCGCTTTTCTTGGCGCTTGGCTAGGCGCTTGGCTTGGCGCTTGGGTTGGCGCTGGGCTTGGCGCTTTTCTTGGCGCGTGGCTTGTCGCATGCCTTGGCGCTTTTCTTGGCGCGTGGCTTGTCGCTTGGCTTGGCGTTTGGCTTGGCGCATGGCTTGGCGCTCTTCTTGGCGCGTGGCTTGTTGTTTGTCTGGGCGCTTGGCTTGGCGCTTGGCTTGGCGCTTTTGTTGCCGCGTTGCTTGGCGCTTGGCTAAGCGCTTTTTTTGGCGCGTGATTTGTCGCTTGGTTTGGCGCTTTTCTTGGCGCGTGGCTTAGCGCTTGGCTTGGCGCTTTTCTTGGCGCATGGCTTGGCGCTCTTCTTGGCGCGTGGCTTGGCATTTGGCTTGGCGCTTCGCTTGGCGCTTGGCTTGGCGCTTTTGTTGGCGCGTTGCCTGGCGCTTGGCTAAGCGCTTTTTTTGGCGCGTGATTTGTCGCTTGGTTTGGCGCTTTTCTTGGCGCGTGGCTTAGCGCTTGGCTTGGCGCTCTTCTTGGCGAGTGGCTTGGCATTTGGCTTGGCGCTTGGCTTGGCGCTTGTCTTGGCGCTCTTCTTGGCGCGTGGCTTAGCGCTTGGCTTGGCGCTCTTCTTGGCGCGTGGCTTGGCATTTGGCTTGGCGCTTGGCTTAGCGTTTGTCTGGGCGCTTGGCTTGGCGCTTGGCTTGGCTCTTGGCTTGGTGCTTAGCTTGGCAGTTTCTTGACGCGTGGCTTGTCGCTTGTCCCTTTTCTTAGCGGGTGGCTTGGCACTTGGCTTGGCGCTTGGCTTGGCGCTTGGCTTGGCGCTTGGCTTGGCGCTTGGTTTGGCGCTTTTGTTGGCGCGTTGCTTGTCGCTTCGCTTGGCTCTTGGCTGGACGCTTGGCTTGGCGCTGTCTTGGCGTGTGGCTTGTCGCTTGGCTTGGCGCGTGGCTTGGCGCTTGGCTGGACGCTTGGCTTGGCGCTTGGCTTGGCGCTTGGCTTAGCGCTTGGCTTGGCGCTTGGCTTGGCTCTTTTTTTGACGAGTGGCTTGGCGTTTGGCTTGCTGCTTGGCTTGGCGCTTGGCTTGGCGCTTGGCTTGGCGCTTTTTTTGGCGCTTTTCTTGGCGCGTGGTTTGGCGTTTGGTTTGGCGCATGGCTTGGCGCTTGGCTTGGCGCTTGGCTTGGCGCTTTTCTTGGCGAGTGGCTAGTCGCTTGGCTTGGCGCATGGCGTGGCGCTTTTCTTGGCGCGTGGCTTGGCGCTTGGCTTGGCGCTTGGCTTGGCGCTTTTCTTGGCGCGTGGCTTGTCGCTTGGCTTGGCGTTTGGCTTGTCGCATGGCTTGGCGCTTGGCTTGGGGCTTGGCTTGGCGCTTTTCTTGGCGAGTGGCTAGTTGCTTGGCTTGGCGCAGGGCGTGGCGCTTTTCTTAGCGCGTGGGTTGTCGCTTGGCTTGGCGCTTTTCTTGGCGCCTGGCTTGTCGCTTGGCTTGGCGTTTGTCTGGTCGCTTGGCTTGGCGCTTGGCTTGGCGTTTGTCTGGGCGCTTGGCTTGGCGCTTGGCTTGGCTCTTGGCTTGGTGCTTAGCTTGGCGGTTTCTTGACGCGTGGCTTGTCGCTTGTCCCTTTTCTTAGCGGGTGGCTTGGCACTTGGCTTGGCGCTTGGCTTGGCGCTTGGCTTGGCGCTTGGCTTGGCGCTTGGTTTGGCGCTTTTGTTGGCGCGTTGCTTGTCGCTTCGCTTGGCTCTTGGCTGGACGCTTGGCTTGGCGCTGTCTTGGCGTGTGGCTTGTCGCTTGGCTTGGCGCGTGGCTTGGCGCTTGGCTGGACGCTTGGCTTGGCGCTTGGCTTGGCGCTTGGCTTGGCGCTTTTTTTGGCGCTTTTCTTGGCGCGTGGTTTGGCGTTTGGTTTGGCGCATGGCTTGGCGCTTGGCTTGGCGCTTGGCTTGGCGCTTTTTTTGGCGCTTTTCTTGGCGCGTGGTTTGGCGTTTGGTTTGGCGCATGGCTTGGCGCTTGGCTTGGCGCTTGGCTTGGCGCTTTTCTTGGCGAGTGGCTAGTCGCTTGGCTTGGCGCATGGCGTGGCGCTTTTCTTGGCGCGTGGCTTGGCGCTTGGCTTGGCGCTTGGCTTGGCGCTTTTCTTGGCGCGTGGCTTGTCGCTTGGCTTGGCGTTTGGCTTGTCGCATGGCTTGGCGCTTGGCTTGGGGCTTGGCTTGGCGCTTTTCTTGGCGAGTGGCTAGTTGCTTGGCTTGGCGCAGGGCGTGGCGCTTTTCTTGGCGCTTGGCTAGGCGCTTGGCTTGGCGCTTGGGTTGGCGCTGGGCTTGGCGCTTTTCTTGGCGCGTGGCTTGTCGCATGCCTTGGCGCTTTTCTTGGCGCGTGGCTTGTCGCTTGGCTTGGCGTTTGGCTTGGCGCATGGCTTGGCGCTCTTCTTGGCGCGTGGCTTGTTGTTTGTCTGGGCGCTTGGCTTGGCGCTTGGCTTGGCGCTTTTGTTGCCGCGTTGCTTGGCGCTTGGCTAAGCGCTTTTTTTGGCGCGTGATTAGTCGCTTGGTTTGGCGCTTTTCTTGGCGCGTGGCTTAGCGCTTGGCTTGGCGCTTTTCTTGGCGCATGGCTTGGCGCTCTTCTTGGCGCGTGGCTTGGCATTTGGCTTGGCGCTTCGCTTGGCGCTTGGCTTGGCGCTTTTGTTGGCGCGTTGCCTGGCGCTTGGCTAAGCGCTTTTTTTGGCGCGTGATTTGTCGCTTGGTTTGGCGCTTTTCTTGGCGCGTGGCTTAGCGCTTGGCTTGGCGCTCTTCTTGGCGCGTGGCTTGGCATTTGGCTTGGCGCTTGGCTTGGCGCTTGTCTTGGCGCTCTTCTTGGCGCGTGGCTTAGCGCTTGGCTTGGCGCTCTTCTTGGCGCGTGGCTTGGCATTTGGCTTGGCGCTTGGCTTAGCGTTTGTCTGGGCGCTTGGCTTGGCGCTTGGCTTGGCTCTTGGCTTGGTGCTTAGCTTGGCGGTTTCTTGACGCGTGGCTTGTCGCTTGTCCCTTTTCTTAGCGGGTGGCTTGGCACTTGGCTTGGCGCTTGGCTTGGCGCTTGGCTTGGCGCTTGGCTTGGCGCTTGGTTTGGCGCTTTTGTTGGCGCGTTGCTTGTCGCTTCGCTTGGCTCTTGGCTGGACGCTTGGCTTGGCGCTGTCTTGGCGTGTGGCTTGTCGCTTGGCTTGGCGCGTGGCTTGGCGCTTGGCTGGACGCTTGGCTTGGCGCTTGGCTTGGCGCTTGGCTTAGCGCTTGGCTTGGCGCTTGGCTTGGCTCTTTTTTTGACGAGTGGCTTGGCGTTTGGCTTGCTGCTTGGCTTGGCGCTTGGCTTGGCGCTTGGCTTGGCGCTTTTTTTGGCGCTTTTCTTGGCGCGTGGTTTGGCGTTTGGTTTGGCGCATGGCTTGGCGCTTGGCTTGGCGCTTGGCTTGGCGCTTTTCTTGGCGAGTGGCTAGTCGCTTGGCTTGGCGCATGGCGTGGCGCTTTTCTTGGCGCGTGGCTTGGCGCTTGACTTGGCGCTTGGCTTGGCGCTTTTCTTGGCGCGTGGCTTGTCGCTTGGCTTGGCGTTTGGCTTGTCGCATGGCTTGGCGCTTGGCTTGGGGCTTGGCTTGGCGCTTTTCTTGGCGAGTGGCTAGTTGCTTGGCTTGGCGCAGGGCGTGGCGCTTTTCTTAGCGCGTGGGTTGTCGCTTGGCTTGGCCCTTTTCTTGGCGCCTGGCTTGTCGCTTGGCTTGGCGTTTGTCTGGTCGCTTGGCTTGGCGCTTGGCTTGGCGTTTGTCTGGGCGCTTGGCTTGGCGCTTGGCTTGGCTCTTGGCTTGGTGCTTAGCTTGGCGGTTTCTTGACGCGTGGCTTGTCGCTTGTCCCTTTTCTTAGCGGGTGGCTTGGCACTTGGCTTGGCGCTTGGCTTGGCGCTTGGCTTGGCGCTTGGCTTGGCGCTTGGTTTGGCGCTTTTGTTGGCGCGTTGCCTGTCGCTTCGCTTGGCTCTTGGCTGGACGCTTGGCTTGGCGCTGTCTTGGCGTGTGGCTTGTCGCTTGGCTTGGCGCGTGGCTTGGCGCTTGGCTGGACGCTTGGCTTGGCGCTTGGCTTGGCGCTTGGCTTGGCGCTTTTTTTGGCGCTTTTCTTGGCGCGTGGTTTGGCGTTTGGTTTGGCGCATGGCTTGGCGCTTGGCTTGGCGCTTGGCTTGGCGCTTTTTTTGGCGCTTTTCTTGGCGCGTGGTTTGGCGTTTGGTTTGGCGCATGGCTTGGCGCTTGGCTTGGCGCTTGGCTTGGCGCTTTTCTTGGCGAGTGGCTAGTCGCTTGGCTTGGCGCATGGCGTGGCGCTTTTCTTGGCGCGTGGCTTGGCGCTTGGCTTGGCGCTTGGCTTGGCGCTTTTCTTGGCGCGTGGCTTGTCGCTTGGCTTGGCGTTTGGCTTGTCGCATGGCTTGGCGCTTGGCTTGGGGCTTGGCTTGGCGCTTTTCTTGGCGAGTGGCTAGTTGCTTGGCTTGGCGCAGGGCGTGGCGCTTTTCTTGGCGCTTGGCTAGGCGCTTGGCTTGGCGCTTGGGTTGGCGCTGGGCTTGGCGCTTTTCTTGGCGCGTGGCTTGTCGCATGCCTTGGCGCTTTTCTTGGCGCGTGGCTTGTCGCTTGGCTTGGCGTTTGGCTTGGCGCATGGCTTGGCGCTCCTCTTGGCGCGTGGCTTGTTGTTTGTCTGGGCGCTTGGCTTGGCGCTTGGCTTGGCGCTTTTGTTGCCGCGTTGCTTGGCGCTTGGCTAAGCGCTTTTTTTGGCGCGTGATTAGTCGCTTGGTTTGGCGCTTTTCTTGGCGCGTGGCTTAGCGCTTGGCTTGGCGCTTTTCTTGGCGCATGGCTTGGCGCTCTTCTTGGCGCGTGGCTTGGCATTTGGCTTGGCGCTTCGCTTGGCGCTTGGCTTGGCGCTTTTGTTGGCGCGTTGCCTGGCGCTTGGCTAAGCGCTTTTTTTGGCGCGTGATTTGTCGCTTGGTTTGGCGCTTTTCTTGGCGCGTGGCTTAGCGCTTGGCTTGGCGCTCTTCTTGGCGCGTGGCTTGGCATTTGGCTTGGCGCTTGGCTTGGCGCTTGTCTTGGCGCTCTTCTTGGCGCGTGGCTTAGCGCTTGGCTTGGCGCTCTTCTTGGCGCGTGGCTTGGCATTTGGCTTGGCGCTTGGCTTAGCGTTTGTCTGGGCGCTTGGCTTGGCGCTTGGCTTGGCTCTTGGCTTGGTGCTTAGCTTGGCGGTTTCTTGACGCGTGGCTTGTCGCTTGTCCCTTTTCTTAGCGGGTGGCTTGGCACTTGGCTTGGCGCTTGGCTTGGCGCTTGGCTTGGCGCTTGGCTTGGCGCTTGGCTTGGCGCTTGGTTTGGCGCTTTTGTTGGCGCGTTGCTTGTCGCTTCGCTTGGCTCTTGGCTGGACGCTTGGCTTGGCGCTGTCTTGGCGTGTGGCTTGTCGCTTGGCTTGGCGCGTGGCTTGGCGCTTGGCTGGACGCTTGGCTTGGCGCTTGGCTTGGCGCTTGGCTTAGCGCTTGGCTTGGCGCTTGGCTTGGCTCTTTTTTTGACGAGTGGCTTGGCGTTTGGCTTGCTGCTTGGCTTGGCGCTTGGCTTGGCGCTTGGCTTGGCGCTTTTTTTGGCGCTTTTCTTGGCGCGTGGTTTGGCGTTTGGTTTGGCGCATGGCTTGGCGCTTGGCTTGGCGCTTGGCTTGGCGCTTTTCTTGGCGAGTGGCTAGTCGCTTGGCTTGGCGCATGGCGTGGCGCTTTTCTTGGCGCGTGGCTTGGCGCTTGGCTTGGCGCTTGGCTTGGCGCTTTTCTTGGCGCGTGGCTTGTCGCTTGGCTTGGCGTTTGGCTTGTCGCATGGCTTGGCGCTTGGCTTGGGGCTTGGCTTGGCGCTTTTCTTGGCGAGTGGCTAGTTGCTTGGCTTGGCGCAGGGCGTGGCGCTTTTCTTAGCGCGTGGGTTGTCGCTTGGCTTGGCGCTTTTCTTGGCGCCTGGCTTGTCGCTTGGCTTGGCGTTTGTCTGGTCGCTTGGCTTGGCGCTTGGCTTGGCGAGTGGCTTGGCGCTTAGCTTGGCGCTTTCTTGGCGCGTGGCTTGTCGCTTGGCGTTTTTCTTGGTGGGTGGCTTGGCACTTGGCTTGGCGCTTGGCGTAGCGCGTGGTTTGGCGCTTTTCTTGTTGCGTGGCTTGGCGCGTGGTTTGTCGCTTGGTTTGGCGCTCTTCTTGGCGCGTGGCTTAGCGCTTTGCTTGGCGCGTGGCTTGGCGCTTGGCTTGGCGCTTTTCTTGGCGCGTGGCTTGTCGCTTGGGTTGGCGCTTTTCTTGGCGAGTGGCTTGTCGCTTGGCTTGGCGTTGGGCTTGGCGCATGGCTTGGCGCTTTTCTCGGCGCGTGGCTTGTCGCTTGGGTTGGCGCTTTTCTTGGCGCGTGGCTTGTCGCTTGGCTTGGCGTTGGGCTTGGCGCATGGCTTGGTGCTTTTCTTGGCGCGTGGCTTGGCACTTGGCTTGGCGCTTGGCTTGGCGCTCGGCTTGGCGCATGGTTTGGCGCTTTCCTTGGCGCGTGGCTTGGCGCTTGGCTGGGCGCTTTGCTTGGGGCTTGGCTTAGCGCTTGGCTTGACGCTTTTCTTGGGGCGTGGCTTGGCGCGTAATTTGGCGCTTGGCTTAGCGCTTTTCTTGGCGCGTGGCTTGGCGTTTGGCTTGCTGCTTGGCTTGGCGCTTGGCTTGGCGCTTGGCTAGACGCTTGGCTTGGCGCTTTCTTGGCGCGTGGTTTGTCGCTTAGCTTGGCGCTTTCTTGGAGCGTGGCTTGGCACTTGGTTTGGCGCTTGGCTTGGCGCTTGGCTTGGCGCTTGGTTTGGCGCTTTTGTTGGCGCGTTGCTTGTCGCTTTGCTTGGCTCTTGGCTGGACGCTTGGCTAGACGCTTGGCTTGGCGCTTTCTTGGCGCGTGGTTTGTCGCTTAGCTTGGCGCTTTCTTGGAGCGTGGCTTGGCACTTGGTTTGGCGCGTGGTTTGTCGCTTGGCTTGGCGCTTTTTTGGCGAATGGTTTGTCGCTTGGCTTAACGCTTTTCTTAGTGCGCGACTTGGCGCTTGGCTTGGCGCATGGCTTGGCGCTCTCCTTGGTGCGTGGCTTGGTGCTTGGCTTGGCGCTTGGCTTAGCGTTTGGCTTGGAGCATGGTTTGGCGCTCTTCTTGGTGCGTGGCTTGGCGTTTGGCTGGGCGCTTATCTTGGCGCTTATCTTGGCGCTTGGCTTGGCGCTCTTCTTGGTGCGTGGCTTGGCGCTTGGCTTGACGCTTGGTTTGGCGCTTTTGTTGGCGCGTTGCTTGTCGCTTCGCTTGGCTTTTGGCTGGACGCTTGGCTTGGCGCTGTCTTGGCGTGTGGCTTGTCGCTTGGCTTGGTGCGTTGCTTGTCGCTTCGCATGGCTCTTGGCTGGACGCTTGGCTTGGCGCTGTCTTGGCGTGTGGCTTGTCGCTTGGCTTGGCGCGTGGCTTGGCGCTTGGCTGGACGCTTGGCTTGGCGCTGTCTTGGCGCGTGGCTTGTCGCTTGGCTTGGCGCTTTCTTGGCGAATGGTTTGTCGCTTGGCTTAACGCTTTTCTTAGTGCGCGACTTGGCGCTTGGCTTGGCGCATGGCTTGGCGCTCTCCTTGGTGCGTGGCTTGGTGCTTGGCTTGGCGCTTGGCTTAGCGTTTGGCTTGGAGCATGGTTTGGCGCTCTTTTTGGTGCGTGGCTTGGCGCTTGGCTGGGCGCTTGGCTTGGCGCTTATCTTGGCGCTTGGCTTGGCGCTCTTCTTGGTGCGTGGCTTGGCGCTTGGCTTGGCGCTTGGTTTGGCGCTTTTGTTGGCGCGTTGCTTGTCGCTTCGCTTGGCTCTTGGCTGGACGCTTGGCTTGGCGCTGTCTTGGCGTGTGGCTTGTCGCTTGGCTTGGCGCGTGGCTTGGCGCTTGGCTGGACGCTTGGCTTGGCGCTTGGCTTGGCGCTTGGCTTAGCGCTTGGCTTGGCGCTTGGCTTGGCGCTTTTTTTGACGAGTGGCTTGGCGTTTGGCTTGCTGCTTGGCTTGGCGCTTGGCTTGGCGCTTGGCTTGGCGCTTTTTTTGGCGCTTTTCTTGGCGCGTGGTTTGGCGTTTGGTTTGGCGCATGGCTTGGCGCTTGGCTTGGCGCTTGGCTTGGCGCTTTTCTTGGCGAGTGCCTAGTCGCTTGGCTTGGCGCATGGCGTGGCGCTTTTCTTGGCGCGTGGCTTGGCGCTTGGCTTGGCGCTTGGCTTGGCGCTTTTCTTGGCGCGTGGCTTGTCGCTTGGCTTGGCGTTTGGCTTGTCGCATGGCTTGGCGCTTGGCTTGGGGCTTGGCTTGGCGCTTTTCTTGGCGAGTGGCTAGTTGCTTGGCTTGGCGCAGGGCGTGGCGCTTTTCTTGGCGCTTGGCTAGGCGCTTGGCTTGGCGCTTGGGTTGGCGCTGGGCTTGGCGCTTTTCTTGGCGCGTGGCTTGTCGCATGCCTTGGCGCTTTTCTTGGCGCGTGGCTTGTCGCTTGGCTTGGCGTTTGGCTTGGCGCATGGCTTGGCGCTCTTCTTGGCGCGTGGCTTGTTGTTTGTCTGGGCGCTTGGCTTGGCGCTTGGCTTGGCGCTTTTGTTGCCGCGTTGCTTGGCGCTTGGCTAAGCGCTTTTTTTGGCGCGTAATTTGTCGCTTGGTTTGGCGCTTTTCTTGGCGCGTGGCTTAGCGCTTGGCTTGGCGCTTTTCTTGGCGCATGGCTTGGCGCTCTTCTTGGCGCGTGGCTTGGCATTTGGCTTGGCGCTTCGCTTGGCGCTTGGCTTGGCGCTTTTGTTGGCGCGTTGCCTGGCGCTTGGCTAAGCGCTTTTTTTGGCGCGTGATTTGTCGCTTGGTTTGGCGCTTTTCTTGGCGCGTGGCTTAGCGCTTGGCTTGGCGCTCTTCTTGGCGCGTGGCTTGGCATTTGGCTTGGCTCTTGGCTTGGCGCTTGTCTTGGCGCTCTTCTTGGCGCGTGGCTTAGCGCTTGGCTTGGCGCTCTTCTTGGCGCGTGGCTTGGCATTTGGCTTGGCGCTTGGTTTGGCGCTTTTGTTGGCGCGTTGCTTGTCGCTTCGCTTGGATCTTGGCTGGACGCTTGGCTTGGCGCTGTCTTGGCGTGTGGCTTGTCGCTTGGCTTGGCGCGTGGCTTGGCGCTTGGCTGGACGCTTGGCTTGGCGCTTGGCTTGGCGCTTGGCTTAGCGCTTGGCTTGGCGCTTGGCTTGGCGCTTTTTTTGACGAGTGGCTTGGCGTTTGGCTTGCTGCTTGGCTTGGCGCTTGGCTTGGCGCTTTTTTTGGCGCTTTTCTTGGCGCGTGGTTTGGCGTTTGGTTTGGCGCATGGCTTGGCGCTTGGCTTGGCGCTTGGCTTGGCGCTTTTCTTGGCGAGTGGCTAGTCGCTTGGCTTGGCGCATGGCGTGGCGCTTTTCTTGGCGCGTGGCTTGGCGCTTGGCTTGGCGCTTGGTTTGGCGCTTTTCTTGGCGCGTGGCTTGTCGCTTGGCTTGGCGTTTGGCTTGTCGCATGGCTTGGCGCTTGGCTTGGGGCTTGGCTTGGCGCTTTTCTTGGCGAGTGGCTAGTTGCTTGGCTTGGCGCAGGGCGTGGCGCTTTTCTTAGCGCGTGGGTTGTCGCTTGGCTTGGCGCTTTTCTTGGCGCCTGGCTTGTCGCTTGGCTTGGCGTTTGTCTGGTCGCTTGGCTTGGCGCTTGGCTTGGCGAGTGGCTTGGCGCTTAGCTTGGCGCTTTCTTGGCGCGTGGCTTGTCGCTTGGCGTTTTTCTTGGTGGGTGGCTTGGCACTTGGCTTGGCGCTTGGCGTAGCGCGTGGTTTGGCGCTTTTCTTGTTGCGTGGCTTGGCGCGTGGTTTGTCGCTTGGTTTGGCGCTCTTCTTGGCGCGTGGCTTAGCGCTTTGCTTGGCGCGTGGCTTGGCGCTTGGCTTGGCGCTTTTCTTGGCGCGTGGCTTGTCGCTTGGGTTGGCGCTTTTCTTGGCGAGTGGCTTGTCGCTTGGCTTGGCGTTGGGCTTGGCGCATGGCTTGGCGCTTTTCTTGGCGCGTGGCTTGTCGCTTGGGTTGGCGCTTTTCTTGTCGCGTGGCTTGTCACTTGGCTTGGCGTTGGGCTTGGCGCATGGCTTGGTGCTTTTCTTGGCGCGTGGCTTGGCACTTGGCTTGGCGCTTGGCTTGGCGCTCGGCTTGGCGCATGGTTTGGCGCTTTCCTTGGCGCGTGGCTTGGCGCTTGGCTGGGCGCTTTGCTTGGGGCTTGGCTTAGCACTTGGCTTGACGCTTTTCTTGGGGCGTGGCTTGGCGCGTAATTTGGCGCTTGGCTTAGCGCTTTTCTTGGCGCGTGGCTTGGCGTTTGGCTTGCTGCTTGGCTTGGCGCTTGGCTTGGCGCTTGGCTAGACGCTTGGCTTGGCGCTTTCTTGGCGCGTGGTTTGTCGCTTAGCTTGGCGCTTTCTTGGAGCGTGGCTTGGCACTTGGTTTGGCGCTTGGTTTGGCGCTTGGCTTGGCGCTTGGTTTGGCGCTTTTGTTGGCGCGTTGCTTGTCGCTTCGCTTGGCTCTTGGCTGGACGCTTGGCTTGGCGCTGTCTTGGCGTGTGGATTGTCGCTTGGCTTGGCGCGTGGCTTGGCGCTTGGCTGGACGCTTGGCCTGGCGCTGCCTTGGCGCTTGGCTTGTCGCTTGGCTTGGCGCTTTCTTGGCGAATGGTTTGTCGCTTGGCTTAACGCTTTTCTTAGTGCGCGACTTGGCGCTTGGCTTGGCGCATGGCTTGGCGCTCTCCTTGGTGCGTGGCTTGGTGCTTGGCTTGGCGCTTGGCTTAGCGTTTGGCTTGGAGCATGGCTTGGCGCTCTTCTTGGTGCGTGGCTTGGCGCTTGGCTGGGCGCTTGGCTTGGCGCTTATCTTGGCGCTTGGCTTGGCGCTCTTCTTGGTGCGTGGCTTGGCGCTTGGCTTGACGCTTGCTTTGGCGCTTTTGTTGGCGCGTTGCTTGTCGCTTCGCTTGGCTTTTGGCTGGACGCTTGGCTTGGCGCTGTCTTGGCGTGTGGCTTGTCGCTTGGCTTGGTGCGTGGCTTGGCGCTTGGCTGGACGCTTGGCTTGGCGCTTGGCTTGGCGCTTGGCTTAGCGCTTGGCTTGGCGCTTTTTTTGGCGCTTTTCTTGGCGCGTGGTTTGGCGTTTGGTTTGGCGCATGGCTTGGCGCTTGGCTTGGCGCTTGGCTTGGCGCTTTTTTTGGCGCTTTTCTTGGCGCGTGGTTTGGCGTTTGGTTTGGCGCATGGCTTGGCGCTTGGCTTGGCGCTTGGCTTGGCGCTTTTTTTGACGAGTGGCTTGGCGTTTGGCTTGCTGCTTGGCTTGGCGCTTGGCTTGGCGCTTGGCTTGGCGCTTTTTTTGGCGCTTTTCTTGGCGCGTGGTTTGGCGTTTGGTTTGGCGCATGGCTTGGCGCTTGGCTTGGCGCTTGGCTTGGCGCTTTTCTTGGCGAGTGGCTAGTCGCTCGGCTTGGCGCATGGCGTGGCGCTTTTCTTGGCGCGTGGCTTGGCGCTTGGCTTGGCGCTTGGCTTGGCGCTGGGCTTGGCGCGTTTCTTGGCGGGTGGCTTGGTGCGCTGTTTGGCGCTTGGCTGAACGCTTAGCTTGGCGCTTGGCTCAGCGCTTGGCTTGGCGCTTGGCTTGGCGCTATTTTTGACGAGTGGCTTATCGTTTGGCTTGCTGCTTGCCTTGGCGGTTGGCTTGGCGCTTTTTTTGGCGCTTTTCTTGGCGCGTGGTTTGGCGTTTGGCTTGGCGCATATCTTGGCGCTTAGCTAGGCGCTTGGCTTGGCGCTTGGGTTGGCGCTGGGCTTGCCGCTTTTCTTGGCGCGTGGCTTGTCGCATGCCTTGGCGCTTTTCTTGGCGCATGGCTTGGCGCTCTTCTTGGCGCGTGGCTTGTTGTTTGTCTGGGCGCTTGGCTTGGCGCTTGGCTTGGCATTTTGTTGCCGCGTTGCTTGGCGCTTGGCTAAGCGCTTTTTTTGGCGCGTGATTTGTCGCTTGGTTTGGCGCTTTTCTTGGCGCGTGGCTTAGCGCTTGGCTTGGCGCTTTTCTTGGCGCATGGCTTGGCGCTCTTCTTGGCGCGTGGCTTGGCATTTGGCTTGGCGCTTCGTTTGGCGCTTGGCTTGGCGCTTTTGTTGGCGCTTTTCTTGGCGCATGGCTTGGCGCTCTTCTTGGCGCGTGGCTTGGCATTTGGCTTGGCGCTTCGCTTGGCGCTGGGCTTGGCGCTTTTCTTGGCGCGTGGCTTGTCGCATGCCTTGGCGCTTTTCTTGGCGCTGGCTTGTCGCTTGGCTTGGCGTTTGGCTTGGCGCATGGCTTGGCGCTCTTCTTGGCGCGTGGCTTGTTGTTTGTCTGGGCGCTTGGCTTTTCGCTTGGCTTGGCATTTTTGTTGCCGCGTTGCTTGGCGCTTGGCTAAGCGCTTTTTTTGGCGCGTGATTTGTCGCTTGGTTTGGCGCTCTTCTTGGCGCGTGGCTTAGCGCTTGGCTTGGCGCTCTTCTTGGCGCGTGGCTTGGCATTTGGCTTGGCGCTTGGCTTGGCGCTTGTCTTGGCGCTCTTCTTGGCGCGTGGCTTAGCGCTTGGCTTGGCGCTCTTCTTGGCGCGTGGCTTGGCATTTGGCTTGGCGCTTGGCTTAGCGTTTGTCTGGGCGCTTGGCTTGGCGCTTGGCTTGGCTCTTAGCTTGGTGCTTAGCTTGGCGGTTTCTTGACGCGTGGCTTGTCGCTTGTCCCTTTTCTTAGCGGGTGGCTTGGCACTTGGCTTGGCGCTTGGCTTGGCGCTTGGCTTGGCGCTTGGTTTGGCGCTTGGCTTAGCGCTTGGCTTTACGCTCTTATTGAAGCGTGGCTTGGCGCGTGGTTTGGCGATTAACTTAGCGCTTTTTTTGGCGCGTGGCTTGGCGTTTGGCTTGCTGCTTGGCTTGGCGCTTGGCTTGGCGCTTGGTTTGCTGCTTGGCTTAGCGCGTGGCTTGGCGCTTGGCTAGGCGCTTGGCTTGGCGCTTGGCTTGGCGCTTGGCTTGGCGCTTGGCTTGCTGCTTGGCTTGGCGCTTGGCTTGGCGCTTGGCTTGCTGCTTGGCTTAGCGCGTGGCTTGGCGCTTGGCTTGGCGCTTTTCTTGGAGCGTAGCTTGTCGCTTGGCTTGGTGCTTTTCTTGGCGCGTGGCTTGGCACTTGGCTTGACGCTTTGCTTGGCGCTTGGCTTGGCGCTTGGTTTGGCGCTTGGCTTGGCGCTTGGCTTGGCGCCTGGTTTGGCGCTTGGTTTGGCGCTTAGCTTGGCGCTTGGCTTGGCGCTTGGTTTGGCGCTTGGCTTGGCGCGTGGCTTGGCACTTGGCTTGACGCTTAGCTTGGCGCTTGGCTTGGCGCTTGGTTTGGCGCTTGGCTTGGCGCTTGGCTTGGCGCGGGGTTTGGCGCTTGGCTTAGCGCTTTTCTTGGCGCGTGGCTTGGCGTTTGGCTTTTTGCTTTTCTTGGAGCATGGCTTGGCGCTCTCCTTGGCGCGTGGCTTGGCGCTTGGCTGGGCGCTTGGCTTGGCGCTTGGCTTAGCGCTTGGCTTTAAGCTCTTCTTGAAGCGTGGCTTGGCGCGTGGTTTGGCGATTGGCTTAGCGCCTTTCTTGGCGCGTGGCTTGGCGTTTGGCTTGCTGCTTGGCTTGGCGCTTGGCTTGGCGCTTGGTTTGGCGCTTGGCTTCGCGCTTGGCTTTACGCTCCTCTTGAAGCGTGGCTTGGCGCGTGGTTTGGCGCTTGGCTTAGCGCCTTTCTTGGCGCGTGGCTTGGCGTTTGGCTTGCTGCTTGGCTTAGCGCGTGGCTTGGCGCTTGGCTAGGCGCTTGGCTTGGCGCTTGGCTTGGCGCTTTTCTTGGAGCGTAGCTTGTCGCTTGGCTTGGTGCTTTTCTTGGCGCGTGGCTTGGCACTTGGCTTGGCGCTTGGCTTGGCGCTTGGCTTAGCGCTTGGCTTTACGCTCTTCTTGAAGCGTGGCTTGGCGCGTGGTTTGGCGCTTGGTTTAGCGCTCTTCTTGGCGCGTGGGTTGGCGTTTGGCTTGATGCTTGGCTTGGCGCATGGCTTGGCGTTCTCCTTGGCGCGTGGCTTGGCGCTTGGCTGGGCGCTTGGCTTGGCGCTTGGCTTAGCGCTTGGTTTGGCTCTTTCTTGGCTCGTGGCTTGTCGCTTAGCTTGGCGCTTTTTTGGAGCGTGGCTTGGCACTTGGTTTGGCGCTTGGCTTGGCGCTTGGCTTGGCGCTTGGCTTGGCGCTTTTGTTGGCGCGTTTCTAGGCGCTTGGTTGAGCGCTTGGCTGAGCGCTTGGCTTGGCGTTTGGATTGGCGCTTGGTTTGCCGCTCTCCTTGGAGCGTGGCTTGGCGCTTGGCTTGGCGCTTAACTTGGCGCTTTTTTTGGCGCGTGACTTGGCGCTTGGCTTGGCGCTTTCCCTGGCTCTTGGCTTGGTGATTTCTTTGGCGCTTGGCTTGGTGCTTGATTTGGCGCTTGCCTTAACGCTTGGCTTGGCGCTTGGTTTGGTGCTTGGCTTAACGCTTGGCTTAGCGCTTGGCTTAGCGCTTGGCTTAACGCTTGGCTTGGCTCTTGGTTTGGCGCTTGCCTTGGCGCTTGGCTTGGCGCTTGGTTTGGCGCTTGGCTTAACGCTTGGTTTGGCGCTCGGCTTGGCGCTTGGATTATCAGTTGGCTTGGCTCTTGTTTTGGCTGTTGGGTTGGCGCTTGGCTAGGAGTAGATAACCAATGTGACTTCTGGGACAAAACGCGTCACTGCGCAGGTCTTCTGCGCAGGTATTTTGCGGGAAATTCAAATTCTGCGCAGGTATTTGGCGGGAAATTCAAATTCTGCGCAGACCGCAAAAAGCATTGCGCAAGTGTGTGGTGGGGGAAAGGGTTACAGGTCCTCTGCGCAGGTCGTCTGCGCAGGTGTCGGGAGCCTGCGCCTGGGGCGGAGTCCTGGTTCGGGGCCCCCATGCTGCGCAGGTGTCGGTGTCGGGTGCCTGGGGCGGAGTCCTGGTTCGGGGCCCCCATGCTGCGCAGGTGTCGGTGTGCAGGTGTCTGTGTGCAGGGGGCGGGGGCCGGGGGCGAGGGCCGGGGGCGGGGGCCTGAAGCTGTTTTCAACCCTTTCGAAAATATATTATTATTACAGAAATGAGCACGAAGCGATAAGCTGATAAGAAACCGCAAGAGCTGATAAGGCGAGCGCGTGTAACCGCAAGAACTGATAAGGCTCCAAACTGTACATGATGTGCCATCTAGCGGTAATACGGCGGAATTAATTAATGAAATCAGATATTACGCGCCATCTGTGATCAAGCTCTGAAACCATGTAATACAGAAACCTGTAAAAATAACGACTTTCGTTCGGGCGAATTAACAGACTTAACTATTTTAAGCGCAATTGAGTTTTTTATTTAGCCCTAAAAAGGGCTGTTTTGTGTGTGTGTGTGTGTGTGTGTGTGTGTGTGTGTGTGGGTGTCTAATTCTCCTTGCTACACTGGCAACATGAGTGTACAATGGAACCGTCCGGGATGTTATGTACGTCGGGAAGGCTTCTCGAAGAATTCGAGTTTCCCGACGACATTTTCGATGGTTCCTGGGGCGGCAAAACGGACACGTCCTGTATTGATATGTGTCCATAATCAGGGGTATTGCCCGATGGAGCTGGTGGAACCCCTGTTCATTATTATCGAAGCGACCAACGTAAAAAGGTTTTAGTTGGAACCGGTTCCAACTCGCTTGGTACATGGTACCAGGCTTGATAAGCATAGCCTCCATGTCACAACCGGTTATTTTAATAAACAGAACACAACCACCAGGCCCATCTGGCAACCACACCTGTGTGAATCCAGGATACAAACGCTCAAACTGAGCCCCCACATCAACCCCATCGTCGCCATTGCCAATCACAATATGAGCGGTGCTCAACGAATAATCCATGTTGTGTGCTTGGAGAACAAGGAACAACTAAACTGTATGTGTTTGTAATAGAATGTCATAAGTTGGTAAACTGTTTATCAACGTGATAGAAACGCCTAATTAGAAGTAGATATCTCACCAAATATCCGCTAACAATTTATCGTGTTGGAAACCATAAACGGAAATCTCAACCGAGCATCCTGTTGCAAATATCGCAAAGTAAAACCTAGATAGTACTAATTAACCGAACATCCTGCTAAAAATATCTCGCAGGAAAACCATAATCTTGTGACTAAACCGAGCATCCTGTTGCTAATATCGCAAAGCAAAACCTAGATAGTACTAATTAACCGAGCATCCTGCTAAAAATATCTCGCAGGAAAACCATAATCGAACTAATTATTATTACAGAAATGAACACGAAGCGATAAGCCGATAAGAAACCACAAGAATTGATAAGGCGAGCGCGCTCGTAACCACAAGAACTAATAAGCGGTAAGCGGTTGGAATACATTTGTATATAAGATGAAGATTAATATATGGGAAAACCATTCGTCATCGTAGAGCAGAAGAGATGGCTGGTTTAACGCAACCCGCATCAGCTATGCTGAAATGTGTTGAAAAAATGCATAAAAATATTGTGAATGGTGGGTGTAAACGGAGGGAAGTGGAAATGTTAATAAAACACTGTAAATGTAATACTAAACTATTAAAAAAAGCTATTCGTGCGGAAAATTTAAATATTGGTGAGAAACGTCATCTGGAAACTATATGTGGACACATGAAACGGTATCAAAAAGTACTATGTAATCTTCATATCAACAAAACAGGTGCAGGGGTGAGAAAAGAAGCGCGAAGTGCTCAAATAGTGTGGGAGGAGATGGAGAATGCGTATAAATGCAGACTTCGGACCGGAGTGATTGTAAATTTAAAACAACCATTTTTACAAGATGCATTTTATTTATTCGCTTCACGCATAAAGAATGTGTATAAAAAACAGAAAACCGCTATGAAAGTGAACACAACATTTTGCAGGGAGTTTGTTAAAGAAACCAAGGACAATGTTATTACAGACTTGAAATATTTTAGCACGAAAAACAATGTAATTCTGCAAGAACATGTCGACAATCGCGCAATCTTAAATCAGTGGTATTTCGATAACGTGCAAGACTCTATTCTGAATCAATTAGAAGAATTTCAAGAACAAGAAAGCGGATGGGCGTTATCAGAGATTATATCATTAGCTGTAAATATAAATAGCTGTACTGTGTTCCATGCATCTTCGTACATCGAACTACCGCAATATATAAAAAAGAAGCATGCGTGTGTCAACGTGAAAAACGATGATCAGGCATGTTTTGCGTGGGCAATTGTATCCGCCCTACATCCAGATAATGTCCGAAGCGATAGAGTATCTTCGTATCCTCATTACTCGGATGTGTTGAATTGTGAAGGATTGGACTTCCCAGTGAAGATGACGCAAATTCCGAGGTTTGAAAAAAACAATCCAAACATATCAGTGAATGTGTATGTGTTAAACAGAAACAAATACGGAATTAGTGTGTGCCCCGCGCATCTAACTTCCGACAAGAAACAGAATCATGTGAACCTGCTTATGTTTACCGACCCCGCGAATATGATGGACACAAATCTCGATGAACTGATGGATGCAGACCCCGATGCTGTAGACCCCGAGTCCGAAGTAAATTACCACTACTGCTGGATTAAAGATTTAAGTAGACTTGTAAGTAGCCAGTTAACAATATGTAATCGTGCTAAGAAATATATATGCGATAGATGTCTGCATTATTTTTATAATCAGCAAAGGTTAGACGCCCACGAAATTGACTGTAAAAAATTGAACGAGTGTAAAATTAATCTCCCTCGGCCGGGCGAACTAACCTTCGCTAATTATAAATATCAGCAAACTGTACCATTTATTTTGTATAGCGATATAGAATGCGTATTAAATCCTGTAACTGAAAAGGTGGGGAGTAACACTGTAAAATATCAAAAACATCAAGCCTGCAGCATAGGTTATTATTAGCAATGTTCATATGATGATTCACTTTCACATTATAAATCATATACTGGCGCGGATTGCATGAAATGGTTCGGGAAAGAATTGTACGAAATGGGGTTAGAGTTAAACAAACATTTCAAGACCATAGTTCCAATGGAAGCACTAAATGAATTGCAAGAACGCAAATATCGGGAAGCAACACATTGTTATATTTGCACGAAACCTTTTAAGGATGATGATATCAAGGTAAAATATCATTGTCATTTCACCCGTAATTATAGAGGTCCGGCACATCAAAGCTGTAACCTAAATTATAAAATCGATCATGTAATACCGGTTGTTTACCATAACCTTAGTGGTTATGACAGTCATTTCTTAATCAAAGATGTCGTTACAGCCTTTCCGAGTAACATTTATGTTTTGCCTCAGAATAAAGAGTATATTTCCCGAGCAGACTGAATGTCTTATACAAATTGTTTTTTAAAGTTCTAATTGCTCGTTCGGCAATGGACGCTTTTTTAACACTATACGTGGAGTAATGGTTAAAAAAAAAATTTGACATTAATTGCGAAAAGTCTCTGTTGTAAAACTCTTTACCCTGATCGGTTTGCAAATTACTGGGTAAGCGACCTTGGGCCTGTTTTAAAATGTGTTTCAGCGATTTAACTATATCGACACCTTTTTTCGATTTAAGAGGCTGGGTCCACACGAATTTCGAATAACAATCAAGTACAACTAAAATGTACTTATAACCCTTATTGTCTCTAGCATATGGAATAAATTCGGCTAAATCAGCCTGCCATAAATCATCGAATCCTTTAATTATAACCCGTCTTCTAGGAAAATTTCTTCTCGCTTGTTTATGCAACTCCTCAACGACCTGTTTTTTAGACATTTAGTTCGTAATCTATATCACCCACGTCACCACTCGATATGTTTAATCGTGTTCGCAAAGCAGCGATGTTGTTATTAATAACATCTAATTGTGTAGTTATTTCTTTTATACAGTCATCGACAAAATTTTTGTTTACAGCATCATCACCGTTGACAGGATTAGATAGATTAGCAATACGTTTCCCTTGAGAATCAAAATTTAACCCGTCAATTTTTAAAAATTTGCTATGGGCCATTTCGGTATTTGCATTGCGCTTTGTTAATTCTGTTCTAATCAAACCCAATGTTTGCATGTGTGTTGTAGTACCAAGTTCACGAATTTTCTCGTCAATATAGTTTTTATTAGACGCATCCGTCCCCTCAATGGGGGTTTGTACATTAACTAACCTTTTTAAGTTACAATCATTCTTAGTGCTCAAATAATAGTTTAAATTAATGGCGTCGTAACTATCTTTAGGATCTGCGACATTAGTAATTCTTTGATTTCGTGCAACGAAACATTCTTTGTCAAGCATTAAAACGTTTTGTTTATTAACAGCATCACTACCATCAATCGGATTTGCTACGTTAGTTAACCTCTTTCCTTCTAGATCGAAATCGCCATTATCGGTTAACTTAAAACCTACACCAGGAGGGCTGATAACGTGTGAATGATGACGATACTGATGACGTCCGAACTTGTCAATACTCATGTTGATTGTCGCGATTTATACCGCATACACTTATTTTTATAGACTAACTAGAAAACGTTTACTTTTCGTGGGGTCTTTAATGTAACCGGCTTCGTACAATTCTTCTGCTATGGAAATGATTTCGTTACGATGTCCCGTATGACCGGCTTCTTTTTCAATCCATTTCAAATGCAGATCGTCAATTAATTCGTGTACATCATCCCAGTATCTAAATTCTACAGGTTTTCCTACTTCCTTGAATAGGCCCCTACCTGTGACACTCTTAATTCTGCGAGTAGTGGTGCTGCTGCTGCTGCTGCTGGCCGGATATATTAGAGGTTTTATAATGTTTGTGTATTTAAATGCCTTTGTTCCCATTACTTGACCGTGCGAGTCATTATTTCGCTTATGGGCATTTGTATCCATCAGAATATCTTTATAATTTTTTTGATCCTGCTTGGTGAAAATTTTTTTTGGATCGTTCATAATTAGAAGCTCATATAAACCGGGGGTTCCTTCGTATTCCTTTCCATTAATAACAAGATCTTTACCTCGAATATCGATGAGACTATAACCTATTTTCCATTTATCGTTATGTACATCGTAATGCACCCCATAAGTAGTATCCGTAAGATGTTCTGTATCGCGTATCATTCGCTCCACATACTCTCTGGGTAGTGGATGATATTGTTCAAGAAACGAATCTCCCGCCGATTCATCTAATAAAGTCGAAACATGAGATGGTGTGGGGGCTTCCTTCACTTCATCCTCCTCATCAGGCATTATTTCACCTATAACTTGACTCTCTAAGAACTCTGGAGGCGGCGGATTCACTGTTCTTACTGGTGTTGACGTCGCACCTCGTTGTGCCGGTAATGGTAAAGAAGATCGCTTTTTTATTGGTTTTATCTCAGTTTTAACAGCAGTAGTAGTAGGTGACTGCTTTTCAATTTTTATGGCGATATCTTTAAGGGGTTTCGTTACGGGCCTATACATGTCCTCAAATAACTTTTTAGTGGCGGATTTTCCTTTCTGCAGGGAATTATACTTTTCTCGAATACTTTTTCTAAGTTTCACGATTTTTTGTTTTTCTTCCTTTGTTTTGTGATCCATGATAAACCGCTTTTTGGACTGCTTTGGACTGCTTTTGAACTGCTTTGAACCGCTTTTTGGACTGCTTTGAACTGCTTTGAACCGCTTTTTGGGCTGCTTTGGACTGCTTTGAACCGCTTTGGACTGCTTTGAACCGCTTTTTGGACTGCTATGGCACTGCTATGGCACTGCTATGACACTGATATGGACTGCTTTGGACTGCTTTTGAACTGCTTTGAACCGCTTTTTGAATTGATACTAACAGCAATCATTTGCTATCGAACTGCTTTCTCTAATGAACAGAGCTGTTGTAACCCGCTTGGTAATAATTATAAGTATATATATGAATCGAATCCTTTACGATATCGACCTCGGTCACAGTCTTTGTTTATCACCAGGAAACCGTAAGGTTCTCTCCAGCATTTAGCACACAGTTTACGAAATGTGGCAAAAGACATATCTGTACCAACATGATCATCGTACACGTGACGTAAATTCATTTCATCCTGTTTAAATAGCACCAATAAGTTTGTATTGTCGCGTATTAAATGTTTCGGTATGCGGGTGTATGTCTGATAGAGATAGAAACACTCGATTGCATTATGTCGACCCATACTAAAATATTCGCGCATTACATTCTGTTCACATATGATATCATCAAAAATAAAGATAGAATTAGGTTTAGCCTTGTTTGGATTCATAATATCCTCGTGTTCATTACATGTATAATAACCACATCCCTTTATCGGACGCAATAACACCTCTAAAAATTTATATTTTGGTTGGTGTAACGATTTCGAGTACACGTATACATTTTCAAATGTTAATCCGTTTGAGTCCTGCAATAAGCTCATCATCACGTTTGTTTTACCGCAGTTCGAGGGTCCAGCAATAATACAGCGACATGTATTTGGTAAAAGCACACCGTGTTTTTTTATGTTATTCACGTGGCCCGAGTCAAAATTTTTTACCGACAACGTGCTCTTTTGTTTGACAATTTTCATTGTGATATGATTAAGAATTCACCCGGCTACCCCTATTTATAGTCACGAATAAAACTCAGCTTTTTGTATTTATTTTGTATTTTGTTTAACTAGGCATACATGTCAAAGCTTATTATTTTAACTATGCATACATGTCAAAGCTTATTATAGACGTCGTACTTCACCGCTGAAGGGGTTGTATTCCATCACTGTATCGTGAATAATTAGACAGTATGCAACGGTTCCTTGTTCGAATGCGCTTAAAGCCTCCATTTCCAACTTGATATCAACGGTAGAAGTTTTGATGGATTCCTTTTGATTAGAACAGTTCAGCACGAATATGGGTGATTTTTTAAAATCGGTGTAGTCGAGTAGCGGTTCGATTCTGTTTTTTCCATAATAACTCTTTTGAAAATCGCAATAACTGCGGTAAGCCAATTGATATTTATTGTTTGCAAAATCTAGATTCCAATTTTCGTAGGGATAACGTTCTGAATTAAGATGTAATTTAAGATTGGTAATATTTGCATGATCAAAATCGGCTGCTTTAGCGCCTTTATTATTCAATTTGTTTTTCTGAAAATCAACCAAAACGTATCGAGGTTTTTCCAAATGTGTTGATGTCTTAATAGCCCACACATCGGATTTGGCCTGTTTAAGAGCAGGTAAATTATATAATTCCCATTCTCGAAAAGCGACGGTTATCAGAGTGTTTCGGTTAATTTTATCGTATAATTGTAGTTTGGCAGCATCGCTCGGCTCCACATGCAGCACCTTCCACTGAATAGAGGTGAGTTCAATCTTTGCCTTATCGGTATCACCTTGGAAACAGTTTAGATCGTTTCTCGAGCGTATCAGAATCAACTCTTGACGTACATTAACAATAAAACGCTTATAATCCTCAGCAAATCCGGCGAATAATTTCAATGGAACGGAAACGAAAAATTTTTTCTCTTTTGCATTAACGACGAGTACGGTTTGCATAGGTTTATTATCCAGCTGCCATCCGGCCACAGATAATGCAGCACTTTTATTTTTTGTATACGATGTTAAACCTTTAATTGCCGCAGTTATACCTGGCAGTCGACTGGTAAACACCCTTTGACCGTTCAATTCATAGCGTATCTCTTCGAATAAAAAGCATGGGAAATTGTGTGTTAAATCGAACGTTTTTCCATCCTCGGTTTTGGTAATTTTACCTTCGATTACAATGAAACTTTCTCCGATATCGGTTATTAGTTCTTGATTTTGTATTAGAATTCTGATTTCATCCGAGTTAGCATAGGTGTTTGATCCATATGGTAGATATGTATGATAGTTTAAATTCTCAATGTCCTCCTCGTAATGCGGTTTTTCGAATACGTTTAGTTTGTCTACCGCCATCTTGTACTAGTTCCAATCCGATAGAAGTTAGAAATTGTTTTTCTGCACGTGTTAGTTCTCCGGAAGCTGGAGAACGATTAAACTTTGATGTTATACCACCTCCTACTTTATAATTAAAATTTATCCCCATTATCTTTCAATTCTAAGATTACGCTAGCTTGTTCGTATCCAAAATCTATTAGTTCGCCCTTCTGATTCACAAGGCGGATCTCGATGTTATAAATAGTTTCGACATTAACCTCCAAATAAATAGGTGCAGTTGGTACACTTTCCATACGAAACCCAGGCGCCACGGAAATACTAAACCCATATAAGATGTGAGCCGGCAAGTTGTTGCGATAAGAACCCCGTGTGATGTTGCATTCGATGTAGACGTTTGTATGTTTGATTATCTGTATATCCAATTCGGATGTGTGAGTATGGTTAGGCTTGTACTCGATTGGTTTGAATCCTAGCATCCGACCGATAGAGTCGGTTTTTGAAAAATCTACGGTATACATCGATTTAATTTCGCATTTTTGTGTATTATTGTTTGCTCTTAGTATGGTGTTGTCTACGTGATTTTCTAAATATGAACTTAGTTGATCGATTTCATATGAACCGTGTGGAATAGCGAGCATATGTTCATGCTCATCCTAGTAATAAAACTTATCGTTGCCGGGGTGTATATTTTTAATTGAATTGCAGCCGTAGAATCCCCTTAGAGCAAGCTCATACCTATGTCTAGGATTTAATCTTATCGGTTCGGCATAAGTAGCATACAATATGTTACCAACACCTTCAACTACCAATAGCACAGACATGACTATGATGTGTTATCATTTACAATCATTTATATAGAAAATGTAGACAAAGGTGACCACATATCACGGTATTATAGTTCTGCTCTCTAACGTAATTATAATAAATTTTACAATCCCGAAAGTAGTCAACGACCTCCAACGGTGGCGGTAAATTCCCAAAACTGTCATAGTATTTAACTATAGAACCACGCTTTTTATAACACACCCAGTGCGTGCCGGGTCCTTTTCTATTATCTAAATTCACAATTGCACTCTCATTCTTCCAGGGTTTTTTAGGTAACCCATCTCTCATAAAGACACCTTTAAAATGGGGAATATCAACTGCATATCGTTTTAGGTCGCCATCGGTTAAAGCTCTTTCGGGTAGTGTTATTAGTTTTTTGATTTGTACTGCTTCAAGTACATTGCCCCTCCTTCATATGGTTTGAGGTACAGAGCACCGCCTCCTTTTTTAGTTTTTTTCAAATACAAACCGCTTCCCTTCTTTCCGAGAGCTATAGCTTCCATGGATTGATTGTGACGCGCTGTTTCGTCCAACTGTTTTCTGGCGGCCTTAGCATCATTGACCGCTTTGGCTATACCGGATGCTCCTCCGGCGAGCGCTCCAGCCGCAGATAATCCCGCAAACAAGGGGATCAGAAAAGGCAGAAATCCACCTTGTTTAGGTAGAGGTAACACTCGAGGAATCAAAATGTTGCGTTTACCACCAACACTCTTAACAACAGTTTTAGCAACGGCCAGAGCTTTCTTAATTATATTATTTTTATTGCCAAGGTTCTTTACAGCTTGAATAACTTTTCGTAGAACCCCTCCCTTAAAAGACACTTTTTTATTTTTCTTTGATTTGCAACAGCCCATCCCCAATTTAGTTTTTGCTTTCATCGCTGTTGTTACTGCCCACGCTGCAGCCCGTTCTCCAAACCCGGCGTCTTTAGATTTAACACGCTCCCACGCTCTTTCAGCTAATTCTCTATCGGCCAGATGTCTGCTGCTTAAATCTTTGTTATCTCGATATGCAATATCATGCAAACGACATGCGGCGTCTAGAGGATTTATACCTTTATCACCTCTAGCGAGTCTTTTCGCTAAACGAGTTCCAGGTCCACAATATTCGTAACCTCCTGGAATGTGTAATTCAACAGGTAGCTTGTTGATGAGATCGTTTACAAAACCCCTCCCACTCACCTTATCTCGCTTACGGTGAACAATCATTTAAGTGAACGATGCTGTTTTCAGCTCTATTTGTACTTTTTCAGTATCTCACATCTGGAGGTAAGCAAACAAAACAACCATATATATTTTTAATACATTTATTTAAATGACATCGTTACAATACTTAAAATAATAACACGTACACATACATGCCATAAACATACCTAGTAATAGACAAGAAAGAAGAATTATAATGATAAAATAATAATTGTTGTTATTATCTTGGGGAGGCCAAATCCACTCGATGCTAAGTATATCGGTATGATTTTTATTCCAAACCTCCATTCTCCAATCCAAATCTTCCATCAAGCCGTTAATTTGATAACGTATCTTGTAGAACAGGAAATGGTCGGTACGATTTTCGAATTTCTCCAAATTTGCACGATACACGTAATGTTCATGGCCACCGGAAAAATAATCCATAGTCATCGGCGTCCATTTTGATGGCCACGATGATGGTTCATTGTATGCGGGTAGATTTACACTGTCGTTTTCAAATTCCACATAAATATATGCTCTCGTTGCAGTAACAGGCTTACTTATAATTAATTCCTTCTCGGGAGTAAGGAAACTAAGTACTATTATCGATGTAAGATTCAACATCTTTCACCGATCAGAGTCCAATGTCAACTGTTCAAATTGTTTAAACATCCGCCTTTTCATACAATACAAGTCTAAAATTATTCTTAACCTATTCAAATTAATTTTATGCAACTTTAATCGCGTGCGTAACTGTTCACTTCGGTATTTCACCACACCTCGCATGTCTAACAGCTTCCACAAAACAATCCGGATGCAAATGTAGAATTTCCAAAGTGATGGATATTATATACGAATCGCAGTTTAATTCTTTATTTAACAAGAGAATGGCGTCCTGTATAATCCCTTCGTTGGTGAGCTGTTCTCCGTGTTGTGCAGTTTGTGTTACTAAAGTATTAAAAAATGTATTGATATCGTATGTATTCAATAGATTTAAACGATAAGATATCAAGTCACGTATTTGAAACAATTTTTTAAAATCAGTTTCCAGCAGTCTACACTGACACACGTTGCCACATAGTAATTCTTTGATTTCATCACAAACACGCCAATTATAATAGAAACACTCGTATTGTTGAAATATTTCAGTTTCTAATTGCAGTAGCTGTTGCCACAGTTGCTTCGTTAAATGTACTGCTTTGTAGCTTTTACGATCATATATATCCATGCATCCAATACACGAAATTCTTAAAATAGGTTGAACGTTAGTTTTTCCAAGGGCAATTTGCCTTATACCAAAGCCAACCTCGATAATTTTTTTATGATCCCATTCTTCACTGATAAAGAAATTCGTATTTCCAATCATACAAACACATTCTTCTTCTTCTTCTTCTTCTTCTACACATCGATCTAGCGGATATTCAATAATATCTTCATCATATGATAATAGTGGTTGATTGTTGTCTTCTACTTTTTTCCTTTTAGCTTCAGGTTCACCGTTGGTTGTTGTCCATTCAATTTCGATATCGTCGTCATCACAAAATATAGGTGACCGTCTTAGTTTTTGTTTTTCGAGAAACACCCTTATACCTTCGTCTATATTATCGGCGGTAGCACCACCTACACCACACCCAAACATTGTAACTGTTAGAATGTTGGGGCGTTTTACTTGTTTAAAAACCTACGCACGTACCGCCAATTGAACTATTACTTCCGGGCCCCCAATAATTCGAAAAAACCTACAGATTTGTGCTAGTTTTGCATAAGAACCAATGTTAAATTGAAAGAATGCACCCAAAAGTTACAGTTTCATCGCATGCTGACATCAATATAAATCATATACGATTTTCTTAACACATTCTACATCGATGCACCGCCGCGTATAGACGTGTTGTATTCTCTCCGGCTGTAAACCGAGTATAAAAGCCACGTTCATACTTAGATTCGGTTATAATAATCAAAATTCGTATCTTTTGGTAAATATAAGTGCATATTATTTCGAAATGCCGTTGACCAGAGATCAGATAGCTGAAATAAATGTCACTGTTGATACTTGTATTAAAGATATCCTGAGGAAAAACGAGTTTCTCGATGAACTCGTTGAAAAGGTTACCACAGAAGTTACGGCTGCTCTCAACAAAAAGTTAAGTGAATTCGAAGAAAAGGTTCAAATACTGTCCAAGGAAAACCGTGAGTTACACAACAGAATTGATGGCCTTGAACAATATTCACGGAGAAGCAACATACGGATGTTGGGTGTACCTGAAGAAGCCAACGAAAACCTCACCGAAAAAGTCCAATTAGTTTTTGAAACCAGGATGGGTCTTAAAATTAGTGCCGAGGAAATAGACCGTATTCATCGAATTGGTAAACCCACAATAAACAAAACTCGAGCTGTTATCATCAAATTTTTTAAATACGATACTCGCCAAATCATCATTAACAACAGAAGCAAACTTAAAGGCACAAACTACGTCATTGTCGAAGATTTAACTATCGAGCGTCAAAAAATACTCTTGGAGGCCCAACGAAAATGCGGACGTCGCAATGTTTGGACAAGAAATGGCACCATTATAATGAAAATCAACAACGAAAAAATTGCTGTTACAACCCTCGCTGATTACCAAAAGCTTAACCTGTAACCGCCGATACATGAAGTGGCCGCTTTATATCAATACATTTCACATATTCTTAAAATTGTTAAACATAAATATGCTTGCAGATAAGTATGCTAAATTTAAATATATGTGTGAGTGTTTGAATTCATATCATATCATTTTAGTAAGCCGTTGAGAAATTATTCCATGTTTATCTCTGCTAACATTCGTAGCAGTTTTGCCTTCTTTCATTTAGTATATTATTTGAAACATTTAATTTTCCAATAATTTATTTTGCCTTATCATAATTATGCTTGTAGCACACGTTAATGTACGCTCGTTAATTTGTAATTTTATGCCTTTTAAATCTTTCATTTTAGACAATAATTATGATGTAATCGCTATCACGGAAACTTGGTTGACTCCCGAAATTGGTGCGGATGCTGTACGCATTGAAGGATACTATTTGCTCCGTCAGGACAGAGGTTCTCGTGGCGGCGGGGTAGGTTTTTATATACGAAATTCTTTTAAATCTAAAAAAATTACAACTAATAATTCTATTGAACAGTTGTGGATCTCTATAAAATTAAACCTTCATTGTTTCATCTTCGGCGTAGTATACAGACCTCCTAGTCTTAATTATAAAAATTTTGTCGATGAATTAGAGTTATCTTTTGCTGTTAACATGTCGATTTCGAACAAGATATACTGCCTGGGTGATCTAAACATTGACTTTCTTGAACCTAACGATCCCCCTACTGTATATTTGAATAATATGTTAACATCATTAAATTTACAACAATTAATTGATCAACCTACACGCGTTACTGAGACTACTTCATCTTTAATTGATGTCATTATCACTACGGATGCGCTCTCGATCAGTAACTTTGGTGTGTGCGTTTTGGACATAACTGATCACGATCCTATTTTCTGTCAGTTACTTACTGAGAAAACTAAAGTAGCACCCGTCTTTCGTACTTATCGCTCATACAAATTCTTTGACCACAATAATTTCATACATGACTTAGAATCATCGCCATTACATAGAATATTTTTTATGGACAATATTAATGATAAGGTTAACTTTTTAAATTCCGTTTTGCTTCAGCTCTTTAATAATCACGCGCCCACAGTTACTAGTAAAATTACTAGACCACATCTACCGTGGGTTACAGATAATATAAAATTACTTATGAAACTACGGAATAAAGCTAAATCAAAATTTAGAAAAACCAAAAATGTTAACCATTGGCATTACTATAAAACCTTGCGAAATTTTACTTCTACAGCATTATGCAATGAGAAAAAAGCCTATTTTGAGCACAAACTACGTAACAGTAATACAAAATCTTTTTGGAATAATTTGAAAATTTTGCAACTTTCGAACTCAAACAATAACAACATTCCTCTTCACTTAAATAAACCAGATGAAATACATAAATATTTCATTGACAGTATACCGCAACAGACGTACGATCCGGATTTAATAAACTTTTACAATTCTAATACTGTAAATAATATGAATAGCGTATTTCGTTTCCGTACAGTTGATGCTGGTGTTATATTCAAAATATTAAATAACTTGCAATCTAAATCTTTTGGTCTTGATGGTCTCAATACTCATATGCTTAAGCTGTGTTGTCCAACAATAGTCCAATATATTACTCACATTATAAACTGCTGTATTACTGAGAATGTTTTTCCCGATGCCTGGAAACAGGCTGTAATAATTCCATTGCCAAAATGTAGTGAACCTAAAACATATAAGGACCTCCGTCCTATTAGCATCTTACCAGTTCTTTCGAAAGTTTTTGAAAAGATTTTACATGGACAGCTGCAAGAATATCTCATACACTATAACCTAATTCCGGAATTTCAATCTGGGTTCAAACCTGAACATAGCTGCACAACCTCTTTATTAAATGTTACTGATGACATATTCAAAGCTACAGATTATGGCAAACTCTCCTTGTTGATATTACTTGATTTTAGTAAAGCCTTTGATACATTAATTCATTCATTATTATTTTCTATTCTTCATTATATAGGTTTAGAACAAAATTCTATCTATCTAATAATAAGCTACTTTAGTAACAGAACGCAGTGTGTAAAAGTAAGGGATCAGATATCTCCTCAAGCGCTAACAACATCGGGTGTTCCTCAGGGATCTATATTGGGTCCGCTGTTCTTTTCCATCTATACTAGTCACCTTTTCCAAAGTATTAATTCTTGTAAAGTTCATATGTATGCTGACGATATGCAGTTATGTTATTCTTTTAAACCTAATGATTTGCAACTTGCTCTTAGTAACATAAATAATGATCTTATAAAAGTACACGACATTTCATCAAAACATTCTCTCTTACTGAACCCAAACAAATCTTTGGTACTTTTATTTGGTAGCAAAAATGTTTGTTCTAAGGTTAAAGACGCGATTAATTTAGTTATTAATGGTTCGAGAATACCTGTTGTCGATCAAGGAAAAAACTTGGGCTTGGTAATGGACAACACCTTTAGGTATAGGGAGCAAGTTGCAAATAACGTCCAGCGATCTTATGCTGCATTACGAATCCTATATCCACATAAACCTTACTTATCTAAAACTGCTAAAACAATTTTATGTAATTCGCTGGTCCTTTCACAATTCACGTATTGCGCTCCTGTTTATGGTCCCTGTTTGGATGCTTCTGATCGAGGTCGTATCCAAAGAGTACAGAATTCATGCTTACGATATATTTTTGGAATTCGCAAATATAATCACATTTCTCATAAACTCAAAGAAACTGGCTGGTTGAACATGAAAAATCGTTTCATTTTGCAAGCTGTTACTTTATATCATAAAATTATTCTGCATAAAAAACCATCTTATTTACACAGGCGTATATCTTTTCGAACAGACGTACATAACTTGAATATTAGAAACAAAGGTCTGATCACCCCTCCACTTCACACAACTGCTCTTTTCGAACGTTCTTTTTCTTACTGTGCTTATAAACTTTATAACGCTGTTCCTGCTGATTTTAAGAGCCTTAGTGTAATTTCGTTTAAAAAACATATGCGCCGTCATCTTTTCGAGAGTCAATAGAGTCGATAAAGTTAAATGTCTAATGCAGTTAAATTCCCATGTTAGTGTGTTGCAAGTTGATTATTATTATTTTTTTGTAAATTATGTATTTTGTTTTTTCGCGTTTGCACGACATAGTTTTAATGTTGATTACAAGGTTTGAGTGGGAGATCAGTAGTAGTTTCACTACATTACTGAACTCTGCCTTGCGATTTTCGGTCTAATGTTATTATACATTTTTAGTTTATTACTATTTTAATTTTTACTCTTTTTGCTCAACAATATATTTTTTTTTTGACTAATGTAATGTGTAACTATTTTAATTGTCATTATTATTATTATTTGTTTATGTCTAGACCGAAAATAAAAGTCCATTATTATTATTATTATTCGCGTTCTAATTTAATTTTTTTTAAATGCTTCTCGATAGGTTCGATCACACAGTAATAAAACCAGCTCCACCCGTCTGGGAGTTCTATCTTTGGATTATTTTCAAAGTCCGGATGTCCATCTAGCGTAACGGTGATATCCATACGATCGCAACCAAACCAAGGAAATAAATGTGAAAATTCATGGAAATGATTCTTGTAGTAATATTTCTCATATGCTTTCATATTCGGATCACCAACATCACAAGTACAGTCACTTTCATGCTCATCTACCGAGTTCGATGTAAAATACATTTTTCTTTACATGCTGAAATACTACAGCTCTATGTATACACACATACACGTACCGCCAATTGAACTATTACTTCCGGGCCCCCAATAATTCGAAAAAACTCACAGATTTGTGCTGGTTTTCCATAAGAATCAATGTTAAATTGAAAGAATGCACCCAAAAGTCGCAGTTTCATAGCATTTCTATTTTTTTAAAGACATTAGATTTGATACTAGATTATTGTTGAATTCTGCTCGCTAACTGCATCAACTACTACTACTAGAAATAAAACAAACATTTGACACATTTTGTGCGTTTAATACAAATTATCGATACATACTAACAACATTTTATAATACAACAGTAAATATAGTATGCTACGAAGACTGTTCTTCCTCCATTTCTATAAATTTGTACACTTCGTCCAACTGGTTGCCTAGTCCGAGACCCTCCATCAGGTTTATAAAACGTCTTTTTCCTATTGCGTTGTTTAAAAATAATTCACACACAGCTGCACCATTTTCATACAATTTCTGTCTCGTATAGAGCTCGTCGTCGCTAAATCCACAAAACCCCATTCCATACACAACTTCATGGCCGGCATCGAATGCTAAGTTCTCACACAAACCTTGAAGATTTTGTATGGCCCTGCGCACATCTGTTGGTATAGCTCGAGCGGCTTCAGAGTAGCACATCCTCATCTTACCGCTGTTTGTGTTCAAGTAATGACATAATAAACCCTTCAAATTGGATATGTTACATTTTACAGTAAACTATTTAACCGCTAGATGGCACATCATGTACAGTTCGGAGGCTTATCAGTTCTTGCGGTTACTCGCGCTCGCCTTATCAGCTCTTGCGGTTTCTTATCAGCTTATCGCTTCGTGCTCATTTCTGTAATAATAATATATTTTCGAGAGGGTTAAAAAGAGCTTCAGGCCCCCGCCCCCGGCCCTCGCCCCCGGCCCCCGCCCCCTGCACACAGACACCTGCACACCGACACCTGCGCAGCATGGGGGCCCCGAACCAGGACTCCGCCCCAGGCACCCGACACCGACACCTGCGCAGCATGGGGGCCCGAACCAGGACTCCGCCCCAAGCGCAGGCGCCCGACACCTGCGCAGACGACTTGCGCAGAGGACCTGCAACCCCTTCCCCCACCACACACCTGCGCAATGCTTTTTGCGGTCTGCGCAGAATTTGAATTTCCCGCCAAATACCTGCGCAGAATTTGAATTTCACGCCAAATACCTGCGCAGAAGACCTGCGCAGTGACGCGTTTTGTCCCAGAAGTCACATTAGTTATCTACTGCTAGGTGCTTGGTTTGGCGCTTGGCTTGGCGCTTAGATTTGCGCTTGGTTTGGTGCTTGGCTTGGCGCTTGGCTCGGCAATTGGTTTGGCCTTTGGCTTGGCGCTTGGCTTGGCGCGTGGCTCGGCGCTTGGCTTGGCGGTTGCATTGGCGCTTGGTTTGCCGCTTGGCTTAACGCTTATCTTTGCGCTTGGTTTGGCGCTTGGCTTGGCGCTTGGCTTAACGCTTGGCTTGGCGCTTGGTTTGGCGCTTGCCTTGGCGCTTGGCTTAGCGCTTGGTTTAGCGCTTGACTTAGTGATTTCTTTGGCGCTTGGCTTGGCGCTTGGTTTGGCGCTTGGCTTGGCGCTTGGCTTGGCGCTTGGCTTGGCGCTTGCCCTGGCGCTTGGCGTAGTGATTTCTTTAGCGCTTGGCTTGGCGATTTGTTTGACGCTTGGTTTCTTGCTTGGCTTGGCGTTTGGTTTGGCGCTTGGCTTGGCGCTTGCCCTGGCGCTTGGCTTGGTGATTTCTTTGGCGCTTGGCTTGGCGCTTGGTTTGGCGCTTGGTTTGGCGCTTGGTTTGGCGCTTGGCTTGGCGCTTAGTTTGGCGCTTGGCTTGGCGATTGGCTTGGTGCTTTGGTTAGCGCTTATCTTGGCGCTTGACTTGGCGCTTGGCTTGACGCTTGGCTTGGCGCATGTCTTGGCGCTTGATTTGGCGCTTGGCTTGGCATTTGGTTTGCCGTGTGGCTTGGTGCTTGGGTTAACGCCTATTTTGGCGCTTGGCTTGGCGCTTGGCTTGTCGCTTTGGTTAGCGCTTATCTTGGCGCTTGACTTGGCGCTTGGCTTAACGCTTGGCTTGGCGCATGTATTGGCGCTTGATTTGGCGCTTGGATTGGCATTTGGTTTGCCGTGTGGCTTGGTGCTTGGGTTAACGCCTATTTTGGCGCTTGGCTTGGCGCTTGGCTTGGCGCTTGGCTTGGCGCTTGGCTTGTCGCTTTGGTTAGCGCTTATCTTGGCGCTTGACTTGGCGCTTGGCTTGACGCTTGGCTTGGCGCATGTATTGGCGCTTGATTTGGCGTGTGGCTTGGCATTTGGTTTGCCGTGTGGCTTGGCGCTTGGCTTGGCGCTTGGCTTGGCGCTTGGCTTGGCGCTTTCCCTGGCGCTTGGCTTGGCGCTTTCCCTGGCTCTTGGTTTGGCGCTTGCCTTGGCGCTTGCCTTGGCGCCTGGCTTGGCGCTTGGTTTGGCTCTTGGTTTGGCGCTTGCCTTGGCGCTTGGCTTGGCGCTTGGTTTGGCGCTTGGCTTAACGCTTGGTTTGGCGCTCGGCTTGGCGCTTACCTAGGCGTTTGGCTTGGCGCTTGGTTTGGCGCTTGGTTTCGCACTTGCCCTGGCGCTTGCCCTGGCGCTTGGCTCGGCGATTGGTTTGGCGTGTGGCTTAGTGCTTGGGTTAACGCCTATTATGCCGCTTGGCTAGATGCTTGGTTTGGGGCTTGGTTTGGCGCTTGGATTATCAGTTGACTTGGCTCTTGTCTTGGCTGTTGAGTTGGCGCTTGGCTAGGTGCTTGGTTTGGTGCTTTGCTTGGCGCTTGGCTCGGCAATTGGTTTGGCCTTTGGCTTGGCGCTTGGCTTGGCGCGTGGCTCGGCGCTTGGCTTGGCGGTTGGATTGGCGCTTGGCTTAACGCTTGGCTTGGCGCTTGGTTTGGCGCTTGCCTTGGCGCTTGGCTTGGCGCTTGGCTTAACGCTTGGCTTAACGCTTACCTTTGCGCTTGGTTTGGCGCTTGGCTTGGCGCTTGGCTTAACGCTTGGCTTGGCGCTTGGTTTGGCGCTTGCCTTGGCGCTTGGCTTAGCGCTTGGTTTGGCGCTTGGCTTGGCGCTTGGCTTAACGCTTGGTTTAACGTTTACCTTTGCGCTTGGTTTGGCGCTTGGCTTGGCGCTTGGCTTGGCGTTTGGCTTAACGCTTGGCTTGGCGCTTGGTTTGGCGCTTGCCCTGGCTCTTGGCTTAGCGCTTGGTTTGGCGCTTGCCTTGGCGCTTGGCTTAGCGCTTGGTTTGGAGCTCGGCTTGGCGCTTACCTAGGCGTTTGGCTTGGCGATTGGTTTGACGCTTCTTTTGGCGCTTGCCCTGGCGCTTGGCTCGGCGATTGGTTTGGCGCTTGACTTGGCGCTTGGTTTGACGCTTGGCATGGTGCTTGCTTTGGCGCTTGGCTTGTCGCTTAGTTTGGCGTTTGCTTTGGCGCTTGGTTGGGGGCTTGCCTTGGCGTTTGGCTTGGTGCTTGGGTTAGCGCCTATTTTGGCGCTTGGCTTCGCGCTTGGTGTGGCTCTTGGCTTGGCGCTTGGCTTGGCGCTTGGCTTGGCGCTTGGCTTGTCGTGTGGCTTGCTGCTTGCCTTGGCGTTTGGTTTGGTGCATGGGTTAGCGCCTATTTTGGCGCTTGGCTTCGCGCTTGGTGTGGCTCTTGGCTTGGCGTTTGGCTTGGCGCTTGGTTTGGCGGTTAACATGGCGCTTGTCTTAACGCTTGGTTTAGCGTGTGGCTTGGTGCTTAGGTTAGCGCCTATTTTGATGCTTGGCTTGGCGCTTGGCTTGGCGCTTGGCTTGGCGCTTGGCGTGGCGCTTGACTTGGCGCTTGGCTTGGCACTTTACTTGGTGCTTGCTTCGGCGCTTGGCTTGGCGCTTGGTTTGGCGCTTGTCTTGACGCTTGATTTGGCGGTTGGCTTGGTGCTTGGCTAGGCGCTTCGCTTGGCGCTTGGTTTAACGCTTGGCTTGGCGCTTGCCCTGGCGCTTGGCTTAATGCTTGCTTTGGCGCTCGGATTGGCGCTTGGTTTGGCGCTTGGCTTAGCGCTTGGTTCGACGCTTGGCTTAACGCTTGGCTTGGCGGCTGGCTTGTGCTTGGTGTGACGCTAGGCTTAGCAATTAGTTTTGCGCTTGGCTTCGAGTTTAGCTTGATGCTTGGTTTGACGCTTGGCTTGGCGCTTGGCTTGGTGCTTGGTTTGGCGCTTGGCTAAGCGTTAGGCTGACGCTTAGTTTGACGCTTGGCTTGGCGCGTGGCTTAACGCTTGGTTTGTCGTGTGGCTTGGCGCTTGGCATGGCACTTGGCTTGGCGCTTGGTTTGGCGCTTGACTTGGCGCTTGGCTTGGCGCGTGGTTTGGCGCTTGACTTGGCCCTTGGCTTGGCGCTTGGCATGGTGCTTTCTTTGGCGCTTGGCTTAACGCTTGGCTTGGCGCTTGGTTTGGCGCTTGCCTTGGCGCTTGGCTTGGCGCTTGGCTTAACGCTTGGTTTGGCGCTTGGCTTGGCGCTTGGCTTAACGCTTGGCTTGGCGCTTGGTTTGGCGTTTGCTTTGGCGCTTGGTTGGGGGCTTGCCTTGGCGTTTGGCTTGGCGGTTGGCTTGGTGCTTGGCTAGGCGCTTCGCTTGGCGCTTGGTTTAACGCTTGGCTTGGTGCTTGCCCTGGCGCTTGGCTTAATGCTTGCTTTGGCGCTCGGCTTGGCGCTTGGTTTGGCGCTTGGCTTAGCGCTTGGTTCGACGCTTGGCTTGGCGCTTGGCTTGGCGGCTGGCTTGTGCTTGGTGTGACGCTAGGCTTAGCGATTAGTTTTGCGCTTGGCTTCGAGTTTAGCTTGGTGCTTGGTTTGACGCTTGGCTTGGCGCTTGGCTTGGTGCTTGGTTTGGCGCTTGGCTAAGCGTTAGGTTGACGCTTAGTTTGACGCTTGGCTTGGCGCGTGGCTTAACGCTTGGTTTGTCGTGTGGCTTGGCGCTTGGCTTGACGCTTGGCTTGGCGCTTGGCTTGACACTTGGCATGGCACTTGGCTTGGCGCTTGGTTTGGCGCTTGACTTGGCGCTTGGTTTGACGCTTGGCGTGGTGCTTGCTTTGGCGCTTGGCTTGGCGCTTAGTTTGGCGTTTGGTTTGGCGCTTGGTTGGGGGCTTGCCTTGGCGCTTGGCTTGCCGCTTGCCCTGGCGCTTGGCTTGGCGCGTGGTTTGGCGCTTGACTTGGCCCTTGGCTTCGCGCTTGGCATGGTGCTTTCTTTGGCGCTTGGCTTAACGCTTGGCTTAGCGCTTGGCTTAACGCTTGGCTTGGCTCTTGGTTTCGCGCTTGCCTTGGCGCTTGGCTTGGCGCTTGGTTTGGCGCTTGGCTTAACGCTTGGTTTGGCGCTCGGCTTGGCGCTTACCTAGGCGTTTGGCTTGGCGCTTGGTTTGGCGCTTGGTTTGGCGCTTGGTTTGGCGCTTGCCCTGGCGTTTGTCTCGGCGATTGATTTGGCGTGTGGCTTGGTGCTTGGGTTAGCGCCTATTTTGGCGCTTGACTTGGCGCTTGGTGTGGCTCTTGGCTTGGCGCTTGGCTTGGCGCTTGGCTTGTTGTGTGGCTTGGTGCTTGGCTTGGCGTGTGGCTTGGTGCTTGGGTTAGCGCCTATTTTGACCCTTAGCCTGGCGCTTGGTTTGGCGGTTAACTTGGAGCTTGGCTTAACGCTTGGTTTAGCGTGTGGCTTGGTGCTTAGGTTAGCGCCTATTTTGATGCTTGGCTTGGCGCTTGGCTTGGCGCTTGGCTTGGCAATTTACTTGGTGCTTGTTTCGGCGCTTGGCTTGGCGCTTGGTTTGGCGCTTGGCTTGACGCTTGGTTTGGCGGTTGGCTTGGTGCTTGGCTAGGCGCTTCGCTTGGCGCTTGGTTTAACGCTTGGCTTGGTGCCTGCCCTGGCGCTTGGCTTAATGCTTGCTTTGGCGCTTGGCTTGGCGCTTGGTTTGGCGCTTAGCTTGGCGCCTGGCTTGTGCTTGGTGTGACGCTTGGCTTGGCGCATGTATTGGCGCTTGATTTGGCGTGTGGCTTGGCATTTGGTTTGCCGTGTGGCTTGGCGCTTGGCTTGGCGCTTGGCTTGGCGCTTGGCTTGGCGCTTTCCCTGGCGCTTGGCTTGGCGCTTTCCCTGGCTCTTGGTTTGGCGCTTGCCTTGGCGCTTGCCTTGGCGCCTGGCTTGGCGCTTGGTTTGGCTCTTGGTTTGGCGCTTGCCTTGGCGCTTGGCTTGGCGCTTGGTTTGGCGCTTGGCTTAACGCTTGGTTTGGCGCTCGGCTTGGCGCTTACCTAGGCGTTTGGCTTGGCGCTTGGTTTGGCGCTTGGTTTCGCACTTGCCCTGGCGCTTGCCCTGGCGCTTGGCTCGGCGATTGGTTTGGCGTGTGGCTTAGTGCTTGGGTTAACGCCTATTTTGCCGCTTGGCTAGATGCTTGGTTTGGGGCTTGGTTTGGCGCTTGGATTATCAGTTGACTTGGCTCTTGTCTTGGCTGTTGAGTTGGCGCTTGGCTAGGTGCTTGGTTTGGTGCTTGGCTTGGCGCTTGGCTCGGCAATTGGTTTGGCCTTTGGCTTGGCGCTTGGCTTGGCGCGTGGCTCGGCGCTTGGCTTGGCGGTTGGATTGGCGCTTGGCTTAACGCTTGGCTTGGCGCTTGGTTTGGCGCTTGCCTTGGCGCTTGGCTTGGCGCTTGGCTTAACGCTTGGCTTGGCGCTTGGTTTGCCGCTTGGCTTAACGCTTACCTTTGCGCTTGGTTTGGCGCTTGGCTTGGCGCTTGGCTTAACGCTTGGCTTGGCGCTTGGTTTGGCGCTTGCCTTGGCGCTTGGCTTAGCGCTTGGTTTGGCGCTTGGCTTGGCGCTTGGCTTAACGCTTGGTTTAACGTTTACCTTTGCGCTTGGTTTGGCGCTTGGCTTGGCGCTTGGCTTGGCGTTTGGCTTAACGCTTGGCTTGGCGCTTGGTTTGGCGCTTGCCCTGGCTCTTGGCTTAGCGCTTGGTTTGGCGCTTGCCTTGGCGCTTGGCTTAGCGCTTGGTTTGGAGCTCGGCTTGGCGCTTACCTAGGCGTTTGGCTTGGCGATTGGTTTGACGCTTCTTTTGGCGCTTGCCCTGGCGCTTGGCTCGGCGATTGGTTTGGCGCTTGACTTGGCGCTTGGTTTGACGCTTGGCATGGTGCTTGCTTTGGCGCTTGGCTTGTCGCTTAGTTTGGCGTTTGCTTTGGCGCTTGGTTGGGGGCTTGCCTTGGCGTTTGGCTTGGTGCTTGGGTTAGCGCCTATTTTGGCGCTTGGCTTCGCGCTTGGTGTGGCTCTTGGCTTGGCGCTTGGCTTGGCGCTTGGCTTGGCGCTTGGCTTGTCGTGTGGCTTGCTGCTTGCCTTGGCGTTTGGTTTGGTGCATGGGTTAGCGCCTATTTTGGCGCTTGGCTTCGCGCTTGGTGTGGCTCTTGGCTTGGCGCTTGGCTTGGCGCTTGGTTTGGCGGTTAACATGGCGCTTGTCTTAACGCTTGGTTTAGCGTGTGGCTTGGTGCTTAGGTTAGCGCCTATTTTGATGCTTGGCTTGGCGCTTGGCTTGGCGCTTGGCTTGGCGCTTGGCGTGGCGCTTGACTTGGCGCTTGGCTTGGCACTTTACTTGGTGCTTGCTTCGGCGCTTGGCTTGGCGCTTGGTTTGGCGCTTGTCTTGACGCTTGATTTGGCGGTTGGCTTGGTGCTTGGCTAGGCGCTTCGCTTGGCGCTTGGTTTAACGCTTGGCTTGGCGCTTGCCCTGGCGCTTGGCTTAATGCTTGCTTTGGCGCTCGGCTTGGCGCTTGGTTTGGCGCTTGGCTTAGCGCTTGGTTCGACGCTTGGCTTAACGCTTGGCTTGGCGGCTGGCTTGTGCTTGGTGTGACGCTAGGCTTAGCAATTAGTTTTGCGCTTGGCTTCGAGTTTAGCTTGGTGCTTGGTTTGACGCTTGGCTTGGCGCTTGGCTTGGTGCTTGGTTTGGCGCTTGGCTAAGCGTTAGGCTGACGCTTAGTTTGACGCTTGGCTTGGCGCGTGGCTTAACGCTTGGTTTGTCGTGTGGCTTGGCGCTTGGCATGGCACTTGGCTTGGCGCTTGGTTTGGCGCTTGACTTGGCGCTTGGTTTGACGCTTGGCGTGGTGCTTGCTTTGGCGCTTGGCTTGGCGCTTAGTTTGGCGTTTGGTTTGGCGCTTGGTTGGGGGCTTGCCTTGGCGCTTGGTTTGCCGCTTGCCCTGGCGCTTGGCTTGGCGCGTGGTTTGGCGCTTGACTTGGCCCTTGGCTTGGCGCTTGGCATGGTGCTTTCTTTGGCGCTTGGCTTAACGCTTGGCTTGGCGCTTGGTTTGGCGCTTGCCTTGGCGCTTGGCTTGGCGCTTGGCTTAACGCTTGGTTTGGCGCTTGGCTTGGCGCTTGGCTTAACGCTTGGCTTGGCGCTTGGTTTGGCGCTTGCCTTGGCGCTTGGCTTAGCGCTTGCTTTGGCGCTTGGCTTGGCGCTTGGCTTAACGCTTGGTTTAACGTTTACCTTTGCGCTTGGTTTGGCGCTTGGCTTGGCGCTTGGCTTGGCGTTTGGCTTAACGCTTGGCTTGGCGCTTGGTTTGGCGCTTGCCCTGGCTCTTGGCTTAGCGCTTGGTTTGGCGCTTGCCTTGGCGCTTGGCTTAGCGCTTGGTTTGGAGCTCGGCTTGGCGCTTACCTAGGCGTTTGGCTTGGCGATTGGTTTGACGCTTCTTTTGGCGCTTGCCCTGGCGCTTGGCTCGGCGATTGGTTTGGCGCTTGACTTGGCGCTTGGTTTGACGCTTGGCATGGTGCTTGCTTTGGCGCTTGGCTTGGCGCTTAGTTTGGCGTTTGCTTTGGCGCTTGGTTGGGGGCTTGCCTTGGCGTTTGGCTTGGTGCTTGGGTTAGCGCCTATATGGCGCTTGGCTTCGCGCTTGGTGTGGCTCTTGGCTTGGCGCTTGGCTTGGCGCTTGGCTTGGCGCTGGGCTTGTCGTGTGGCTTGCTGCTTGCCTTGGCGTTTGGTTTGGTGCATGGGTTAGCGCCTATTTTGGCGCTTGGATTCGCGCTTGGTGTGGCTCTTGGCTTGGCGCTTGGCTTGGCGCTTGGTTTGGCGGTTAACATGGCGCTTGTCTTAACGCTTGGTTTAGCGTGTGGCTTGGTGCTTAGGTTAGCGCCTATTTTGATGCTTGGCTTGGCGCTTGGCTTGGCGCTTGGCTTGGCGCTTGGCGTGGCGCTTGACTTGGCGCTTGGCTTGGCACTTTACTTGGTGCTTGCTTCGGCGCTTGGCTTGGCGCTTGGTTTGGCGCTTGTCTTGACGCTTGATTTGGCGGTTGGCTTGGTGCTTGGCTAGGCGCTTCGCTTGGCGCTTGGTTTAACGCTTGGCTTGGCGCTTGCCCTGGCGCTTGGCTTAATGCTTGCTTTGGCGCTCGGCTTGGCGCTTGGTTTGGCGCTTGGCTTAGCGCTTGGTTCGACGCTTGGCTTGGCGCTTGGCTTGGCGGCTGGCTTGTGCTTGGTGTGACGCTAGGCTTAGCGATTAGTTTTGCGCTTGGCTTCGAGTTTAGCTTGGTGCTTGGTTTGACGCTTGGCTTGGCGCTTGGCTTGGTGCTTGGTTTGGCGCTTGGCTAAGCGTTAGGTTGACGCTTAGTTTGACGCTTGGCTTGGCGCGAGGCTTAACGCTTGGTTTGTCGTGTGGCTTGGCGCTTGGCTTGACGCTTGGCTTGGCGCTTGGCTTGACACTTGGCATGGCACTTGGCTTGGCGCTTGGTTTGGCGCTTGACTTGGCGCTTGGTTTGACGCTTGGCGTGGTGCTTGCTTTGGCGCTTGGCTTGGCGCTTAGTTTGGCGTTTGGTTTGGCGCTTGGTTGGGGGCTTGCCTTGGCGCTTGGCTTGCCGCTTGCCCTGGCGCTTGGCTTGGCGCGTGGTTTGGCGCTTGACTTGGCCCTTGGCTTGGCGCTTGGCATGGTGCTTTCTTTGGCGCTTGGCTTAACGCTTGGCTTAGCGCTTGGCTTAACGCTTGGCTTGGCTCTTGGTTTCGCGCTTGCCTTGGCGCTTGGCTTGGCGCTTGGTTTGGCGCTTGGCTTAACGCTTGGTTTGGCGCTCGGCTTGGCGCTTACCTAGGCGTTTGGCTTGGCGCTTGGTTTGGCGCTTGGTTTGGCGCTTGGTTTGGCGCTTGCCCTGGCGTTTGTCTCGGCGATTGATTTGGCGTGTGGCTTGGTGCTTGGGTTAGCGCCTATTTTGGCGCTTGACTTGGCGCTTGGTGTGGCTCTTGGCTTGGCGCTTGGCTTGGCGCTTGGCTTGTTATGTGGCTTGGTGCTTGGCTTGGCGTGTGGCTTGGTGCTTGGGTTAGCGCCTATTTTGACCCTTAGCCTGGCGCTTGGTTTGGCGGTTAACTTGGAGCTTGGCTTAACGCTTGGTTTAGCGTGTGGCTTGGTGCTTAGGTTAGCGCCTATTTTGATGCTTGGCTTGGCGCTTGGCTTGGCGCTTGGCGTGGCGCTTGACTTGGCGCTTGGTTTGGAAATTTACTTGGTGCTTGTTTCGGCGCTTGGCTTGGCGCTTGGTTTGGCGCTTGGCTTGACGCTTGGTTTGGCGGTTGGCTTGGTGCTTGGCTAGGCGCTTCGCTTGGCGCTTGGTTTAACGCTTGGCTTGGTACCTGCCCTGGCGCTTGGCTTAATGCTTGCTTTGGCGCTTGGCTTGGCAATTTACTTGGTGCTTGTTTCGGCGCTTGGCTTGGCGCTTGGTTCGGCGCTTGGCTAGGCGCTTCGCTTGGCGCTTGGTTTAACGCTTGGCTTGGTGCCTGCCCTGGCGCTTGGCTTAATGCTTGACTTGGCGCTTGGCTTGGCAATTTACTTGGTGCTTGTTTCGGCGCTTGGCTTGGCGCTTGGTTTGGCGCTTAGCTTGACGCTTGGTTTGGCGGTTGGCTTGGCGCTTGGTTTAACGCTTGGCTTGGCGCTTGCCCTGGCGCTTGGCTTAATGCTTGCTTTGGCGCTTGGCTTGGCGCTTGGTTTGGCGCTTGGCTTAGCGCTTGGTTCGGCGCTTGGCTTGGCGCTTAGCTTGGCGCCTGGCTTGTGCTTGGTGTGACGCTTGGCTTAGCGACTAGTTTTGCGCTTGGCTTTGAGTGTAGCTTGGTGCTTGGTTTGGCGCTCGGCTTGGCGCTTGGCTAAGCGTTTGGGTTGACGCTTAGTTTGACGCTTGGCTTGGCGCTTGGCTTGGCGCTTGTCTTGGCGCTTGGTTTGTCGTGTGGCTTGGTGCTTGGGTTAACCCCTATTTTGGCGCTTGGCTTGGCGCTTGGCTTGGCGCTTGGCTTGGCGCTTGGCTTGACGCTTGGCTTGGCGCTTGGCTTGACGCTTGGCATGGCACTTGGCTTGGCGCTTGGTTTGGCGCTTGACTTGGCGCTTGGTTTGACGCTTGGCATGGTGCTTGCTTTGGCGCTTGGTTTGGCGTTTGGTTTGGCGCTTGGTTGGGGGCTTGGCTTGGCGCTTGGCTTGGCGCTTCCCTGGCGCTTGGCTTGGCGCATGGTTTGGCGCTTGACTTGGCCCTTGGCTTGGCGCTTGGCATGGTGCTTTTTTTGATGCTTGGCTTAACGCTTGGCTTGGCGCTTGGTTTGGCGCTTGATTTGGCGCTTACCTTGGCGCTTGGTTTGGCGCTTGGCTTGGCGCTTGGCTTAGAGCTTGCCCTGGCGCTTGTCTTGGTGATTTCTTTGGCGCTTGGCTTAGTGCCTGATTTGGCGCTTGGCTTGGCGCTTGTTTTGGCGCTTGGCTTGGCGCTTGGCTTGGCGCTTGGCTTGGCGCTTGCCCTGGCGGTTGGCTTAGTGATTTCTTTGGCGCTTGGTTTGGTGCTTGGTTTGACGCTTGGTGTGGCTCTTGGCTTGGCGCTTGGCTTGGCGCTTGGCTTGGCGCTTGGCTTGTCGTGTGGCTTGGAGCTTGGTTTTGCATGTGGCTTGGTGCTTGGGTTAGCGCCCATTTTGACGCTTAGCCTGGCGCTTGGTTTGGCGGTTGGCTTGGCGCTTGGCTTAACGCTTGGTTTAGCGTGTGGCTTGGTGCTTAGGTTAGCGCCTATTCCGATGCTGGGCTTGGCGCTTGGCTTTTCGCTTGGCTTGGCGCTTGGCGTGGCGCTTGACTTGGCGTTTGGCTTGGCACTTTACTTGGTGCTTGATTCGGCGCTTGGCTTGGCGCTTGGTTTGGCGCTTGGCTTGGCGCTTGTTTTGGCGATTGGCTTGGCGCTTGGCTAGGCGCTTTGCTTGGCGCTTGGTTTAACGCTTGGCTTGGCGCTTGCCCTTGCGCTTGGCTTAATGCTTGCTTTGGCGTTTGGCTCGGCGCTTGGTTTGGCGCTTGGCTTGGCGCTTGGTTCGGCGCTTTTCTTAACGCTTCGCTAGGCGCTTCGCTTGGCGCTTGGTTTGAATCTTGGCTTGCTGCTTGACTTGGCGCTCACTTTGGCGCTTGGCTTTACGCGTGGCTTGGCGCTTGGCTTGGCGCTTGGCTTGGCGCTTGGCTTGGCGCCTGGCTTGTGCTTGGTGTGACGCTTGGCTTAGCGGTTAGTTTTGCGCTTGGCTTCGAGTGTAGCTTGGTGCTTGGTTTAACGCTTGGCTTGGCGCTTGGCTTGTCGCTTGGCTTGGTGCTTGGTTTGGCGCTTGGTTTGAAGCTTGGTTTGGCGCTTAGTTTAGCGCATGGTTTGGCGCTCGGCTTGGCGCTTGGCTAAGCGTTTGGCTTGACGCTTAGTTTGACGCTTGGCTTGGCGCTTGGATTGGCGCTTGGCTTGGCGCTTGGTTTGTCGTGTGGCTTGGAGCTTGGGGTAACGCCTATTTTGGCGCTTGGCTTGGCGCTTGGTTTGGCGCTTGGCTTGGCGCTTGGCTTGACGCTTGGCTTGGCGCTTTGCTTGACGCTTGGCATGGTGCTTGCTTTGGCGCTTGGCTTGGCGCTTGGTTTGGTGTTTGGTTTGGCGCTTGGTTGGAGGCTTGGCTTGGCGCTTGGCTTGGCGCTTGTCCTGGCGCTTGGCTTGGCGCTTGGCTTAGCGCTTGACTTGGCGCTTGCCCTGGCGCTTGGCTTAATGATTTCTTTGGCGCTTGGCTTAGCGCTTGACTTGGCGCTTGCCCTGGCGCTTGGCTTAATGATTTCTTTGGCGCTTGGCTTAACGCTTGGCTTGGCGCTTGGTTTCGCGCTTGATTTGGCGCTTGGCTTGGCGCTTGGTTTGGCACTTGGCTTGGCGCTTGGCTTAGCGCTTGCCCTGGCGCTTGGCTTAGTGATTTCTTTGGCGCTTGGCCTGGCGCTTTGTTTGACGCTTGGTTTGGCGCTAGGCTTGGCGCTTGGTTTGGCGCTTGGCTTGGCGCTTGGTTTGGCGCTTGGCTTGGCGATTGGCTTGGTGCTTTGGTTAGCGCTTATCTTGGCGCTTGACTTGGCGCTTGGCTTGGCGCATGTCTTGGCGGTCGATTTGGCTCTTGGCTTGACATTTGGTTGGGCGTGTGGCTTGGTGCTTGGGTTAACGCCTATTTTGGCGCTTGGCTTGGCGCTTGGCTTGGCGCTTGGTTTGGCGCTTACACTGGCTCTTGGCTTGCTGATTTCTTTGGCGCTTGGCTTGGTGCTTGATTTGGCGCTTGCCTTGGCGCTTTGCTTGGCGCTTGGTTTAGCGCTTGGCTTAACGTTTGGCTTGGCGCTTGGTTTGACGCTTGCCTTGGCGCTTGGCTTGGCGCTTGGTTTGGCGCTTGGCTTAGCGCTTGGCTTAGCGCTTGGTTTATTGTGTGGCTTGGTGCTTAGGTTAGCGCCTATTTTGATGCTTGGCTTGGCGCTTGGCTTGGCGCTTGGCTTAGCGCTTGGCTTGGTGCTTTGGTTAGCGCTAAACTTGGCGCTTGACTTGGCGCTTGGTTTGGCGCTTGGTTTGGCGCTTGGCTTGGCGCTTGGCTAGGCGCTTTGCTTGGCCCTTGGTTTAACGCTTGGCTTGGCGCTTGCCCTAGCGCTTGGCTTAATGCTTGCTTTGGCGCTTGGCTTGGCACTTGGTTTGGCGCTTGGCTTGGCGCTTAACTTGGCGCCTGGCTTGTGCTTGGTGTGACGTTTGGCTTAGCGCTTGGTTTATCGTGTGGCTTGGTGCTTAGGTTAGCGCCTATTTTGATGCTTGGATTGGCGCTTGGCTTGGCGCTTAGCTTAGCGCTTGGCGTGGCGCTTGACTTGGCGCTTGGCTTGGCACTTTACTTGGTGCTTGCTTCGGCGCTTGGCTTGACGCTTGGTTTGGCGGTTCGCTTGGTGCTTGGCTAGGCGCTTCGCTTGGCGCTTGGTTTAACGCTTGGCTTGGCGCTTGCCCTAGCGCTTGGCTTAATGCTTGCTTTGGCGCTTGGCTTGGCGCTTGGTTTGGTGCTTGGTTTGGCGCTTGGTTTGGCGCTTGGCTTGGCGATTGGCTTGGTGCTTTGGTTAGCGCTTGGTTTAACGCTTGGCTTGGCGCTTGCCCTAGCGCTTGGCTTAATGCTTGCTTTGGCGCTTGGCTTGGCGCTTGGTTTGGCGGTTCGCTTGGTGCTTGGCTAGGCGCTTCGCTTGGCGCTTGGTTTAACGCTTGGCTTGGCGCTTGCCCTAGCGCTTGGCTTAATGCTTGCTTTGGCGCTTGGCTTGGCGCTTGGTTTGGCGCTTGGTTTGGCGCTTGACTTGGCGCTTGGCTTGGCGCTTGCCCTAGCGCTTGGCTTAATGCTTGCTTTGGCGCTTGGCTTGGCGCTTAGTTTGGCGTTTGCTTTGGCGCTTGGTTGGGGGCTTGCCTTGGCGTTTGGCTTGGTGCTTGGGTTAGCGCCTATATGGCGCTTGGCTTCGCGCTTGGTGTGGCTCTTGGCTTGGCGCTTGGCTTGGCGCTTGGCTTGGCGCTGGGCTTGTCGTGTGGCTTGCTGCTTGCCTTGGCGTTTGGTTTGGTGCATGGGTTAGCGCCTATTTTGGCGCTTGGCTTCGCGCTTGGTGTGGCTCTTGGCTTGGCGCTTGGCTTGGCGCTTGGTTTGGCGGTTAACATGGCGCTTGTCTTAACGCTTGGTTTAGCGTGTGGCTTGGTGCTTAGGTTAGCGCCTATTTTGATGCTTGGCTTGGCGCTTGGCTTGGCGCTTGGCTTGGCGCTTGGCGTGGCGCTTGACTTGGCGCTTGGCTTGGCACTTTACTTGGTGCTTGCTTCGGCGCTTGGCTTGGCGCTTGGTTTGGCGCTTGTCTTGACGCTTGATTTGGCGGTTGGCTTGGTGCTTGGCTAGGCGCTTCGCTTGGCGCTTGGTTTAACGCTTGGCTTGGCGCTTGCCCTGGCGCTTGGCTTAATGCTTGCTTTGGCGCTCGGCTTGGCGCTTGGTTTGGCGCTTGGCTTAGCGCTTGGTTCGACGCTTGGCTTGGCGCTTGGCTTGGCGGCTGGCTTGTGCTTGGTGTGACGCTAGGCTTAGCGATTAGTTTTGCGCTTGGCTTCGAGTTTAGCTTGGTGCTTGGTTTGACGCTTGGCTTGGCGCTTGGCTTGGTGCTTGGTTTGGCGCTTGGCTAAGCGTTAGGTTGACGCTTAGTTTGACGCTTGGCTTGGCGCGAGGCTTAACGCTTGGTTTGTCGTGTGGCTTGGCGCTTGGCTTGACGCTTGGCTTGGCGCTTGGCTTGACACTTGGCATGGCACTTGGCTTGGCGCTTGGTTTGGCGCTTGACTTGGCGCTTGGTTTGACGCTTGGCGTGGTGCTTGCTTTGGCGCTTGGCTTGGCGCTTAGTTTGGCGTTTGGTTTGGCGCTTGGTTGGGGGCTTGCCTTGGCGCTTGGCTTGCCGCTTGCCCTGGCGCTTGGCTTGGCGCGTGGTTTGGCGCTTGACTTGGCCCTTGGCTTGGCGCTTGGCATGGTGCTTTCTTTGGCGCTTGGCTTAACGCTTGGCTTAGCGCTTGGCTTAACGCTTGGCTTGGCTCTTGGTTTCGCGCTTGCCTTGGCGCTTGGCTTGGCGCTTGGTTTGGCGCTTGGCTTAACGCTTGGTTTGGCGCTCGGCTTGGCGCTTACCTAGGCGTTTGGCTTGGCGCTTGGTTTGGCGCTTGGTTTGGCGCTTGGTTTGGCGCTTGCCCTGGCGTTTGTCTCGGCGATTGATTTGGCGTGTGGCTTGGTGCTTGGGTTAGCGCCTATTTTGGCGCTTGACTTGGCGCTTGGTGTGGCTCTTGGCTTGGCGCTTGGCTTGGCGCTTGGCTTGTTGTGTGGCTTGGTGCTTGGCTTGGCGTGTGGCTTGGTGCTTGGGTTAGCGCCTATTTTGACCCTTAGCCTGGCGCTTGGTTTGGCGGTTAACTTGGAGCTTGGCTTAACGCTTGGTTTAGCGTGTGGCTTGGTGCTTAGGTTAGCGCCTATTTTGATGCTTGGCTTGGCGCTTGGCTTGGCGCTTGGCGTGGCGCTTGACTTGGCGCTTGGTTTGGCAATTTACTTGGTGCTTGTTTCGGCGCTTGGCTTGGCGCTTGGTTTGGCGCTTGGCTTGACGCTTGGTTTGGCGGTTGGCTTGGTGCTTGGCTAGGCGCTTCGCTTGGCGCTTGGTTTAACGCTTGGCTTGGTACCTGCCCTGGCGCTTGGCTTAATGCTTGCTTTGGCGCTTGGCTTGGCAATTTACTTGGTGCTTGTTTCGGCGCTTGGCTTGGCGCTTGGTTCGGCGCTTGGCTAGGCGCTTCGCTTGGCGCTTGGTTTAACGCTTGGCTTGGTGCCTGCCCTGGCGCTTGGCTTAATGCTTGACTTGGCGCTTGGCTTGGCAATTTACTTGGTGCTTGTTTCGGCGCTTGGCTTGGCGCTTGGTTTGGCGCTTAGCTTGACGCTTGGTTTGGCGGTTGGCTTGGCGCTTGGTTTAACGCTTGGCTTGGCGCTTGCCCTGGCGCTTGGCTTAATGCTTGCTTTGGCGCTTGGCTTGGCGCTTGGTTTGGCGCTTGGCTTAGCGCTTGGTTCGGCGCTTGGCTTGGCGCTTAGCTTGGCGCCTGGCTTGTGCTTGGTGTGACGCTTGGCTTAGCGACTAGTTTTGCGCTTGGCTTTGAGTGTAGCTTGGTGCTTGGTTTGGCGCTCGGCTTGGCGCTTGGCTAAGCGTTTGGGTTGACGCTTAGTTTGACGCTTGGCTTGGCGCTTGGCTTGGCGCTTGTCTTGGCGCTTGGTTTGTCGTGTGGCTTGGTGCTTGGGTTAACCCCTATTTTGGCGCTTGGCTTGGCGCTTGGCTTGGCGCTTGGCTTGGCGCTTGGCTTGACGCTTGGCTTGGCGCTTGGCTTGACGCTTGGCATGGCACTTGGCTTGGCGCTTGGTTTGGCGCTTGACTTGGCGCTTGGTTTGACGCTTGGCATGGTGCTTGCTTTGGCGCTTGGTTTGGCGTTTGGTTTGGCGCTTGGTTGGGGGCTTGGCTTGGCGCTTGGCTTGGCGCTTCCCTGGCGCTTGGCTTGGCGCATGGTTTGGCGCTTGACTTGGCCCTTGGCTTGGCGCTTGGCATGGTGCTTTTTTTGATGCTTGGCTTAACGCTTGGCTTGGCGCTTGGTTTGGCGCTTGATTTGGCGCTTACCTTGGCGCTTGGTTTGGCGCTTGGCTTGGCGCTTGGCTTAGAGCTTGCCCTGGCGCTTGTCTTGGTGATTTCTTTGGCGCTTGGCTTAGTGCCTGATTTGGCGCTTGGCTTGGCGCTTGTTTTGGCGCTTGGCTTGGCGCTTGGCTTGGCGCTTGGCTTGGCGCTTGCCCTGGCGGTTGGCTTAGTGATTTCTTTGGCGCTTGGTTTGGTGCTTGGTTTGACGCTTGGTGTGGCTCTTGGCTTGGCGCTTGGCTTGGCGCTTGGCTTGGCGCTTGGCTTGTCGTGTGGCTTGGAGCTTGGTTTTGCATGTGGCTTGGTGCTTGGGTTAGCGCCCATTTTGACGCTTAGCCTGGCGCTTGGTTTGGCGGTTGGCTTGGCGCTTGGCTTAACGCTTGGTTTAGCGTGTGGCTTGGTGCTTAGGTTAGCGCCTATTCCGATGCTGGGCTTGGCGCTTGGCTTTTCGCTTGGCTTGGCGCTTGGCGTGGCGCTTGACTTGGCGTTTGGCTTGGCACTTTACTTGGTGCTTGATTCGGCGCTTGGCTTGGCGCTTGGTTTGGCGCTTGGCTTGGCGCTTGTTTTGGCGGTTGGCTTGGCGCTTGGCTAGGCGCTTTGCTTGGCGCTTGGTTTAACGCTTGGCTTGGCGCTTGCCCTGGCGCTTGGCTTAATGCTTGCTTTGGCGTTTGGCTCGGCGCTTGGTTTGGCGCTTGGCTTGGCGCTTGGTTCGGCGCTTTTCTTAACGCTTCGCTAGGCGCTTCGCTTGGCGCTTGGTTTGAATCTTGGCTTGCTGCTTGACTTGGCGCTCACTTTGGCGCTTGGCTTTACGCGTGGCTTGGCGCTTGGCTTGGCGCTTGGCTTGGCGCTTGGCTTGGCGCCTGGCTTGTGCTTGGTGTGACGCTTGGCTTAGCGGTTAGTTTTGCGCTTGGCTTCGAGTGTAGCTTGGTGCTTGGTTTGACGCTTGGCTTGGCGCTTGGCTTGTCGCTTGGCTTGGTGCTTGGTTTGGCGCTTGGTTTGAAGCTTGGTTTGGCGCTTAGTTTAGCGCATGGTTTGGCGCTCGGCTTGGCGCTTGGCTAAGCGTTTGGCTTGACGCTTAGTTTGACGCTTGGCTTGGCGCTTGGATTGGCGCTTGGCTTGGCGCTTGGTTTGTCGTGTGGCTTGGAGCTTGGGGTAACGCCTATTTTGGCGCTTGGCTTGGCGCTTGGCTTGGCGCTTGGCTTGGCGCTTGGCTTGACGCTTGGCTTGGCGCTTGGCTTGACGCTTGGCATGGTGCTTGCTTTGGCGCTTGGCTTGGCGCTTGGTTTGGTGTTTGGTTTGGCGCTTGGTTGGAGGCTTGGCTTGGCGCTTGGCTTGGCGCTTGTCCTGGCGCTTGGCTTGGCGCTTGGCTTAGCGCTTGACTTGGCGCTTGCCCTGGCGCTTGGCTTAATGATTTCTTTGGCGCTTGGCTTAGCGCTTGACTTGGCGCTTGCCCTGGCGCTTGGCTTAATGATTTCTTTGGCGCTTGGCTTAACGCTTGGCTTGGCGCTTGGTTTCGCGCTTGATTTGGCGCTTGGCTTGGCGCTTGGTTTGGCACTTGGCTTGGCGCTTGGCTTAGCGCTTGCCCTGGCGCTTGGCTTAGTGATTTCTTTGGCGCTTGGCCTGGCGCTTTGTTTGACGCTTGGTTTGGCGCTAGGCTTGGCGCTTGGTTTGGCGCTTGGCTTGGCGCTTGGTTTGGCGCTTGGCTTGGCGATTGGCTTGGTGCTTTGGTTAGCGCTTATCTTGGCGCTTGACTTGGCGCTTGGCTTGGCGCATGTCTTGGCGGTCGATTTGGCTCTTGGCTTGACATTTGGTTGGGCGTGTGGCTTGGTGCTTGGGTTAACGCCTATTTTGGCGCTTGGCTTGGCGCTTGGCTTGGCGCTTGGTTTGGCGCTTACACTGGCTCTTGGCTTGCTGATTTCTTTGGCGCTTGGCTTGGTGCTTGATTTGGCGCTTGCCTTGGCGCTTTGCTTGGCGCTTGGTTTAGCGCTTGGCTTAACGTTTGGCTTGGCGCTTGGTTTGACGCTTGCCTTGGCGCTTGGCTTGGCGCTTGGTTTGGCGCTTGGCTTAGCGCTTGGCTTAGCGCTTGGTTTATTGTGTGGCTTGGTGCTTAGGTTAGCGCCTATTTTGATGCTTGGCTTGGCGCTTGGCTTGGCGCTTGGCTTAGCGCTTGGCTTGGTGCTTTGGTTAGCGCTAAACTTGGCGCTTGACTTGGCGCTTGGTTTGGCGCTTGGTTTGGCGCTTGGCTTGGCGCTTGGCTAGGCGCTTTGCTTGGCCCTTGGTTTAACGCTTGGCTTGGCGCTTGCCCTAGCGCTTGGCTTAATGCTTGCTTTGGCGCTTGGCTTGGCACTTGGTTTGGCGCTTGGCTTGGCGCTTAGCTTGGCGCCTGGCTTGTGCTTGGTGTGACGTTTGGCTTAGCGCTTGGTTTATCGTGTGGCTTGGTGCTTAGGTTAGCGCCTATTTTGATGCTTGGATTGGCGCTTGGCTTGGCGCTTAGCTTAGCGCTTGGCGTGGCGCTTGACTTGGCGCTTGGCTTGGCACTTTACTTGGTGCTTGCTTCGGCGCTTGGCTTGACGCTTGGTTTGGCGGTTCGCTTGGTGCTTGGCTAGGCGCTTCGCTTGGCGCTTGGTTTAACGCTTGGCTTGGCGCTTGCCCTAGCGCTTGGCTTAATGCTTGCTTTAGCGCTTGGCTTGGCGCTTGGTTTGGTGCTTGGTTTGGCGCTTGGTTTGGCGCTTGGCTTGGCGATTGGCTTGGTGCTTTGGTTAGCGCTTGGTTTAACGCTTGGCTTGGCGCTTGCCCTAGCGCTTGGCTTAATGCTTGCTTTGGCGCTTGGCTTGGCGCTTGGTTTGGCGGTTCCCTTGGTGCTTGGCTAGGCGCTTCGCTTGGCGCTTGGTTTAACGCTTGGCTTGGCGCTTGCCCTAGCGCTTGGCTTAATGCTTGCTTTGGCGCTTGGCTTGGCGCTTGGTTTGGCGCTTGGTTTGGCGCTTGACTTGGCGCTTGGCTTGGCGCATGTCTTGGCGCTCGATTTGGCTCTTGGCTTGACATTTTTTTGGGCGTGTGGCTTGGTGCTTGGGTTAACGCCTATTTTGGCGCTTGGCTTGGCGCTTGGCTTGGCGCTTGGCTTGGCGCTTGGCTTGGCGCTTGGTTTGGCGCTTACACTGGCTCTTGGATTGGTGATTTCTTTGGCGCTTGGCTTGGTGCTTGATTTGGCGCTTGCCTTGGCGCTTTGCTTGGCGCTTGGTTTAGCGCTTGGGTTAACGTTTGGCTTTGCGCTTGGTTTGGCGCTTGCCTTGGCGCTTGGCTTGGCGCTCGGTTTGGCGCTTGGCTTAGCGCTTGGCTTAGCGCTTGGTTTATCGTGTGGCTTGGTGCTTAGGTTAGCTCGTATTTTGATGCTTGGCTTGGCGCTTGGCTTGGCGCTTGGGTTAGCCCTTGGCGTGGCGCTTGACTTGGCGCTTGGCTTGGCACTTTACTTGGTGCTTGCTTCGGCGCTTGGCTTGGCGCTTGGTTTGGCGCATGGCTTGACGCTTGGTTTGGCGGTTGCCTTGGTGCTTGGCTAGGCGCTTCGCTTGGCGCTTCGCTTGGCGCTTGGTTTAACGCTTGGCTTGGCGCTTGCCCTAGCGCTTGGCTTAATGCTTGCTTTGGCGCTTGGCTTGGCGCTTGGTTTGGCGCTTGGCTTAGCGCTTGGTTCGGCGCTTGGCTTGGCGCTTGGCTAGGCGCTTTGCTTGGCCCTTGGTTTGACGCTTGGCTTGTTGCTTGACTTGGCGCTCACTTTGGCGCTTGGCTTTACGCATGGCTTGGCGCTTGGCTTGGCGCTTGGCTTCGCGCTTGGCTTGGCGCCTGGCTTGTGCTTGGTGTGACGCTTGGCTTAGCGATTAGTTTTGCGCTTGGCTTCGAGTGTAGCTTGGCGCTTGGCTTAACGCTTGGTTTGGCGCTTAGCTTAGCGCTTGGTTTGGCGCTCGGCTTGGCGCTTCGCCAAGCGTTTGGCTTGACGCTTAGTTTGACGCTTGGCTTTACGCTTGGCTTGGCGCTTGGCTTGGCGCTTGGTTTGTCATGTGGCTTGGTGCTTGGGTTAACGCCTATTTTGGCGCTTGGCTTAGCGCTTGGCTTGGCGCTTGGCTTGACGCTTGGCTTGGCGCTTGGCTTGACGCTTGGCATGGCGCTTGGCTTGGCGCTTGGTTTGACGCTTGGCATGGTGCTTGCTTTGGCGCTTGGCTTGGCGCTTGGTTTGGCGCTTGGCCTGGCGCTTGGCTTAGCGCTTGCCCTGGCGCTTGTCTTGGTGATTTCTTTGGCGCTTGGCTTGGTGCTTGATTTGGCCCTTGGCTTGGCGCTTGGTTTGGCGCTTGGTTTGGAGCTTGGCTTGGCGCTGGGTTTGGCGCTTGGCTTGGCGCTTGGCTTGGTGATTTCTTTGGCGCTTGGCTTGGCGCTTGGTTTGGCGCTTGGTTTGACGCTTGGTTTGGCGCTTGGCTTGGCGCTTGGTTTGGCGCTTGGCTTGGCGATTGGCTTGGTGCTTTGGTTAGCGCTTATCTTGGCGCTTGGCTTGGCGCTTGGCTTGGCGCCTGGCTTGTGCTTGGTGTGACGCTTGGCTTAGCGATTAGTTTTGCGCTTGGCTTCGAGTGTAACTTGGTGCTTGGTTTGACGCTTGGCTTGGCGCTTGGCTTGGCGCTGAGGTTGGCGCTTGGCTTGGCGCTTGGCTTGGTGTTAGACATGGCGCTTGGCTTGGCGCTTGGGTTGGCGCTTGACTTGGCGCTTGGCTTGGTGTTAGACATGGCTCTTGGCTTGGCGCTTGGCTTAGCGCTTGGCTTGGCGCTTGGCTTGGCGCTTGGCTTGGCGCTTAGCTTGGCGCTCGGCTTGGCGTGTGGCTTGGTGCTTGGTTTGGCGTGTGGCTTGGTGCTTAGGTTAGCGCCTATTTTGGCGCTTGGCTTGGCGCTTGGTTTGGCGCTTGACTTGGCGTTTGGCTTGACGCTTGGCATAGTGCTTGCTTTGGCGCTTGGCTTGGCGTTTGGTTTGGCGTTTGGATTGGCGCTTGGTTGGGGGCTTGGCTTGGCGCTTGGCTTGGCGCTTGCCCTGGCGCTTGGCTTGGCGCTTGGTTTGGCGCTTGACTTGGCCCTTGGTTTGGCGCTTGGCATGGTGCTTGCTTTGGCGCTTGGCTTGGCGCTTGGCTTGGCGCTTGGTTTGGCGCCTGATTTGTCGTTTGGCTTGGCGCTTGGTTTGGCGTTGGGCTTGGCGCTTGGCTTAGCGCTTGCCCTGGCGCTTGGCTTGGTGATTTCTTTGGCGCTTGGCGCTTGGCTTGGTGTTAGACATGGCGCTTGGCTTGGCGCTTGGCTTGGCGCTTGGCTTGGCGCTTGGCTTGGCGCTTGGCTTGGCGCTTGGCTTGGCGCTTGGCTTGGCGCTTAGCTTGGCGCTCGGCTTGGCGTGTGGCTTGGTGCTTGGTTTGGCGTGTGGCTTGGTGCTTAGGTTAGCGCCTATTTTGGCGCTTGGCTTGGCGCTTGGTTTGGCGCTTGACTTGGCGTTTGGCTTGACGCTTGGCATAGTGCTTGCTTTGGCGCTTGGCTTGGCGCTTGGTTTGGCGCTTGACTTGGCCCTTGGTTTGGCGCTTGGCATGGTGCTTGCTTTGGCGCTTGGCTTGGCGCTTGGCTTGGCGCTTGGTTTGGCGCTTGATTTGTCGCTTGGCTTGGCGCTTGGTTTGGCGTTGCGCTTGGCGCTTGGCTTAGCGCTTGCCCTGGCGCTTGGCTTGGTGATTTCTTTGGCGCTTGGCTTGGCGCTTGGTTTGGCGCTTCGCTTGGAGCTTGGCTTAGCGCGTGCGCTGGCGCTTCGCTTGGTGATTTCTTTGGCGCTTGGATTGGTGCTCCATTTAGCCCTTGGCTTGGCGCTTGGTTTGGCGCTTGGCTTGGCGTTTGGCTTGGCGCTTGGCTTAGCGCTTGCCCTGGCGCTTGGCTTGGTGATTTTTTTGGCGCTTGGGTTAGCGCTTGGTTTGGCGTTTGGTTTGGCCTTGGTTTGGCGCTTGGCTTGGCGCTTGCCCTGGCGTTTGGCTTGGTGATTTTTTTGGCGCTTGGGTTAGCGCTTGGTTTGGCGTTTGGCTTGGCCTTGGTTTGGCGCTTGGCTTGGCGCTTGCCCTGGCGTTTGGCTTGGTGATTTTTTTGGCGCTTGGGTTAGCGCTTGGTTTGGCGCTTGGCTTGGCGCTTGGCTTGGCGCTTGGCTTGGCGCTTGGCTTGGCGCTTGCCCTTTCGCTTGGCTTGGTGATTTTTTTGGCGCTTGGGTTAGCGCTTGGTTTGGCGTTTGGCTTGGCCTTGGTTTGGCGCTTGGCTTGGTGATTTCTTTAACGCTTGGCTTGGCGCTTGACTTGGCGTTTGGCTTGACGCTTGGCATAGTGCTTGCTTTGGCGCTTGGCTTGGCGCTTGGTTTGGCGCTTGACTTGGCCCTTGGTTTGGCGCTTGGCATGGTGCTTGCTTTGGCGCTTGGCTTGGCGCTTGGTTTGGCGCTTGATTTGTCGCTTGGCTTGGCGCTTGATTTGGCGTTGGGCTTGGCGCTTGGCTTAGCGCTTGCCCTGGCGCTTGGCTTGGTGATTTCTTTGGCGCTTGGCTTGGCGCTTGGTTTGGCGCTTGGCTTGACGTTTGGCTTGGCGCTTGGCTTAGCGCTTGCCCTGGCGCTTGGCTTGGTGATTTTTTTGGCGCTTGGGTTAGCGCTTGGTTTGGCGTTTGCCTTGGCCTTGGTTTGGCGTTTGGCTTGGCGCTTGCCCTGGCGTTTGGCTTGGTGATTTTTTTGGCGCTTGGGTTAGCGCTTGGTTTGGCGTTTGGCTTGGCCTTGGTTTGGCGCTTGGCTTGGCGTTTGCCCTGGCGTTTGGCTTGGTGATTTTTTTGGCGCTTGGATTAGCGCTTGGTTTGGCGCTTGGCTTGGCGCTTGGCTTGGCGCTGGCTTGGCGCTTGCCCTTTCGCTTGGCTTGGTGATTTTTTTGGCGCTTGGGTTAGCGCTTGGTTTGGCGTTTGGCTTGGCCTTGGTTTGGCGCTTGGCTTGGCGCTTGCCCTGGCGCTTGGCTTGGTGATTTCTTTAACGCTTGGCTTGGCGCTTGGCTTGGTGATTGGCTTTGCCCTTGGCTAGGCGTGTGGCTTGGTGCTTTGGTTAGCGCCTATTTTGGCGCTTGCTTTGGCGCTCGGCTTGGCGCTTGGTTTGGCGCTTGGCTTGGCGCTTGGTTTGACGCTTGGCTTAGCGATTAGTTTTGCGCTTGGCTTCGAGTGTAGCTTGGTGCTTGGTTTGACGCTTGGCTTGGCGCTTGGCTTGGCGCTTGGCTTGGTGCTTGGTTTGGCGCTTGGATAAGCGTTTGGGTTGACGCTTAGTTTGACGCTTGGCTTTGCGCTTGGCTTGGCGCTTGGCTTGGCGCTTGGTTTGTCGTGTGGCTTGGCGCTTGGCTTGACGCTTGGCTTGGCGCTTGGCTTGACACTTGGCATGGCACTTGGCTTGGCGCTTGGTTTGGCGCTTGGCTTGGCGCTTAGTTTGGCGTTTGGTTTGGCGATTGGTTGGGGGCTTGCCTTGGCGCTTGGCTTGGCGCTTGCCCTGGCGCTTGGCTTGGCGCGTGGTTTGGCGCTTGACTTGGCCCTTGGCTTGGCGCTTGGCATGGTGCTTTCTTTGGCGCTTGGCTTAACGCTATGCTTGGCGCTTGGTTTGGCGCTTGGTTTGGCGCTTGGTTTGGCGCTTGCCTTGGCGCGTGGCTTGGCGCGTGGCTTGTCGCTTGGCTTGGCGCTCTCCTTGGTGCATGGGGTGGCGCTTTTCTTGACGTTTGGCTTGGCGCATGCCTTGGCTCTTTCCTTGGCGCGTGGCTTGGAGCTTGGTTGGGCGTTTGGCTTGGCGCTTTTCTTAACGTGTGGTTGGCGCGTAGCTTGGCACTTGGCTTGACGCTTAAAACGGCGCTTGGCTTGCCGCTTGGCTTGGCGCTCTCCTTGGCTCGTGGCTTGGCGCTTGGCTTGGCGCTTTTTTTGGCGCTTGGCTTGGCGCCTAGCTTGGCGCGTGGATTGGCGCTTGGCTTGGCGCTTTTCTTGGCGCGTAGCCTGACGCGTGGTGTGTCGCTTGGCTTGGCGCTCTCTTTGGCGCCTGGCTTGGCGCTTAGATTGGCGCGTGGATTGGCGCTTGGCTTGGCGCTTGGCTTAACGCTTGGCTGGGCGCTTGGCTTGGCGCCTGGCTTGGCGCCTGGCTTGGCGCTTTTCTTGGCGCGTGGCTTGGCGCTTGGATGGACGCGTGGTTTGGCGCTTGGCTTGGCGCTCGGCTTGGCGCTTTTCTTGGCGCGTGGCTTGACGCTTGGATTGGCGCTTTTCTTGGCGCGTAGCTTGGCACTGGGCTTGACGCTTAGCATGGCGCTCGGCTTGGCGCTTTTCTTGGCGCGTGGCCTGTCGCTTGGCTTGGCGCATGGCGCGGCGCTCTTCTTGACGCGTGGCTTGGCGCTTGGCTTGACGTTTGGTTTGGGGCTTGGCTTGGCGCTTTTCTTGACGCGTGGCTTGGCGCGTGCCTTGTCGCTTGGCTTGGCGCTTGGCTTGGCGCTTGGCTTGGCGCTTGGCTTGGCGCTGTTCTTGGCGCGTGGCTTGGCGCTTGGATGGGCACTTGACTTGGCAGTTGGCTTGGCGTGGCGCTTTTCTTGGCGCGTGGCTTGGCGCATAGCGTGACGCTTTTTTTGGCGCGTGGCTTGGCGCTTGGTTTGGCGTTTGGTTTGGCGTTTGGCTTGGCGCTTTTTTTGGCGCGTGGCTTGGCGCTTGGCTTGGCGTTTGGCTTGGCGCTTGGCTTGGCGCCCTCCTTGGCGCGTGGCTTGGCGCGTGGCTTGGCGTTTGGCTTGGAGCTTTGCTTGGCTCTTTTCTCGGCGCGTGGCCTGTCGCTTGGCTTGGAGCATGGCGTTTCGCTTTTCTTGAATCGTGGCTTGGCGCTTGGCTTGGCGCATAGCGTGGCGCTTTTTTTGGCGCGTGGCTTGGCGCTTGGCTTGGCGTTTGGCTTGGCGCTTGGCTTGGCGCTCTCCTTGGCGCGTGGCTTGTCGCTTGGCTTGGCGCTCTCCTTGGTGCATGGGGTGGCGCTTTTCTTGACATTTGGCTTGGCGCATGCCTTGGCTCTTTCCTTGGCGCGTGGCTTGGAGCTTGGTTGGGCGTTTGGCTTGGTGCTTTTCTTAACGTGTGGTTGGCGCGTAGCTTGGCACTTGGCTTGACGCTTAAAACGGCGCTTGGCTTGCCGCTTGGCTTGGCGCTCTCCTTGGCTCGTGGCTTGGCGCTTGGCTTGGCGCTTTTTTTGGCGCTTGGCTTGGCGCCTAGCTTGGCGCGTGGATTGGCGCTTGGCTTGGCGCTTTTCTTGGCGCGTAGCCTGACGCGTGGCTTGTCGCTTGGCTTGGCGCTCTCTTTGGCGCTTGGCTTGGCGCTGGCTTGGCGCTTGGCTTGGCTTTTTTTTGGCGCGTGACCTGTCGCTTGGCTTGGCGCATAGCGTGGCGTTTTTCTTGGCGCGTGGCTTGGCGCTTGGTTTGGAGTTTGGCTTGGCGCTTAACTTGGCGCTTTTTTTGGCGCATGGCCTGTCGCTTGGCTTGCCGCATGGCGTGGCGCTTTTCTTGGCGCGTAGCTTGGCGCTTGGTTTGGCGTTTGGCTTGGCGTTTGGCTTGGCGCTTTTTTTGCGCGTGGCCTGTCGCTTGGCTTGGCGCATGGCGTGGCGCTTTTCTTGGCGCGTGGCTTGGCGCTGGCTTGGCGCTTGGCTTGGCGCTTTTTTTGGCGCGTGACCTGTCGCTTGGCTTGGCGCATAGCGTGGCGTTTTTCTTGGCGCGTGGCTTGGCGCTTGGTTTTGAGTTTGGCGTGGCGCTTAACTTGGCGCTTTTTTTGGTGCATGGCCTGTCGCTTGGCTTGTCGCATGGCGTGGCGCTTTTCTTGGCGCGTGGCTTGGCGCTTGGTTTGGCGTTTGGCTTGGCGTTTGGCTTGGCGCTTTTTTTGGCGCGTGGCCTGTCGCTTGGCTTGGCGCATGGCTTGGAGCTCTCTTTGGCGCTTGGCTTGGCGATTGGCTTAACGTTTTTCTTAGCGCGTGGTTTGTCGCTTGGCTTGGCGCATGACGTGGAGCTTTTCTTGGTGCGTGGCTTGGCGCTTGGCCTGGCGTTTGGCTTGGCGCTTGGCTTGTCGCTTTTTTTGGAGCGTGGCCTGTCGCTTGGCTTGGCGCATAGCGTGGCGCTTTTCTTGGCGCGTGGATTGGCGCTTGGCTTGGCGCTTGGCTTGGCGCTTGGCCCCTCGCTTGGCTTGGCGCTTGGCTTGGCGCTTGGCTTGGCGCTTGGCTTGGCGCTTTTCTTGGCGCGTGGCTTGGCGCATGGCTTGTCGCTTGGCATGGCGCCCTCCTTGGCGCGTGGCTTGGCGCGTGGCTTGGCGCGTGGCTTGGCGCTTGGCCCCTCGCTTGGCTTGGAGCTTTGCTTGGCTCTTTTCTCGGCGCGTGGCCTGTCGCTTGGCTTGGAGCATGGCGTTTCGCTTTTCTTGAATCGTGGCTTGGCGCTTGGCTTGGCGCATAGCGTGGCGCTTTTTTTGGCGCGTGGCTTGGCGCTTGGCTTGGCGTTTGGCTTGGCGCTTGGCTTGGCGCTCTCCTTGGCGCGTGGCTTGGCGCATAGCGTGACGCTTTTTTTGGCGCGTGGCTTGGCGCTTGGCTTGGCGTTTGGCTTGGCGCTTGGCTTGGCGCTCTCCTTGGCGCGTGGCTTGGCGCGTGGCTTGTCGCTTGGCTTGGCGCTCTCCTTGGTGCATGGGGTGGCGCTTTTCTTGACGTTTGGCTTGGCGCATGCCTTGGCTCTTTCCTTGGCGCGTGGCTTGGAGCTTGGTTGGGCGTTTGGCTTGGCGCTTTTCTTAACGTGTGGTTGGCGCGTAGCTTGGCACTTGGCTTGACGCTTAAAACGGCGCTTGGCTTGCCGCTTGGCTTGGCGCTCTCCTTGGCTCGTGGCTTGGCGCTTGGCTTGGCGCTTTTTTTGGCGCTTGGCTTGGCGCCTAGCTTGGCGCGTGGATTGGCGCTTGGCCTGGCGCTTTTCTTGGCGCGTAGCCTGACGCGTGGTTTGTTGCTTGGCTTGGCGCTCTCTTTGGCGCCTGGCTTGGCGCTTAGATTGGCGCGTGGATTGGCGCTTGGCTTGGCGCTTGGCTTAACGCTTGGCTGGGCGCTTGGCTTGGCGCCTGGCTTGGCGCCTGGCTTGGCGCTTTTCTTGGCGCGTGGCTTGGCGCTTGGATGGACGCGTGGTTTGGCGCTTGGCTTGGCGCTCGGCTTGGCGCTTTTTTTGGCGCGTGGCTTGACGCTTGGATTGGCGCTTTTCTTGGCGCGTAGCTTGGCACTGGGCTTGACGCTTAGCATGGCGCTCGGCTTGGCGCTTTTCTTGGCGCGTGGCCTATCGCTTGGCTTGGCGCATGGCGCGGCGTTCTTCTTGACGCGTGGCTTGTCGCGTGCCTTGTCGCTTGGCTTGGCGCTTGGCTTGGCGCTTGGCTTGGCGCTGTTCTTGGCGCGTAGCTTGGCGCTTGGATGGGCACTTGGCTTGGCAGTTGGCTTGGCGTGGCGCTTTTCTTGGCGCGTGGCTTGGCACTTGGCTTGCCGCTTGGCTTGGCGCTTTCTTTGGCGCTTTTTCTGGCGCGTGGCTTAGCGCTTGGCTTGGCCGTTGGCTTGGCGCTTGGCTTGGCGCTTGGCTTGGCGCATGGCTTGGCGCTTTCCTTGGCGCGTGGCTTAGCGCTTGGCTTGGCCGTTGGCTTGGCGCTTGGCTTGGCGCTTGGCTTGGCGCATGGCTTGGCGCTTTCCTTGGCGCGTGGCTTAGCGCTTGGCTTGGCCGTTGGCTTGGCACTTGGCTTGGCGCTTGGCTTGGCGCATGGCGTGGCGCTTTTCTTGGCGCGTGGCTTGGCACTTGGCTTGCCGCTTGGCTTGGCGCTTTCTTTGGCGCTTTTTCTGGCGCGTGGCTTAGCGCTTGGCTTGGCCGTTGGCTTGGCGCTTGGCTTGGCGCTTGGCTTGGCGCATGGCTTGGCGCTTTCCTTGGCGCGTGGCTTAGCGCTTGGCTTGGCCGTTGGCTTGGCGCTTGGCTTGGCGCTTGGCTTGGCGCATGGCTTGGCGCTTTCCTTGGCGCGTGGCTTGGCGCTTGGCTGGACGCTTGGCTTGGCGCTTGGCTTGGCGCTGGCTTGGCGCTTGGCTTGGTGCTTGGCTTGGCGCTTTTTGTGGCGCGTGGCTTTGCGCGTGGTTTGGCACTTGGCTTGGCGCTTTTTTTGGGGCGTGGTTTGGCGCGTGGCTTGGCGCTTGACTGGACGCTTGGCTTGGCGTTTGGCTTGGCGCTGGCTTGGCGCTTGGCTGGACGCTTGGCTTGGCGCTTGGCTTGGCTCTGGCTTGGCGCTTGGCTTGGTGCTTTTCTTGGCGCGTGGCTTGGCGCTTGGCTTGTCGCTTGGCTTGGCGTGTGGCTTGGCGCTTAGCTTGGAGCGTGGCTTGTCGCTTGGCTTGGCGCTCTCCTAGGCGCTTAGCTTGGCGCTTGGCTTAGCGCTTGGCTTGGCGCTTTTCTTGGTGTTTTTCTTGGCGCGTAACATGGAGCTTGGCTTGGCGCTTGGCTTGGCGCTGGCTTGGCGCTTTTCTTGGCGCGTGGCTTGTCGCTTGGCTTGGCGCTCTCCTTGGCGCTTAGCTCGGCGCTTGGCTTGGCGCTTGGCTTGGCTCTGGCTTGGCGCTTGGCTTGGTGCTTTTCTTGGCGCGTGGCTTGGCGCTTGGCTTGTCGCTTGGCTTGGCGTGTGGCTTGGCGCTTAGCTTGGAGCGTGGCTTGTCGCTTGGCTTGGCGCTCTCCTAGGCGCTTAGCTTGGCGCTTGGCTTAGCGCTTGGCTTGGCGCTTTTCTTGGTGTTTTTCTTGGCGCGTAACATAAAGCTTGGCTTGGCGCTTGGCTTGGCGTGTGGCTTGGCGCTTAGATTGGCGCGTGGCTTGTCGCTTGGCTTGGCGCTCTCCTTGGCGCTTAGCTCGGCGCTTGGCTTAGCGCTTGGCTTGGCGCTTTTCTTGGTGTTTTTCTTGGCGCGTAACATAAAGCTTGGCTTGGGGCTTGGCTTTGCGCTGTTCTTAGCGCGTGGTTTGGTGCTTAACTTTCCGCTTAGCCTGGCGCTTGGCTTGGCGCTTTTCTTTGCGCTTTTCTTGGCGTGGAACTTGGTGCTTAACTTGGCGTTTGGATTGGCGCTTGGTTTGGCGCTTGGCTTGGCGCTCGGCTTGGCGCTTTTCTTGGCGCGTGACTTGCCACGTGGCTTAACGCTTGGCTTTGCACTTTTCTTAGCGCGTGGTTTGGCGCTTGACTTGGCGTTTGGCTGGGCGCTTGGCTTGGCGCTTGGCCTGGCGCATAGCTTGACGCTCTCTTTGGCGCGTGGCTTGGCGCTTGGGTGGACGCTTGGTTTGGCGCTTTGCTTAGTGCTTGGCTTGGCGCTTGACTTGGCGCTTGGCTTGGCGCTTGGCTTAACGTTTTTCTTGGCGCGCGGTTTGGCGCGTGGCTTGGCGCTTGGCTTTGCGCTTTTCTTAGCGCGTGGCTTGTCGCTTGGCTTAACGCCCTTCTTGGCGCGTGGCTTGTCGCTTGGCTTTGCGCTTTACTTGGCGCGTAGCATGGCACTTGGCTTGGCGCATGGCTTGGCGCCCTCCTTGGCGCTTGGCTGGGCGTTTGGCTTGGCGCTTGGCTTGGCGCTTTTCTTGGCGCGTGGCTTGACACTTGGCTTGGCGCTTGGCTTGGCGCTTGGCCTGGTGCATAGCTTGACGCTCTCCATGGCGCGTGGCTTAGAGCTTGGCTGGGCGCTTGGCTTAACGCCCTTCTTGGCGCGTGGCTTGTCGCTTGGCTTTGCGCTTTACTTGGCGCGTAGCATGGCACTTGGCTTGGCGCTTGGCTGGGCGTTTGGCTTGGCGCTTGGCTTGGCGCTTGGCTTGGCGCATGGCTTGGCGCCCTCCTTGGCGCTTGGCTGGGCGTTTGGCTTGGCGCTTGGCTTGGCGCTTTTCTTGGCGCGTGGCTTGACACTTGGCTTGGCGCTTGGCTTGGCGCTTGGCCGGACGCGTGGTTTGGTGCTTGGCTTGGCGCTTGGCTTGGCGTCTGGCTTGGCGCTTGGCTTTGCGTTTAACTTGGCGCTCGGCTTGGCACTTTTCTTGGCGCGTGGTTTGGCACTTAACTTGCCGCTTGGCTTGGCGCTTGGCTTGGCGCTTTTCTTGGCGATTTTCTTGGCGCGTGGCTTGGCGCTTGGCTTGGCGCATAGCGTGGCGCTTTTTTTGGCGCGTGGCTTGGCGCTTGGCTTGGCGTTTGGCTTGGCGCTTGGCTTGGCGCTGTTCTTGGCGCGTGGCTTGGCGCTTGGCTGGGCACTTGGCTTGGCACTTGGCTTTGCGTTTAACTTGGCGCTTGGCTTGGCACTTTTCTTGGCGCGTGGTTTGGCACTTAACTTGCCGCTTGGCTTGGCGCTTGGCTTGGCGCTTTTCTTGGCGATTTTCTTGGCGCGTGGCTTGGCGCTTGGCTTGGCGCATAGCGTGGCGCTTTTTTTGGCGCGTGGCTTGGCGCTTGGCTTGGCGTTTGGCTTGGCGCTTGGCTTGGCGCCCTCCTTGGCGCGTGGCTTGGCGCTTGGCTTGGCGCATAGCGTGGCGCTTTTTTTGGTGCGTGGCTTGGCGCTTGGCTTGGCGTTTGGCTTGGCGCTTGGCTTGGCGCCCTCTTTGGCGCGTGGCTTGGCGTTTGGCTTGGAGCTTTGCTTGGCTCTTTTCTCGGCGCGTGGCCTGTCGCTTGGCTTGGAGCATGGCGTTTCGCTTTTCTTGAATCGTGGCTTGGCGCTTGGCTTGGCGCATAGCGTGGCGCTTTTTTTGGCGCGTGGCTTGGCGCTTGGCTTGGCGTTTGGCTTGGCGCTTGGCTTGGCGCTCTCCTTGGCGCGTGGCTTGGCGCGTGGCTTGTCGCTTGGCTTGGCGCTCTCCTTGGTGCATGGGGTGGCGCTTTTCTTGACGTTTGGCTTGCCGCATGCCTTGGCTCTTTCCTTGGCGCGTGGCTTGGAGCTTGGTTGGGCGTTTGGCTTGGCGCTTTTCTTAACGTGTGGTTGGCGCGTAGCTTGGCACTTGGCTTGACGCTTAAAACGGCGCTTGGCTTGACGCTTGGATTGGCGCTTTTCTTGGCGCGTAGCTTGGCACTGGGCTTGACGCTTAGCATGGCGCTTGGCTTGGCGCTTTTCTTGGCGCGTGGCCTGTCGCTTGGCTTGGCGCATGGCGCGGCGCTCTTCTTGACGCGTGGCTTGGCGCTTGGCTTGACGTTTGGTTTTGGGCTTGGCTTGGCGCTTTTCTTGACGCGTGGCTTGGCGCGTGCCTTGTCGCTTGGCTTGGCGCTTGGCTTGGCGCTTGGCTTGGCGCTGTTCTTGGCGCGTGGCTTGGCGCTTGGATGGGCACTTGGCTTGGCAGTTGGCTTGGCGTGGCGCTTTTCTTGGCGCGTGGCTTGGCACTTGGCTTGCCGCTTGGCTTGGCGCTTTCTTTGGCGCTTTTTCTGGCGCGTGGCTTAGCGCTTGGCTTGGCCGTTGGCTTGGCGCTTGGTTTGGCGCTTGGCTTGGCGCATGGCTTGGCGCTCTCCTTGGCGCGTGGCTTAGCGCTTGGCTGGGCACTTGGCTTGCCGCTTGGCTTGGCGCTTTCTTTGGCGCTTTTTCTGGCGCGTGGCTTAGCGCTTGGCTTGGCCGTTGGCTTGGCGCTTGGCTTGGCGCTTGGCTTGGCGCATGGCTTGGCGCTCTCCTTGGCGCGTGGCTTAGCGCTTGGCTGGGCGCTTGGCTTGGCGATTGGCTTGGCGCTCTTCTTGGCGCGTGGCTTGTCGCTTGGCTTCGCGCTTTTCTTGGCGCGTGGCTTGGCGCTTGGCTGGACGCTTGGCTTGGCGCTTGGCTTGCCGCTGGCTTGGCGCTTGGCTGGACGCTTGGCTTGGCGCTGGCTTGGCGCTTGGCTGGACGCTTGGCTTGGCGCTTGGCTTGGCTCTGGCTTGGCGCTTGGCTTGGTGCTTTTCTTGGCGCGTGGCTTGGCGCTTGGCTTGTCGCTTGGCTTGGCGTGTGGCTTGGCGCTTAGCTTGGAGCGTGGCTTGTCGCTTGGCTTGGCGCTCTCCTTGGCGCTTAGCTTGGCGCTTGGCTTAGCGCTTGGCTTGGCGCTTTTCTTGGTGTTTTTCTTGGCGCGTAACATGGAGCTTGGCTTGGCGCTGGCTTGGCGCTTTTCTTGGCGCGTGGCTTGTCGCTTGGCTTGGCGCTCTCCTTGGCGCTTAGCTCGGCGCTTGGCTTAGCGCTTGGCTTGGAGCTTTTCTTGGTGTCTTTCTTGGCGCGTAACATGGAGCATGGCTTGGCGCTTGGCTTGGCGTGTGGCTTGGCGCTTAGATTGGCGCGTGGCTTGTCGCTTGGCTTGGCGCTCTCCTTGGCGCTTAGCTCGGCGCTTGTCTTAGCGCTTGGCTTGGCGCTTTTCTTGGTGTTTTTCTTGGCGCGTAACATGGAGCTTGGCTTGGCGCTTGGCTTTGCGCTGTTCTTAGCGCGTGGTTTGGTGCTTGGCTTTCCGCTTAGCCTGGCGCTTGGCTTGGCGCTTTTGTTTGCGCTTTTCTTGGCGTGGAACTTGGTGCTTAACTTGGCGTTTGGATTGGCGTTTGGTTTGGCGCTTGGCTTGGCGCTCGGCTTGGCGCTTTTCTTGGCGCGTGACTTGCCGCGTGGCTTAACGCTTGGCTTTGCACTTTTCTTAGCGCGTGGTTTGGCGCTTGACTTGGCGCTTGGCTGGGCGCTTGGCTTGGCGCTTGGCCTGGCGCATAGCTTGACGCTCTCTTTGGCGCGTGGCTTGGCGCTTGGGTGGACGCTTGGTTTGGCGCTTGGCTTAGTGCTTGGCTTGGCGCTTGACTTGGCGCTTGGCTTGGCGCTTGGCTTAACGTTTTTCTTGGCGCGCGGTTTGGCGCGTGGTTTGGCGCTTGGCTTTGCGCTTTTCTTAGCGCGTGGTTTGGCGCTTGGCTTGGCGCTTGGCTGGGCGCTTGGCTTAACGCCCTTCTTGGCGCGTGGCTTGTCGCTTGGCTTTGCGCTTTACTTGGCGCGTAGCATGGCACTTGGCTTGGCGCTTGGCTGGGCGTTTCGCTTGGCGCTTGGCTTGGCGCTTGGCTTGGCGCATGGCTTGGCGCCCTCCTTGGCGCTTGGCTGGGCGTTTGGCTTGGCGCTTGGCTTGGCGCTTTTCTTGGCGCGTGGCTTGACACTTGGCTTGGCGCTTGGCTTGGCGCTTGGCCTGGTGCATAGCTTGACGCTCTCCATGGCGCGTGGCTTGGCGCTTGGCCGGACGCGTGGTTTGGTGCTTGGCTTGGCGCTTGGCTTGGCGTCTGGCTTGGCGCTTGGCTTGGCGCTGTTCTTGGCGCGTACCTTGGCGCTTGGCTGGGCACTTGGCTTGGCACTTGGCTTTGCGTTTAACTTGGCGCTCGGCTTGGCACTTTTCTTGGCGCGTGGTTTGGCACTTAACTTGCCGCTTGGCTTGGCGCTTGGCTTGGCGCTTTTCTTGGCGATTTTCTTGGCGCGTGGCTTGACGCTTGGCTTGGCGCTTGGCTTGGCGCTTTTCTTTTCGATTTTCTTGGCCCGTGGCTCGTCGCTTGGCTAGGCGCATGGCGTGGCGCTTTTCTTGGCTTGTGGCTTTACGCTTGGCTTAGCGTTTGGCTTGGCGCTTGGCTTGGCACTTGGCTTGGCGCTTGGCTTGGCGCTTTTCTTTTCGATTTTCTTGGCGCGTGGCTCGTCGCTTGGCTAGGCGCATGGCGTGGCGCTTTTCTTGGCTTGTGGCTTTACGCTTGGCTTAGCGTTTGGCTTGGCGCTTGGCTTGGCACTTGGCTTGGCACTTGGCTTGGCGCTTGGCTTGGCGCTTGGCCTGGCGCATAGTTTGACGCTCTCCATGGCGCGTGGCTTGGCGCATGGCTGGACGCTTGGTTTGGCGCTTGGCTTGGCACTTGGCTTGGCGTTTGGCTTGGCGCTTGGCTTGGCGCTTGGCTTGGCTCTTTTCTCGGCGCGTGGCCTGTCGCTTGGCTTGGAGCATGGCGTTTCGCTTTTCTTGAATCGTGGCTTGGCGCTTGGCTTGGCGCATAGCGTGGCGCTTTCTTTGGCGCGTGGCTTGGCGCTTGGCTTGGCGTTTGGCTTGGCGCTTGGCTTGGCGCTCTCCTTGGCGCGTGGCTTGGCGCATAGCGTGGCGCTTTTTTTGGCGCGTGGCTTGGCGCTTGGCTTGGCGTTTGGCTTGGCGCTTGGCTTGGCGCTCTCCTTGGCGCGTGGCTTGGCGCGTGGCTTGGCGTTTGGCATGGAGCTTTGCTTGGCTCTTTTCTCGGCGCGTGGCCTGTCGCTTCGCTTGGAGCATGGCGTTTCGCTTTTCTTGAATCGTGGCTTGGCGCTTGGCTTGGCGCATAGCGTGGCGCTTTTTTTGGCGCGTGGCTTGGCGCTTGGCTTGGCGTTTGGCTTGGCGCTTGGCTTGGCGCTCTCCTTGGCGCGTGGCTTGGCGCATAGCGTGGCGCTTTTTTTGGCGCGTGGCTTGGCGCTTGGCTTGGCGTTTGGCTTGGCGCTTGGCTTGGCGCTCTCCTTGGCGCGTGGCTTGGCGCGTGGCTTGTCGCTTGGCTTGGCGCTCTCCTTGGTGCATGGGGTGGCGCTTTTCTTGACGTTTGGCTTGGCGCATGCCTTGGCTCTTTCCTTGGCGCGTGGCTTGAAGCTTGGTTGGGCGTTTGGCTTGGCGCCTTTCTTAACGTGTGGTTGGCGCGTAGCTTGGCACTTGGCTTGAAGCTTAAAACGGCGCTTGGCTTGCCGCTTGGCTTGGCGCTCTCCTTGGCTCGTGGCTTGGCGCTTGGCTTGGCGCTTTTTTTGGCGCTTGGCTTGGCGCCTAGCTTGGCGCGTGGATTGGCGCTTGGCTTGGCGCTTTTCTTGGCGATTTTCTTGGCGCGTGGCTTGGCGCTTGGCTTGGCGCATAGCGTGGCGCTTTTTTTGGCGCGTGGCTTGGCGCTTGGCTTGGCGTTTGGCTTGGCGCTTGGCTTGGCGCTGTTCTTGGCGCGTGGCTTGGCGCTTGGCTGGGCACTTGGCTTGGCACTTGGCTTTGCGTTTAACTTGGCGCTTGGCTTGGCACTTTTCTTGGCGCGTGGTTTGGCACTTAACTTGCCGCTTGGCTTGGCGCTTGGCTTGGCGCTTTTCTTGGCGATTTTCTTGGCGCGTGGCTTGGCGCTTGGCTTGGCGCATAGCGTGGCGCTTTTTTTGGCGCGTGGCTTGGCGCTTGGCTTGGCGTTTGGCTTGGCGCTTGGCTTGGCGCCCTCCTTGGCGCGTGGCTTGGCGCTTGGCTTGGCGCATAGCGTGGCGCTTTTTTTGGTGCGTGGCTTGGCGCTTGGCTTGGCGTTTGGCTTGGCGCTTGGCTTGGCGCCCTCTTTGGCGCGTGGCTTGGCGTTTGGCTTGGAGCTTTGCTTGGCTCTTTTCTCGGCGAGTGGCCTGTCGCTTGGCTTGGAGCATGGCGTTTCGCTTTTCTTGAATCGTGGCTTGGCGCTTGGCTTGGCGCATAGCGTGGCGCTTTTTTTGGCGCGTGGCTTGGCGCTTGGCTTGGCGTTTGGCTTGGCGCTTGGCTTGGCGCTCTCCTTGGCGCGTGGCTTGGCGCGTGGCTTGTCGCTTGGCTTGGCGCTCTCCTTGGTGCATGGGGTGGCGCTTTTCTTGACGTTTGGCTTGCCGCATGCCTTGGCTCTTTCCTTGGCGCGTGGCTTGAAGCTTGGTTGGGCGTTTGGCTTGGCGCTTTTCTTAACGTGTGGTTGGCGCGTAGCTTGGCACTTGGCTTGACGCTTAAAACGGCGCTTGGCTTGCCGCTTGGCTTGGCGCTCTCCTTGGCTCGTGGCTTGGCGCTTTTGGCTTGGCGCTTTTTTTGGCGCGTAGCCTGACGCGTGGCTTGTCGCTTGGCTTGGCGCTCTCTTTGGCGCTTGGCTTGGCGCTTAGATTGGCGCGTGGATTGGCGCTTGGCTTGGCGCTTTTCTTGGCGCGTAGCCTGACGCGTGGCTTGTCGCTTGGCTTGGCGCTCTCTTTGGCGCTTGGCTTGGCGCTTAGATTGGCGCGTGGATTGGCGCCTGGCTTGGCGCCTGGCTTGGCGCTTTTCTTGGCGCGTGGCTTGGCGCTTGGATGGACGCGTGGTTTGGCGCTTGGCTTGGCGCTCGGCATGGCGCTTTTCTTGGCGCGTGGCTTGACGCTTGGATTGGCGCTTTTCTTGGCGCGTAGCTTGGCACTGGGCTTGACGCTTAGCATGGCGCTTGGCTTGGCGCTTTTCTTAGCGCGTGGCCTGTCGCTTGGCTTGGCGCATGGCGCGGCGCTCTTCTTGACGCGTGGCTTGGCGCTTGGCTTGACGTTTGGTTTGGGGCTTGGCTTGGCGCTTTTCTTGACGCGTGGCGTGGTGCTTTTTTCAGCGCGTGGCTTGGCGCTTGGCTTGGCGTTTGGCTTGGCGCTTGGCTTGGCGCTTTTTTTTGCGCGTGGCCTGTCGCTTGGCTTGGCGCATGGCGTGGCGCTTTTCTTGGCGCGTGGCTTGGCGCTGGCTTGGCGCTTGGCTTGGCGCTTTTTTTGGCGCGTGACCTGTCGCTTGGCTTGGCGCATAGCGTGGCGTTTTTCTTGGCGCGTGGCTTGGCGCTTGGTTTGGAGTTTGGCTTGGCGCTTAACTTGGCGCTTTTTTTGGCGCATGGCCTGTCGCTTGGCTTGCCGCATGGCGTGGGGCTTTTCTTGGCGCGTGGCTTGGCGCTTGGTTTGGCGTTTGGCTTGGCGTTTGGCTTGGCGCTTTTTTTGGCGCGTGGCCTGTCGCTTGGCTTGGCGCATGGCTTGGCGCTCTCTTTGGCGCTTGGCTTGGCGATTGGCTTAACGTTTTTCTTAGGGCGTGGTTTGTCGCTTGGCTTGGCGCATGACGTGGAGCTTTTCTTGGTGCGTGGCTTGGCGCTTGGCCTGGCGTTTGGCTTGGCGCTTGGCTTGGCGCTTTTCTTGGCGCGTGGCCTGTCGCTTGGCTTGGCGCATAGCGTGGCGCTTTTTTTGGCGCATGGCCTGTCGCTTGGCTTGCCGCATGGCGTGGCGCTTTTCTTGGCGCGTGGCTTGGCGTTTGGTTTGGCGTTTGGCTTGGCGTTTGGCTTGGCGCTTTTTTTGGCGCGTGGCCTGTCGCTTGGCTTGGCGCATGGCTTGGCGCTCTCTTTGGCGCTTGGCTTGGCGATTGGCTTAACGTTTTTCTTAGGGCGTGGTTTGTCGCTTGGCTTGGCGCATGACGTGGAGCTTTTCTTGGTGCGTGGCTTGGCGCTTGGCCTGGCGTTTGGCTTGGCGCTTGGCTTGGCGCTCTCCTTGGCGCGTGGCTTGGCGCATAGCGTGGCGCTTTTTTTGGCGCCTGGCTTGGCGCTTGGCTTGGCGTTTGGCTTGGCGCTTGGCTTGGCGCTCTCCTTGGCGCGTGGCTTGGCGCGTGGCTTGTCGCTTGGCTTGGCGCTCTCCTTGGTGCATGGGGTGGCGCTTTTCTTGACGTTTGGCTTGGCGCATGCCTTGGCTCTTTCCTTGGCGCGTGGCTTGGAGCTTGGTTGGGCGTTTGGCTTGGCGCTTTTCTTAACGTGTGGTTGGCGGGTAGCTTGGCACTTGGCTTGACACTTAAAACGGCGCTTGGCTTGCCGCTTGGCTTGGCGCTCTCCTTGGCTCATGGCTTGGCGCTTGGCTTGGCGCTTTTTTTGGCGCTTGGCTTGGCGCCTAGCTTGGCGCGTGGATTGGCGCTTGGCTTGGCGCTTTTCTTGGCGCGTAGCCTGACGCGTGGCTTGTCGCTTGGCTTGGCGCTCTTTTTGGCGCCTGGCTTGGCGCTTAGATTGGCGCGTGGATTGGCGCTTGGCTTGGCGCTTGGCTTAACGCTTGGCTGGGCGCTTGGCTTGGCGCCTGGCTTGGCGCCTGGCTTGGCGCCTGGCTTGGCGCTTTTCTTGGCGCGTGGCTTGGCGCTTGGATGGACGCGTGGTTTGGCGCTTGGCTTGGCGCTGGGCTTGGCGCTTTTCTTGGCGCGTGGCTTGACGCTTGGATTGGCGCTTTTCTTGGCGCGTAGCTTGGCACTGGGCTTGACGCTTAGCATGGCGCTTGGCTTGGCGCTTTTCTTGGCGCGTGGCCTGTCGCTTGGCTTGGCGCATGGCGCGGCGCTCTTCTTGACGCGTGGCTTGGCGTTTGGCTTGACGTTTGGTTTGGGGCTTGACTTGGCGCTTTTCTTGACGCGTGGCTTGGCGCGTGCCTTGTCGCTTGGCTTGGCGCTTGGCTTGGCGCTTGGCTTGGCGCTGTTCTTGGCGCGTGGCTTGGCGCTTGGATGGGCACTTGGCTTGGCAGTTGGCTTGGCGTGGCGCTTTTCTTGGCGCGTGGCTTGGCACTTGGCTTGCCGCTTGGCTTGGCGCTTTCTTTGGCGCTTTTTCTGGCGCGTGGCTTAGCGCTTGGCTTGGCCGTTGGCTTGGCGCTTGGCTTGGCGCTTGGCTTGGCGCATGGCTTGGCGCTCTCCTTGGCGCGTGGCTTAGCGCTTGGCTGGGCACTTGGCTTGCCGCTTGGCTTGGCGCTTTCTTTGGCGCTTTTTCTGGCGCGTGGCTTAGCGCTTGGCTTGGCCGTTGGCTTGGCGCTTGGCTTGGCGCTTGGCTTGGCGCATGGCTTGGCGCTCTCCTTGGCGCGTGGCTTAGCGCTTGGCTGGGCGCTTGGCTTGGCGATTGGCTTGGCGCTCTTCTTGGCGCGTGGCTTGTCGCTTGGCTTCGCGCTTTTCTTGGCGCGTGGCTTGGCGCTTGGCTGGACGCTTAGCTTGGCGCTTGGCTTGCCGCTGGCTTGGCGCTTGGCTGGACGCTTGGCTTGGCGCTGGCTTGGCGCTTGGCTGGACGCTTGGCTTGGCGCTTGGCTTGGCTCTGGCTTGGCGCTTGGCTTGGTGCTTTTCTTGGCGCGTAGCTTGGCGCTTGGCTTGTCGCTTGGCTTGGCGTGTGGCTTGGCGCTTAGCTTGGAGCGTGGCTTGTCGCTTGGCTTGGCGCTCTCCTTGGCGCTTAGCTTGGCGCTTGGCTTAGCGCTTGGCTTGGCGCTTTTCTTGGTGTTTTTCTTGGCGCGTAACATGGAGCTTGGCTTGGCGCTGGCTTGGCGCTTTTCTTGGCGCGTGGCTTGTCGCTTGGCTTGGCGCTCTCCTTGGCGCTTAGCTCGGCGCTTGGCTTAGCGCTTGGCTTGGAGCTTTTCTTGGTGTTTTTCTTGGCGCGTAACATGGAGCATGGCTTGGCGCTTGGCTTGGCGTGTGGCTTGGCGCTTAGATTGGCGCGTGGCTTGTCGCTTGGCTTGGCGCTCTCCTTGGCGCTTAGCTCGGCGCTTGGCTTAGCGCTTGGCTTGGCGCTTTTCTTGGTGTTTTTCTTGGCGCGTAACATGGAGCTTGGCTTGGCGCTTGGCTTTGCGCTGTTCTTAGCGCGTGGTTTGGTGCTTGGCTTTCCGCTTAGCCTGGCGCTTGGCTTGGCGCTTTTGTTTGCGCTTTTCTTGGCGTGGAACTTGGTGCTTAACTTGGCGTTTGGATTGGCTCTTGGTTTGGCGCTTGGCTTGGCGCTCGGCTTGGCGCTTTTCTTGGCGCGTGACTTGCCGCGTGGCTTAACGCTTGGCTTTGCACTTTTCTTAGCGCGTGGTTTGGCGCTTGACTTGGCGCTTGGCTGGGCGCTTGGCTTGGCGCTTGGCCTGGCGCATAGCTTGACGCTCTCTTTGGCGCGTGGCTTGGCGCTTGGGTGGACGCTTGGTTTGGCGCTTGGCTTAGTGCTTGGCTTGGCGCTTGACTTGGCGCTTGGCTTGGCGCTTGGCTTAACGTTTTTCTTGGCGCGCGGTTTGGCGCGTGGTTTGGCGCTTGGCTTTGCGCTTTTCTTAGCGCGTGGTTTGGCGCGTGGCTTGGCGCTTGGCTGGGCGCTTGGCTTAACGCCCTTCTTGGCGCGTGGCTTGTCGCTTGGCTTTGCGCTTTACTTGGCGCGTAGCATGGCACTTGGCTTGGCGCTTGGCTGGGCGTTTGGCTTGGCGCTTGGCTTGGCGCTTGGCTTGGCGCATGGCTTGGCGCCCTCCTTGGCGCTTGGCTGGGCGTTTGGCTTGGCGCTTTTCTTGGCGCGTGGCTTGACACTTGGCTTGGCGCTTGGCTTGGCGCTTGGCCTGGTGCATAGCTTGACGCTCTCCATGGCGCGTGGCTTGGCGCTTGGCCGGACGCGTGGTTTGGTGCTTGGCTTGGCGCTTGGCTTGGCGTCTGGCTTGGCGCTTGGCTTGGCGCTGTTCTTGGCGCGTACCTTGGCGCTTGGCTGGGCACTTGGCTTGGCACTTGGCTTTGCGTTTAACTTGGCGCTCGGCTTGGCACTTTTCTTGGCGCGTGGTTTGGCACTTAACTTGCCGCTTGGCTTGGCGCTTGGCTTGGCGCTTTTCTTGGCGATTTTCTTGGCGCGTGGCTTGACGCTTGGCTTGGCGCTTGGCTTGGCGCTTTTCTTTTCGATTTTCTTGGCGCGTGGCTCGTCGCTTGGCTAGGCGCATGGCGTGGCGCTTTTCTTGGCTTGTGGCTTTACGCTTGGCTTAGCGTTTGGCTTGGCGCTTGGCTTGGCACTTGGCTTGGCGCTTGGCTTGGCGCTTTTCTTTTCGATTTTCTTGGCGCGTGGCTCGTCGCTTGGCTAGGCGCATGGCGTGGCGCTTTTCTTGGCTTGTGGCTTTACGCTTGGCTTAGCGTTTGGCTTGGCGCTTGGCTTGGCACTTGGCTTGGCACTTGGCTTGGCGCTTGGCTTGGCGCTTGGCCTGGCGCATAGTTTGACGCTCTCCATGGCGCGTGGCTTGGCGCATGGCTGGACGCTTGGCTTGGCGCTTGGCTTGGCACTTGGCTTGGCGTTTGGCTTGGCGCTTGGCTTGGCGCTTGGCTTGGCTCTTTTCTCGGCGCGTGGCCTGTCGCTTGGCTTGGAGCATGGCGTTTCGCTTTTCTTGAATCGTGGCTTGGCGCTTGGCTTGGCGCATAGCGTGGCGCTTTCTTTGGCGCGTGGCTTGGCGCTTGGCTTGGCGTTTGGCTTGGCGCTTGGCTTGGCGCTCTCCTTGGCGCGTGGCTTGGCGCATAGCGTGGCGCTTTTTTTGGCGCGTGGCTCGGCGCTTGGCTTGGCGTTTGGCTTGGCGCTTGGCTTGGCGCTCTCCTTGGCGCGTGGCTTGGCGCGTGGCTTGGCGTTTGGCATGGAGCTTTGCTTGGCTCTTTTCTCGGCGCGTGGCCTGTCGCTTGGCTTGGAGCATGGCGTTTCGCTTTTCTTGAATCGTGGCTTGGCGCTTGGCTTGGTGCATAGCGTGGCGCTTTTTTTGGCGCGTGGCTTGGCGCTTGGCTTGGCGTTTGGCTTGGCGCTTGGCTTGGCGCTCTCCTTGGCGCGTGGCTTGGCGCATAGCGTGGCGCTTTTTTTGGCGCGTGGCTTGGCGCTTGGCTTGGCGTTTGGCTTGGCGCTTGGCTTGGCGCTCTCCTTGGCGCGTGGCTTGGCGCGTGGCTTGTCGCTTGGCTTGGCGCTCTCCTTGGTGCATGGGGTGGCGCTTTTCTTGACGTTTGGCTTGGCGCATGCCTTGGCTCTTTCCTTGGCGCGTGGCTTGAAGCTTGGTTGGGCGTTTGGCTTGGCGCCTTTCTTAACGTGTGGTTGGCGCGTAGCTTGGCACTTGGCTTGAAGCTTAAAACGGCGCTTGGCTTGCCGCTTGGCTTGGCGCTCTCCTTGGCTCGTGGCTTGGCGCTTGGCTTGGCGCTTTTTTTTGGCGCTTGGCTTGGCGCCTAGCTTGGCGCGTGGATTGGCGCTTGGCTTGGCGCTTTTCTTGGCGCGTAGCCTGACGCGTGGCTTGTCGCTTGGCTTGGCGCTCTCTTTGGCGCCTGGCTTGGCGCTTAGATTGGCGCGTAGATTGGCGCTTGGCTTGGCGCTTGGCTTAACGCTTGGCTGGGCGCTTGGCTTGGCGCCTGGCTTGGCGCTTGGCTTGGCGCTTTTCTTGGCGCTTGGATGGACGCGTGGTTTGGCGCTTGGCTTGGCGCTCGGCTTGGCGCTTTTCTTGGCGCGTGGCTTGACGCTTGGATTGGCGCTTTTCTTGGCGCGTAGCTTGGCACTGGGCTTGACGCTTAGCATGGCGCTTGGCTTGGCGCTTTTCTTGGCGCGTGGCCTGTCGCTTGGCTTGGCGCATGGCGCGGCGCTCTTCTTGACGCGTGGCTTGGCGCTTGGCTTGACGTTTGGTTTGGGGCTTGGCTTGGCGCTTTCCTTGGCGCTTAGCTTAACGCTTGGCTTGGCGCTTGGCTTGGCGCTTTTCTTGGCGCTTTTCTTGGCGCGTGGCTTGGCGTTTGGCTTCGCGCTTTTCTTGGCGCGTGGCTTAGCGCTTTTCTTGGGGCGGGGTTTGTCGATTGGCTTCGCGCTTTTCTTGGCGCGTGGCTTGGCACTTGGCTTGGCGCTTGGATTGGCGCTTAGCTGGCGCATAGCTTGAGGCTTTCCTTCGCGCGTGGTTTGTCGCTTTTTTTGGAGCGTGGCTTGGCGCTTGGTTTGGCGCTTGGCTTGTCGCTTGGCTTGGCGCTTGGCTTGGCACTTGGCTTGGCGCTTGATTTGGCGCGTGGCTTAACGCTTGGCTTGGCGCTTTCTTTGGCGCATGGCTTGGCGCTTAGCATGGCGCGTGGCTTGGCGCCTGGTTTGGCGCTTAGCTTGGAGCGTGGCTTGGCGCTTGGTTTGGCGTTTTTCTTGGCGCGTGGCTTAACGCGTGGCTTAGCGCGTGTTTTGGCGCGCGGATTGCCGCTTGGCTTGGCGCTCTCTTTGGCGCGTGGCTTGGCGCTTAGCTTGGCTCGTGGCTTGGCGCCTGGTTTGGCGCTTTTCTTGGTGCATGGCTTGGCGCGTGGCTTGTCGCTTGGCTTAATGCTTTTCTTGGCGCTTAGCTTGGGGCTTGGCTTGGCGCTTGGCTTGGCGCTTTTCTTGGTGCTTTTCTTGGCGCGTGGCTTGGCGCTTGGCTTGGCGCTTGGCTTGGCGCTTGGCTTGGCGCTTGGCTGGGCGCTTTTCATGGCGCGTGGCATGGCGCGTGGCTTGTCGCTTGTCTTGGCGCTCTCCTTGGCGCTTAGCTTGGCGCTTGGCTTGGCGCTTGGCTTGGCGCTTTTTTTGGCGCTTTTCTTGGCGCGTGGCTTGGTGCTTGGCTTGGCGCTTAGCTTGGCGCTTGGCTTGGCGCTTTTCTTGGCGCGTGGCTTGGCGCTTGGCTTGGCGCTTGGCTTGGCGCTTTTTTTGGCGCTTTTCTTGGCGCGTGGCTTGGCGCTTGGCTTGGCGCGTGGCTTGGCGCTTAGCTGGGCGCTTTGCTTGGCGCTCGGTTCGGCGCTCTTCTTGGCGCTTGGATTGTCGTTTGGCTTGGCGTTTTTCTTGGCGAGTAGCTTGGCACTTGTCTTGACGCTTAGCATGGCGCTTGGCTTGGCGTATGGCTTGGCGCTCTTCTTGGCGCGTGGCTAAGCGCCTGGCTTGGCGCTTTTTTTGGCGCGTGGTTTGGCGTTTAGCTTGGCGCTTGGCTTGGCGCATGGCGTGTCGCTTTTCTTGGCGCGTGGTTTGGCGTTTAGCTTGGCGCTTGGCTTGGCGCTTGGTTTGGCGCTTTTCTTAGCGCGTGGTTTGTCGCTTGGCTTGGCGCATGGCTTGGCGCTTTTCTTGGAGCATGGCTTGTCGATTGGCTTCGCGCTTTTCTTGGCGCGTGACTTGGCACTTGGCTTGCCGCTTGGCTTGGCGCTTTTTTTACGCTTTTCTTGGCGCGTGGTTTGGCACTTGGCTTGGGGCTTGGCTTGGCACTTGGCTTGCCGCTTGGCTGGCGCTTGGCTTGGCGCTTGGCTTGGCGCTTTTCTTGGCGCGTGGCTTGGCGCTTAGCTTGGCGCGTGGCTTGGCGCCTGGTTTGGCGCTTTTCTTGGCGCGTGGCTTGGCGCGTGGCTTGTCGCTTGGCTTAGCGCTCTCCTTGGCGCTTAGCTTGGCGCTTGGCTTGGCGCTTGGCTTGGCGCGTGGCTTGGCGCTTGGCTGGGCGCTTACCTTGGAGCTTGGCTTGGCGCTTTTTTTGGTGCGTGGCTTGTCGATTGGCTTCGCCTTTTCCTTGGCGCGTGGCTTGGCACTTGGCTTAGCGCGTGTTTTAGCGCGTGGCTTGCCGCTTGGCTTGGCGCTCTCTTTGGCGCGTGGCTTGGCGCTTAGCTTGGCGCGTGGCTTGGCGCCTGGTTTGGCGCTTTTCTTGGCGCGTGGCTTGGCGCGTGGCTTGTCGCTTGGCTTAGCGCTCTTCTTGGCGCTTAGCTTGGCGCTTGGCTTGGCGCTTGGCTTGGCGCGTGGCTTGGCGCTTGGCTGGGCGCTTACCTTGGAGCTTGGCTTGGCGCTTTTTTTGGTGCGTGGCTTGTCGATTGGCTTCGCCTTTTCCTTGGCGCGTGGCTTGGCACTTGGCTTGGCGCTTGGCTTGGCGTTTGGTTTGGCGCTTGGTTTGGCGCTGTTCTTGGCGCGTGGCTTGGCGCTTGGCTGGGCACTTGGCTTGGCACTTGGCTTGGCGTGGCGCTTTTCTTGGCGCGTGGCTTGGCACTTGGCTTGGGGCTTGGCTTGGCGCTTGGTTTGGCGTTTTTCTTGGCGCTTTTTCTGGCGCGTGGCTTAACGCTTGGCGCTTGGCTTGGCGCCTGTCTTGGCGCGTGGCTTGGCGCGTGGCTTGGGGCTTGGCTTGGCTCTTGGTTTGGCGTTTTTCTTGGCGCTTCTTTTGGCGCGTGGCTTAACGCTTAGCTTGGCGCTTGGCTTGGCGCTTGGCTTGGCGTTTTTCTTGGCGCTTTTTCTAGCGAGTGGCTAAACGCTTGGCTTGGCGCTTGGCTTGGCGCCTGTCTTGGCGCTTGGCTTGGCGCCTGTCTTGGCGCGTGGCTTGGCGCGTGGCTTGGGGCTTGGCTTGGCGCTTGGTTTGGCGTTTTTCTTTAAGCTTTTTCTTGCGCGTCGCTTAACGCTTGGCTTAGCGCTTGGCTTGGGGCTTGGCTTGGCGCTTGGTTTGGCGTTTTTCTTGGCGCTTTTTCTGGCGCGTGGCTTAACGCTTAGCTTGGCGCTTGGCTTGGCGCTTGGCTTGGCGTTTTTCTTGGCGCTTTTCTTGGCGCTTCGCTTGGTGCTTTTCTTGGCGCGTGGCTTGTCGATTGGCTTCGCGCTTTTCTTGGCGCGTGGCTTGGCGTTTGGCTTGGCGCCTGTCTTGGCGCACGGCTTGGCGCTTTCCTTGGCGTTTGGCTTGACTTTTGGCTTGGTGCATGCCTTGGCGCTCTACTTGGCGCCCGGCTTGGTTCTTGGTTGGGCGTTTGGCTTGGCGCTTGTGTCGGCGCTTGGCTTGGCGTTTTTCTTAACGTGTGGTTGGCGCGTAGCTTGGCGCTTTGCTTGACGCTTTGAATGGCGCTTGGCTTGCCGCTTGGCTTGGCGCTCTCCTTGGCTCGTGGCTTGGCGCTTGGCTTGGCGCTTTTTTTGGCGCGTGGCTTGTCGCTTGGCTTAGCGTGTAACGGTACTGGCCCTCTGCTTTGTGGGGCTAGTGAAATTAATGAATTTCCTTCGGGTAGCTTGTCAGTCGGAGAATAATTTAGTTCAGCCAGACATACACTCGAATATTAGCAAGCAAACACTAGGATAATGTTAGACAGTTTAATTATAATGTTCAATATTTACAAACATAAGAATTCCTCGTAAACATCAAATAAAATGTATTTAACAATAAATTTCAATAATTATGCTGGATGCTCGGTTGCCCGTTCCTTACGCCTCGGCAACCCGTTTGGCATCTATGTATCGAAGGTCCGATGGGCCGCCCTCTGGAGAAATTGTCGGAACGCCACTGGTCGGGAGGACGGTTTGCCCAAAGTAATTTGCAGGGATACCAACTTCCGGGTTCAAACGTCAAGTCCGACGAAGAAACCGCGTGTAACTGCAAATATAGGTTAATTCTAATATTTGTATTTCGTCTTACAACCCCGTGAAAGCGTTGCGACTCCCGGGGATATGGTGAAGTGCTTGTGTGTGTTGCGGCAGAACGAGGCAGTTGACGGCGCCGGTCCAGCTGGAGCTCCTCTTCGTGGTGGCGGCCTACGATAGTCCACTGCCACGAGGTTGTCGCCGATCCTCCAGGTTACGATAGGGGCTGTTAAGTACGGTGAGTACAATCCTGCAGTCAAACAGAAATTAAATGCAATCTTATCGAGACTTGCAGAAAGTCGGCTACGTGTGGCCCTTGTTATAACATGAAACCTAATATACCCGGACTGGACAAATGTTATATTGGTTGGTAGATTTATTGTTACAAAATTGACATATGAAACGGCCCGGTTGTTAACCCTTCGTCTCGAATATGCCTCGCAGGGAAGTTTGATATAATTATTGGCCAACGTCCTCCAGGAGAATTTTGAATATAATTTTTATACCGGATTTTAACAAGGATTAGCAATTTATTTATTATTACGAAGTCGACATATGAAACGGCTTGGTTGTTAACCCTTCGTCTCGAATATGTCTTGCAAGGAATTTGTAATATAAATATTAATACCGGGTTTTAACAGGGATTAGTGATTTAATTATTACGAGATCGACATATGAAACGGCTTGGCTGTTAACCCTTCGTCTCGAATATGTCATGCATGAAATTTAGATATGATTAAAACGCTAAGGCCTCGGGTTCGGTTGCAGCTACGGGAAACTACTATTGGATGTCAGGATCTGGAGTTTAGACAGGAATAATTCTCTCTCGAAATTCGCTCCGTGCTTACTTTTATACGTTTTGGCGTCGTGTTATCGTGGTAACCACCACGTTCATCCTCTGGTGGGGACGAGCGGCGCGCGGATTGTTTATTCGCAATTTTCGGCGCAGGCCGAACTGGAGTCGGCTTATCTCTCCCTCGGACGTCGGCAAGAAGCGATAATGCTTGAAGGGGCGAAGTGTAAATTTAATTACATTATTTAATGTCTTGATGAAAAATTTATACGAGGCAAGCGTTACACATGCCCGTCTCTTCGGAGGAGACCGCTGTTAGGTGGACCTCTTCTTCTAGGATGATGCTTCTATTCCGGAGAAGTCACCTGGAGCGTCTACAGGTTAGACGTGGGAGTTGCGGTATCAACGTCCCGGGTACCCCAGGTGTCTGGATGGAGATAGAACTTGCATTTTATAAATTTAATTGTTACGGGGCCTCCTTCAGGATTCAGATCAGGCCTAATTGCAGGGCATCTTTCCGCTTCAGGCGTAGCCGTTGTCCAGAGGGCGTTAGGACGCGAACAGTCCGTCGTTTCTGGCGTCGTCGTCGCGGCGCTGTAGCTGGTGGAGTCGGGGTTTTGGGCTCGTTGGGGGAGGAATAGAGCAGCTCGGGCAGCATGTCCTGCGGAGGTTCAGATTCTGGCAGCTTTAAGTCTTGCAGTTCTGCCAGGATTTCCGCGAAAGTGTCGCCTTCTTCTAGAGGCAACTCGGCGTCCTCCAAGGGCGTCTCGGAGATCCTCTCGGGTCGGAGCTCTGGTGGAGTTTTGGCTTCTAATTTTGCTGGAGCGACGGCTGGGCTCTCTGGGAACTCACCGAACAGCCGCTTGAATTTTTTGGCCAATTCCAGGATGGCGGCCTCCTGCTCAGGGTGAAGTTTTGCGAGGGGAATCCTCACCGGCAAGCTCTCCCTGGTTTGTTCAGTTCCCGGCTGGCTGTCTGTGTTCCTCTCCGGCGTAGCTGGCAGAGGGGACAGCATGGCTGGGACCGGACTCTATCTCGGAAGCGGAGACCAGCGGGGACTCGAGGGCGTCTCTGGAGGGCCGTATGCTCGAGGAACCCACGGATAAATTTTCTTCTGGCCTTTCCGGGGCTTCCTCAACTTAAAAGGCCATGGTCGAGCGTTCGATTTCCTCTTGACTGGAGGCATGTTGACTTGAATATGGGTGCTAGGGTCCGGGGTGAATTCTTATGTTGTTGGCTCCGGACTTATCACCCTTTCCGGTTCTGTGTATTGCATGTGGAGGGAGAGGCACGTGGAAGCCTTGAACTGCAGGTGCTGACAAAAAAAGGATTTTGGAAAAATATCTTCAGGCCAGGTATAAGAATGATTTTTCAAGATATTTTCGAACAGGTGGACTAGAAGGTTACTGGAAGGCCTTTTTGATGTCTTTCACGTTGGCTCGGCCGACTTCCCTTCCGGTTTGAGGGTCGCTTAACTCCACAATTACAGGCGAAATTATTCTTTTGATAACAAAGGGCCCAGCATATTTGGGCGCTAATTTCGCTGAAATCCCCTGGGCGGCGTCGGAGAGGACTCGGTGTCCTATCTGGGGATGATACTCACGCCTTCTGAGGTTGTAATGGTGACTTTGGCGTGAGAAGGCCTTGGCGAGATTGTGACGCACGATTTCCAAGATATCCTCCAACTTTTTAAGTTGTTCACGATATAGCCCTGGACTTGGAGCTTCTGCGTCGGGATCGAAGCCTGGATCGGTTGCTTCGCGTAACGACTTGGGTGGTAGCATCTCTCGTCCGAGGTTCAGGAGGGCCGGGGTGAAACCTGTCGATTCATGCTTAGCAGTATTGAGGGCGAACATCACCTCCGGAAGCCAAGCGTCCCACTGGTTCTGCTTCCCTCGGGCCAGTTGCGCAATGATGGTGCCTACTACTTTATTGGCCCTCTCCACAGGGTTAGCCTGGGGAGTGTATGGAGGCGTCAACCGGTGCTGGATGCCATACTCTGCGGCTAATGCTTTAAAAATTTTGCTTATAAATTGCGGCCCATTATCTGAAATAATTGTTCTGGGAGTACCAAACCGATAAATGATCCTTTCTTTCAGGGCCTGGCTGACGGTTTTGGCGGTAGCGGAACGTAAGGGATGCACTTCGATCCATTTGGTGAATCGGTCCTGGACAACGAGGAGCCATATGTTGCCTTTCGCGGACCTGGTGAGGGGGCCGATCAAGTCCGTGCTGACGACTTCCCATGGACCTCGGACTCGGGACCAGAACATCTTCCCGGCAGGTTGCTGTTGTTGATGTTTATACTGTTGGCATATTGAACAAGAGCGTACGTATTTATTCACATCCTTCTGCATCCTTGGCCAGTAATATAGTTTCTGAATTTTAGCCGTCGTTTTGGTTACTCCCAGGTGTCCTGCGGTGGGTTCGTCATGGCATTCTTGTAAGACTTGGCGTCTCTGGGGCTTGGGGACGCACAGCTTCCATACGGGTTGGAAGCCTTCGGCCAAGTCTTCACCTACATTTGGAAAGCTTCGATAAAGGTTTCCATTTTCCACTTTCCAAGTGTCGAATGTTGCTGGATCATTTTGCACCAGGCGGGTCATTTTGCGGATCCAAGAACATGGGGCGGCCGGCTCCTGGACGGCCATGGGGGAGAGGTTGTCCTCGGGACTTCTTGGAGCTCTGGACAGAGCATCGGCCACGTGGTTGAGGGCTCCTGTACGATACTGAACTTCAAAGTCGTATTGCTGAAGCTCCAGTGCCCACCTCGCTAGCCGGGCTGAAGGATTCGGGAGGTTTCGAAGCCACTTTAAGCTACGGTGGTCGGTCACTACCTTTAAGTGGTAGCCTTCTATATAACCTTTGAACTTTTTTACTGCAAAGAGCACGGCCAGGCATTCCAACTCGGTGGCGGAATATTTGGTTTCTGCTGGAGTCAAGGATCGACTAGCAGTAGTAGAGGGGCAGCTAAACTAGAGCACCTGTCAATCAAACTATTAAATTGATTGACCTAATTAAATCCGCGAATTAAATCCGCGGTATGACCTAATTAATTTCGCGGTTTGATCTAATTAATCACATATGAAGTTTGATATGTAATTTACATATGTGCTACTGATTAAATTACGCATTAGATTTTTTAATTTGCTTCTGGAATTACGCGTCGGACTTCGGCGGCCATCTTGGATTTCTGGCGGGAATATTTGAAATTTGAAATTTTTCCGATTTTTTTTCTAAGTTCAATTTTTTGAATTTTAAACTTCGCGGGATGTCCGCCATCTTGTTTTCTGCGTGCGCACTTCGCACTGTAGTCGTTTTTAATTTTGAATTTTCGCGGAAATATTTGAATTTCAAACTGGTAGATCTATCTCGCTCTTCGAAGCTGCTGTCGTCCATCTTGGTTTTCTCACATTTATTTTAATTTAAAAAAAGCTTCCTGCGATGTCCCATGGCTGGAGTTGAACCAGCGATCACAGCATTACGAGTACGAAGCCTTAACCAACTGGGCTATCGAAGCCATCGAGGTTTTAAGGAATTAACTATAGTCACTAGCGTAGCAAACATAATTATTATAATACATTTTAAATGTTATTTTCGATTGAAATTTAATCGCCAGATCGTATCCTTTTGTAATATTAAAGTTCTGTAATTTTTAAAAAATTAATTGGACGTAGTTGATGTTATACTAATAAAAGAAAATGTATTTAACAAATCAGTCACAGGCCGCTTGTTTATTTTGAGCGAGACATGGTCCAAACAAAGAACCAAGTTCTAGGAATACGCTGACTGTTTATGGCCTTAGGGCTTTTAACCGTTGCATAGAATTGGAAAGTTTTTATTTAACGTGCCTAAACACTATACGGAAAAGAGGCAAGTTCTATCGTAAAATATACGGGTTACAAATTTGAGTTTAGCGGTTATTATCCATTTTCATATTTGAAATGCCAGAACATGGCGAATTTTCGGTTGTATAAAGAGGTTTTCGCGCTAGTATTTGAATGGGTTAAATTACGCGATTTTTTCTAAGCTCTCTTTTTAAAACAAGTCGAGACATGTGCTTTGTGACTAACAGTGCTTTGTCTGTCAGAGGTTGCACTGCAAAACACAGGCACCGAAATGCTCCGGCTCGAGAGTGGGGTGCCTCTGACGTAATGTTTTTCGTACCTTCATAAAAGTGGCTGCGGACTCTATAGCGCATCGAATTGCTTCACTCCTAGTCGTCGTGTCAACACCACCAGTTTTACCTAAGATGGATCCTCGAAGTGTTAATAAGTGCCAAGAAAAACCAGGCCCCTATACCAGGAGACCGGCCGTTGAAAAAACAAGTAAGAAAACGCATCTTTTAAATAAAAAACAACACGGTGCACCGTCACAACCACCAGCCATGGACGTGGAGGCCAAGGGGTATTCACCACGTATAGATGCCACCGAGGAGGACCTGCGGGTGTTCATTGAGGAGACGATGCCTTCCTATGACGTAGCACCGATCGTGACGCCGGAGATCCGCCAAACCCGACGGGAAAAGAAACGGCTATTATGCGACCTCACAGTGCCTTTAAACAATAGCGCCAGCAAGGTTGTTCATTTGGGTCTGGATCCTTATAAACAATTTTCGCCTGTTGCAAGAATTCTGAAGACCGACATTGGGGCTGGTGTTTCCTTCACAGCCGAGACGTTCATGGCTTTTGTGGAGGCGCTACCGGACATATTTGTGATGGCCAAGCAGGGGGCTTTCAGATATGAATTAACTGAGCACACAGTTGAGTACGTGAACAATGATACCTGCAGGATTATTACAAAGGACCCCGAGAACAAGTTTACTCTTTACGTAACGTATGAAACACTATCAAATTTATTGCCGATGTACAACTTGATGGTTGTGAAAATAAATGACTTGAAACGTGTAAAGTGTAATTTCCAAAATTTTGGTGAAGTGATCGTTGACAAAGTAATACATACAGAAAATTTGTGTCTTGATGATTCAATCATTTTTAATACTCTGCGCTGGACTTTCGCTAACGATATTTTATTGTGGGAACTTGTGTTCAAATTTAAAATGTATGTTATTATAGAATTGCAGAAGCTGATTGATGCAGATGAGCGCATGAAATCGTACATGTCCTAGTTTATATAAAATATTGTATGAAAATGTGAATAAAAATGTTTTAAACTGTATTTCTTTTTAATTATATGACGAGTGTTGGTTTATACATGAGGTAGGTTGGCCGAGTGGTTAAGGCGTCAGACTTAAGATCTGATCTCGAAAGAGGTCGTGGGTTCGATTCCCGCACTTACCATGTTTTTAATGTATTTATTATGAGCGTGTTGATTTTTTAAGTTAGTTTATTCACGACGGCCCTACTGTAATAATCGCTCACTGCATAAAAATGGAGCATCAGTTTTCACATCCGTTTTCTGCTATCATAGCAGGCCCCTCAGGATCGGGCAAATCGTTTTTTGTAATAAATTTCTTGAAAAATATGAAAAAACTCTGCAGTGTAAATTTCGCTAAAGTTATCTGGTGTTATGGCGAGTGGCAAAAATTGTACGAAGATTTAAAATCTTTAGTCGAATTTCAGCAAGGTCTGCCAGACATGACATCTTTTGAGGGGTCCGAACCCAAACTTTTAATAATCGACGATTTAATGAGGGAGACAAATAACTCGGTCGTTGACCTATTCACCAAGGGGAGCCATCACCACAATCTCAGTGTTTTTTTTATTACGCAAAACATTTTTCACCAAGGAAAAGGACAGCGGGATATTTCCCTAAATGCTCATTACATTATTCTTTTCAAAAATCCGCGAGATAGAGCTCAAATAAAGCACTTAACCAGGCAGATATGTCCAGAAAATCATCGTTTTCTACAGGAGGCATATGAAAACGCCACATCTAAGCCACACGGGTATTTATTATTCGATTTAAAACAAAGCACCCCCGACATTGCAAGATACCGAACGTCTATTTTTAGAGAGGATGGGTCTTGCTATATTTATATACCGAAGAAGGGGTATAAAAACAACAACTCGAATCAATTTACAATCATTCACTAGTGATGTCTCGAGCGGTGATTAAGAATTCAGAGTTGCTGCGTGCTCTACATAAACTAGGTTCTAAAGAACGCATCGCATTATTAAAAACCGTTAACGATAAACAAATCCATTGTGTCTGCGAGTGTATATATAACACTCTAAAAGGAAAAATACCTTTGTCGACTAAGCAGAAGACTCAGATAGCCCTGCATAAAAAAGTACTTAGAAAATTAATTAAACCTGGAGAGTCCATCAAAAAGAAGCGAAAAATTTTAACTCAAAAAGGGGTGCGTTCTTGCCGTTGATCTTAGCCCCATTAATTACGGGTGTATTGAGTTCTATTTTTAAATAAAAATGGAACACGCAAAGAAGATGATGATTGTGCCGCCTGAAGTTATGCACCGCTTTAAGGCTACTGAGAATCCCGAGCAAAATATATTATCACAGCTTGATGACGAAATGCAGAAAGTTTTAAAATCTAAACTATCTGACCACGATAAATGGGTGCAGTACAATCAAGTCTTGCAACGCTATCTGCATTTTGCCCACCAAACAAGACAATCAATCAAAATACCAATAGAATCAAACACCATCAGCAGTATTTCAGACGGTGATATTTTGTCTACACTACCTAGCACTTTTAAGAAAAAAGGCGAAGCTTTCTTACGTTTTTTGAGGGCTTTACAGGATGTGGACTGGGATAGCAAGGGGACAGTTACTATAAAAGGCGAAATTTTACCATCATCTAACATAGCTGATCTAGTGCACGCCATTCTAAGGCCTCAAAAAATTGCAAGTCCATCGGGACATCTCAAGTTCGCTGATTACATTAAAGAAAAAAATTTCCCAAGTGTGCTGCAGGGGAACTCGAAACGCAAAATTTTAGCAGTTCAGCCTGAAGACGTGAGGAGTTCTGAGGTGGAAAGTGAGAACTACGACACCGAAACAGAGTCTAAATCGAATCCGTTAGCAAGGCCAGTAACAACAACGCAAAAAGCAGGAAAAATAACGAAAACAACGCGGAGGTCGATACCAAAAATAAAGGGCATTTCGGGCTGGGAGCGCCTTAAACTTTAACATAGCAGAAATGAATTTGGATGCTATCTATTATGATCCGGCCAACCCAGTAGGCTTTGCTGGTGCAAATTCGTTAATTTCATCAGTGAAAAATACTCACTCCAATAGTGATGTAAAGGAATGGCTAAAGAAACAGGATGCATATACTATTCACAAAACTGCAAGAAAAAAATTCCCTAGAAACAAATACATTGTTAGCAACATTTTCGAATTATGGCAGGCTGATCTCTGCGACATGCGCAGTTTAGCCCCACACAATGACGGAAATAATTTTATTCTAACCGTAATTGATGTGTTTAGTAAAATGGCCTGGGAGATGGCCTCTTAAATCTAAAACGGCTACTTCAGTAATAAACGCATTTCGTGAAATATTTGCTGAAGCGGGTAACAAGCCTATAAATTTACAAACCGATAAAGGAAAAGAATTTGTTGCTAGAGCCGTACAGAATTTTTTCAAACAACACGATATCACGTTTTATGTGACGCAAAACCCCGATGTTAAAGCATCAGTCATTGAGCGTTTCAATAGAACATTAAAAACCAGAATGTGGCGCTATTTCACATACTCTAATTCATACAAATACATAGACGTATTACAAAATTTACTGACTTCGTATAACAGCCGCTATCATTCAAGCATCAAGATGGCACCCTCTACTGTAAATGATGACAATATACTGGAAGTGTGGAACAATCTGTACAGAAAGGGGATGGGAGTCGACAGGAAGCCTAAATATAAAGTGAACCAACATGTAAGAATTAGTAGAACGAAGGACGCATTCGAGAAAGGATATGAAACTAATTGGAGCGGCGAAGTGTTTATAATTAAAAAAGTGATTCTTAGAAAACCACCTGTGTACGAAATAGCTGATTTAGATAACGATACGATAGAGGGTGTCTTTTATGAAGAGGAATTACAGCCAGTGACTTTGGATGATAACGCTTTGTTTAAAGTCGAACAAGTGTTAAAAGAAAGAGGACACGGTCAGCGCAAAGAGTACTTTGTAAAGTGGCGAAATTATAACGACAAGTTCAACTCTTGGATTCCTGCAGCTAATCTTCAGCAACTATGAATACAGATGAAGAATTTTATCTAACATTACTTAGCAATAGTTCTATGAGTTATTTTCCAAATAACACCACAGCACAATTCATAACGCAGCTCCCTAAACGAATAAGGTTACCGGGGCAATGGGTTACAGGTATTGCTGAAGTGCAATATCCATGCTCCTTTTTGGCCGTGACAGATACAGAAAATCTAGTCTATTATCGCACAGAAATACCTAAAGTGCAAGCCGGAGAAGAAACGTATGCTGAGTTGAAAAAAGTATTGCAAAACTCTAATTCATATTTTAAAAGTGATAGAGAGCAAATTTACTATGGTAGCGATGGATGGCACGTAATCTGTATTCAACCCGGCAATTATGAAAACATTGAACATATTACAGCCGAAATTAACAATCACAGGTTATTAGAAAAGTTGCTGAATTTTCAATATAATAGAGTAACAAAACGCGTGTCTCTTGAAATTAAAACGTCGTCATTGAAAATGCTAGGATTTTCACAACGTCTGGCCTTACAACTTGGTTATAAACCTGATATAAATATAGCTGAAGCACCTGTACCAAGCCACCCCGCAAATATCTGGGTTGGTTTACCATCACAAATGTTTATTTACTGCGATATTGTGGAACCACAGCTTGTAGGAGATGTCTTGGCTCCGCTTCTTCGCATTGTTAATGTGACCTCTGATAATTATAATTACGGTTGCCACAAAGACGCCATATTTTCGCCGACTCATTATATAAATGTCATGAAGAGGGAATTTGAGAATATCGAGATAAATATAAGGACCGAAACGTCGGGTGTGATGCCATTCGAGTTTGGAACGTTGAGTTTAAAACTACACTTTAAGAGGATACAGTAGCTGCTATGGATTGTCCTTATCAGCAATACTACACCAATCAGGCAGGTCAAGGCGTTGGAGCTATCTACAGAGGAGCAGCCTACCAGAGAGGTCATGGGATCGGAAGCTTTTTAGGCGGAATATTTCGTAGTATCCTGCCTCTTTTTAAAACCGGTGCTAAAGTTGTTGGAAAGGAAGCTTTAAGGACAGGCGCTAACATTTTAGGAGATGTTAGTGAAAGTCGACCGCTAAAAGAAGCGTTCCATAACCGTGTACAGGAGGCTGGAAAGAATCTCAAACGTAAAGCCGACAGAAAAATAGATACTCTAATGGAAGGATCGGGATATAAAAGGCAACGCACTCTGAATTACAATCAGTCTACAAGAAAAAACGCTAAGCAGAAGCTGGTCAAACCCAACTACACCGATATCTTTACCAGCAAGTAGTTTTCACAATGGCGTTTTTGCATGCGCAGTCTTGTGAGTGTGTTAAATCAGAGTTAGATTTGTTCGCTCTGCCCGCAACTCAAACCAGTATCGAAAATGGACAATGGATTTTTTACAAACCGCTTTCCTCGCTTAATGACGATGCACCGATTGAATTTATTGTGCCTGGAAACGGTAACGATTATATCGATTTAAGTCAGACCATGTTATACATTACTGCTAAAATTGTTAAACAAGATGATACACCATTAACCGACAAAGATGATGTAGGCCCTGTTAATAATTGGATGCACTCTATGTTTAATCAAGTTGAGGTGTATTTGAATCAGAAGCTTGTGAGCCCGCCAAACAATACATACGCATACCGCTCATACATTGAAACTCTGCTGAATTACGGCAATGGTGCTAAATCAACCCATTTAACATGCACACTATGGTACAACGACACAGCCAATAACATGGATGACATCACTACGCATAATGAAGGATTTGTAAAGCGGAAATTTTTTACTGCTGCAAGTAAGCAAGTCGAAATGATGGGACATGTGCATTCCGATTTATTCAATCAAGAAAAATTTCTTATAAACGGAGTTGAAATGAAAGTCAAATTTATCAGATCCCGAGATTCTTTCAATTTAATGGCAGCCGAAGGATCTACATTCAAAGTGAAAATTAGTGATGCCAGCTTACTAGTGAGAAAAATGAAAATAAACCCGTCTATTTTGTTGGCTCACACCAAAGCTTTGGCGACTGCGCCTGCTAAATACCCCATTACAAGATCCGATGTTAAAGTGTTAACTATTCCGGCTGGTGTGCAAAGAAAATCTTTAGATAATATTTTTCTGGGGCAATTACCAAAACGATGCATTGTAGGTTTTGTATCGAATAAAGCATTTAACGGCCATTATGCAGCAAACCCTTTCAATTTTAATAACTACAAAATCAATTATTTCTCCCTATACATCGACGGTCAACAAATTCCTTCAAAACCTCTACAGCCTGATTTCTCTAAGAATGGCATGTACGTTCAAGCATATCACACACTATTTTCCGGTAGCGGTATACATTTCCTCAATGAAGGCAACGCTATAAAACGTGAAGATTACCCTCATGGCTACTGTCTATTTGCTTTTGATTTAACCCCCGATCTGGCTGCAAATGCAACAACACACTGGAACCTTCTTAAAAATGGCGCTCTACGTTTAGAGGCGGGTTTTCAAGACGCGCTAGAAGAAACTATTAATTGTCTAGTTTATGCAGAGTTCGATAACGTCGTAGAAATTGACAAACACAGAAATGTGCTGGTTGATTTTAGTAGTTAAAAACCAACAACAGTTTTTTTAAAATTTAGTCATGCTCAAACATTTCGTCAGTATGGACAGTGTCTTCGTAGATCTGCAAGGGTTCCGTGGTGATAAGAAACAGTTTATTCCGAAAGAAGTGGCTGTTATTTCAGCAGATGGCAACCAGTTAGCAATTTTCGTTTTAAAACCCCCTGCAAAATATGACACTCTGCCCTATTTCGTTAAAAAAGGCATAAACTATCTGGAGCATAAATACAACGGTTTAGCATGGGATTCTGGTTCTATACATTTTGATGAATTTGAAACAGAGCTAACAAGACTTCTCAAAAAATTTGAAAAAGTGTACGTTAAAGGTCAAGAAAAGAAGGAAGTTTTAAGTTTTCTGAATAAAATCGTCGTAAATCTGGAGGATCTCGAGTGCCCATCTTTAAAAGTTTTGCGAAAAAGTACTGCTGCCGTACGTTGCCTCAATCACAACATCCGTTCGCCTGTGTGTGCATTGGAAAACATACTAATTTTATCCGACTGGTGGCGCAATGAATACACTGGAAGTTCAGAAAATATTGCAAACAATCCCGAGTCTGTTGAATGTGAAACGCTATGTTTTTGCTTCTGATCAACTCCCTACAAGAATTGCAAGACCTGTGGCAATCATCGTCAACACAGATCCAGCAAACCGACCTGGACAACATTGGAATGCAGTGTATATAGACCAATATGGATATGGGGAATACTTTGATTCATACGGCCGCCCTCCAAGCGGTTATCATTTAAAATTTTTACAACAAAATTCAATCAGCTGGTCTCATAATCCAAAAATTTTGCAAGATTTTAGCTCTAACGTTTGCGGCATATACTGTTTAATGTATTTATATTTTAAAATGGATGGTGCATCTATGATAAGTTTTGTAAATCTGTTCACTGATAATTTAGTTTCTAATGACACATATGTAAAAGCACTATATATCCAATACTTCACCTTAATAAACTTGTTTAATGTTATTTAGAAAATAAAAACACAAATAGTTTGTAATTAAACATATTTTTATTACACACAAAATATTTAATAAATGTATTTACAATATTCGGTTGTTTTATTTTACAAAAATTAACAGCCTCTTAAACCTAACATGCAAATAAAACTAACATGCAGTTAAAATCTAAAGTTCAATTAAAGTTAGCGCAAATTGAACCATGTGACAACAAGTGGAATATTTAAGGGGTATTTTGCAACAGTCGTAGTTAGTTTTCTAAAATGATTGAATTGCCACAAAGCGGGCATTATGAAATGTGAAGTTGCAACAGTCGTAGTTAGTTTTCTAAAATGATTGAATTGCCACAAAGCGGGCATTATGAAATGTGAAGACTAACCACACGTCGAAAATACGCACGAACAAATAAGCAATTACATGTAAACATAATGCATAAACAGAAAAAAGTAGGTTAAATATGTAACTACAAGTGCAATAAGTTGTTGCATAAAAAAAAACATTACAAAGTTTAAAAAAGCCTTACATTATACGGCATGCATCATAAAGTTAACAAGACAAAAAGACTGACATTAGATGTCTTCTATATACCCGTACGGAACAGTATCGAAGACATCCTCGATACGCCTACGTTTATTATATTGCACGCGGTATATTTTTCGCTCGGGCTTCGATATTACATCGTAAGCATTTGTACGAGCTATTTTTCTGCCGTTTTCTACAAATGTTGGATCCGCATTGTTTACCACCATACTTTTCATTACATCGAAATTCACTTTTTCGGAGTTTTTATAATTAAGTGTTATGCCCTTAACTTTGCAAATCACGATATCGGTGTTTTTGTTTGTAGAAAACAGTTTATAGGAATAGTTTTTAGGCCCACCACTAACAAATTCGGTTATTCGACTACCGGGACCGTACTCTGCAATTTCATCCGTCATGTCGCCTAAAAAATCACCTACTGGAGGGGCCCATTCACCTGTTTTCTTTATAAACAATACGCTATCAGTGTCGAAATACAAAACACGCCGCCCTAGCTTCTCTAAAAAACTGTACAAGACTAACCGTGCGTTGGCTGTCGTGTAAGCAGCAATCGCAACATTCACAGTGTTTAGGGGTTCGACACCATCCTCGTTGTGTCCCCATTGTACAACTATAACTTCGTCGCTTACGTGCACGAGTGAATGAACCTCCTTTGAGGGGTCTGTCATCAAACGGAAGAACTCGAACGCATCTGAAATGACAGATGTTTTCGTCAGGTTCTCCCGTTGTCCGAATTTCCCCCACAAAGAATTCAGACACAGCTTTGCGTTATACCGACGCCCCGGGTTTACGCTGATGTCGCCCTTGTTCAAATGAACACCCTCTTTCTCGTAATAATTTTTTATGTAACGGTCCTCAGTATCGGTATCAATGCACCACGCCGGAAACCCACTACTCTCCTGTTTGACTTTTAAAAAATTGTTTACATAATTTGAAAAAAGACCACCTGATTTAGCATCGCGGTCGTACTTTGTGATCGCGTACTCCCAAATTTCGTAAACCTCGATTATTGTGTACCCCAACTCTATTGCCTTACGCAGCTCGTCAGCGACATAAGTGCCTACAAATTGACGCTCATCTTGCGTATGAGTGCACGTCGCTTGATTTAGCGTTTCACCACACTCTTTACACAAAACAAACATCAATTTACCGTGCAGCCTTAAAGGCAATACAGGGTGATACAGGTTTGAGGGTGGCAGGACGCAACATTTTACAAGGCCCTCGACAGTGGTTAGGTCGACTCCACGGCACTCGTTAACACCTACGTACAATTTAGGGTGCCCTATGGGGTATTTTCCATATTTGTTAACATAAGGGTACAGGGAGATCACGTCGTAATAACAAATTTCCTCGTCCGGTGCCGCCCTATGGTACAGTTTCACGGCATTTGTGCGCCCGCCGAAAAAGCTATCGCGCGGATTGAGGGGCATGTTTTTAATGATGTCGATATTACGCTCTAAAAACGCAGCGGCTTCGTGATTTTGTTTCACATAATTTGTAAAATAACACTCGCGCATTTCAATGAGATTGTAACCTAGCCGGCGAATTCTCGCTGATACGGCCTCTGTGTTCTCGCGGCGTGCGAACATTGTATCGTATTTATTTCGGTCGCTAAGTGGCCTTGTCTGGTCTTTGAAACATTGCTCGCAACCGTGAAAATAACAACCGTGAAACTGGTACACAGTGTTCGTTTCGCGACAGAAGCCGTCAACGAGGATTCCCTCAGGCAGTCTAACCTCGCGCCCTGTCCCCGCGTGCTGGATACGCGCACCCTCGCTGTGTGTTACCCACAAAATCCATTTAATCGCGGCTGCAGACTGACGATCGGCCAACCTATAACCTCCAAGGGGTATAAGTCCTATAGTTTTAGGAGCTAAAAAATTGCGTCTATAAACCAACATGCATGCGCTAGCTATAGTTGCGACGTTGTCCTTTAGGGGGTGCACGCCATTTTCCGAAAAATATTGGTGACTAAAGGACAGCGTCGCTTTTCTTAGAATGTTAACATCCTGTACACAGTACGCAACCAGATCACGCTGCATATCAAAAATAACACCAGCTTCACTTTCCGCATTGTACCACCTAAAAAAAGCTTTCCGCCCCGCCTCAGACATACTGTCAGGGCCATAATACCTGGAGTGTGGCAGAGGCCCAACGTAATTCTGGTTTTCGGCAGTGTTGAAAAAATGCGGAAAGTGACCCTTAGCGTCGTTGAAACCGAATGTCTTCGGTAGATTTGCGAGCGGCATGGACATAAAATTTAATGAATCTAAAAAGCGTATATTGTTACACGTTAAAGACATAATTTTTGTCCCCGTGGAGATTATTTGGGGGTTCCATTTCGGCTGATCTTCTAATACAGCCTTTAAAATAAAATGCCCATCGTATGAGCGCATGTTGTGAGCTAGGGCCACAACTGCGCAACCTGCTTCACGTTGGGCGAGATCAGACAGGTAATTCAACAACTGTTCAACAGGTGCATCCCTAAAAATGTGTTGCCGCACTCCACACATGTAACAAATTTGACCCATGTCATCATTCGACAAGCAAGCATTACAAACAGTTTGAACAACGCACAAATTTGGGACATGCAGAAACACGTTGTTAGTATTTCCGAATGTTGTGTCCTGCCTGCATTCAAAGTCGTAAAATACATAAAAGTGTAATTTTTCGTTCAGCCGTTTAACATCCGCCTTATTCCTAACCATATAACAATTGTGCCTAATGGGCTGATCACTTTTACATTTGTAGCAGCGTTTATATCCACATCTGTGGTTTGAATTCGCGGGAACCGTTACATAGCAGGTTCGACAACGTTTGAATTGTTGGCACACTTGCTTTAAAAGATGTCTGTTAAAGCAAGCGTCCCCTCTAAAATCTCTGCTACAAATGTTGCAAGCAATCATATCGTTATTTTTAACGCAGGGTGGGCTAGCGTGGCAACAGGGGCACAAATACGGGCAGTTTTTGTGGCGATTCCTGTCATTGGCACGCGCACGACATAGTTCACAAAAATAATCTGTTGCGAACGCGCCCGTTAAGCTGGTTATGACGTTGTAATGATTATTTTCGAACAGCAAGTTTAAAACAACCCTATCGTCTGATCTCGGCCCCTCGTAACACACTGTTTTACCTAACCTATGATTATAAACTACTATAGTATATCCGGTCAGATACGACTGAAACTCGGCAACATGTTCAAGCGTACCACCGTTTGTCAAGTCCACACCTGCACGGTGACACAAGCGCGTAGAGAGCTCGTTAAGGGGATGCAAACCTTTCCTCACAAGCTCAAAGTTGTCGTCCTGTCTGCGCCACGCAATAGCGACCACAAGGGCTTTCGACAAACAGTGATTGTCGCTATTGTTTATGGCTATTATGCTGTGTTTACGGCGACAAAACTCCTCAAAACTCACCCCCTTCATGCTTAGACGGCCTTTGCCGAATCCTACAGGCAGACTTATTCTGTCCACGTGCAGATGTAGCTCGTCGTGGGCGAAGAAACGTGCGTTGCTCTGCAGCACCTTGTCGATTGTGGCCAGCATAACGTCGACAGACAGCTGACTGACTTTACGGAATGAAAAGCCAAGGGGCTTGTCGGCGAAATTGTCGTTCCGTAGTGTCATCCCTATGCGGTCCGAGGGTGCAGCTCCCCGCGATGCGTGAAGAATGATTTCATTTAATCCGTTCTGTAAAGAAAAATGTGAAGGCTTACAAATGATATTTTTTATGGAAAAATAATGTTTTTTTATGGAGAAATGATGTTTTTTTATGGAAAAATAGTTTAATAAGTCGTCACACAAACCTTCAGCCAGGAAATAGGGTTCGCATCGTCGTCCATCAGTTTGAAACGGAACGCTAGGGCTGTGGCGTGTATATTAAATTTCCTTATTAATTTCGTGCCCTCGGAAATAACCTCCAAATGCCTGAACACAGTGGGCGGGTTGTCAGACATCTGTAAAACGAAAAAAAAACGCATTAATTAAATAAATAATTTTTTTTAACTTGCATAAAATCAGAAATGATTCATTTAAAATATAAAATGCCTGGTATACTTACATTAACACGTGAATCTTCTACATGTGCCGCAATGACGTTCGATGACGACGGGCTTGGACTATCCTCTTGCTGATTCTAAATTAAAGAAAAATATTACAAATGTGTGTCTATTTGAAATAAAACTGCTTGTATAGTTTGAAAAAAAACTAAAAAAGGTTAAACTATATTGATTTCGTAACTGCACATTAACGTTGTGGGGTGTACTTACATTTGTAGACGTATTATTCACACCCGTTGGACCTGCACAAGTCATCTCATCCAAGCCTCGTTTAGCACCCCTGTTACGAGGTAAGATGGCTAAATTCTGCGGGCGGGTTGCACTAGAACCACCCGTGTGTTGTATGACAGTTTTCCTAACTGCTTGATTAACAGTCTTCGTAGATGGGTAGTCCAGCGGTTCCTGAAATAAAAAAGCGATGTTAAAAACATTTTCAGTAAAACTGAACGCCGTATAGTGATCGGTAGCTAGTTATTTTAGCTTGCATAAAACAGGAATAATTAATTTAAATACAAAAATGCTAGGACACTTACATCTGCCGACAGCGATTTGCTTCCACCCTCCGATTCCTCCGGTCTGCGATTACACGACCCCATAATTAAATCCCTTGCTGGTTCAGTTGGATCCACCTGCAAAAATTGATAATTTTATACGTTTGTTTCTAAGGTGTATGTACCGATTTTAAAAATGTATAATAACAATTGAGTAAGGAAAGAAACTCGTGTACATTTTAATAACGTTTTAAAAATTTTTTGTACTTACAGTAAGAGTCGCCATTGACCGGCCTGCTTTAATTCTCCCAACAGCTTGGCACAGATCCGAATAAATTAGCATGTAATTAGGGTCCAGAACTACACATGCGCTAGTTATCTTATGCTGGATGATTTTAAAACCCATCAATATAAACTCGTCGCTGGTATGAAGCCCGTTCTTGAACCAGTCGAGAATGGCCGTCACAGATAACTCGTGTTCCATTTTTAAGTCGTAAAAAAAACGCACAAATTTGTATATAAAACACAAAAAAACGATGCTCGCACGTGTAACTCGAAGGCAGAGACCAGAATGCGCTCCTGCACTCGCGTAAAACGAATATAAAGCCCGGCACAATAACAATGCGTTTTCTTTTGCCACAGCCTTCGAAATTTTGTTTGCGACCCCACTCCACTCCAGGCTAATGACAATGCAACAACTTTTAGAAGTGCAAGTGGACATGTACCAACTTGCTTTCTAAAACGCGGCATTGAGAAGGGCCTCAGGCTAAAACCGTTAGCAATTAGTCAACGACAATGCATCAGACTTTTCCAAGAAACAGCATTTGCTATAAATACCGTATAAAATTTCATTGTAGAGTTTTTAAATTATTTGATTTAAATATTTGAGGCATGTTTCTAATTTTACATTTTTTCAACGTGTACAATTCCCGCACGACTGAACGATTAACTCACTTGGTTTTATAAGCGAATTATTCAAATTTTCGACGATTTACCAATTGAAATTCAAAAACGGGCGCCTTAAAATTTGCGCCATGCTATTTTAAACAATACGGGTGTCCGTACTTTAATATAAAAATAACGATAAAACTATTTAAATAATTTAATACATTTATTTAATGCGTATGTCTTATTTTATATGGGCGACGGCACAACAGAAGTATGTCAGGAATATATTAAACTCAAATTTGTAACTCGATGAATTTCTAGAATGTGGTTCTTTGTTTGAAAATGCACCGAGTTCATGACGTCAGCCAAGGTTTCTCTGCAGAACACAAGAGAAAGTTCAATGAGAATCTCGATAATCCACCCATATAGCAGGCACAAATTATATAAGTAATGATGGCACATCCAATCGTAATATCGGTTTTTTTAAATTATATCAAGCTTTAAACACAATAAGCTACAAAGGTCCAGCAGACGCAATCCTCCGGTAACAATGCATTTTTGTCGCTTAAAATTTACAGCCCGCTACATAAAACAAGTTATCGATAAAATGAAACACTTACGAAGACGCCTTTTAAAAATATTACTATGGTTCTAAATTATGCACAATGCAGTTCATCTGTTATTAATTATAATTTTCAGGAAATAAATAATTTTATATGACAGCATAGCGGTACATAGCTTTTTCAAATTTTCTGCGGTCGAATGGAAATTAACCAGAAACTTGGGACAATGGCTATATTGCAAATTATAAAAACAATTATTTCTAGCAAAACTAGTTACAAAGTCAATTTTTTAAAATTATTAACAAGTTTCTAAGGCCCTAGACGGCACAATTCCGTTCTTATATTTTATATATTCGAAAAAATAGTTTGTTTAAAGCTGGGCTCGTGACACGCTAGTGACTATAGTTAATTCCTTAAAACCTCGACCGCTTCGATAGCCCAGTTGGTTAAGGCTTCGTACTCGTAATGCTGTGAGCGCTGGTTCGACTCCAGCCATGGGACATCGCAGGAAGCTTTTTTTAAATTAAAATTGTGAGAAATTAAAACGGCCTCCGTGCATGAGAGAGAGAGAGAGAGAAATCTACCAGTTTGAAATTCAAATATTTCCGCAAAAATTCAAAATTAAAAACGACTACAGCGAGAGGTGCGCGCGCAGAAAACCAAGGTGGCTGCTGACACCCGGGAAGTTTAAAATTCAAATAATGGAACTTAGAAAAAATCGTAAAAAATTCAAATTTCAAATATTCCCGCCAGAAAACCAAGATGGCCGCCGCGTAATTCCAGAAGCAAATTAAAAATCTAATGCGTAATTTAATCGGAAGCTAATGCGTAATTTAATCAGTAGCACACATCAAAAATAATTAGGTCAATCCGCGACATTAATTAGAGCATCTGATTCGCGGTTTAATTGACTTTTAATTGATCCGATTAAACAAGATGGCCGCCATGTCCCAACACAAAATGGCCGCTATCCTGCCCACTGTTCTACTGATGTTGATTCGCTGCTAAGTCTACTGTAGGGTATTTCTTCGCAGATATGACTACGTTTCTAATTTTTCTGTTTGCTGTAATATGGACATTTGATAGAGTACGATTCTACCATCATGGTCTGTAGGAGATATCTATGCAAACAGTCGCCTCACTGATCTGGAAAAGGATATTTAGTATAACCAATTCTTCAAAAACAAATATTAATATACGAATAGTTCGGGGAAAATCTATTTTCGTTAGCAACCCAACAAAAACTGACAATATTTAAAGCAGCTTTCAAAGGGCTTTCAAGGCTCCATACGAGCATGGAAAGCATTTTAAATTTCTATCGATGTGATGTTGAAAAAATATATTATTTTTGTTTTTTGTATACGGAAAGAGTTATTTAATTTAATTCAAATGATCCTCATTGACTCCAAAATGTCTTCGCACATCGTTAAACATTTTCAAACAAAATCAATGACACACATCTACAATTCTTCAGCGAAAACATTTAAATGAAGAAAACTTTCTTTCATTTGGAAAGAAAAGATTCTAATGCCATTATACTGGAAGATCTATCTATTCTAGGCTATTAAGATAAAACACTTCAATACTGTAATAAACATCTTTATACAACTGCCTTTCTTTGTGATGTATAAGTAAACGTTAGGTGTAACTCAACAATTTAACATGTTTATAACAGTTTGTTGATAGTCCCCTCCAAGTTTTACTTTAGAAATGTAAAATTACTATATGTCGACGGTGAAGCAGTGAAAAATTGGAGCAAATATATGTAACATATTATTTTGTGGTGCAGAAGAAAATTTTAAAATTTAATAAAAAGCTTTAAACGTTGCTAACAGTAGTTATAATCTATTGCTGATACACTTTTCTGATGATTCGACTTTTTAAATTAAAAGATATAATAAATTTCCAATCAAATTTGGGAGAAAATTATTAAAAATCTGTAAAGAACTTTACACAGCACTTTCCTGGCAAGTACGGAGCGCATCGGTCGCTGTACATTACTATCTGCGATACTGTGATATGCGGCGATCGCTACACCCTTCCATCCGCATTAGCCATGCTCCGCGGACAGTATTGCATATTTCTGTCCCTTGCGTTGAATGCAGTGCGCGACGATGTTACAACTCTCCATTATGCTGGCTGCAATCCGTAACGATCATTTTTGTTTTCTCCTTTTTACGATATTCACCCTGTATATGTTGAGTTCATTTTCGTCAAGGGTAAAACCTGAGCTATGTGCAAATTATTACCTTTAGCTTTTCCTTTCTTCAGTTTAAGCAAAAATAGACAACATTTTAATTGTTTAAGGTGATCATAAGTATATTCGGTTTCAAGCCAGGTGGACACCTAATCCGCATGTAAAATATCGTCTTCCTTCAACAAATAGTTTATGAACAATGCCGCCAAGTGACAGACGGACAGGCGGCCAGATGGACAGACGCATAGACCGACAGACAAACAGACGGACGGACAGGCATTGAGAAAACATGTTTTCCATCATTAAGACCCCCAAAATTGCATTTGTCTTTTAGACGAGAAAAGCTATTTTCTCTGCTGAGACCTGCAAATATTCCATTTCTGTATCTGGTCGCTTCTTGTATTGTATTATACTTGACACTTCTTCTTTTTACGCTACCAACTTCACTTTCAGATTTCCAGATTTTTATAGGTCTGTTCCCTTTTCTCTTTTCCTTTTTCGCGTTTTTTTTTTGTATTTCTTCAATTTCTTTGGCGACAGGCTAGAAAAATATCCAAACAATCGCAACTGGTTTTGCTTAATAAGTTCTATGTTTATATTTTCTTTGTATACTGCATTCCTAATTCCAGTGTTTTTGCTATTTGCTCTGTTTTTCTCTCATTTCGGTACATTCTGCTTTCGTATTTTTTATGGATATCCATGATTGATTTAGTATTGGAGCAGCTCTTTTTGTAACTGTCTACCCTTATTTTAATTAAACAGTCGTTGTTACTGATTTTCCCTCTTCTTCGGTATATAAAGCGCGTTCTGATATTTGTACGTCTCACATTTTCCAAGCGCAAATGGTGTAGGGTTTGAGCTCTTTTTTACATTCCTTGATAACTTCACCCAAAACTAATGTACATAATATAGGGTCCAGTATACATCATCGCTCTTGCATAATTTTTGTTTTTCCGATGATTTGTGGCTTCGATCAGATCTTTATCATTGCCTACTTTGTCAAACGCTCCAACGCTTTTTCAAAATCTGCACTTACTTGACTACTATAACCGCGTTTTCTATTATCTGCTTTAAGATAGAGATTAAGTCAATATATATCTGCATCAAGCAATAGACGTGGCTCAGAGATGCCAACCTCTGACTCCGAACCAAAAAATTTGGGTTCAAACCCCAGCAACTCCAACGGCCTTCACTGCGATTCCTCAATTTGGCTTTGGCAGCCATGGGGTCTCAATGCCTAAAACCTCCTTAAAGACGAGAGACCCTTGCCCCTATAGTGGGAATGTCACAACATGGCTGATAACAAGGAATATCTGCATCCACATTCTGACTCTTCTAAAGTGTGTTCTATTTCTTCTCTCTGCGTCCATTCTACTATTCTGATGTAGATTTTTCTTGATATACATATACTGGCATATTTTCTTCTCGTAAACACTGATTCATGACTTGTAAAAATCAAGCACAGTGATTTTATCTCTTCAGTAGGTACTTCGCCTGTTATTTCATCGTATGCTGCATTTTTTTAATTGCTTCTTCTAAGTCATTTTGCATAAACTTCAACCATAAGTGTTTTACAATGTTTGTCTTGTCTATTTATCATTTGTTTTGGCTCCATCTCTAACAGGTTTTGGAAATGCTTTCTCCACCTTTCCATGATTTCCCCCTCATTTGTTTGTATGTGTTTTCTCTCAACTTGTATGTTATCTAATGTTTTGAATTTGTCTTTTATCAAACTTTTTATTGCTCTATAGAATGAGTTTTGGTGTATTTTATATTTTGTTAATTTTGTTCCCAAATTCGATTCTTATTCATTTGTTGGGTTCTTTGCTATCTTCTCAGCCCTCTAGTCCTGCTGGTTTTTGTATTATTCTTTAAGTATGTTTTCCATTTACTTTCATTACTCGAGCCAAGACTTATATTCTTTCAAACCACCATTAAGTATTCTTAGTCATCCTTTGGGTATCAGGGTATCAGGGTATCACATATGCTTTAGCTTGTCTTTTTTTCTCCTTCCATTAAATATCGAAATATGTAGGTATATCCGATTTCTTTTCTGTCTCTCAGGGGAAATATAATAGTCGTAGATATATTTTGAAGTAAATACATATATAAGTTGTTACGTTTTTCTAATTTAAAATTTGAAAAATAAGGAATCGCCTCATCCAATTTGTATTTGAATTTGTTTTGTAACTTTGAAATTAGTAAATCAGTCATTTACGCGTGATCACCCTATGCATTGATAAATTGTACATGCTTATATGATGTCGCGGTATAAAGAAGAAAAAATAATTATACGTTACACTGTGATAGTATTTTGCATATTTTAAATTTCTCTTTTAAGTGAATATCTGGTAGAACAGCTTTTTCAATCTAAGTTTTTTTATTCCACAATTTTTCTCTACATTCCCCTTGAGAGTCTTCGTGAGTTTTTAACGTTTAGAATAATATATGCGTATATTTCTAGGATTTTAGTTTTTACTAACGGATAGCTTTTTTTGCGAAGCTTCCATTTGAGTCACCTACCTGGACTAAATATAATTTCCATAATAATAGAACTTGAACCTTGAATGTTTCCTGATGGATCGTGTATAACTGCATTAATCAATCGACTCATTAACTCAATACACAATGTTTTTGTGAATTTTTTATCATTCAATTTATCAGCTAATACATGCAAATTTTAAGCATTAAATTTAAAAACTAGTAGGCGCGAATTTAATTAAATGGTTTATATTTAATCATTCCTAATTAAAATATTATTTCGCTAATCAATTAACTATGTATTCGATAATATAATTATTTAGCAAATCAATCAATTGATTAATCTGTTTATTATTGGAAATGTTAATTAACCGCTCAAAATTTAATTGCTAGGTATTTCACTTAAAGAACTAATTAACAGTTTGATATCAAGAGCATTGGTTTATTGCTTATCACATTATTAATGGGTTACGTAATTTCTTCATATTTTCAACATTTATGCATAATCCCAGCGTGATCAATAAAGGGAGTGCACATTCTTAATTTTTATTATTTCGATTATTTCGAAATCCTTTTTAACGCACTTGAGACAACTCTCATTCGTCAACGATTTTTTTTAAGGCGGGCACAACATCCTGTAGCCGTGAAGTTTGTACCATTGCATTTAGATAGTGTTGAAAAAGTTATACGCCCACACACACTCGCAGGCAAGCACATCATATTATTTCATTGCTGTAATTCTTTCAGATTTAAGCCGTCTCAGAATCTTTTTTTAAGCTGTGTGTGGTCTGGTGCTAATTTCTACGCTCTTTGTTTTTAGAAACCAAATAAAAGTTTCAATGGGTGAATAATTCAACCACTGGAGAACTCGTCTCTAGATTTTTTTGTTCTTGAATACAGGATTTAATTTTTTTTATCTAATTATAATAAATCACCCCGTAGAATACTTTTTCCTGCCTATGAGATATGCTAAAATAAAATCTAGATGTAAATTTCTACAGTGGACTCAATTATACCTAGAAGTTTCTTCCGATTTAAATAAAAACTCTCTCAATGAATATGTGGTATCGATGACAGTTAATTGTTCGCCATCGCGATGTTATATGAATAGTTCGAGATTCCAAGGGAGCAAGTGTGAGTAAGGATAAGATTTCGTATCAGTTTTCGATCAAAAATCGATGCAACCGTCGTCCGTTATAGGCGACACATTGTGTATATGACCCAAATCTGCAGCGATAAAAAATAAGTATTTTATGCGAGCTTAAAAAGCACAAATGCAGCGAAATTGGCCCTATTCTCCAGCGCCCTACGCGCCGTAAAGAAGGGATAGTTCGCCGAATTTATTTTTACACAAAAAACTAAGTAGGTCGCAAGGTAGGTGCATAAAAACCTTTTGAGATTTCAATTTCCTGGGAAAATAATTCTCCGCTACCCGGCGCGGCCCCACAATGAGCTCATCCCCCGGTTTTGCATCCCTTTGAGCGGACGGGCCGCATGTTTGGGCACTGGGCGTGTGACGCCCGAATTTATTCCGCCGTCAGGTGATTACCATAAAATAAAAATTGGATCTGATTGTAATTCCGTCCAAACCCGCTCCGGAAAAATAGCGAACTGCAGATATATTATGGCATATACGGAGTTGTATTGATTTTAATGTCCGAGCAGACAATATCCACCCTTATTTTTCTTGAATATTGGACCGCATATTGTGTATGCGGATTCGCAATACGTCCTTCAATAATAAACACCGTTATATTAAAGTTACCCGCTCGGCGTTGTAAAGGGGTAACGTAACGCGCGCGCCCAGGATAAACCAATTATCCTCCAGGACCTCTCGAATTATTTACGAAATTTTGCTCCATCGCCCTCCAGCATTTGATAATTCCCATGCTACGTCCCTATTTTTTTGAAAATTATTTACAAGATATATCCGCGCATCTGGGGCTAATACTTTCACCTGTATTTGCTTTTTTCTCTTATTAATTCGCCGGCGGGCACCTCCGTATCTCACAGATTGATATCAAAATCATACGCCGCCAATAGAAATTCGCTTTAAAATAAAATATCGCTCCGTCTGCCACCCCTGCCGGTGTTAAGGGTAGACAGATCGCGCAATTGGTGCATATCTAATGTTCCTTCGCGACTGCGCTCCTGAAGGGGCTGATATCAAATCTGAATATGCGTAGACCAGGTCGAAGACTTATATACTGATCCGATATTCGAGCCCTTATGTGAGGCAGCGCCCACTCCGTTTCTAGAGAGACAACAAACGGTGAAAATAGTCTTTCTTTGCCAATCTTTTGATACTTATGCTTGTTTTAAGAGCCTTATTAGTGACCCAACAGCTAAACTGGGTAATATCTAACTGATACAACTGCTTCAACCTTTGTTTGACAATATACCGGGTGTCTTAAAAAGAATTACATCTAGTATGCTTTGAATTTTTCATAATGCAGTACTAATAACAATCTAGGGACACATCAAAATTTACTCGCAAACAAAATTCAAAACCTACTAGATGTAATTCTTTTTAAGACACCCGGTATTATTTATTAAGCAATGTGAAGTTTAACACACCAGACAGTAATCGCAAAAATGTGCATTGTATTATTCACTATTGCAAAATATGGGTCCAATCCTGGAACCATAAGGACTACCAGACTACCATTTTAACTGAACTTATTGTTTTATGAAAGCAAAATAAATAATTATTCTTGACTATATATTTTGATTGTTATGTTTGTTAAGGTTGCCTACAATTCAACAGTAACAGTAAAAAACAATTTACAACTGCGACACGCCGTTTGTTGACGGTATTTAATTTAAAAACTAGAATAAACACCTTGAGATCGAAATTTCACGTAAATTGGTATTATAGTTCACTATAAAGCTGTTGCAGAATATGAACTAAAAACTTACCAAAATACTTACTACTTACTAGCATCTCATAGTCCAACAATAAAAATGAAAACATAGTTTATCGACGTGCCTTATGTTGAGGATATTAAATTTAAAAATTCCTCGAAGCTCTACTAAGCACCTCGAGACCGAAGAATCACGTAAATATGTGCTGTGCCAACTACAAAGCCGAAAAATATGGGTTCCATGCTAGAAACATGATGTCCACCATTCATTGCATTATATAAACTACAAATTTACGAAAATTAAATAATTAGTATAGTTGAAGCTTCTTGGTACTAAAGATAAACGACTAAAGAACCACGAACATTACCGTTTCCTATTTTGACTTTTGAAACTTGAGTATCTACTGCAACAAAACGTTTAAGGGTCACATTTTGACTTTTTCATTATTCAAGAGTCTGATTTAACATATATTTATTTTGAATTAATTCTAAGACTTATAATATTATGAAAATAATATTGTATTATATATTTGCATTTTTGTTGTAATAATTAAATAGTTACTGAAATTAAACTATGTTATATTTGGAGAAAATACGTTTCTGATTTATGTGCAGATCATTCTGAACATCTAACTTCATAAAAAAGAATGTATGAAATTGCAGTCGTAATAGTATTTTAACAATATGACAACGGTGTTAGAAATCTAAAGAGTAACTTGGTTTTTGTCGTACATTGAATTTGTTTGTCTGTTTTCAATGTTTACAGTAGTTCGTTCTTGCAATTTTTCCAGTTATAAAACTTACATTACCTATAACTTGAAAAGTAAAGCACGAATTGTCATTGTAAAGTGTTTTCCTTTCTTTGAATGTAGTCGTACACTTTCTGTATGCATGAATGACTACATCCTGTATATAACCAATATTACATGAACCTTTTTAACACCAACAAATTTAAAAACTAAAAAAAAATTTATTAAGCCCTCTAGATCAGATTTTAAAAATATTTTTCTCGAGATAGTGGTACTTCACGGTGGTGACTACTATCACTAATTCTAATTCTTGCAAAAATTAAATTTAAGACTTCATATTGATAATATTGTGTATTAAAAGTGTTATAAATAAGACATTGTTGAGAGCATTAAGTTTTTTATTATCCTTTATAACTCAATTAGTTTAATCGCAAAATTCAAGACTGGGAATAGTTCCATAGCGACGAATTCTGGTAACAACATCAAATATTTACGACTACATTTTGACGTTTTTTCGAATTTATGTATAGTTTATTTTTAAATATGTAGTTATTCAATCAACTATAAAATCGCAATGGATGAAATATTCATAGTACAATAAATGCTATTTATAATTTTTTAAATATCACAATTACTGCATTCTAATTTTCATGGAGCCACCTCTATTAATGTGAGAAACACTATTTGTGATTTTAATAAGATTATGTTTTTAAGATTGAATATTATATTAAAATATATAGTTACATTTTCCCTTTTAGGAGAATAGAACTTAACCAATATTAATGTGTTTTAAAACAAATAAAACATTAAAAATGTTATTTGTATAGGCTACTACACGACCCGGATGTAATCCGCATACTTGCGATTGCACCTCACCCAATAGACGAGTGCTTGCTCAAAGCCTGGCCCCAGCAAAATGGTCAGCACGCTTTCGGTGATAGCATATCGGAAGGGATACTCACTGGTAAGACGAAGCGTGTGTGCCTGTGAGTATATAATATATAATGTTTTTGGACTTTAACCATTTATTTATTTGTATGATAATTTATGTTTTGTTCCTTTTTTCCTTTTTCTAAATAAAAGAAGTCTTATGAAAGCATATCTGAATTTTAGATTTTACACTCTCACTGGAGCACAACCTTTTAATTAAACAATCGAAAACTGAAGAGCTGTAAATATTTAAATACCAAATTAGCAATAATTATGACTTTTCATTGCTTTCAATTTTCTTTTGTTAATCACAATATTTAATCGTGAAAATTGATGTAAGGAATGATGAAATGTCACACATCCCGTTCGATTTATGCTGTTCATTCTGTTTTGTTTCATTACAATGTTAATAGGCTAAATATTTATTATTATCTAAAATATCACTAGGAGTGGAAAATCCAATGAACTCTCTAATGAAACTGGAAGATGATGACAGGAGAGAAGAAGATGTAGACGTTTACTGTTGTATCTTCTAATGTACTTATAGGTGCGTCTAAATGGTTATCATTGTGTGTCCAGTGGTTTTTAAAGCATCATTCTTATATCGGCCATGTCTTTGGTTACTATTTAAATAAAAAACTTCAGAGTAAAACCTCTGTTTATGGACACCTTCGTTTAACCCTTGGAAGTCAAAAAATGTTTTTATCATGTATACATTTATTTGAATCAGTATAAAATACTTATCCAAATTTTCAGTTATTTTACAGGTTAGCAGTACTTAATCACTATGCACTTATCGCTTCATTTAGTTGGATTAAATTAAAAATCAATTCCTGTGCTTAAACCCTGAAGTGTCAGACGTTTGAGGGACCGCTGTTTTTAGTGTTGTCTTTTGATGAAAATGTATTTTTTCCTGTGGTGCTATTATTATTTAAAAACGGAGACATTTAATGTAACTACGATAGAATCAGCACTATCAAAGAAATTGAAAATTCCATATATATATAAATAATACTTATTTTAAAATAGTATATTAAAGTATGAGTGGATAACAAGGTCTTTAAAACACGCGCGGGTTTTCGAGCACGACGGCGTAGCCGGAGTGCTCGAAACAGAGCAAGTGTTTTAAAGACCAGTTATCCACGAATACTTTACGCTATTTTTTATTATACCTCCAATACTGGAAATAAATTACGCACTAAAAACTCAGAAATAATTTTTGTCGTGATAAATCGAGAGGGCATAATAATATTGCTACTATAGTTACGAGAATTATTTACGTTTTTGTCGCGTCCATGTCCGTTGTTGCATTCAGTCGTTTCCTTGACAACCTTTAAAGCTCGGCTAGCTTTAATCGCCTGTATTCGCAAACTCAGGCGTGCTTTAAACGGCGATTCTGATGCAGGTATAATAAAAAAGGGATTTTATAAGATTACCACAGCAGAAAGTATATATAACCCAAAATTTTAAATGTAGACAATAATCTTTGCCAAAAATAAATTGAATATATTTTTTGTGTGAAGTATATGCATACTACCTTATATTTTTACTTCCCTCGTCTGAAAGAGTCCCGCGTGGTGTAGCTTGAACAAGCGTCCACGTTCGATCAGCAGAGTTAAGCAACGCTGTCTCTGGTCAGAACTTGGATGGGAGTTCCACGGCTGCACCTCTCGGCGCCTCGTGGTACGGCTATCACGGAAAAAAGTTGGTCCCGGCGGTCATAACAACATCATGACAGTCGTTAGTGGGGTTGGAAGTCCTCATAACTGCACAGCGACGCCTATAATTGGCCTAACGGCTGTTGGCTGAGTGCGAATTAAATAAATAAATAAATAAATAAAGTATGGTAATCACGAAAAAAGCGCCTTCCGAAATTTTTTCAGATCTTCACGTTTCAGAGTCCCTAGATGGCGAAAAAGAGGTTTTCTCACTTCCGTCAGTCTGTCTGTCTGTTGGCAGTATAGCTCAAAACTATTTGTTGGAGGAAGACGATATTTTGCATACATATTATATATCTACCTCTCATGAAACCGGTGCAATGTCATACAAATATATACAGGGTGGGCACCTTAAAAAATAAAATTTTGTTTATGTTTGTGTTAATTTTGAAATAAAAGGATGTAGTAACTTTCACATAGCTCAGGCTTTACATTTGCCGAAAATAATACTCAACCGATAAAGGATAATGTCACAAAAAAGTAAAAATGTTTCAACCATAACACCGTGCTCTTCAAGAGAGGTGCAGGGAACTGCTGGGTAAAGCCTTTTACAGATTTTTTTAAATTCCTTTGCGTAATAAGATCATCGGTGCTTAAGAGCTAGACACAAGCCAATACCACAATAAACATCGTTTCCAGTGCTGCAAGTTGCACATCTAAAAAATCCGCATCTTATTGGAATATGAGCATTTTGTCATACTGTAGTTCAGTTGGAACAATTTTTAAACTGATACAAGTCTTTCCCACTATCGATTTCATTGTTCCTAGTGTTATCGAAATAATGTTACATTTATCTTAGCGTCATCGGTTTTCTTCTAATATAATGGCTATTTATATAACAAGTACTTATATATTCTAAGCCTTTATTGGACGAGTTTATTTTATGACTGAGCGAGCTCTGCGAGCAAGGTTAATAAATAGGACAAGTCAATAAAATCAGATTATGTACGAATTGCCTAGAAAGCTTTATATTCTGCTGTTTTTTAATTAAATAATAAGTAAATATCTAGTAAAATAAAATTAACCTGTTTTTGAAATAGCTAAACTGCCTTGATTGATCTGACAGATTTTTTATGATAAACATTTACATCAATTAATTCATTGCTGTTTCTTCATTTATAAATACTATTTCCTGTAAAATTGAAATGTGTTATGTTTTTTTACTGAAGTAATTCTATTACATTTACTTGAGAGCGACAGGTCAGTCCAATTTACTTTATCATGTTGGCGCTAGTACAAAGTGCCACTTTATGCACTTTAAACAGTTTCATAAAAAAGGCCTTTAGGATGCAGTCGAACATGAAATAATAGATATTTATACATTAAGGGAGATATGAAATTGTTTTTTTTCCCTAAGGTTGAGATCGTTACAGACCTAGGGTATCTGGCCCGAAGGCAAAAACATCAATATCTCCAGTGGTGCATACAATATTTTATATAGTAGCATATTAGTAAAATTAGTATGTCATACCTGAAATTAGAAACAAATAATTCTTGAGACCTAAGTTTGATGGGAAAAATCCCAAATCCGTAAAATTCAATATGGCGGATCCAATATGGCCGTCTTAAGAAAAGTCAGCTTTTCACGTTTGGACTCCTTCCAAAAGACGTATAAATTTGAATTTTTTATAGAAGTTAGTCGATACCATAGGAAGAGCCATTAGAGTCGTTAGAGTCAAAAATTACCAAAGTAAGACATATGGGTTGAACTAGGGAATGAAATGAAGCTGTTGCAAAAAAAGGTGACCGACTTATTTTTGCACTTCCCGATCACCTACAAACCTGAAATTCGGAACAGAGATTCCTGGGGCCCTAAGATTATATCTATGATGAAAATTAACAATATCATGTTGCTAGTAAATAAATTATTTAACTAAGCAGTCAGCTATAAAATAAAAAAAACATCATGTACCTACCACACTTTGTGAGATTGTCTATCAATTTTGCAGATACGTTTTACCATGTCGAATCGATCCACATATGCCATATGAGCCCTGTATTGATTTACCCTTCTGGGTCAGATCTGTCGGTTTTCTTTCTGGCAGCTACTTTCTTAGTTATAATATTTTTAAGAGATCTTGTGATCTCCAGATATATTCAAATTAGGACGTGTATTTCAATGTATTTTGCCTATATAAAGAGCGCTGTATATTACTAAAGTTGGGTTTATTGTTTATTTGAATGCATTGGTTGGTTCACACATTTTCGCAATGAATTGGGAAGTCAGGAAACTGGCACACAATTATAGGCTTGCAACTTGAATCACAAAATTTATCAAAATGGTTGCTACTGATAACCAACATTTCGATTTTGAGTACTTAAAGAAATTTACAATCTAAACAACCTGCTTCTAAACGACTTTCTTCTTCTGCAAATACATGGTGGGTAGTATGAACTTGCTGGTTTTACTGAATGATTCATAAATTACCGTTATCTCTCTACATTATTTCTTTATGGTTTCCTGTTTTTTCATTATGTCAATTAGTTGTAAATTTAACAAACGTTCAAAAACTGCTCTTTTTTAGTTTTATATGTCATTACTGTGTAGTCGGTATTAATTCAATAGTATTTTATTGAACAAGCATTTAATGTAGGCTATTATACACGAGGATGAAGTTTACACACGAGCCGAAGACAAGTGTTATAATCGTCCAAGTGTAATACAGCCATTATATGCGTGTCAGATACAATATTTTATCTACAACTATGTATATAGTTGGTGACACTGTAAGTCCTAAGTCATACCTATTAGAATTGTATATATCTGTGACAATATAACACACAGTGTTAATAAAGATCAACAAACGCGTATGAGCAACTAGTGAAAATAATATGTGCATATTAACATTACCTACATATAAGTATACACCATATATCAATATACGCAGTTTTATATTAATACAATTTAGAGATACGGTTAGAGCAACCTACGTTTTACATAGATTGATTAAAAAGCCAAATTCAAGTTTACCAGAATACGTAAATATATTTTTGCTATCGATTTAGAGCAATACTGGCGATTAGATTTCAATATATTCTGACAGCCAGCTGTAATTTCGATTAAATTTCCTTATCAAATGTGAATGCTTAGAATTCAAAACAAACCCAACTAATTAAAATATACAAATAACGTCAACAACCAAATTGACAAACTAATGCCACCATTTCAATTAGTTGAAACAGACATATATATAGTATACACAATCAGCACCAAACACAATCGCCAAAATTAAAATTTTCAGTTGTTTTACATCTGCCACTGTACTATATTAGATTTGATTAAAAACAGAGATTATAGAGATTTTGTAAACCTTTAACATGACACTTGGCTATGACTAAAACAACTAAAAACGTTCCTATGTGTACAATTATAGCAAGTTGCTGAAAACACATTTAGCATAATTATATCCATATATTGATGAACTTGACAACTGCTAAGTCAAAGTGGAATATTATCGGCGAGAAAGGCTGCGGCATATTGGCATAAATCATATTCACTGTATAAAAATTGCAGGGGTAACATAGTAGGGTGAGTAGTGACGACGAGCACTCACAAGTACCATTGAAGACCTAACATAAGAGGGTCAACTGCTTAAAAGATTTAATTTTCAACGAAAAAGCTTTCGGTAAGTGATCAGTTTATCATGAACTGATCTAATTGACAATTTAAAATACTCTACGCATTACAAATAAAATTTTTTGTTAACAAAAAAATGTTTTGAATAACTTGCATACGTTGTACTTTATGTTAGTTATTTTTTAGGATTCTTAAAGTGACCTTTTATTCATAAAATTGCTTAGAGTTTTACGATTTTAAAAACTATAAAAAAATGAGATCTTGAAGCCCCGTCACCTTTTTATGGCTTTGTTTCAGTGCTGAAAATTTCAGCGCCTGCCAACTGGAAGCAAAAAATGCATAGAATTAGATGAGACCGTGTTTTCTTTAATTTAGCGTAATTGAATGGTCTGCATTCCTAAATTCTTGGAATTTTGACGTCAGCGCTTTGTCGGGAAAAACGCAACAGAAAATGCTTTTATTAAAAATAAGAAGCGAGAATTGTAAATATGCCAATGTCGAATACATTATGAATTTTCATGAACCGGGAATCCTGCGGAGAGCACTTAATTTTTTTCGTTGTTTTAATATGTAGCAAAATTAAACTTCTAGAATCAAATGCGCATTGCTGATTATTTGACTTGTAACTAAAAAAATGCACTTTGTGTTCATTAACTGCTTTATTAATAATACAAACATTTATATAATATAAAATATTATTTTTAAGAAATCCAACTCAATTAATTACTATGAATTGTGCAATCGACAGAAATGTGAAAGAAGTCTGGAATTTTGTTTGTGCCAGAGCAATAAAATGTGGAAGATCCTAAAGAAACTCTGGAATTTTGTTTTCATCCGAATGGAGATACGTAGCTGTTTAGAATTAATCCAAAATGATATTAATCCATGCTTTTGCCAATACTTCAAATTTTTCGCATTTTTTATTGCATATCTGTATACTGCCGCATTTTATTTTAGAGTAGAAATTTTTGTATCACTACTATTTGTCTTCCAGTACCAAATCCTGAATTCAAAAACAAGATCGAGACAAGAGCGAGAATTCTCGATTTCGAGAGGCATCGCTGGTTGTTAAATATGTTACCTGTGTAATGGTAAATGACCAAACGCACATCGAGCTTCGTAACTGTCTTTTAACCCGAAAATCTAAAGGAGGAAAGTGTTAGATCATCCTTTAACTCTTAAATCTCAACACATTTCAATAAAATCTTGCACTGGTGCGTCTTCAAAATTAAAAAAAATAAAACATGTTAAGTTATTGAAACTATAAAAAAATAGTAACTGCGCATTAAATTCATTAAATAATATATGAACTGCGAATAGAAATAACTAAATTGTTATTTTAAATTATTTTCAGGAAATGCTACACAATAAAAAAGCCTTCTCTTATAAAGTACGGCCAGGATTAAGCGTACACGTCTACAAGTCTTCAATTATAATTGCATTTTGTACACTACATGTCTCTGATTTTGCATTTTTTTTCTATTATTGCCTATTATTTGTTCGTCTTATAATGGCGTAATATTTTAAAAACAGTCTAAGTTATCGTCTAACTGAATTTGTGTACAAAATATATCACTAACTAGAAATAAATTCATGTAGCATTGCCCTGTCTGAAACAATTTTTGCTCAAATGCGTAAAGTTCCCCAAAGTTTATTTTATCAATAATGTGAATTTTCACTGTATAAAGTGATTATGTAGCCAGTAATTTTATGTACACTTACATAGGAATTATCAGGTCGAACCATTCCATTTTCCAAAATGTTTAGGCAAAGGAATTGTTTCACGTAAATGTCGTTTCTGATACCATAACAATAAAGTTACATAGTTTATATGGAGTAGCATACCCCCGACATAATACAAGAGGCTATAATACGTCTACAGCTCTATTTTTATAATAGCAAGGTATTCAACAAGACAGTGGAAAACAATTCGTCAAAACCAGGAAGTTCTTCCATACACACTCTGTACACGCTTATACGATAATTACTTTGATTACTTATATGTCCTCGAAATTTGGTTTTACAGAAAATTATTAAACTAAAATAAGGAAATTTTATTTATGGCGCAAGTCGTCCATCAATAAAATAATGTTGTAGTGATGAAAATAACAATATGTTTTCATTATATATGAAAAAAGGCAGCGGAAGTTTAGGAAAATTGCTTAAAATGAATGAAAATGCTTATTTTGGTAACTTTTCAACATAAATGGTATAAGCGCCTGTTTGGTTCAATTTTTATAGTATATCTTAAAAGTGCCGAAAGACCACCTGAAAGTGTTTATTTCAATTAAGTTTTTCTATGAATACCATTTCAGAGTAAATGCGAGCAAAAATGCTTATTGTCTTGCACTTTATTAAAGCTTATAAAGAGCTGAACCCCCCCCCCCCCCCCCCTTGACGGCCACAGCACCTACCTGCAGGGAAGTAATAAAGCATTGATTATAGGAATTAAATCGTTCACTGCGATTATTATTCAGAACAGTTGAAAAAGCCAAAATTTTCAATAGGTTATTACTCTTAATATTGTAGTTCAGATTTAGTTTGATTTTAAAAAAGTACAGTTTTAAATAATGAGGCAGTAGACGTGGTAGAACTGATGTCCAAATTTATTTTTCACACAATTGTTGTTCTTGTCATTATTTTTTATCATCCTCCAATACCTTGAATATCATTCAATTTAATTCATATAAAAATACAGATTCCTGACACAGCGACTTTATGACATATAATAAATTATACAAGTCAAATTTTTAGGTTAAACCCTTTATACAACAAATATGTAAGTTTACACTTATGTTTTATCTTTTCTGATAACATTTACTTTTCTAGACAACGCCTGACTGACAGAACAATTTAGTTAAAAAACATCAACTTCAGCTAGTATGAATTATATACAAATACAATTAACTGGTATCATTTGTAAATTCGAATGTGAATCTAGTAAAATTAGTAACTATGATTCTACCTGAATTATATTTGTTTTAGCTACTGGAAAATTGATTTACTGATAGAATACCAATAACAATGCAGGGACGAATGTTATTTGACTTAATATCCCTTTTAATTGCCTTTTCTTTAAGCTGCATGTTAATTATATTTTATGTTAAATGCTTTGTCATTTTAATATTCATCTAGAAAGCATAACCGTGTCCTTGATAATTGAAAAAAAAATCCTTAATTGCAATACAATTATATGCGATTATGTAGGTGTAATATATTTTATTTTATATGTATTTATCGTTATACAAAATATTTTTATTAAATATGGTTTTCTCCTGTGGCAGAATTTTCTGAAACAACTGAAAATGTCTAGAAAGAACTATTGTTTACGACACCTACAGCTACACCTACACCACAGGTAATGTATCTTCAACTCTAAGCATACATTTGTATGATAAAATCATTAGAGTTCACAAAAAATTAAAGCATAAACCACCTACTCCTCTACTGAGAATACTCTTAGTACAAATTCAACATGCGGTAATTAGTATTACAGGTAATAAAATGGAATAACTTGTATGATTTTATTACTCAAGCAAAAACATATTTTGGGCGTAGCATATACAATACTCTTTATATATTTATGTTCTTAATGCAAGCAAATCATAACGATGACCTCGAAATATTTAGAAGCTTTGTTTAAAGTTATCTATAATTCACAATTTGCTCTCTCTTTTTTATAGTGTAAATTGATCAGTCTTGAGTAAAGAACCGAATCCGTTGAATATATGTGCTCCTTCCACTACGATAAAATCTCTGTATAACGAACAGCGACGGGGACAGGCTTAGTGTTCGTTAAGCAGAAGTGTCCAAAATATAGAGCTTACTGTATACATTGTAGACTTACTACGGCATGTCCATTACTTTGAAAAATTTCTTAGAAAATAGACAACAAATTTGATAAAAATACCGATAGTACACTAAAATTCGGTAGAAACATACATAACACAACCATGACGAGACGCTTCAAAATGAAATTTTAATTGCAAGATCATTTGTAGCACAATGCCTTTTCCAAAATTGAGGGCAAGCACTTTCGAGCACTTAAATATTTTATTTCAGAGCCTTTATTAATTACTTATCAGCAATAATCATTCTGTAATTTAAGTGCATGTTGCGCTTAAGCGTACTTTTGTTAGCAAGTTCATGTTTCTGTAATTAATTGGAATATCTGTAAACAAAGCAACGTGTTTCGTTCGTTCAAATAAATATCATTGGCCCTCGTAATACAGAGGGCCGTTTATAGAGAGGCAAAAATATTGAAATATACGTCCTAATGTGAAAACTGTCTGGAAAACACCACAAGGTCTTTTCAAAATTCTGCAACTAATAAAGTAGCTGCCAGAAACTACCGAAGAATTTCAATGCCCCAGACTCCTAAATCAATACAGTACTCATATGGTATATGTCGATAGATTCGACATGCTAAAAAGTATCTATAAAATTCGAAAACCATCCGGCACAGAATAGAATTGTATAAAATATTGTAAATGCTTGATTGGTTAATTCGTCTATTTCATACAAAAAGAAAATTCATGGCGCTTAGATAACTGTGAAGCTCTTTCGATCATCACTAGCTGATAAAAGCAGTAAAATCGATAAAAACAGAAAGACTCTTCGGTACGGAAATTGTTCTCTTTAAAGTACCCCCCCCCCCCCCCGCAAAGCCCGTTGATCTTATTACAAGGAAACGAAGACAATTCAAGACATTGTATATACTACACCTACTTCATGTAAAAAACAAACCACCCAAGATTTTATTGAAAAATATTAATATACTTACTACTTATTGGTATTGTAGTTACATGAATTGTCTTCGTTTTTAAATAGTAATAACACGAAAAGAGAAAATATTTTTTCAAAGAAAGACAAACATCGGCCTCTCAGACCTCCATCATTTCGTACGTCGATGCTTAACGGTTAATTAAATAGGGACAGGAATTGCTTTTTATTATTTCATTTGAAATAAATTAAGCAATTAATACCTAACGGTTAAGCCCTGCTAACTGTGTAGAATAACTCAACATCTTTCTTAGTTTAACGTTTGTATAAAGAGTTTGTAGTGATTCAAATAAATGATGAAATGATAAAAAAAAATAATTCAGGGGTGAAAGAGTTAGACGTAGTTGTACGTTGACAGAGGTTTTACTGTATTTTGAAATTTTCTATGTAAGCAACTAACGATTAAAACGTCTCAACAACCAAACCAAAGTCAGATATAAGAATAATGCAAGATTATCGGTGCCTTCAATTCTCTTCAACTCTCAACATAGAATGATAAAGATAAAGACCACATGTAAATACCGATAACGATACAACAGTAGACGATATCATATATGTTAAAATATAAACCCTAACGCTTAGAACTACGTTTAGAAACTTTAAAAATATGTGTTGGAAAATAAAGACCATTCCAAACGGATGGAAATACAGTATAACTACCTTATAACGGCCTCGTTTTTAACGTTAATTCGGGTATTACGTAATACGTACGGTCCAGATTAAATGCCCACTTTATTGATTCTTTAAGACGTACTATTTTTACTGCGTCTTCTTATACAACGTAGAAAAAACACCCCTTGTACGCTGCATATTTTCTTTTGTAACGTACTTTTCTGTTAACACATGAGAAATCAGTACATGTCGCATACATTTTGGTTTGTACAGTGCAAATGCGAGTATTATTACTCAATCGTTTGTTAACTTTTGTGTATAGATAGATGCTGATATTGTTAACTATGAAAATGTTAGAAAAGAAATAGAAGCAGCGGCAAGGTTTATAGAAAGCAACGAAAACGCACTTGGACGCATCGATTGAAAATTATTTACTGAAAGCACGAAACAAACAGATTCTCATACTAGTTTTTTAAGCAAGTAATTACTTTCGTGTAATGTTTCTAAGTACTTTTATTTGTGTGATTACATAAAGAAAGTTTTTAACATTAAGATGTTTCAAACCACATTTTCATTCGTTAATATTGGTCTATACTGAACCACAGCGAGTAATTTTCTGCAATAGAAAAAAATAAACACGAAAGGGCCTTATACAAGCGGCTGTGTCCGAATTTAAAAGTACATGGAAGAACATAATCCTACTTTTAATAGAGTGCTATTAAAATGCCGGAATAAAAAGTATCGATCAGAGACTAGGTTTCAATGTGCTTAAAAGAGATACAATACCAAAAAGTGTTTCAGAAGCATCCTACTCAGGAATATTAGTTATTCTGAAGAGCATGTGAGAAAATTGTAAAAATAAATTAATAGAAAATTGTGTTGTATTGATTGTTCGTTTCAGATAATAATGGGGTTTGATAAAAAAAGCTGTTCTAAATCAATTAACACTGCTCAGAAGTATTTCTGTGAGTCAAATAGTAAAAATTACTTAAATTACATTAAATCTTACTTGAAAATCTTATTAAATCGTATTAAAAAATTAGAAACGTTTGGATTTCCATTAACTAAATCGTACTAAATAATGCATGAAATTGAAGTGCAATTAAAAATATCAGTTGGAAAACTACCGGAAATTGAGACAAATAATCACAACGAATTCAGAAGCTGAAACTGTCTTAGACTTTGCTAAATTGTAAAATTGCGAATATGTAAAAAGTAACAGGTTGACTCTTGTTTCAAGTTTTGACCTACGACATATTGTGATGTGGAGCGGTAATTTTCTTCCTATAAGCTCATATTAACTGATAGACGTACAAGTCCTACAACGCATCTCGTTTGCTAAGCAAATGCCGAAGCAAAATAAATTTTATATTTGTCATTCTCATCATTAAATTATACCGAATGCAAATAGTTTTTTCTGGGTAAAAGTATGCAATAAATTTTTTTTGTAAAATTACATTATTAAGAAAATTTGAAATTGCATATTTTTGAAATTTTGATGACCTAAAGATGAAGCCCTATTTGTTTTTATAAGCTAAAATTCGTTGACGTGAACTGCCAACAGCGATTACAGCAACCAACCAAAAATTAACACAGGATTAACACAAGGTTGCAGTACGTCATCAATATTGTTTAATAAGTATATAGAGTGATCAAATAAATTTCAAGTTGAGTTGGCCGACGTGTGACGAAAATGACTTACAAAACAGTATATGAACTACAAAATGTTTGCATCTATAGTATCATCAAAAATTATTTTCATCTAGTATGGCTATGGAATAGTACCTAATTTAGGAATGCAACTTAAAAATGTTCCTTAAAAAGCAAATGTCAAATTTTGACAAGTATAAATGTAGTTGCATTCATAATTTAGGAACTATTCCATAGCCATACTAGATGAAAATAAATTTTGATCATACTTTCTTATAATCTGGAAACATGAACCACAAGATCTGTTATATCAATTCAAACATATAAAATATCACCTGTTGGCGAAATAGATATAGGTCATAAGATATAAAGATTCAACATGATTAATGGGACAACAAAGAAGACAATACAAACTAAAATGTTCCTAATGTGAAACGTAGAGAATTACGATAAGAAACCAAACGACATGGCACAATGGAGAAATGGAGCATTTTAAGACGCGAAAGTTGATATACAAAGCATAAAGGAAGAAGAAAATCGGACATAAAGGTAGCTTTATGAATAGAAGCCCTCCTTTATAAAACAGAGAAGCCTAGAAGAAAATGGAAATAACACGATTAACAAAAATATTCCTGCATCACAGAGCACAAATTAAAAGAATTTTTGGGAGACCCAAGACTAAATGGAATGACCAACAATACACACACAAAAAGCGTAACAAGCATTTGCCTCAAACATGAAGGATGACCATGATGATGAGCGTTGGTATTGGTTTATATAAATGATAAAAATGTTTGTGTTTTGAAAAAACAAATTCAGGCCTCAAAGGGTTAAACGGATTTCACTAACGTTTGAATTAATTAAATGAAGTTTGACCTTATTTAAATGAAACTGAAGTTGATATTGGCAAGAGACCGTTTTCGGATGGGATAATTCCATACATATTGTTAATTACTTTTATGACAAGTTACCTGTTCGTGTTTCTTCTAAAATTTGAAATAGCTTGTGTCCGATTATATAGGAGAATAGATATTATTTGCCACTTTTTCAATTAATTATTTTAGGACAAACCCGTTCCATGTACAACTTTTTCCTTTCCACAAACCTTATTGCTGCTCTTTAATACAGATTCTGTTATTCGATTAACAAGCTTGTTCCCTGATTAGTCGTTGCAAATTTTCTTTGTGAAAGATAGGTAATATTCTTTACATATAGTTATTTTAATTTACACATTATTTGAATCAATGCAAACTGACTAAACAAACATTGAACTGAAAAGAACGTTGAGGTATCCTAATAATAATAAATAATGATAGTAAAATCGTCGTTATTTCCAAATAGGTATGTTATTGTTGGAAAAATTTCAGTTGAGAAGGCGCAGTTTTGCTAAAGATATTCTTACACTTAACCCTATAAACTGACTACGTGTATGTAGGTGCTTTTTTTATTAATACAGGACAGGATTAGCAGTGCTTAACCGCTGGGTATTAATCGCTTAATTTATTTAGAATGAAATGATAAAAAGCACTTTAAATGCATATTTAATCCTTAAATGCCGACGTACGAAATGTTGGATTTCTCAGAGACCGATATTTGTCTTTTCTTGAAAATATTTTCCTCTCGTGTTACTGAGACAGATTATGTAACTGTAATGCAACTAACAACTTGTAAGAGATATTTATTAATTTTACCTGCCTTACAGAGCACTGGGTAAACGAACTGTTAGTGGGAGATCCAACACTAAATAGTTACATAGAAAAGCGTAACAAGCATTTACCTAAAGCATTAACGACGATCACGATGATAGCGAGGTTTAAATTGGTTCTAATAAAAGACAAAAAAGTTTTCAAATAATTCAGGTCTCAAAGGGTTAATCGGAAGTGTTTGCTGTCCGTTAAGGGAGATTTGACTGTATTTTTAAGTTTTCGATTTAACCAACGTGTTAAATTATGTGCGATCTAATTAATTTAAGTTTGAATTTATTCAAATAAAAGTGGAGTTGATATTGGCAGGAGGCCGTTATCGGAGGCGATAAGCCGATCCGGAGCCGTTTTAATCAGGGAGTTGATTAGAGTCGATTTTAATCAGCGCGTGCATGGCAAGGAGCGGAGGAAAGCGAGTTTCGAATCCTTTTTCTAATCCATATATTCATATAAATACATACATACAAAATACGGAATAAATAAATAATCCATACAATTTATATACTATTGTATATCGGAAGAGCGCGAGTCGCGATTGGTTCCGCGGAGCCCCACCACCCGGAGCCCCGGAGTCGCCCCCCTCCAGAGCACAGCATCCCACGATGCATATACATGTCTTATATGGCTTTCGACGCTGGCGCCGGCAGCACCGGAGTTTCGCATGCATTCGCCCATTTGAATACACCCTCAATGAGAGAGTGCGGCCGCGAAGTGACATATCACAGTGAAGTGCACCTTATTACGCTAAGACCGTTCGTTCGCGCGATGAGTCGCCCCCGCGATAGCCCACAATTTCGCATGCGGTGTTGCTAAAGTAGCGAATCTGGCGGATTACAACAGCGATACGGTGCGGAGGTGGGTCGAGTCCAGCCCCGCGCCCACCCTCCAGAACAACAACGACCTCGCCGCCCCCAAGAGCCACCTCAACAACAACACCATCGACTTCGAGCAGGCCTTCTGGAAGCGGCACAAGGAAGACATGCCCATGTTGCTGCAGCAGCCCTCGCACGTCCTGCTCTCCTCCCACGAAGCCGACCAACCCCTGGACTTCACCATGTCCAAGTTCAAGACGAAGACCGCCACGTCCGTCGCCTCCCAGCTGAAGCAGTTCAACAGCTTGGCGGCGCAGCAGCACATGATGCTGCTGCAGGGCAACGGGGTGTACTTCAACCGCAGCAACAACAACAAGAGCTTCACGCGCGGCAGCTCCCCGTCGCCCTCCACCAGCTCCGAGGAGGAGCCCCCGAACGGGTCCCCCAGGTCGCCGCCCCCCAGCCCTGCGCCGCTCCGTGGCGACGGTAAGTCACCTACCTGACGTGTGATGTATTCTTTACGCTTTTGACACCTGCACGCTCGCCCTTTGTGCGATCGCAAGAATGGGTAGCAGCAGATTGCAGGTAGACGATGGCGATCTGCAAAAACAGCACGGTTTCGGTGTGGGCGCTTTTGAATTTTTTTGTTAGGTTAGGTACCGGCTTAAGTCGTGTCCGCCTTTGTACCACCGTGTATTTGCTTTCGGCGGCAGGAATTTTCTAGTCTAGGTTAATTGTTGCTCTGCAAACATTCGAAAATTAATGTCTGGGGTCTAAACCATTCAAACAGACGCATCAAATACTAAGACCTCTACGAGCAATTGTTTAAGTAATTGTTTAGTCCATGAATGGAGAAATAAGTAACGATATGGAGTAATCATAATCATGTATCACAAAATCTCTTTCGAGAGATATTGATTCAGGAGGCAATTCTTGCTCTGTAAACAACCCAAAATTAATGTCAATGGTGCAGATTTTCTACGAAGTTCAGGAACTGAATTTCAACTTTTCGAGCTAAATACGTCTTACTAAAAATCAGGTCATATCTAAGTATATTCCTTTAATGTAGCCATGACAGTTGTTGTTATGTTATATATCAGTGCTATAGTTTATAGTTTTTGGTATAATTCTAGAATTGAAGCAAGAGAATTGAAATTTAGTAGAATGGTTCATTAAAGAATAAGGAAATATGTCCTGCAATAGTACATTTAAAGCAAAATTTTGTAGTATAAAAAGTTGGTACAGAAACATAGACTTGAAATTGTAAAAACTATATTTTAGATGAGTAGATTAGCGTTGAATATAAACGTCTGAAGGAAATTAGTAACAACGAAAACCTAAAATAATTATATTCTAAAATCTATAACCAACCATTCAAAAACAACGTTCCATTGCTTTATAATTATTTTAACAAAAACAGGATATACATAAAGTGCAGAAGTATGTTCTGTATTTGAGTAGTTTGTAGTAGTTATATCCATATAGTTCAAATTATTACGCGATACATATAGATCAGTAACTCGCTGAGGCAACATAATAACAATTAATTAAGTTCCGATACGAAGAACAGTGCAAATCATTAAAGCCATACGATAGAACTAATTGTAGTTCGAATGAATAAGAAAGCTTATCGGATTTATCTTAACAATCGCCAAGTTTGGATAGTGCCAAATTCAAAGCCCTTACTACAAAACGCAAATTACATTTTTATTGCTGTCACAAACCGTGCTTATTAAAACCGGATTAATTATTATCATATTCAAATTTCCAAAAACCTCCAGAAATTTCAATAGGAACTCAGGCCTGCATTCGAAAACTCGCACAGAACAAACAGTTCCTTTGATATTAATTAATTGCTTCTGGTTGAAGTAACTGTGCGATTCATACTGTGGAGATTTGAATAAAAATAATTAAGCTGTAGAATATGCAATTAAACGTGTATTTCATTAATTATTCCGAGGCTGATGCACCTCTGTTATAAATGCCAGTTTTTAAGCCTGTCATAACAAATCTCGGTGAGAAGCGGTTTCATGCAGAGCCATATCACGCTAATGCTAGATTATTTAAAAAGATTAATCAATAGGTTTTGCCGACGCTTTGAGTTCTACCTTCGTGCAATTAAGCATCGATGTAAACACAGGCAAGCCTTGCGATTTTCTATTGTGTTCTTTAAATTTTGGTTAATTTTGCAAAATTGTATCTAAGGTAGACAAGCACGCAATAGTAAACACTTAAGAAACTGATTCAGCAGGTTGCCATTCTTTAAAAAAATCACAATGTTTTAGAATAAATTCTACTGCAGACTAATTTAGAATTGAGGCATGATCAACCAGTTTTTCTAAATATTAAAACTAACACCAAATACAACCGACCTGCAAATACACTTTATGTTCTGTGGGCGTTCAGAGATATCGCCCAGAATCTATAGAAAAATCATGAATTTAGAAATAGCGCGTCCAAAGCAATAATTTGTATTAATGGGATATATTTATGTGAAGTTTAAAAAACATAGAAGAAATGTTAAATAACCATAGCCTTTAATAACTGCTCGTTACAGAATATTATTTGATTGTTTTCGATCTTAAAATAATTTTTACAAATCCAAAGCTGAAATCTAATCAAGCTTTGTTACATGAATGGACTCCATACTTAAATGCATTTGTTATTATTATTTATTTCGGGTATAACGAATTCGGCTACTTCTAACAATGACTTAACTTTAAAAATCAATTTCAGGTGCATTCCCAATGTTTTTCATAGTTTCTAGAATGTGAAATTCACAACTCATAGTGAAAGCATTAAATAAATGGTGGCTGTAGTTTAAAGTGTTTTGATTGTTATTAAGAAAGCAAAATTTAGTGTATGTAAGTACGTAGATCTATATGTGAACATTTCGTAAACCAGCATTATGTTCTATTTCGACTGCCACTAGCAACACATTAAAGGAAAAAATTATCAATCTAAATACACTTGATTCAAGACGATAAAAAACTGTACCTACCGTAATAGAAAAAATATATATAACAGCTATCATTAACATCTCTCCTGTAATGTATACAATTAACTTGGGTGCAACTATTTCTTAATCAAATGCTTTGATATTTTACTTCTTGAACTTTTTAAATTTGTTGTAGTGTGTCTTACCTGGCTAAACTAGCATTTTATTCGTCTAATAATTAAGACTGTTACACTAGTAATATAATTTTTTATTTTCTATTCTATGCTAACTTTATTTACTACGATAGTTAAGCCTTTACACCTTTTTAAACGAAACTCTGCATTTTATTGTGTTAACTATTCAAGGTAGAATCAGAAAATCATTCGAAGCTTCTTTTCATATAATTTAATATTGCTGAATAGGATATAACACATAAAAAACTAATTTGCAAATCTTTTTGCATATCTTAAATAATTTGTAATAGGTACTTCAAATTGGCTTAAAAATATGTTGTGCATTTTTTCAATGCAACATTTCAAATATTTTTGCTTAAAATATGAGGCACAGTGTTCCAACTTCACAGAACCTACCGACATCATTCTGTTGGACGTGAAAAGAAATACCTACTGTAATGTTGCAAATAATTCTTGAAATACATTGTCTCAATTGTGTAACAATGAGACTCGACGTCCCAATATTAGTTAGAAAATAGCGACATTGTAGTAAATATCTTAAGCAGGGGCCATGGATACATTTTTAAAGAAGTATTATTCATAATAAATTCTTGAAATGCAATCTAGATTGTTTAAAATAAGACAAAATGTTGCAACTTTACATATAAAAAATTATCGACATTTGTTTGTTAGTAACGTAGTAATAAGAAGTTCTTGAAGTGCAGTATATCCATTGTTTATAGCATATATGTAAAGTAGAAACTTATACATGAGAAATCGGCAACGTCAGTTGATAAATAATTAAAGCAGAAATAATAATTAATCTGTGAACAAAAAAAATGTAATACCTATGTCCCAAGTGTTTAAAATATGAGATGCAGCGTTGCAATATTACTTATCAGAAATTTGTTGTGGGTATCTGTTTGTGATAGTTGAAGAAGTGGCATTTAAAATTTAAAAAAACAATCCAACTTCGAGAAGACGATTTTGAAGTAAAATATCTCAATTGTTTGAAATATAACGTAGAATATTCTGCTGATAACGTTGGAGCCGTAATTACAATTTGAAATTTTTTTAAGGGAAATTTGTGAAATCAATGTAGCAGCTGTTTAAGATATGAAATGCACTGTATTGGACTCCATGTGCGTTAATACCTTGAGTAGGAAGTGATAGTAACCATTTTAAAGAATTATATATGTGACAGAATTACTTATCAGAAATCGGTAATACCGGTTTATTAGTAGTTTTAGAAGAGACTGTAGATAAAATTTAAAAGAAAGTTGCAGTGTTGACAAGACGATATTCAAAATATATCGATCGTTTTTAAAAATTATGTCTGTTGATAAATAATATAAGTATTAGAAGCAGTAGTTGAAAGATGTAAACAAAAACGTTACAAGTCTTGGAGAAAGCTTTTCAAATATGTAAGAATTGTTTAAACTGCACCGTTGGGATTTTGGCAAGACGATTTTGAATCTCGATTGTTAACAATATATCAAGGAATGTTGCAATTTATATAAATATCAAGAATGGTCGATGAAGTATTAGTTTCAATTTAAAAAATAAATATTGCAATGCTAGGAGAAACTTCTTGAAATATATTATCGCAATTGTTTAGAATACGTGATGCACTGTTGCAATTTTACGTGTGTTCGTTAATAGCTAATAGATATGAGTAGAGAGAAGTAGTTAAAATTTTAAAAAATAAATGTAGCAATGCTCCTTATCAGGGCTTCGAATTTAAAAAATTGCAATGTTGACAAGACAAATTTTGAAGTACCTACAATATTTAAAATATAGTATAGAAAGTTATCATTTTCATATTTGCAATTACCTACGTCTGCTGATAAAATAAGGGCTGAAGTGTGTAAAAATAATGCAATGTTGGGAGAAAAATGTCTCAATTGTTTAAAAGATGCGTTGCACCGTTACAATTTTACCTATCACAATTATAAATTTTGCAATATTTCTTATCAGAAATTAGCTATATCTGTTTGCAATAGTTTAAAAAGTGGCAGTAGTTAAATGTTTTTAAAATGTTGAGAAGAGGATTTTGAAATGAAACATCTCGCTCATTTAAAGCATACAGCAGAATGTGGCAATTTGCACATTAAAAATTAACTATATCTACTGCCAAAAGAGATGCTAAAGAAAGAAGAAAGTTGTTGTCGCATTTGTTTAAAATATAAAACGCACCCTGGCATTTTTACGTATGGATATTCATGCTCATCTGTTCGTTAATAGCTTGAGGAGGGAGCAGGACTTTAAATAAAAAATATAATTTACATGTTGCAATATTACCTATCAGAAACTATCGATGGACGGTGATAAAGTACGGGTAGTAGATACAACTGGCAAAAAGTATTGCAATATTGGAAAACAGTTCTTGAAATAGAATGTCTCAATTATTGCTTTAAGTATGGTATGTACCCGAAATAACGCAGTGGTTAAAATAAAAAAAAATGTACTATGGCAATGTTACCTACTAAATTAGTGATCCTGTGGAAGCAGTAAAATCTAAAAAATACCTTGCAATGTTGAGAAGACGATTTTGAATGTCCATTGCTTAAATTGTAACAATTTAGATATCAAAAATTGTGTTTGCCTGAGTTACATTTTTGAAAAAAATATTGCAATGTTGGGAGAAAGTTCGTGAAATATAATGTTGTTTAAAATATAAATATAAAATATGAATACACACTTGAAATTTTACATATCAGAATCGACGCTCTTCTGTTCGTTTATAGATTGAGTAAGAAATAATATCTCAAATTTAAAATAAATGTTACAATATTACTGATCAGAAATCAGCACCGTTGGTTTGCTAATTTAAGGAGGGGCAGTAGTTAAAATGTAAAAAAACAAATTCCATTGTTGGCAAAACGACTTTGAATTCCATTATGCGGATTGTTGCAATTTTAATATAAAAAATTATCGATGCCTGCTGATTAAGTAGGAGTATTAGGTATTTGTAATTTGAAAAAAATATTGCAATGTTGAGAAAGAGCTAGTAGGAGTTAGTTCCAAACTAATAGTATACAAAAGTATCATAAGACCGATTGCGACCTACGGATGCCAAACGTGGACAATGACTGCTAAAAGTGAAGACCTGCTGACAAAATTCGAGCGCAAGGTGCTGAGAAGAATTTTTGGACCTACGCAAGAACAAGGCATATGGAGAATAAAATATAATCACGAATTAAGGGAACTATATAAGGATGTCGATATAGTGAAGTATGTACAAATAATGCGATTGAAGTGGGCCGGGCATGTGGAGCGCATGGCCGAAGAAAGGATTCCAGCAAAAATATTCAATGGAACTCTGGAAGGTAATAGAAAACGGGGCAGACCAAGAGCAAGATGGGTAGACAATGTAAGAAAGGACGCAAGAGAGCTATTGAGAGTAGCGAACTGGACAACAGCAGCAAGGGATAGACAAGGGTGGAACCAAAGACTACGAGAGGCTAAAACAAGAGGAGGCTAAGGCCCACAGAGGGCTGTAATGCCATGGATGGATGGATGGATGGATGGAGAAAGAGTTGAAATATTGTGTCGCAAATATTAAATGCACCATTCCGATTTTACATTTTACAGAATCGACGCTCATCTGTCTGTAAATAGCTTCAGCAGGGAGCAGCAATTAAAATTTAAAAGAAAATGTGGCAATGTTATTTACAGTAAATTTGCAAGGCCTGTTTGTGAATTTATGCGCGACAGTTAAAGAATTTTTAAATACATTGCAATGTTGACAAGCCGATTTTTGAATACAATATGTCGATAGCATGGAATATTGCAATTTACATATCTACAATTAGCGATGTTGGTTGATAAAATAAGAGATGTAGTTACAATGCAGAAAATTATTGCAATGTGGGAAGAAACATCTTGAAATGCATTATTTCAATTGTTTAATTTTATGTATCCGAATACAACATAGTGAGAGGTTCGGCTTATTTATGAATACAGCGAAAACAAAATTAATGGTATTGTCAAAAACACCGATTTACGCAGCCATAACAATCAACGGTTGCATTATAGAGCAAGTGACCAATTTTAAATATCTGGGTGCCCTGGTAAACAAACACTGTGACATGACAAAAGAAATTAAATCTAGAATCGAACAAGCAAGGAAAATATTTGTCACGATGCGAAACTTCTTTGTCAGACCTGACCTAACCTTAGAATTGAGAACTCGTATGTTAAGATGTTATGTATTCCCAGTTCTATTTTATGGATGTGAGAGCTGGACCCTTAACCCCTCTATGGAAAAAAGAATTGAAGCCTTCGAAATGTACCTCTACAGGCGTATGCTTAAGATCTCCTGGGTGCAAAGAGTTACTAACATCGAGGTACTTACACGAATGAAGAAACAAAAAGAACTACTGCTCACAGTTATGGAGAGGAAAACTCAATATCTGGGCCATATCATGAGAGGAAATCGATACGAACTGCTTCAACTCATTATTGAAGGCAAAATCCAGGGAAAACGATCAGTCGGCAGGCGCCAGAATTCATGGCTAAAAGATCTGCGCCGTTGGTTTGGCTGCACATCAGTTGACATCTTCCGGGCAGCGGTGTCTAAAACTATGTTAGCTATTTGGATCACCAACCTCCGAAAGGAGATGGTGTAAAAAGAAGAAGATCCGAATCGATGTTTGTCAATAGCTCGAGTTTAAGAGCACGACGCGAAGCGGAGTGCTTTTAACGTCGTTAGTGCTTTAATGGCATTCAATCCTACAGCAAAGCGTGTTTTAATATAGTATTAAAACACGCCACCAATGGCAACGTACGAAAAAGACGTAATTCGGGCGCTACAAACGTCACTTTTTACACTAGCAACTGTGAATTTTACATAGCATAGATTGAGCAGGGAGCAGTAGTTAAAGTTGAGAAAATATATAAATGTTGCAATGTCATTGATCAGAAATTAGAGATATGTAGTTGTTAACAGTTTTATCTGCATCGGTGTTGTTATAGACTATTAACCAAATTCATTTTAGTATCGTTAAGAGCTTCATTACCGCACTCAGTGCGGTAATGGATATATATTACCGCACTCTTTTTATATAAAAAAATATATTGAACTAAAATTTATGAATGACGATAAAATATTGAACAATACACTTTTGCTTATGGCACATAACGAAACTCGTTTGATTGCCGCAAAACTCGGCTAACCGCCCCGTTTTGGCAATCAAACTCGTTTCGTTAAGATGCTCATAATCAAACTTGTATCGTTAATATATACAGGAATCGCAAAATGATTAAAATAAGAGAAAGCGTTGCAATGTTAACAATACACATTTTAAAGTATAATATTTCATAGTAGGGTCAATAATTACACGTACTTGTATGAATAGGGAGCAATAATTCTTTTTACTTCCCTCGTCTTAGTCAAAGAAAGTATTGCAATCGCCAAAAAATCACCTTCCAAGATTTCTTCAGATCTTCACGTTTCTGGGTCCCTAGATGACGAAAATAGGTTTTCTCAATTCCTTATGTCTGTCTGTTGACGGTGTAACTCAAAAACTAGTTGTTGGAGAAATACTATAGTTTTCATGCATATTATATGTTTACCTAGCATAAAACCGAGAAAATTTTGGACCAGTATATACAGGATGGGCACTTTAAAAAATAAAAATTTGTTTATTTTTGAGTTAACTGAGAAATAGATAAAAGTACTAATTTGCACATAGGCCAGGCTTTACACATGACGAAAATGTGACCCAACAGATACAGGGTAATATCGGGAAACAGCCAAAAAGTTTTAACAATAAGTCCGTTCTGTTAAATATAGCCACGCATCGCAAATACGGGATAGTTCCTCGATGGGTCCATGGACAAGACACTGGATTTAAATTTGCGATCACAGGCACGAATCCAATCGCTGATAATGTTTTTTTTTGTTTGGAATTGATTTCATTCGCATTACTAAGTATTTTCTTTTATTGTTATTATTACAAACGTGAAGATATTTTTACCTTTATTTTCCTTTGATTTTTAAAATCGTTTAGTTTCACAACGTCCACCTGCGAGGAAAGTTTTGAGTAAAGCCCTTTACAGATTGTTTATAGTAGCTGTGGCAATATTACTTATAAAATATTAGTGATGTCTGTTAGTGATTTAAGGAGGAACAGTGGATAAGATATAAGAGAGTCTCAATTTTATAAAGACGATTTCGAAGTACAAATCTGGATTGTTTAATACTCAGCATAGAATGTTGCAATTTGCATATCAAATCGATGTCGACTGGTAAATTGGGAACAAAATGTTGGCAATATCTCAATTATTGCAATTTTCCATATCGAAGTCGGTGTTCTTTCCTTCGTCAATAGTTTAAGCTGAGAGCAGTAGCTAACAATTCTAAAGGTGCAATGTTACTTATCAGCGATGTAAAAATAGGTAAGACGATTCTAAAGTGCAATATGTCGATTGTTTACAATGTAGCATACCATTATTTATGTTTGCTGATAAAGTAGGAGCAGTAGTCGCAATTTGAAAAAATATTGCAGAGTTGAAATTTTACATAGGTACCGGGATCGATAAATATCCGTCCATTGATAGCTTGAGATGGGACAGTACTAAAATTTAAAAAAACATCGCAATATTGACACGAAGTTTGTTTAATATATAACATAAAATGTTTAATTTACATATCAAAAGTTATCGATGTCGACTGATAAATCAGGAGCAGCAATTACAATATGAACAAAATATTGCAATGTTGGGAGAAAGTGTTTGATATGCAATATCCAAATTGCTGAAACTATTAAATGCACCATTGCAAATTAATATATCGATGTAGGTGATCATTCTATCGTCAGTGGCTTGAGTAGGGAGTAGTAGTTTAGTGGTCTCCTTCCGAGCGTTAGAACATTTTCACCTCTGGCGTGGTTTACACGTTGAGTTACCGTGCTCTTTTGAGTTTCCTCCTGATGAAGCTCCTTACGAAAGTGGGCGAAATGTTAAGTTCTTCGACCTCAATAATGACACGGTCCAATTCCGCAAGTTTGTTGTTACTTAGTAGTAGTTTAATTGTTAAAAAATTGTAAGGCTGGCAATGATACTTCAAAGGTTAGCGATGTAAAAAACATTGCACTGTTAGCAATACGATTTTGAAGTACAATATGTCAATATGTACAATGTAGCATAAAATTATCAGTGTTTGATTTGGCTAATTTAATTATAAACTACTAAAGGCCATTCCAACCGCCAATAAAGACAACTACCTGCATATTATTTTTTGTTATTGACGTATATTATTACTATGTTTTTTGTACGTAAGAACTGCACGTGATATGGAAAACTCAATATTTACACTAGAGAGTAACCACCCAAACAATCTCGTTAGGGCATTGCTTTTCCATTATTAATTAAAAAACTGCTGAATCAGGCCCGGCATCTAATTAAGGCAAACCCATATAGCACGACGTTTTAATTCGAAGAAAGCCAGCAGATTTTAAGCGACGTGCGCAGCGACACCTAAACGAAAACGGCAATTACATAAAAATGGTCATATCAAACCTTCGGCCACCAACAAAGCAACGTCGCGATTGCTCCTCGGCGCTTTTTGCTCTCGTTGGGACGGCCGCGGGCAGCGGAACGTCACATTTAAATGATTTCTTAGAACAAATTGTATGCATACATTAAATCCGAAAGGTCGAATGCCGCAATTCGGCGAGGAGCCTGGAAACCGCAAAATCGCGGCCCGACTTGCACCTGCGGAAATCGTTACCAATTAGCAACGGCTGCGCTTTTTGCCGCTTTCGAAAAGCGCGGGACGGAAGAAATGGCCGAAATCGCGACCACCTCGACCGGAAACCGGAGCGAACCGTACGCAAATTAACGCCCTCTGTCGCCGTCATCGCGAGTTCCGGGGAAAATTTGGAAAAGAATGGAAATTCTATGAGGGGCTGCCTGGAACTGATAGTTTTTGCGCCTATTTCCTCTGTGATTGGCATTCTTGAGGTTTAAGGTGAACTTGAAGCCATGCATGCTGACCTTTTTTGACAGACTCCTTAAGTCAGCTGTCAAGCTAAAACGGATCATTGGTATACAATTTTTTGCTTATTTGACTATTCACTTTTTGTGGCCACCCATAAAAAATTTAACAGAGCCGGGCATGGTCATTGATAAAACAGAGTCGTTTCAAGTTTTGAAACTAAGGATTTGTATGCGAATCAGCCAAACACACAAAGCATAGCCACTTTTCAAAATCAAATCTGATTGCTAACATAGCAAGGTATTTACGACTGAAATTTTAAAAATCAGTCAGTTCCGATTCTCTGGCGGGAGTGTATAGGTCACCGTGTTTCTATGTATTCTCTGTCAGTCTGTCGTCATTTTTCTCTAATCTGGGCATCCTTGGCCAACGATTTTATGTGTTAGACTCAGATGCCGATTCGCTCAATTGCCGAAATGGTACCGCTCAGTCCTGGAACTGAGTAAAACCTAAATGTGCACAATTGCCGAATTACTTTGCTCAGTTGCAGAATTGCCCAACTTCATTTCGGAAATTTCCTTCTCCTTTCTCGGTTAAGTTAGTGATTACATCGATTCACCTTGTTCTGAAGCGCCCTCGTTGTCTTTTACCCTCAACCTTTCCTTGTATCATCAGCATTTCCATAGTATTTGAACTTATTTTCATAACATGGCCGAAGTACTTTAATATTCGTAGTTGTTTTATATTAGAAATATTTATTCGAAATTCGCTCAATATAGAATTGTTTGTGGGGGGTTCATTCAGTTGACTTATAGTTGACTGTCACTATTTTTGTCTTTCACGTGTTCTCTACCAGACTTAACATGTTCTCTTCACTGCTTGCTATTGTAGGGTGGTGTAATTAGCAAATCGTGGAGGTGTTTATGAATTATGAGTGATATTAAATGGTATATATATTAAATACTATATGCATGTGCTGGCTGCTAAGTATTTCTTTTGTGAAAATATCGTTGTGTTAAGGCAAAATTACTTTGATGTGCTATTGTGCTGCCCTAGTAAAACTGCCGAGTTTAGCAAAAGTTTCGTTTCCACTGATTTTTAAAATATACATCGATAGATCTAGAAATTTAATTGAATTTTTGAAGATATTTTATAACATATATAATTTTGGAATATAAACTTTGTAAGTTTTGCTCCATAAACATATTTGAATTTCTGCTTTGAGGCAAACAGTTTTATATACAGAATCTATTTGTACAAGAAGAAAATTATAGTAGATATAATTTATAACGACAACCAAGGGACCGGAAGAATTCGGTCGTTGTATCCGTAAGTCGCTATAGAGAAAGCTAAAAATAAGGAAAAACGTTTTTCTTTAATCGAACAAATATAACACTTTTCCGTGGTGTTTTCAGTCCCTAAAATACACGATCCTGATTGTTATCATCGTTGTTAGATAACAATAAAGAACAGTACGCAAATTTAGTCATTTAATAATACGGGAATAACTTTTCGGCCTAGGGCGTAAAACACCGAAAAGAAAGTAACGTAACAATAAAGTTATAAATTTTTCTGTTATATCGACCGGGGAAAATATAAAAAAATCGTACTAATAAAACAAATAACTATTAATGATACCTAGAGATAATTGCATTAGTATTACATATGGATAATGTTCAGAAGCAAATCCGTTAATTTGGTTTATCTACATAACTACTTACTCCTAAAAATGTGGCTTCGTATTTCTAGTACCGAATATGTATGTATACTGTACTTACATCAAATTCAGAAACATTTAACTCTCCGGCTTCTAACGTCAAATAATTGCAGCTGCGACGCTTTGACATGGTGATTTTGTAGGTATTCACAGTTCAATGATGCACTAACAACCAAACAAAAATACCATGTCACCACGCTGTTTTACAGTTTCAGCAAAATTCGGTAATTCCCCGAGACTTTTCTCGAATTTTTCCACCGTCTGTCGTTATATACAATAAATTGTACCAAATTTTAGCTAGATTTACGTTGGTTATATCAGTTCAGTCGCTATATCCGATGTCGTTATAGTCGATATCTCCTGTACTTACATATATTTTGCTAAAGTTATATGCATTCCTTTACCACTATTTTATTAGTCTTCATAATTTATGAACCAAGCTTCCACTTTTGATTTTTTTCTCTTATGCCAGTGCTTGTATCTGCATCGACTTACGATATGCATTTCGGAACTTATGTCTAATTTTGAACAAATATTTTAAGGAAAACTTCTGAAATAAATGTACTTATCAATAGTAATTTACTTATTTGAAAGAATAATATTAAAATCCAACTATTTGTTTGTAGCCATATTAATTGTCACAAGTGAAAAAAAGAAAACGAAAATCGGCTGTCAATTATTTTTTAAACTTTATTTTTTGAAAAACGCAATAAAATAATATCTGATTATTTCCTTCATATCCATAAAAATGCGTAATCACCATGGTTTCTGTCAGTTTAATATGACGTCATTATTTAACAGCCATTAAAATTTGTAGAAGAGTGCTTCATCCACTAAATTTCATCTATTCATTCAGGAAATAGTCGTGCCTAATATCCCATGTGCATTTAAACTAGCCTGAATAAATTTTTACGATTTTTTGTCAAACTAGCTTGCTCTGAAGAAATAATCTCGTAAATTTTCCAGCAATTTTACTTGACAAATTTCTTAGCAAATCATTCTGGCAGAAACCGCCAAAATTTAATCGGCTATTTTAACGCACTTGGTATATTACTATTGATTATTTTCTTTTTATATTTGTAGTTGTTCTTGGGGTAGACCGTTAGATCTTTTAATTTGCTTCAAAGAAATTAAGTTTCCAGCAACCACTCACAATTTTGAACTAAAAAACTGGGTTAGTAACATTCCATACGCAAATTTAATACCAGCAATTGGATATTAAAAGGTAATTTGTTTCTTGTTTCTTACAACTGACTGGTTACATTCTAAGATTGAGAAGATTTACTTAATACTGGAAGTATAATTATAATACAGCTTTTACTACAGAAAGCAATTTTAGTTTAAATTTGGAAAAACTTGTTGAATAATTTTTGGACGAACTTTATTTTCACAATCATAACGTAGTTTCATATAACATATGATTCACGTCGCGCATCAAATAAAAAGAACAAGGAACGCCTCTAATTATTACAAAACTTTACATTCCTTCGACAGGATTAGAATAAAGCCTTCGTGATGGTTCTGTTATTTAATTGTATTAATTGGAAAGGAAAAGAAACGTACTCGAATATACAGGCATGCATATGCAGAAGACGATAATTAAGCGAGCATTATTCGCTAAAACGCGTATTTAGATTGCTAATTATGGTCCTTTCAAATTTTAAATTGTAAGCAAACGTAGTGCGCATACTAATAGCCGCTTTACGGCGAGGAATTTTATTCAAATTTTCGGCGAGCTAGTAAATTCCTTTATTATAAGGCAGCTAATATTAAATTCAGAACATCTGCTGCGGTTCTTTTTGAATCCTTTATTTCCGCAGCTTTGTGCCTTAATTAAAATTCGTTTTGGAATCACTGCCCCCTCTCGTTTCTTTGAATCAACGGCTACTGTTGCTACCAGTGCTAATATTTTTATTACGATCAGAACGATATTCACGTTGCGTGCACGTAGTAGGCCCAATTGTGCAACCCTGTGGAACGCCCTTATCGAACAAGTTGCGACGGCAAACCAAAATTGTTTCCCGTTGAAGTCGGCTGACAGCCGCGAGGAGCGTCCGTCCACAATTAATTAGCAAAATAATGCCCGATCCGGATTTCGTGCAAGTGGTCGACCGCGAGCGGGAGGAAAACGGCAGGCTCATTTTCCCATGTAAATGTATGCAAAAGCGCGTGCATTAGCAGCTAATTTGACAGGTATACAGCGTTCATTATTGTATCAGCTTTACCTACAGCAGCTAAACATAACAATTAGGCAAATGGCTTGCATAATTTCGATGCTGCGTCCTGGCGGCGCTGCCAGCCCCGAACGCGCGTTGCAACAATAATCGCCCTAAAATAATGACCATTATCATCGCTCACTGAAAAGTAGTAATGAATCATTAATACAAGCAATTTATTTCATTATTATAATTCATTTCTTTGGTGTATGACTCAGCTGTATCGCCTGCGCGGCCGTTCCACGATTTGAAACCAGCGCCGCCGCTGCCTCTGCGCGTTTGATCCGCCGCCGATTTAGTGATATTTAAATTTGTTACACATTGAGATACCTGCTGCAAAATCATTAGCATGGGAAAATATGCTCAGTTCAAAACAAAGGCCGAATGCTGAACATCCTGACGATGCCATCACTCGTCCGGAGCGAATCTCCTTATAGAGTCTCGTACGAGGGCTACTCCAAAAGTTTTTTCGTGTTGGTAGCACTGCGTGAACATAAAAAATTGAAACAGGACACACCATGACAAGATATCTCTGCAAATGAGTTAATAGTCTATTTTCCTATCTATCTCACTTTTTGACATTCAAGTAACTTTAGTGGCAATGAAACTCTAGTTATCAATGCCAGAACTAATTGTATTTTTACTACACAATGTACACTTGACATATGTTCAAGAGTGTGCCTCAGGTCATATAAGTAACCTGTATTGTTCAGCGTTTATATGGGAATGTACCATATATTTGCGAACAAATGTTTTCACTGCTGATATAAATATATGGAAAGAATAAACGTGGTGAGCATAGGAACAACTAAAGCTCATATATAAAGAGTCGTGTTATTAAAATAGGGCAGTATGGATGCCGGACCCGAGTCTATAACTCAAAAATCAGTTGAAAACGCCAGAATAACCCTCAAAAACATATAGATTCCATAACAATTTACTGTAAATGCAATACATATTAGATTAAATTGACGATCAATATATGTTCAAGGGTGTGTCTCAAGGCACATGAATAACCTGTCTTGTTCAAGCTTCTATATGCACTGCTCATACAATTGCAAATGAAATATGTTCCTTGATTAGAATTTATGTAGAAAAGTAGGCTTTGTAAGCATAAAATAACCCAGGGCCCTAAATCGCTCCTTAAGACACACCACTCTGTATGTCGGTAAATTCGAGCCCCAGACGCACAACTGAGTAACCGCTACTTGCAGCAGAAGTTAGCGAAATTCATTATGCGAATTTCTGCCAGAAATGTCCCGCAAAATAATACATTTCAATTCAACCTCTATTGTTCAACTTTCTTGTATAGGAATCTCCCATAAATTTCGAGAAAATTTAATTTGTTTTCAGTGCAAAAAAAAATTAAGTTGGTGACCATAGGAACAACCCAGGACCCTAAAAACATTGGTGTATAAGTCAGGGCATTTTGGATATCAGTTAATTCGGATCAGAGTCATATAACTCAGCAACCCCAAAGTAATCCTCAAAAACTTACAGGAACTTAGATTAAATGCAATTGATTTCCATAGAGGGTATGCCTCAAGGTCCATTAGCAACCTGTATTCTTCCACATTTTTCCAAATGAATCTACCATAGATTTGAGAAACGAATTCAATTTGTTTCCACTACTTATATAAATCCAAGCAAAAATAAACTTTGTGTGCACCCGAACCACTTATGGCTCTAAATAAAGGGATTTGGTATTAAATCAGGACACACTGGATGTAGGCAATTTCGGACTCCAGTCATATAATTCATATAGGTACCTCAATTCTGCCAGACGCAACCCTCAAAAACTTATACATTCTTCAATAGTTTAGTATTATTTAATACTCATTTATGGGAATCTGCCATAGATTTATAATCGAATTCATTCTGATTTCTGCAAATATAAATCCATTCAACGTAGGAGCGTAGGAACAATCCAAGCTAAATGAGTAAAGGCATGTCTTAGTAAGCCAGAACACTCTGGATGTTGGTATATTTGAACTCGAGTCATGTATCTGACATATTTCGATTCTGCCACGCGTAACCCTCAAAACTAATAAATTTCTCAACAATTTACTTGGAAGGCAATACATTTTAGATTAAATGCAACCCATTTTTATTATATGTCCGAGGTGTGTTTCAAGGCGCATACAAACAGCATGTATTGTTCAACATGCTTCTATATAAATCTACCATAGATTTCACGGATTCAATCTGTTTCCACTGCTAATATAAATCCATGCAGCACGTATAATATTTGCGAGCATAAAAACAATTCAAAACCTTAAATAAAGGGTTGTTTTATTAAAGCAGGACACTCTAGATGTCGGCAACTTCAGGCTCGAGTCATATAACTCGCTAACATCAATTCTGCTAGAAGTAACCTACAAACACTCATCAAATTCATAAAAGTTTACTGGGAATTCAATACACTCCTAGCATATATTCAGGGGTGCGTCTCAAGTCACATAATACATGTTCGTATATGATGTCCAATGGTTTACCCCAAGCAACATAAACCACCTGTGTTGTTCAATCTTCTTTTACAGAAATCTGCCATAGTTTTGCGAAGGAATGCAATCGGTTTCCACTGCTAATATAAATTCATGCAAAATAAAACCTTTGTGAGCATGGAAACTATCCAAGGCTCTAAATAAAGGTCCGTTTTATAAATCCAGACTACCCTGGATATCGATAAATTCGGTATCGAGTCATATAATGCATATACCTCAATTCTAACAGATGCTATACAGTTTAGATTTAATGCAATTAATTTACAGTATAGGGCTAAGGGTATGCCTCAAGAAACATCGGCAACTGTGTTGTTCAATATCCTTCCATATGAAATTTGCCAAAGAATGCACTCTGTTTCCACTGCTAATATAAATCACCGCAAAGTAAAATCTATGAGAGTATAGAAACAATCCAAGAATTCAAGGACTTAATAAATGGCAGTTTTATTAAACTAGGACACTCTGTATGTCGGTAAATTCGAGTCATATAACTCGCATAGCTCAATTTGCCAGTCGTACCCCTCAAAACCTGACAACACGTACCTACATTTTAGTTTAAGTTCAATACATTTTAGTACATGCATATTCAAGAGTGTGTCTTCAGGCATATAAGCATCCTGTATTGTTCAACGTTATTTTAAAGGAATTTACCATAGACTTGCGATCGAACGCACTCTGTTTCCAACGCTGATATTAATCCATGCAAAATATAATCTTATCCAGCACAAAACCAATGCAAGGCCCTAAATAAAGGGCCGTGTTGTGATTAAGCCGAGACGCTCTGGATGTCGATAAATGTCCAAGTCATATAATTCATATACCAGTTTTGGTAGAAGAGCAATATATTTTATATTAAATGCAGCTCAAATCACGTAAGCAGCCTGTATTGTTAAACGTACTTTTAGAATCTAGACTCTAGAGGTATCTGCCATAGATTTACGAACGAATGCAATCTGTTTTACTGCTAATATAAATGCATGCAAAAAATAAATGTTGTGAACCACCAAAGTTCCTAAAAAAAGAGCCGTCTTATTAAGCCAGATCACTCAAAGTGTTGGTAAATATGTCAGCATTGGTCCGAGTCATATAACTAAACAACCGCGTCATTCATTACCCGAACTTCTGCCAAAAGTAAGCCTCAAACAGTCACAAATTCTACAGCAGTTTACTCGGACTTCAATACAGTTCTAGAATACATTCAAGGGTGTGTCTCAGGTCACATAAACAGCCTGTATTATTCAAGTTTTTCTAGAGTCTATAAGAATCTTCCATAGATTTACGAACGAATACAATTTGTTTTACTGCTTATATAAAACCATGCGAAAAATAAAGTTTGTGAGCATAGGAACCACCAGGGGCCCTAAAAAAGGGCCGTGTTATTAAGCCAGAGCATTCTAGATGTCGTTAAATTCGAAGCCCTGTAATATAACTCAACAACCGCGACTTGGAGAAATTTATTATGCGAAATTTTGCCTCTAGTAACTCTCAAACACTCATCAAAACCATAACAGTGTAATGGAAATTCAACACTAGTATATGTTCAAGGGTATGTCTCAAGTCACATAGGAAGCCTGTATTGTTCAACGTTTTTCTATAGTCTACAGGTATCTTCCATAGGTTTACGAACGAACGCAATCTGTTTTACTGCTAATATAAATCCATGCGAAAAATAAACTATGTGAGCATAGGAACCACCAGGGGCCCTAAAAAGGGCCGTGTTAATAATCCAGAGCACGCAGGGTGTCTGTAAATACGTCAGCATTAGTCCAAGTCATATAACTCAACAACCATGTAATTCATTAGGCGAAGATCTGCCAAAAGTAACCCTCAAACACTTACAAATTCCATAGCAGTTTACTTGAACTTCAATACAGTTCTCGCATACTTTCAAGGGTGTACCTGAAGTCACATAAGCAGCCTGTATTTTTCAACATTCTTCTAGATTCTAGAGGAATCTTCTATAGATTTACGAACGAATGCAATCTGTTTTACTGCTAATATAAATCCATGCGAAAAATAAAGTTTGTGAGCAAAAGAACCACCAAGGCCCCTTAAAAGAGCCTTTTATTAAACCAGAGCACTGGTGTCGGTAAATACGTCAGCATTAGTCCGAATCAACAATCCCGTAATTCATTACGCGTACTTCTGCCAAAAGTAACCATCAAACACTAATAAAATCCACAGCAGTTCAGTCGGACTTCAATACAGTTCTAGCATAGGTTCAAGGGTGTGCCTCAAGTCACACAAACAGCCTGTATTATTCAACGTTCTTCTAGACTCTAGAGTCTAAACTCTAGAATAATCTGCCATAGATTTGCGAACGAATGCAATCTGTTGCCGCTGCTAATATATCTCCATGCAACAAATTAACTTTGCGAGCATAGCAACAACCAAGGACCCTAAAAAAGGGCCACGTTATTAAGCCAGGGCACTCTGGATGTCGGTAAATTCGGACCCGAGTCGTATAACTCAGCAACCGCGACTTCTGGCAGAAGTTGGTGGAATTCATTACGCGAGGTGTTTATGGCACTAAATAGTGGAGGAGCAAAAAGAGCGCGATATTTATGAGCACCCCGAGTATCATATCACGCGCGATCTCTGTATCTTAGATAAGGGGATATTAGTCGGCGAACACAAACGGCGAGAAAAAACGCGCATAAATCAAACGGTATGCAAAACATAAATATTTTAATTCGTAAGGAAGGCGTAACATGTGTATTATAACACGTCCGGAAAGAAATATTGTTCAGGTTTGTAACGCGAGGCTGAGGTTAATAAATCCCAGGCGCTCGATCAAATATATTCTCTAGGTGCTTGTTACCTAATTACATTATAATAGTTGTGTAAGACGCACGGATTAGCCGAGTGCGGGTTCGTTATTAGAATATTATAATTTAGATGGAAATGGGCTGCACGTCGCTCCGCGTTATAGGCATTACGCCTAGGAAATTAAGGACGCGACTAAAAGGATAACGCTTGTTATTATTTCAGCAGATGTGTGCGATTGCTACTTTCTTCGAGGCTCTGTGTGGGAAAATTCCTTTGGCGAGGAATTTCCAAATTATCACGTACGGGATTACTTTTGCAAAACTAGTTATGCATGCATAAACGCAGATGCTCCTTCGATGGTTAATCACTAATTTTTAAATGGATCAAATCCAACTATTTGGTGTAATTCCAGTTTCTTCATTGACGCTACTTTTTATTCGGTCGGTGACATTTTGCTTTCTTGTCAGCATAAGACTTAAGCACCCAATTGTGAAAATAGGGAATTAGGACTGCAGCCCTTATTAAGTACTATATTATCTGTGCTGTTGCACTTTCAACTCAAGCACCTTTCGGAACATGAGTTTTCAATCATTGCATTTACCTATCACTTATCTGACTTGCATACCATATCTTAAGTTTGTTGTAAAATACAATTAGAATTGGGAATGTTGGCTGTGCAGTGTTTTTGTTTACGACTACATGCTACAAAAATATTTGAAATTGTTGTATACATCACCTCAAATCCAATATTTGTTGGATTTCATCTAAAAAATCCTTTATTAAAATGAAGACAAATTATAATATACGTATACGCTGCAGGCGTTTAATGAAACATCGTCTTTGCCTGAAACCATCGACAATGTCGATGGCCTGAAACCATGTGATGTAACTTTTTCAAATACAATAAAATTAAGTTTCGTTAACATTTTCATAAACAACAGTTTGGCTAAATAAAAAACGGTTAGAAGGAAAATACCTACTATTTGATTTTTTTTTATTTTCTTTGCTATTTCATTAGTTAAACTATTATAAAAATTATCATATCCTTCTTCTTCCGCCATAGTTACTTTTAACTGCTTATAACTGTATATAACTGTATATGCAAACGGTTCTTTAACAAGTACATATTTTTATATTTATTTTTTCTCTTTGTTACAGAGCTCATAGACTCGCCAACAAGAAGGGACAAGCAGCAATACGGTGAGTGCTATTTTTTGCTGACCCAAATTTGCAACCCCGTTTTTTCTTTATTGCACTAACGGTTCTTGCAACGGCAACTTTCGACTTTACAGCCCCAATAACGGCACCCTGCAATTCGGCCGAAAAAATTAGCAAACTCCAAGATGACAACCCTCGCGCCATAAACTGCAGCTTTTATCTTTTTATCAAAGCACCGGTGCGCAATAAACGTCGAATTTGTTTTCACTTGCCGAAGGTCAAGTTTTCAGTTTTTTACCCTAATGCGAGGGCGGCATAATTCCTCGAACGCGCAGCGGTCCCAAAAATTTCATAAACGCCCCGGCCCCGGACGTAGGCCCCCGTGAGCGGTTTGGGGGCCCTGGACTTGCAACAGGTTTAAATGCGCCTTTCATATCGTGCACTTACTCTGGGGGATTGAACCCCCGCAAAACTTACATGTGTTATGGCCCTTTCATAACGCAATCTGTTATAAAGGGATCTACATCTTGCTCCTGATCTAGATTCCGATGCCTGTTTAGGGGTCTGTCGGCGCCTTTACGGAATTCGGTCGGAAATTATTTTTAGTTTATCCCGCAAACGTCGGGTCCTCTCAAATAGTAATCAGTACACACCCAATATCAGCCAGCTGATATATGTCATGGCATTTTTGGTAACCTATCATGATTGGGTCACTATAAAAAGCTTTTTTTTTCATAATTTGATTTAAATAAAACTAAGTCCATTAATAACATATTATCATTTTAAAATTTTGAGTTTTGCTCAAATGTTGATAGCACATTGCATACAAAGTATGTCAGATCGTTGCCAAACATTTTTAAACGTTTCGAACAGACTCAAAGAACTATTAATTAACCTTTTTTGTCATTCCTCTTATTTTTGTGAAATATAGTTTTTTTATAATTTTATTATTGTTTAATTTTATGAATAAGATTTTGTTAATTCTTCAGTTGATATTTGAGGATAGTACAATTAAATATGCTTAATATGAGTATAATATAAAACAAAAGCTTTTATGTATATATTTTATGACGTAATATAATAAATACATTTTTATGGGTGGTCCAGTTCATTTGTGGAGCAGTATATATATTGCTATTAATTTTTATATGAAGTTTTATGCTTGTTTACACAATATTAACACCTAATGTAGTAATAGTGCCAAGCCAAAAACCAATGTAGTTACGGTACTATAAGCTGATAATAAAAAAATTAAAGGTTATATATTTCAAAAATTCACATGAAATTATCGTGTAAATTTAGCAAAAGTGGAAAAAACAGATCTTCTATGAACATTCAACCTTCGTGCCTTTGTATCAGTGGACCACCGAACCATTAAATTGAAAAACGAGTGTGTGCGATTTGGTTAACCAAGCATGCAACCTTTCTTCTGGTTTTAAATCTAATTGTGTGTTTTGCAAATTCAAAATGGGATTTTTTGGTAGCAAATCGATATGGAAATTTTTGTAACTATACTAGCCTTGAGAATAAAATTAAATTTAACAAATTCGACAAAGAGAATTAGATTTAATTTTAAATGAACGTATTTCCAAATAATAGATATTACCTTGTATGTATAATTATTTTAAAAGAATTACTGTCGATTTTTCTCAGTTATTTTTAGAACTAATTATTGATTCAAAAACGTTTAAATTTCTATTTCAAACAAAAAGATAAATATAAATATTCGATTATCTTTAAAGCTACTGCCATCGTTTCTAACATCTTTATACAAAATATAGCTTTAAAACATTGACATAAATAAATTTTCAAAATTTAGAGCCCTGTCAATTTTTGAAGTCATGTACTGATAATAATAATAATATTTATTAGAATCTGAAACACATGCATATGCGATAATAATAATAATAAATAACCTCATTCATATATTTACATCAAAAACATTTTCCTATAAAATATCATCATCATCATCAACTTCAGGTACTAGTTTAAAGGCTTTTTCCCACTTCGCAATATTATGTTATAGTTCTCTCTTCATCTTTTAAATCTGAAGAATATCAATTTCAATTTCTCTTACGAAGTATTCGCTTGGCTGAATTGTTATTATTCTATATTTGTATAATATTGCATAATATTATATTATTTAATTCTCTATTATTTTTGTCAAAAGAAATGAAATAAAACACTTATTTTCAAACGTATGTGTTTCTAAAATTGAAATAAATATGTAAATAATTATAATTTTCACTATAGATAATTCTTTTTGTTAAATAAATATTTGAATATACAAGGCAGGATCGAATGAAGGATTATAAAACAAACTAATTTCAAAAAAATCCTCTTGCCATTACGACTCAACTCCCATTGTTTCACTATGTTGTAGACCCATTTCTTGAAAATGTTGAGTTTTGTCACATCTCTTGCTATCATCTAGCAAACTGTTTTCCACACACTTAACAGTGCCTACCGTTTTCGCAACACGCGCCTGTTTTGTGCATTTCTTACCTTCCAGAGTAGCAAGCTTCTCCACAAACGGCAAGTATTCTCATAGAGGGGCCTTGAAGAAACAGTGCCTACCGTTTTCGCAACACGCGCCTGTTTTGTGCATTTCTTACCTTCCAGAGTAGCAAGCTTCTCCACAAACGGCAAGTATTCTCATAGAGGGGCCTTGAAGACTGCCACTCGGCAGTTAAAAATTAGGTTATAGGGCTTTGATTTTATTTAGACGAAGTGTTTTTGTAGAGGGTTATTTAAAAATCAATGGAATTTACTCGTGAAATTTATATAACACAAGAACATGTTAATAAACAACTATAGTATGATCAACAATTATTTTCCTCTATTATGGCGACGGAATAGTTCCTAATTTATGAATGCAACTATGATATGACATTTAAGTATAAACATAATTGCATTCATAAATTAGGAACTATTCCATAGCCATACTAGATGAAAATAATTTTTAATCGTACTTTAGATTTTAAAATTTACTTGTTTTATCACTCAAGCTACCAATCATAGCTCGCTCATGATAGAGCAGTTAAACCAGTCTCTCACGTAAGTGTATATTTCAGTAGGTTACTGCAGACAAAAGTAGTTTTTTACTTCTTTACCAAAACTTTTTAATGAAATCTAATCAAATATACAAGCTGAAATGCCAGAATTACTTGCAATGGTTCCACATAGCAGTAGATACTCAAATCCGAACCCATTTTTGTGCCAGTTCTCACTCGTGTTTAATAACTTATTCAGGGAAATAAGTGTTTTTGGCACTCGGCCGCATCGTAGAGGCAAATTTATTATTATATTCAATTTCCAGCATGAATATGTATGCCCCAGTACGTAAATTTAACATTTTATTCTAATATGATTTACTGCGAGCTCGCAAGCACTGTTTGAGTTATTAATATGCAGGCTTATATTTTACACGGATTTACATATAATGCTACCGAGAGCTACATCTAAATCTCTCATTAAGCAAAAAGAATCCACAACTATTTCCGCAATTAATTAGTGCCAGGTTCCCTCAATCAGCTGGGGAGCAAGGCTCTTTGTCCCTGATGACGAGCTCGAAACACGATTTTCTAGGAAAGCGGCCGCTAAAAAGCCCGATTTCGCATGCGGCTGCACCACTCGGGCCTTACCTGCACCAGTTCCTAATGAGAAAAACCTTAAAAGATCGTATACCTGTGCGAAACCCTCAAAATGGCGCCAAACATCTTCAAATTGGGCCGATATCAGACGGTGACCCACTAACGTGGTCTCCCTTAGAGATGGGGCAGTCTAAACGCCACTAGAGCATATGGGATTCTTCGAAACCCACGGAATTATGTCCGTCAATTTTAGTGTGGTCGAAACCGATCCATGAGTTTGTACTTTTGCTCCTGGCAGGGCCGACTTCAGGACGAATTTTGGATGCAAATAAGATGGCAACCCTTCTTCGTTAATATATCTTAACTATTCAAAGAGCAAGTAGTTAACTCTGAAAAATATCAAAATTCTAGAAATTAGCTTCATATGTAATTTAAAGTTTTACACAGAAAATTATTTTATATTACAGCAAGACGGAGCATCCTGCCATACTACAAAAATTACTTGTTGATCGCTCTTTTTGTTTCTTCTGAATATTATATTAACAATCATACAAAATATCAATCGTCAGCACACATATGTATTAGGGCTCGTATATCTTTTTGAGATACTCAAACGAGTGAAATCTGCTAGCAAAGAAACAGAATTCACACAGTGAATAGCAAAATGCTGGTAATGCATTTCAGAAATCCAAATAACCCAAGTTCAAGATCTGTACAGGGAATGCGTACGGGTAAAGCGATCATTTATTTAGGGGCAAGCATTTCAAGATGTGATTGCGAAGGAAAAACAAGACAAAGAAAAGAATAGCTTATTGAAAGATGGAATATCAAAATGAAACTAGTTAAAACTCGAATAATCCCCATATGGGAATCGACACTTTTGAAATGCCTTGGACCAAAAGACGCACACATGCTTCCATATTACAAAATCTTAATACAAAAGAGAGACTGTACACTACGACAATAGACAAATCCATTTTGAAATACTTTAGTCACGTTATGAGAAGAAATTATGAGTCTTTAGAAAAGTTGGTAGTACTAGGAGAAGAAGAAACAGGTCAAGGAGACGTTCACCATCTCACCATGTGGGCCAAATTGCAAAAATTGCCGATACCTCCGTGTACCATTGCATCCAAACAATCAAAAATAGCGATTAATAGAAAAGAAAGAAAAACATAGGATTCAACTTAGACGATTACATGTTATCAAGGTGTTAGGAACGGTCAAAATGACTATAAGAAGATCCTATGACTATTTTACCACCCACCATCTTGTTGTATCCTGTTCAGTAAAATCCTATGTGCATATTTTTTGGAGGGTTTACTGTTAGTGCCACAACAACAATTATTTTTCATAACATGTGAGTGCCATGTGAGTCGTCATTGTAATTGGTTTTGAGTAACTCTTTCCATCTTCAGAATGCTGTATGTACATATATGTATGTTGTGATGTACTAAAGATTCCCTAACTCTTTGGGCTATGTTTTTCGGTGTTTTTATTATAAAAAAACACAAGAAGGCTATCTTCTTATGCCGCGTTTTCTCTAGGAATACTCTTTAACCAACTTCTATAAAACATCGCTCTTCCTATGATTATATTAAAATATGATATCCTTGCTGAACTTCATTCCTTCTCGTGCGTTCAAAAAAATTATACTGACTTTGTAATACAGAAGAATATCAAAGTAAGGAAGAGACTTGGAAGGTAGTATCCACTTGCAGCGTATTAATATAACCTTATCCAAATACATGCATGCTGTAATATCTACAAGGGGTCGTTTGCATAAAATCCGATATTTCCTTTTTAGTTGTAGTAGATGATCAAGGATAATGTTTTCAATATTTCCAATACTTATAGACGTTTTCTTCACTATTTGAAGAAGAATTGATTGCCTACGGCTCAAAATGAAGTTCTCTACACATTGAATATTGACATAATTCACTATTGTGACGTATCAGTCTTTTCTTCAGTATTTGACACTAACATATTCGCGCCCTTAGTTAAACTTTGCCCACCATTCATGCTCCTGTGTGTTTTTCCGAGTTTGTTTTCGAAACTGCTGTGTGCTGTGTTTAGAAGAAAACGAATAATAATGGGCTGAGCAATAGTCGTAGTTTTATGTTGGTGATATATAAATCCACCATTTATAAAATCAAGCACCAGTTTACCATGTCCACAGACATAATAATTGATGTCAAATGGTGCACCGAGTTGGATACCACCATTAAAAAATATATAACCACAATGAAACTAGTTAATATGTAGCCCTGGCAGTAATTTGTAGAACAATTCGGTATCACAAAGATAGCAGATTCCCAATCAGCAAACGTCCCTTTCTTTGGTTTAGATTGATGAAAACCTTTATTAGGTTAATTTAAGAATTAACACTGCCTCTTATGCACGAAAAAGAAGAGAATTGCCAAGATTTTAGGCGGGGAGCCGATCATCGAGCAGAGTGCTTATGTGAGCGTTATCGCTCCGTGCATGTAGCTGTTTGAAACAGCTTTACTATAACCCCGTAACTTTAAGCGATAATCAACTGAAGTATTAAGTGGTAATAGAGCATATTGGACACGGTAAAAACATTCTTGTAATTGACAGTGCCAGAAAATATATAATATGTAACAACTTTTGGGATTCCAATGATTGATCTGAAACTGCTTTATTTGTAGACCGATTTTTTCGATATATGTAGATTTTTCGAAAAAATGCGACTGTATAGTTTAATGTCGATCTGGGAGGGAGTTCGAAGGTTATTGTTTTCGTTATAAGTGTCTAGATTTGATCAATTAGAAATCTTTGTCCAGAAAGCATATGCACAAAAATTTGCAAATTATGATGTAAATGAGTAACAGTCGCCGTTGCAATTTCATAAATAATATATAGAAAATAGTATTGTGAGTAAATATATAATAATAAATTAAAACAGCTGGCAGTCTTTTATATATTACACAAATGTGGTACGTACTTACTCCACTGAAAAGTGTATACTACCAATAACAAGTATTAATAGCGGTACGAATACTGTAAATTGAGGAAATTAATGTTCGGAAGACTAAACTTTACCGGACATCAAGTACTTTGTGGCAGTAAAACCAAATGCCATGACTCCCAGTTTAGTTGCAATAACCCAAAGCTCACCCTTTGGACTGTTTATGTTTACTTTATATACAGGGTGTTGAAAAAAATGTCCGATATTTTACGCACTTATAGATCTCATCAATTCAAACCAAAAGGTCCTAATAAACATGGGTCCGGAAATGCTTTGTTTCTGAGATACAGAGTGCTAAAGTTTAAAAAAAAAACAGCCGCCCCCGAAATAAATAATTTAAATATAAGTGTGCCAAAACATGATCATTAATAGCAGCAGTAAACCTTCAAACAGGTTCAGAGAGGTGCAAAAATATAGGCTTTAATTTTTTTCTTGAAAACGAAGCGAGATCGGATAAATCTCAGCAGAAAAAAAGTTGCATTTTTAGTTGCTTTATTAAAAATATATATAAAAATTGCAAAAAATCTCGTGGGCGTTATTTTTTTTGTGAAAAAACCTAATAGATATGCCCCCTGGAATTACTACATCAATTGTAATAGGTCCAAAAGATACTTCATAAAGTTATAAACAAACAGTAAACATTTCATTAAAATGGCTCAAAGCGTTTTTAGATAACAAAAAAAAAACGAATTTAAAAAAACTTTAACACCCAGTATGTCGGAAACGAAGAGTTTCCACGCCCATGTTTATTGGGACATTTTTGTTTGTATTGATGGACCTTGTATAAAATACACCAAACTCAAACAAATTTTCCTTATTATACATTAGTGTTAAGAAAATGTAAGACAGTATCTTCGATATAAGGTCTGCTATTTAAAAAAATCCGTTCTGATTTTTTAGTAAAAATAGTAGCCGTCTACACTACTTCGGTAGCGCAGTTGGTAGAGTGCAGGGCTTAAAATAAAAAAGCCGTTGGTTTAAATCCATAGATATTCAGAATTTTTTCCGCAGTTCATTGGATCGTTGCTGGGCCGAGTGATCAGTCATTCAATTTGCAATATTTGCATCTTCAATACCGCACTTTATCTAGATCGTCATAGAACCAAATGATATGTTCGTTATCAATAGTCTTCAAAATAGTTTAGAATTTTGCACTCCGCCGCCGGCGCCGTACCAAACAGCATCAAAATAATTCTCACGGGTCTGATTTTTATTAGGTGTTTTGCACTTGACCCTGACGTTAGCAAATTCAAGAAGGCTCTTTTAATGACAAGCCAGTAAGCCAAGTTTCGAACCTAATAAAGGGCTGGCGCAGGAATTGGAGAAAAATTGTGTTTCGTCTACAAGAATGCCAATAAAAAAGGCTTAATGGTAAGAATTACATCGTAACGTGGTAGCTGAAGGAGTTTACAAGAGCGTTTTTTCGGGGTGCACGGGTCGCTTAATCTGCTATCCAAATATACCTGCTGCCGAGCCGGCATAGTTTAAAATGCATTAAGTCATATGCGAGCAGCTGACTCGAGAGCTTGCGTTATTATGGCGGAGGTGCCGATAAAAACCGCGATAGAAAAAACGAAATTCGAGTTAATCATTAGGGCTCGCCCGAATTAGCTTAAAATTGGGCAGAACGGCTCGCGTTCATTAGTCTTCGACCGACGCATCGAAAATTAATATAGAGGATTATATTGTTTACCTGCGGTCGGACACGAACGTCTGTCGCTTTTTTCCCGAAATGTCAACCCCAAATGAGCGGCGGCTGCCCCACAATTAGGAAGTTCGCAGACGAAGCGAAGGAGAGCTTTGCTTGAAAAAGGGTTCGCTTGGCGACTTCGGAAATTGGAGAATAATTGCGGCATGTCGCGTAACGGTGCCGACAGTTAGCGAAATGATTTCGTCTTCAACACGGCGGTGCTCCTACACATTGTATGGTTGGCTAAATATACAATAATTACCAACGCATGTTATAAAGGCATTAATACCTTCTTTGTATAGTAACTAAACAATTCCTCCAAACTACTAATACATATTTTAGTACAATTTTACAAAATTCATTTTACCATCATTATGTGATCATTAATTTGCATGTAAACAGTGCTATTAAACAATATTAATCGTATAATAGATTAGAGTTGCGTGAAAATGGTATAATTTCACAGTTGAATATTAACAGTTTACTACAAAAATAGATTTATATACAGAGTGATTCATAAGAATGGTAATAGAACATTTACTTACTGAAACTGATTGACGGTCACTGGAATGAACTCCTATTAACAAAGTTCGCACATGTGGTTGCGGTAACACCAAATTTGAATAAATTGTAGGAGCGAAAAAAATTGTTTGCTTATTTCAATCATACTTCGTGCAATAGGTTAACGTTCTCTTCCTGATTTAGCCGCTGCTGCCCAAAAGTCTGTACCAGCCTTAATGCTATTTTTCCATAAGCGATCAATTTTTAGCACAATGTACTTCTACAGAGGTCAGTATACACCCATGTAATTTAATGGCCATACTTATGAATAACCCTGTATAAAAGTAAACAAAGCCGTTAAAAAATTTAAATAGAACGTATAAGAAAACAAGCTGTTGCGCAAGAGCATCCAGTGTTGCCAATTGAAATTATTGAGTGAAATAGGCAGCACAATCGATTACTTAATTTCAAAACTAAGAAAAAACTCAAATTTTCATAATGATAATCAAGAAACAATCTTTCTAATGAACCGAGTTAAATAATATCTCGTAAACGTGCAATCAGATCTATTAGCCTCCAGTGATTGGATTCAATTGCTGCAATTAAATTTTTCTGTTTAGAATAAACGTCTGGCATGTACCAAGGTATTCATATTCAAACTTATGAACGTTTGTATTAAAAAGGTAGAAATATTGCTTAAAATTAATGCTCATAATTATGTAAATTGGTAAAATTTAATTTAATACCCATTTCTCTTCTGTTATATTAATTTAATATGCTACACAATCCAAACCGTTTCATATAGCTGTATGGTTCAAGACGTAATTAAGTCATGACTTTAATAGCTTTATTATTGGAACTTTCATTTGAAACGAGCTGGCGAACATTGGTATTAGTATTCGTTAGGTTGTTTATTATTCTAGAAAAATATATTTGTACAGATCCTCACTTTTTTACAATTTCTGGATAACTAGATTTTCTTAAGCAATATTTTTAACGATTTTTTGTGAACAAATACGAAATTGAAGCATTTTTGCTTTTTGGTATATCCATTCGTATTCTAAAAAGCTACTGATAGCAGATCTATAATTATCGGATGGTGAATAATACAAAACAACAGGTTTTAGAAACATTTTGTTATTTATTTCAGTTCTTGGAATTTTTGTTTTGGGCATCAACAGCTACCTTGTCTATTATCCCATACAGTCTTACTACAGCTTATTTAACAGACCTAAATATCAAGAATTGTTCGTTACTTTAGTAGCTTTATTATTTTTACCTCGGTAATAATAGCTGTTTATGCAACAAGTGCAAACATTCGCCCGCGCGGCATGGCCTACTGTTTATTATGACATAAATTAGAAGTGTCGTAGATGCAAACCTTTGTTAAATCGATATTTATGGATTAATAACAGTAAAATTAAGGTCGTAGATAAAATAGTGTATGCAACGCGTGCTAAAAGTCGTTTATGCACGAGACATGTTATGAAACTCAGCCTTCGGCTTCGTTTCATAATTTTCATGTCACTACACTTTATAAAAATTGAAACCTTCATTTGTAAACAAATAATTAAACCAGTTTATCAACATTGCCTATTATTTGATACCTTAGGAAGTTGTTGCTATATAGTAAATTAAAACTTGAGTTGGATAAATTTGCAATTTTCCAAATTACCTGTTCCTACTAAGGGGTAAGATATGCATTGTAGGCGAAACAATAATTCCAAAATATAATACAGCATCAAATAATAAAAATAATACTTATGAATGGTACATATTTTTTTACAACACATACATTTAATTATGTAAAACAGTTTTAAAATTGAATAAATAATTTTAAATAAGTAATCATATTACCTGGTTGTTTCCTAGTTACCACGGTAACATGAATGTATTTTGTTAGTTGCTATAGATTATGTACTGGTATATTCACTAGTGAATAAAGTAGCGTTCTCTCAATCCTCATCATTAACATGTTAGTTTTACCTGGAGATTTTCATAGATATAGTAGCATTACCAGTAGGTATTGGAAAAACTAAATAATTCCTGTTATATTTTATTACGGTCACAGTAGCACATAATCCTGATAAATTGCTTCGAAAAATTTTTACACAATTTTCTTCATAATAGTGGTGGTTTGGAAATATTTTACATGATTTTAATTGTTCTAGTTGAAACAAAAAAACAATTTAAATTTGGTATTTAATTTTATTATAAGAAATAATAGAGAAACTACATTGATTTTTAAAATTGTTTTATGAACTTTGAATTGATCAAATTCACGTTTGTCTAATAAATTGCTTACAGAAAGATATATTTTCAAAAGTCAAAGATTGAGCCCTTAGTGAAGATTTTATTAACATGCAATTTTTAAATACAATTAAAATGTGCATGTTGCTTAAACACTTTAATTGGCTTTGACAAGAAATGTAGTGCAGCATTATTCTAAGTTAGACTGAGTTCACTTAAAAAGCATAAAATTGTTTGTTTTGAAAGATCTCTTACTATTTTGAGAGAAACCTATAAATCACTTTCGTGGTTTTGCACGTAACGTTTGAAAATTTGGATTGAACAAAACAGCATACAAAATTAAAGAGTTGCTGCTTGAAAAAACTTTATTTTCATAAATTGAAAAATCAGTTCCACTAGTATTTGCATTTCTTCTTCTTTTATTTATTTTCTTCGTTGCTACATTAATTTTAAATGCTGATAATATAGGGAGGATGGGAGAACTATAGATTCGTTAATGCACTAAAAGCAACAATTTAAGCTTTTTAATCTATAAAATTAGTAGATTTAAAACAAATTGTATGGTTCATGTTTTGATAGTCCAAGGAGGGGTTTGTAGGACAGTTTTGCAGAAGAAACCATCACAGCTTCCAAAATTTGCAATATTTTCAAACGTTTGAAAAATGCATTATGTCTGTATGAACAACCTAACCATAGGAGAGCATCCATGTTTAACAACCAACAACAGAGAATGCGATTAAAAAGGCTGAAAACCAGACTAGTGCGTTTCAACAGAAATTGGCTGCAAAAAATAGTAATAGATCCATCCTCTTTACCTTTCCCTATTCTACAAAACTGTATTAGAACGTTCCATTCTGATAGTTCTTATGTATTTTGGCCCGACTTGGTCATATCTCATTGTGCAAAAAAAAAACGTTTGCAATCATAAACATCATCCTTGACCAAAACCTCGGCTGAGATTTCTAGAGTATCCTTTCTTAGGGTTAGCTCTTTGGTGGCTCGTGCTGTTTGAGTACTTAGGCAGATTTGGCCTTGTCGCTGTTTGTGCACCCATATTCACTAACGTTTCGCAGGACCTTGCAGCTTGCATCATCAGAGTTAAAGTCGCACTAAGAACTGAAGGTCGGCGTGGGGCTATCCTTAGTCCTCTGCATCAGGCGCCCGGAGTGACGTAACGCTGATTGGTCGTTCGAGTGCAGCGTAATCCGTGGTGCGTGGCCGTATGACGCACAGTGGTTGTAATGCTTTAGATCGTATATCACAGAGGTCCACGTTTTATTAAGCTTAAAACCATCTTTCCTGTTTATATTATTTGGATGTTTGTTTGTATCTATAGCTTCACGTATCACTCGTGAGAAGTAGTGAGGTATTCTGGCAAGTACTCTGGCGTGCTCAAATTCTAAGGTGTGCCTATTTGTAAATATATGCTCAGCTACGGCTGATTTTGTGATGCGTTTGTGTTTGCAATCGTCTTTATGTTCTTGAAGTTTTAGATTAACGAAACGACCAGTCTGTCCGCATCACTAAATCAGCCGTAGCTGTACTACTTCACGCGAGTGATTCGTGAAGCCATAGAAATAGAAAAACATCCAAATAATAAAAACAGGGAAGATGATTTTAAGCTTAGTAAAACGCGGACCCCTGTGATATACGGTCTAAAGCATTACAACCACTGTGCGTCATACGGTCACCCATCACGGATTACGCTGCACTTGAACGTCCAATCAGCGTTAAGTTACTCCGCACGCCTGACGCAGAGGACTAAAAAGAGCTCAGTTTTTAGTGCGACTTGCACTCTTATAATACAAGCAGCAAGGTCTTGCAAAACGTTAGTGAATATGAGTGCACAAACAGCGACAAGGTCAAATATGCCTAAGTATCCTAGTTCTCAAGGTACTCAAAGAACACGAGCCACGAAATCGCATGGCCATTGCGTGGATCCGTGATCGTGTTCACAAGGTGCAAGGCACATTAAGCCAGAAAATGCTGGTTGTTTATCCACAAATACTACGCGGTCTAACCCAAAATTCTATCTTCCCCAAATTTTTCCATTTACTAATTTAGTGTGAAGTTGTCGTTCACTCTACTACCAAATTTTCTTTGTCCATATTTTACAATTCATTCTTGCAATATCCGCTTTTCTGTTGCTGTAGTAAGAACTATACCATTGATCTTTTTTGGTGTTCAATCCAATTGTCTTTCTTAAGCACCATAGCTGATTGTTCCAACCTATACTTTTGAATGTACAGTCGCGGAAACATAAACCGGAACAAGTCATGTAAGACATTTTTTCACAATTTGAACATTGCAATTTTGCCTACCTAATTGTTCATGAAATCCTATCTACCACATACCAATGAACCAAAAAGAACTTGTTGATGCAATATAAGCAACTTGGGATAGCACCAACAATGAATTCATTCAGACAATTTAACTTAGGCAAATTTTAGTGTCCCGCTTTATATTTCCGCAGCTGTACCTTCTTCAAGGGTTATTGTTTCAGCCCCATAGGTGAAAACAGAGGACACACATTTTGAAAATTCTTTTCTTCAGGGAAGTGAGTAGCATAATGTTAAAGGCCATTCAAAAATTCGAAAGGCAATCCAAGCTTTGGAAATTCTTCTGTCTATTTCTGAAGTTTGGGTTTTCCTTCCCAAAGCTTTTATGGCTTAGATATATGTACCTATATGTTCTGTAACTTTTTTCTTCATAAGATGGTGATGTTCGATGGGGACTTGGTTAAAGGCTTTGTCTTCTGATTTGCATTTTAACTGAAGTATAATTTCTAGAATTTCGCCTATGACATCATCAGCAAACCGCAGGTTAGTCTTTCCAGTAATGTCTCCCAACTCAGTTCTTTAAAAATTTCTCCAGTATTGGTGTGAACAATTTGGGCAAGATCGTATCTGCTTGTCTCAATTTTTAAGAGATTAAAACTACTCACAATTAAAATTCCTTCCGATGTTGCACAACTGTTAAAATTATGGGCTTGTTGCACTTGTTACACTTTTCTATGATTTTCAAAGGTGTGAAGCTGATAGTTTGTGCTGATTTTCCATCTAAAATTTGTCTTTTGGCAGTTGTTAATAATCTAATTTGTTTGTCGGCCTATTAATATTGTGAACACGAGTCGTCCAATCCAGTCCAGTCCAGTCGTTTGGTACAGCTTGCTCAAGTATTCATTTTTTTTTAAATAGCAGTTGCTGTGATTATCCCATCTTCGTCTCCTCTTGTGTAATATCAGGTGTATTTTGGAATCTAACATGAACTATTGGAACATCTTTGTATTGTTTGTTAGTTGTGATTTGATTGAGGCTAGATATTCCCTTTTTATATAAGGTGTTTAGCAGTAGTTTTGTTCCTGCATCTTATCCTGGCCCCTTTATGTAACTTTCTATATCATATCTGTTTTATTTCGGGGACGTAATTTTAAATTTAAATCGAGATTTTTAGATTTTGAATTTGCGACACGAGATTAACCAAATTCTCTATCTCAACATTTTTCCCATAGTATTTTTAAAACCTGCGAAAACCGAGGCAGAATCGACGTCTCCTCTTAGAGGAGTTTGCTAGGCATTAAGACCTCAGGGTTGCCAAAGCCGGGTTTGGCAATGGCAGTGGGCTCGACGCTTGATCTTTTGTGGCCGATGGAGTCTGTGGGAATCAAACCCACATATTCTGGTCTAGAACCAGAGGCTTTACCTCTGAGCCAGATCTACAGATTAATACATGAAGCACGTGATTATTTTGGACGCTACAGAGTCACAACTGCCTCAAATCGGTATGCACATATGTAATATTCAAGAATCGAGATCGAGAATTGAATTTCGAGAATTGTTGAATTCCAGGTCGAGAATCAATTTCCCAGAATTTTTGATTGAGATCGAAATGGGTAAAATATCTTCCGGCCTCTTCTCGCGGCAACACTACTTTCAATTACTACTATATGTTTCTGCGTCCTGGGGTTGGGGTAAATACGCCGCTGATGATTTTGTGTACGATTAACAGAAATAGTTGCGAAATGAGAATATTTTGTGCAATTCCAGGCCAATTTAAAGAAAATTAGAAGACGAACCTAGCCGGGTTTTCGGAATTTCATCAGCCCAAACCTTGGATTTGTCACGGACAGGCTTCATCTCCAGCTGGCGACCGCCTGCCATCTTGGAAATGGCGCTCGTTAAAATAATTAAACGCGCCTACTTGTATGCTGATTACCTGCTTTGTTTAATTTTCGCCAGCAACTGACGCGAAATTGCGCAATTATCGCGCTCTATTCAAACGCGGCAGCCTTCCGGGGGCCGATAGGCGCTTTGTGCTTAATCGCTCAGCCCGGTAGTGTAAAATCTGGAATTTGGGCGACTTAGCACCAGTTTTTACCGGCCATAACCTTCCCCAACCCTGCCCGCGGCGGGGGAATTAATTTCTGGGGATTTAATGCGTTGTTCATTCACAAGATGCGTTTTTTGCCGGACGCGGCCGATTCCGCGCCTCATCCATCATCCTGGAAACTGTAATAAAGTGCATCTGCATAATGGGGTATCCTAGCGGCCTAATTATTTCGACTGCGATTGTTATGCAGATGCTAGGCGATTTTAATTAACACGTTAATGGCAGCGGCCCGGATTAATCAGGATTATTGGATCGCGCATTTCCGCTACCAGCAATCTCACTTGCTTACAGCTAATTTGCGTATCCTTTGGACACGAAACAAAAAGAGGAACTGCCGGCGTATTAAGCTAATTTGATTTTAATGTCGGGTGACGTGACAATGGCACCGTAACACCACCTACCAGAACATTTTAATTTAATAATTTTGTCCGTATTAGAATCAGCTAAGTAATGTTACGCTGGTTTAATAAATTCGGCTGCTTCTCGCCTGTGACGGGCGCGATTAATCTCGGATTTTTGGCGGAATGACAATTGTCGCAACGGTTCGCGGGTGCACAGCGCAAGAAACGCCAGGGCCTACTTAGCTTCGCCATTATTTGGTCAGGTCAGTTGTCAAACGAGCCACTTAATGATTCGTACGAATTAGAGCCGCACAGTGGATAGATAATGCGCTCTTTATTCTTTATTCTTGCCACCGTCTTTGTTTTGGCAGTTGTCATAATTTGCTTGCACCCAGCCGCCTGCGCTCGTTGCTGGCAACCGCTTGCATCCATTAATTTAATTGCTTCAATTGAAACCGGAACGAGTGAAGTACATAGATGTAGAAGAAATTGTTAAAGGCAGCGCCAATTGCTGTAGAAAATATAACAGAGGCGTTAAATTTTTAATATTTGTACCAAAAATATCAGCATTAATGAAATTAAATTAGTTTTGCTTAGGAAAGAATAGGAATTCTAATAATCCGAAATATTTCGAAAACTCATATTTACCTATTGACCGAGCTCTGTAGTTAGAGTCAACAGAGTACTATCTTTGAGGCAAATGCTGGAGTAGTATTTCTCCACCTTTCCTGGGCTTTCTTCCATTCTCCACATCTCCTTTCTCTCACCCATCCTATGACTCCCGTTCTTGGCTGAAGAGGGACGCAAGGTCCATATAGTAGCCCACCCCCAGCTGGGGGAATAGAAATTACCTTGAACCTTTTCTACCTTGCCTATTGTCAGTACCATAATATTATCAGCATATGCTACGATATGGTATTGTCAGCGGTGTTATTCGATATCTATAGTGCTAGAAAGTGTAGTAAGAAAAATAGAATGCCAAGGAAACATAAACATGAAAGGGACTCAAATTATTGCGTATGTAGACGACATGGCTATAATGAGTAAGACAAGAAGGTGACTTAAACAAGCCGTTAAAGAAATTAAGCAAGTAGGTAAAATAATGGAACTGCAAGTTAATTAAAAAAACAAATATGTGAAATATGGATGATATGTAGAAAACGAAAACCAACACCTACAAGTGGATAACTGCAACATACTTATTACAGGGCCGCTGTAAGGTACAAACAACACAAGCGACTGCTTTGAGTGCTGGTCTGCTAAGGTCGCCAAAATCGCCCCGACATTGATGTTATAGAATAAAGAAAAAAATCTGTTATCTACATTACCATCTTTTCAACATAATATTGTAGTAAGATCCTAAAGGACTTAAATTTTTTATATCAAAATAATGTATTGGGTTCCTTTCCCAATACATCATGATACGAATTTGATTGATCTTACCGGTGAGCGTTACAACAAGATATTGCTCGTTCTCTAAACTGAAATTAATCAGGACATAGTTAAGATCGCCGAGATCTCTAGATGAGTTAGGCATATTGACCATTGAAGGCAATATTTTAAACGAAATTAACATGAATGATCTTTTTACTAATTTTGCAAGAAAGGTGTTTCTTTAACTTTTCTTTATTCTTGTTTTGTTTTCATATGCTTAAGTTACAGGAATTTTATTTAGTTTCTTGTTTTGTTAAAATATTTTTTATAAGAACAAACTCATTTTTGTACCTGGTAAATACATAACCTGAAAGTAATATGTAACTTTTAGTTTTTATTTGTCTGCAAAAGTTAAGAACAAAATCTGTATTTTAGATTACCTATTCATTTAAACTATTTTGTTAAAGAAACGTTTCTAAACGAAATTTTTGCAATTAAGATAGAAATTCAAAAATCCCTCTACCTCTCTGAGATTGTGGACGGGGTGTCACTTCTAGATGCTGCTTGTAGCAAACTATTACATCTCGCCCTCCCTAAAAATATAGGAAACGAAAAACAAAATCTGCTACCTGGCAACGCAAATAAGTGACCCAACTTAAGTAAAGAGGCAAAAATAAAAATATACAAAGCACTAATAAGGCCAGTCGCGACATGTGCTATAGAAAACCGATGCACGAGAAAAAATATGAGGAACAAGTAAGCATATTCGAACTGCGTACAATACTTGGATCAAAAAGGACAAACGGAAACATATATAGGCCATTTATGAATTTTGAAATTCAAGAAGAAATAAGCTAGAAATGCATATTAAAATACAAAAAGTCGTAAAGAATCGAATTATAAGGTCACATAGCACAAAGTGAGCGAAGATGAAACAAAGAAATACCCAGATCAAGATAGGTAGACGAGGTGACAGAAGACTTCAGAATAATGGGAGTGAACACATTGAAAGAAGAGACAACGAAAAGGAAAAAATAGAAAAATATAGTTGAGAGAGTGAAAATATACCAAACCTAATGAATATTTTAGAAGCCAGAAACGGATTAAAGAAGTTTCAAACAGGAACAGCCAAAACCCATTAGGTTGTGAAGCCTAGCAAAACGAAGATAGCTTTAGTTTGTTTCCTACTCTCTACTCTCTCTGAAGATCTCGCCTTAACTCCAATTTACTTTAAATGAAATGGATACCCCGCCAAGCCTACTGTCATCTTATTTAACGTTTCATTCAACGTCATTTTTACTCAATTTGTCCTGGTATTCCTAGTTTTCCTATAGCTTCATTCACCTTGTATGTATGTATAAGTGTAGTCACCTTTGTGCACCATTTTGCACATATCTGTTATTTTGCATCTGTTTGGCAGTGAAAATCTGGTCATATTTAGCTTCTTCTTGATGATCAAGGAAATTATTTTCTACGCAATATCCAAGAGAGAAATGCCTCTATAATTATTACATATCGTCTTATCCCCCTATTTATGTATTGCACAAATTACTGCACTGTTCCATATTTCAGGTACTTCCAGATTTGTCTAATTAAGTTGCTTGAGGCATTTTTTTAAACATTGACTTTTCAGCTTGAATTCACTTTTCCACTTGCGCCCTAGCTGATTTTACATTTTTTATTGGTTCTATATCTATTGGTTGTTCCATTAAATGTTCACAATTTTCTACAGCCGCTTCTATATGGACTAATAACATTATTATCATGTAACAGCTCTTCGCGATATTTACCACTTCTATTTAACTATCCAAGTACATCACCAATAACTGTCCTATCCTTACTTCTACAGTAAATTACATCCATACGCTTTGCTGCTCTGACTCTCTTAACCTTTTCATAAAAATGTCTGATGCTATGAAATCGCTTTTCCATGTCCATCTTAGAACGAATAAAATATGAAAGAGTACTTAAGCAAATGTATAGAACAGATATAGACCAAGGCAAAAAAAAGATGTAGAATACGTTAGAAAAAGCACCTGCTATGTTGCCACATATTATAAATTCATAGGTTAAAAAAGAAGAAAAAATAAGATATTCTGAATTCGTATTTACAAACGCTTTTCTGTTTTTCTATTTTTCTAAATTGAAGGGAACCATATCATCTTATGAATGTCTTTTTGATTGAATTTGTACTCCATGGTAAATTATATTATCCTTTTTTTACTGTTTCCCCTGTGACTCTTCTTCCCTCCTATCCTTGTATTTTTTAACTATTTTAACATCATATTTCGGAAGTATTTCCGTGTCGTTATCCTCTGCTGGTGCATTAATGTTAAGGATACTTATCTTTCCATACTTTGCTCTTGATCAAATCCAGTAATCTATATGAAACATGCTGTTTCCCCAAGTTCAGTACTTACTGGAAATCATGTACCCAACATTCTACTCTTTCTTCTACTATTAAATATACACAATTATCAATGTTTTTTCTGTACCTTACGTTGTATGAAAAGAAAATGTTATTTAAAAAAACCGACGAATCGTATTGTAGGTATAAAGAGCAAAGAGAAACTAAGAGAGGCGTGACCCAAGCGAAAACTAATATTTGGAAAAACAATAATCAACGCGCATGGAAGAAGAGGCCAAAATTCTAAGAATAACAAGATTGTCATAAAATTATTCGTCTTGACAAACAACTCGATTAATTAAGCTTAAACATAAATAAAAGAATGTAAAGGAAGTATTTTACTGTTTTTATGGAAATATTAAATGCGACACGTAACAATATACATATATACAACTGGCTAAGTAGATAATGCTTGCGTTTTTGTTATGGCAATTTTCATAATTTGGTTACATCTAGCCGCCGACGACCATTGTTGACGGCTGCTTGCATCCATTATTTTAATTATTCAAATGGACACCGGAAAGCGTCTAAAAAGCAAATATAAGAAATATTACAATATACAAATTTATAAATTTACTGAATATACTGACATTAATAAAGTTTAAACAAAATTTTGTTAGCCTTTCAATACATTAAATTCATTTTTGATTAATTTGGATCGTACGTTTGTATCATTTCTTTGTGCTACAAAAGCTACAAAAATATTAACACAAGAAAATGTATTCCCCAAAATTAGATTAATTATACGAAACGTCGTTATGGAAAATAATGTTACTGAGAAACACATTTACAAGTTCGCTTTATGGGCAATCTAATTTCTATAAAAAATATTTATTAAATTATTTCATTTTTTTATGAAATTGTTCCTTATTTTATTATTTATCTCCTACTGAAGTGAAGTCAATGATTCTATGTGAAGAAACATTGAAAGAACTTGCATGCATCTTCAAGCGTTTGCTTTTATTTAAACTTTGTTTTGAAATGTCTGCCTTTGCCTTAGGCTTATACATTAAAAAATGATAAATATATTAATATCGCATGCTTAACAACAGTCTAGTATAATACTTTTTTTAATGAAGTAGTTTGCAAAATTATTTTGTTTATTTGTATAGAATTGTATAGAGGTTACGTTTTGCGTCAGTTTTGACACAGACTGAAGCAAAACCTAACCTGCTAACCTCGAATTTGACATAGACTTACAGTGTTACCAACATATTATTCATACAACAAATATTTCAAAGCCAAGCTTGATTTCATTTTCGTTTGCTCACATGTTACATAAATATGAAAAACCCATTTTATCTACGACAGTGTGTAAAATTGCCTTTTAGTTGGCAGTTTTAAGTTTGTAAAACGACTGTTTAATAACATGTTTTCATTAGATTACGTCGTCAGTAGTTACGTGTTTAAAAAATTTCATTAGGCATGTTGTCAGTAGCAACGTGTTTTAAAATTTTTAAAACACGCAAAATTACGACCGGTTGCTGATAATTTTAATTTTAATTAAGTTTTTTTACCGTGTTTTCTAGATTCTATCGTAAATAAAATATTGTACGCTACACATTTGTAAAGCATCTTTAGTCACTCGCGGGGCTTAAAACGCACTCTCACTCGCGTTTTAATTCTACCCCACTCGTACCTAAAGAGTAGCTCTACGCACTTGTATCGTAAATTACTATTATCAAATTACTGTATATAATTATGTGGTAGGCCATAATACATTTTTACATTTGATATTAAAATAATGCATTAATAGTCAGTTTTTCAAATGCTGTGGATTTACTGACTAATGTTATTATTATTATCGTTACAATTTTGTTACAACTGTGGTGAGTATTTGGGTAAACTGTGTCTGATTTTTACTTTAATACATCACAAATTACTAAAGGCCACATTACTAGTGACATTTGGAGATTTAGTGCATTTAAAACTCTAATGTTGCCTGGAAACACCGATTTGATATTTCTAAACCTTGGCGTTCGTGGTATAGTACTGAATTATCACATTGTAATACTCTTCTAACCTACGACTCTTTATTTTTTTGTGTCTAGGGCAGCTCTATTCAGAGCTAAGTTACTTGCTTTTGAATTGTTTCCAGTAGGTAAATAGCTTTCTACAGTTTTTTAATATCTAGTACGCCACTGCTTCTGTCCGATTTAGTTTTTTAAACAGGACGGTCATGTGATCTTCCATCTTTTTTATTTATAATTTGTGGGTGGATGCTAAGACAAAAAAGCTTTGTATTTTATTATCGATAATGACAGCTTGGTATTTCAGTAATTCAATCATTTTAGCTTAACATGTAAGTATAGGTAGGAAATAATACAATTTTATTTACGAATTCATAACGTGAAACTGTTCATAATTTTAAGAGCTACTTTTTTATCTTTAGGAAGTAGTGTGAATACTCTAATCGCACTATTTAAAAAAAAAATTTAATACATGGCCATACATAATTATCTTCAAGAATTTTATTTAGTCAATAATGCTTTTATTTTGTGCCGTATTGTTTGAATAGTTATAATGGAAACATAGCGTCTGGCAAGTATTGAATCAAACTATTCTAAAATTAGTCTATTAGAAAATAAAAACTAAACATAGAGTTAAGGTTATAAGATTTCAACTAGCATTCGTAATGCTTATGGTATTTATAATTTCGTTTGCTTAGCATTTATTTTAACATATAATTATGCAAATGAACCTTCTATTTTTCTTATGGCCTTCTTAAAAGGCTTTAGAGATGGTCTTGAAATTTAATGATTAAAACTATGCGTGAAGATCATTATAACCACCGCTATTAGTGAAAGCTAGAAAAAATATTTTCGAAAATTTTTGCTTCAGTTACCAATTGCGTGCTGTGCCTTTCTCACGTATACTTTTCATGGAAACCGTATTTTTACTATTCTTATTTTTTCTCATCAGCAATCATGCGTGTGATACAAATTGCTCTCGCATTGGAAGGCATCGATGTCAATTTTTAGCTGGGTTCCCGAGAAGGCTAAGGCTGCGCATGACGAGCAGTTTTACAACTATAATTTGACGGAATTGCGGCGCTAATAAAGTTCCGTTTGAATCTTGATGACTAAACTGCAGCCTTTTACAAACATAGAGTATATAATTTGTAGAAACAGCTTATGGAGATTATGAAACGAGTTTTTTGTGGCCATTTACGAATGTTAATTATAACAAAGATAATGATTTACTTATTTCCCACGCTCGACGCACAAATGGAGAAACACAACTCGATACGGCTCCTTTTTTAACCTTTATACATAATAATCAGCTCGCTTACTGATTGCATTGTACACATTATGCTCCTTGCATAATAACAATGTCGCGACTTATTTGGTTAATTATACGGCTGTGCCTACCTCTGCATTCCGAATTGATACTCTCGCTCCTCAAGACTTTGTTCCTACCCGAGTGGCTTCAAAAAACGCACTGATGCGTCGCCAAAACCTCCAGAAGGACTATTTTCGACCGAGCGCAGGCGGGTTTGTGTGCTGACCTACTGTAGCAGTCTCCCGCTCTAAAAATCTATAGTGATGGCATTTTTAACTCATTTGAACTTTAGTCATAACAAACTTGTGCAAAAATCAGCAAAAGCTGAGTGGCTGTCGGGTGAACTCCTCATTATGCTAATGCCAGGGCACTTCTGCAAGCTTTTACTTATGGTAAGCAGAGGATTATCATATTTGAATACGGAGTCAGTCACAATTAAAATGCCTCATAAAAATGAGTAAATTTTAATTTAAAATCAGTTGAATGGGGTACAGTTATCTGATTTCGGCCTCTTGCGGCACCGTTACTGGCCGCTCAGGTGAAGAACAGGTAGATTCTATTATTATTCATCCCTGGCCATCCCGAACGACAAACCGTCAAATGTGTAACATTCCGAGGGTCGAGGCTTCCTCGGCTAAAACACTGAACCGCCAGTTTTTGTGCGTATTTTAGGAACCCAGAGGGACGCAACCGAGATGTTACCAGACGTTTCAAATTACAACATAAAGAATATACAAAACTCCATGAATTGCAAAAAAATGGTTTAGTAGTAAATTTAATTATGGATAAAGAGGAAACAAGGTAGCCTTGAGTTTGATGGAAATTAGAACAGAATAACTGCAACTGAATGTTTTTTCAAAGAAGTGCATGCATATTTACTGAGTGGGCATAAGACGTAAAGTGTAAAAAATTAATGCTCCTGTTGTTTCTAAATTGCTAGAGTTTTTATAAAACAACTTAGAGGTGATTCCTAACCAGGCTGTGTTGCTGTTACAGAACTTCAAAGCCTCAAATAAATATTTATTCAAATTGTTCCAGACATTTTTAGTCGATGGATGTTTTCTTATTGAAAGCACGATGTAATAGACACAGTCAAATTTTCTTATTGCTTTGTAATAGTCCCAAAAAGACATTTATTACTTATAGTTTTATTAAAGCTACGAGATAACTATTTGGTATAAATTAACCTTCAACGGAAGGACGTCATATAATTGCGAAAGAGACGAACTGGGGTCCAATTAGACCCCATAATAAAATGTTATGAAGGTAATGCTCGTACTTGAGGTAAAAATCATTATAAGAAAGTTATAAATCACAAATTTATGGTTTATTATATCTTTTGCCACCTACAGAAATACAGACTGCTTATCTAAAAAACTAATAATTAAACTGCATACTAACAAGAGCTTTACACAAAACTTCCCTCGCAATTGAAACAAAAAAAATGAGAAAATACCAAAAGAAAAAAAACCACCCTGTCACCCTCTCACTATTGGATCAAAAAGTACAACTTCTCCAGGACAAAAGCTTAAGCTATATGCAAAATGTCATTTTTTGGTCCAAAATATACCTAACTTGATAAAGGGTGAAAACTTAAGTTATATAAAATATTATTCTACTTTAACCAGTAGATTTCGGTCTGTCTGTCTGTCCGTTGGTGCTACAGCTCGAGGAATCCCAGAATCACGTGATATATCAAAAACCTCTTTATAACTACATAAAACAAGGAATTACAAACAAAACTAAGAAATTCTTTCCCTTGATCGGACCGGGATCTAAACGGACCCCAGAATCAAATTACAATTACATAAAATTGAGACAAAACGGAATATATACAAGATAAACAGTAAATATATAGAAAAATCATAAATAAAAGATAGGTGAACGCCTAATATCTAAAATTTAAAATTATAAAAGTTATTTAAAAAATGAAGGCCTGGAGTCCACATGAGCCACCGTCCGTTTGCTGAAAGTTATAATTCATTTTGAAGATATTTAAGCTTGATGCACAAACATTCAGTTTTCTCTCTCTCTCTATCTCTCTCTCTCTCTCTCTTTCTCTTTCTCTCTGGCAGATGCAGTGTGTTTATAAAAATACTGTGTAGTGTGTCAGGGTTTTTTTATTTTATCAACAATATATTAACTATACCGTAATGTAAATATACCTTTGACCAAAGCATACTCGCACCTACTCTCCTAACTTAATTTTGACAATTTGCTTAATAAATGCATAGAAGTCGAATCATTGTTTCTATCATAATAAATATGAGAGTATATCAAAGGCTATTGACTGTATAAATTTTCGTCTATATACTGAGTTATATAGAACGACGTATTGCCACTTACTCAAACTCCATCCCCAGGTCCTTTCTGTTGCATCGTCTATTATATTACTTTCTTCTTCTTCTTATACGTAATCTTCAAATTAATTGGTAGCTTTCCATCTAATGTTGTTGCAAGCTATTGTTTTCATTGCTGCATAACTGTTAGTTCTTGTCTCTTTTGTAGTGTCCTTTCTTCTTCCGTCCTTTGAAAAACCTCATCAAGTATTACGCTGTCTGTCCATTCTATTTTCAACATTCTTCTCCAGCACCATGTAGGAAATGCATTTATAGTTCTTTCTTCACTTTTTCCTATGGTCCACATTTCTGAACTATACAAGGCAATACTCAAATGCAACTTTATATTTGTTTCTTTTTTATTTCCACACAGATGCTATTTGAACAAAGTACGTGTTTTTTATTGTTGAACATGACTTTGCCATCTCTGATTCGTTGTTTTACGCCTTCTTTGCTATATTTTTGATATTGTATTGTAGTATCTTCTCTCTCTCTAAGGTACTCAGCGTGCTGGCATATCATATCATACTGTCTATTATGGTTTGTGATAACATCTTCTCATTTTTCCTCGAGAAATAATATAGTAGATTGTGTGATCACAGTAGTTTTCTAATTTACTATCGTTTCTTTACATTGCAACCACTATATTGACATATCATTCTTAGTTCTAGTTTTAAAGAAAAGTAAATATGTTAATAAGCTACAAAATGGCTTCTGACAAATTAGATACATTTGATTATGGTAGAATGTCATGTTGCTAATGAGATCACTGTATCGCCCATTGTTATATAAAGTCAAAAACCTTCTAGGAGTCTACGAAGGCCATATACAGAGGTAAATTTTATTCTATCGCCTTTTCTATTAAAACTGCATCATCCCCTGAAAGCGCTTCCTCTATGGGTTGGTATTGCTCCAGTTGCGTTATTATTTCGTTTGTATATTCCTGTAAGTAATTTGTATAATTGTAACACCAAACGTACCAGTATTAGCCTGTGACGTCCAGTATTGCCGAAATTATTTGGCCATTTCTAAAAATGAGCAAATTAATTTGTCAATTGGGCAAATGTAGGTTTTACTTAGTTCTCGGATTGAGCATTCCATTTCGGCAGTTGAGCGAATTCGGCATGTGAGTATAGGTATTTATAAATTAATGATTTGTTCCGTTAAAGCCTTACTATTTTAATTTTTTTACATTGAAACCACGTAGCTCAGACGGAATACCGATGTCTCTTTTTCATGTTGCGTTATATCTTCCGTTATATTATGTTGCGTTATAATATTGTATACTTTATTAAAGGTTACAGTACATGCTTTCTTCATTGCATCGAATAATATTGCAATTTAAAGAAATTGATGATAACAGATTTACTTCGCTGTGATGCCCTTTTTATTATTTATTTATTATTATTTTTATTATTACGTATTTATAATTAAGAAACGATAACGGTGTACTCATTTATTTTATCTTTTTCTTTGCTATAGAATTCAAAATTTTTTTTTAAACTGCACCCTTACCCTCTTTCACTCGCTTCTTATTAAAGCATCTAACTGAAGGCGCTATTGCTTACAAAAACTTAATGATTTGAACGCTTGACTTAGACTACGCCCTTAATGGAGCAAGCACATAAGTCAATTTTTTCATCCCCTACACCACTTTCTAACCACCCGGCGTCGATTACCGTTTCGCCCATACATAATTCAAATTCGAGCAGTGATTCTGGAGGGTGCCGGCTACCTCGGCCGCCATTATTACCTTTGTTTACAGCCAATTATTGGCCAATTACCGATGGTACCGTGACCGCTAATTATCCGTTTTATACATATATATTTGGGTTTTATTCCCGGCCTAATTCGGCCGCCATAATTAAAACCGATCCCATTTTTATAGTCAGGTAAACCTCGAAATTGTAATTACATAGAGTGTGGCTCGTAATGATTAAGGATGAAATAATTACGTGTTAATTATAGGGGTATCGCAGCGGCAGGTAACCAGCTTCTCGGCGAGCCCGGTTCGGACAAATCCGGCCGGATGCTCTCCGGGTGAATATTTTGCGGTTTGGTCGGGCCGGGGTCGTAAAATTGGCGATAAGTTAATAAATAATGCAGTCATTAATGTCCAAATACGAAAGATCCCGGAGCTTATCAGCGCGGTAAGCATGTCTCTATTTCCGATTGAAAATTGTTTGTTGCCGTAGAAAAATGCGCCAAGGCTACTATAACAAGAGAGGGTCCATGGATCAGTCCTAACCTAATCCCATAAAATCCTACTGAAACATGGTGAGTTTTTGACATGACAAGAATCTCTATGTCATCCTACAAAGTCATGTAACACAAAATTCCAAAAGATTGTTATCAAATTACATAAATTATTTCTAAATTAAATGCCTTTTATGATGGTTTAAATAATTCCTTCTACTTTGATAAATGCACAAAACCTGTGATCTGCTATATAGAATTTTTCCATTTTCATATTTTAATAAAACCTCAGATTACCAGCACTATTATAAATTTGACTGATAAAAACACATTTAATTGAATCCATGTAAATAACATACAGTCTACGTCATATTTCAGATCCCATATGCAATGTTCATTGCTTCTGCACTAAATATTTCTGAATTTAATGAGATCTTATAGGTGTGTTCAAATGGCCTTTTCGCTTTTTTAATCTCAGGTGATTTAAAATCGCTTTGTTTTATTAAAATTGCTTCAAAATTCCATTGTTTAAAATTATTTTTCAACATTACCGAAAACTAACTACTTCCACAGTTTGGTAATGGAGTAGGTAAATATATGGGCACCTACCAAAGAAGCTTTACGGTACTTCTCCGATTAAAATTCGTCCATAATTACCGATCGCTACCGAACATAATTAATTTTCAAACTTCGAAATTAATTACTACACATTTCAAAAGGCCTAATGCATATTTATAAAAACAACAAATGTCTGCTGCTGTTTGCAGAATAATTAAGATGATGGTAAAACCAAACTTAATTGACGAAATACCGAGCGGGCGCCCACCAGCCATAAAACATTCGGAATTTTGTTTCCTAAAGACCGGGATTATAATTTCAAATAAGCGCCATTTTCCCAATTTATAGTTTACCGTTCATGTAAGTGCTGTCGTGCCGGCTCCGATTTTTTTGAGTATTTACCCAGCGCGCGTCGAATTTCCATTTTTTATAATGCGTAACATGCTTACAGCTATCATTACCATGCCCACGAGCCGTACACAGTGGTAAAAACTCGTCTCCAAATTGCTGGTAAAACTAAATTCGCTAATCTCGCCGGATTAGTCGAGGATGTAATGTATGATAATTACGTACGCCTGGAAATTAATAGGCTGGTCTAAATATTGTTTTCATATTTATGAAGAATTTTATGTGCCCTTGTATGCACCACTTACAATGTACCCGTTGCTGTTTCTTTTGACATTAATTGCTGGGAAGATTAAGCTATTACTCAAGTTCAAGAGACTTTAATGGGTTGTAAGTTTAGGATATACACGCTGCGAAGGAGCTAACTGAATTTCAATAAAATGCAAATAGCTTGGCTGTTGAAATAAATTAATAGACGAGATACAGAAATGTTTAATAAAATAAATTATATAGGAGTTTGTCGCCATAGTAATATTACCAAATTACAGTAAAAAGGGCTCATTTCCAAACATTGCTTTAGAAAATCGTTAGAACTGTAATTTCTGAAATGATTACTCACCAATGTTGTTTCACACTGGCAAGAAACCCCTTAACTAATTTCACAGCACACAAAACGAGATTATGCTCTGAATAAAAACATGTTTTATCGTTGTTTGCTGTTGGTAATGTTGTACACCTTTAAGACCTGAAAGTTTTACTTAGAAACGGCCCAAACATATACACGTTAAAATGATGCATAAAAGAAATTTTAAGAAAAAGGATGCGACGAAGAAATTTCACACTAACAAGATTAAAATTTTGTTAAAATTATTTCAAAATAATAGTCAAATTATAATTCTCTCGTTTTAAGTTTAAAGAAAATTGTGCTATACTTCTAGCAAACAATATGCAAAATAATTCATTAATTGACCTAAATTAATTTCTTCTTGTTTTTTCCAGAAAACAATGTTAATTTTTACAACAATTGTGACTAAGCTTGGGAATTCATTAATTATAAGTGCCTGCTGGACGCGGTCTATTAAATCCCAAAATATTCTTGTATTGCCGAGGAGCAGTTACAAGTCGACAATTAGCCATTCACGGAGCGCATTAAGTTTCCCCGGCAGGCGTATTTTTGCCATTGTTAAAATTGCGAAGCAAATCGCACTCTGCTCAGCCAGTGCGCATAATTATTAAAATATTTAAAATATATTACCGGAAAGAAAGCGTAAAGTAAATCTTGCGGTGCAAAATTTAATTGCTGAATCCACGATACGAGTAGTAGCAGCACATCCGCATTATAATACGTATGCATGACATTTGGACTCAGAGCCCGGCAAATATGTGTCCGTTTTAATTACCACGATGGAATAATAATAAAATTAACGAATCACAGGTGCACTTCCGTTCGCCGGCGTCATGCGATGGCTCTACGAACTTGCTCAGGTAAAAGTTAAGCGAGCGTGCCTTCTTTGTCGCTAGATTGTCCTGTTCGCTGTGTGCTTTCCGAGAATGATGAAACTGTTAATTAGGTTTGTTAGCGTTGCTTTAGGGAAAACATTTTCATTGCAAGTAATCGAAACATAACGCTAACTGGAAATTGGAAAATTATTCTATGTAAAAAAATGCTACTGAAAAACCAATCATTGTGTAGTAGTCGAGTAGATTGAAAAGCAAATCGCACACAATTGTGCTGAAATTAAAGCTCTAGTTAAATAAATCCTACCAACTGCGCCAGTTACATAATAAGGAATTGTAGACTTGATTTTATCAGAACGTTTATTGAATTGTTTATCACTAACACATAGTACAGAAACAACATTTTAAGAACAAGGTTCTTATCTCTGGATGGAATAGCGTGTATGTGAGTGCGGAAAAAGTGAAATATAAAAATCCCCTAATTTACTGATTAGATTAGAACAATATATTAAATACGGTAATAATCAGAACTGCTAGTCTGGTAGTATACATTTCTAAAGCTATAGAGGCGACCAACGACCAACTCTATAGCACAAATTATTTTATAAGTCGAGCTTTAGTTACAGTGACAACAGGTTATTGCTACAAAATTTAAACTATCCATATCTGAAACTCAATTGAGAAAGGGATTGGACACAAGAGATATAACTACTCCGAGTTGTACGTCAAAGTTGTATCTTATCTCCTTTATTCTTTAATATCTGCTCGGAGGAACTTTGAGGAAAAATATAGAACAAGACATGAGAGTTAATCGGCAACAGATCCACAGCATAAAATACACCAATGATACTGTCTGGAAAGCCTTAAAGGGGTACAAGAACTGATGACCAACGTAAGTCCGGCAAGTAATAACTCTATGGCCCATTACTAAACTGTAAAAAGGCTCAGTATATGTCTGTTTCAAGAAAGCAGGAACTCACAAACGTGTACAAAATTGTAAGTATCTAGGAAGTCAGCCAATTCTGGAACTGAGATATTGGTCAAGAAATCAGGTGTTATATACTGATTTCAAATTTTCTCTATTGGCTAAAGAGAAGAATGTAGTAGTCGGAAACACTGAAGTGATAGATCAAGCGAGCATAAGCCCCGAAATCATAAAAATGATAAGGAGGTGTAGTTCAGACTATTTTGGGTACATATTACAAGGCGATTTAGGATCCTGCACCGGGTTATGCAAGGTAAAATAGAAATAAAACGCGGAACAAGTGGGAGAAGATCGTAGCAGTTGAGGAATCTCCGAAGATGGTATGGTACAGGTGCAATATTTATTTCTCGAGACAGTGAAGAAGACAGGCAATTTGATTGCCAACCGTTATTGGGAGTCGGCACCACAAAAAGAAGAAAACGCTTGATAAGTAGAGGTACTGTTTATCGTATGTGCTTCTCTTTCTCGTCTGTCTATTATGTTAAGAGTTTTTTAATAGTACTTCGACAAGCTTTACGGTTTTGAACCATCTGAGTTGTTTCATTTAGACCTTCTTCTATTAGTGCTTTGATCTGAGAGAGCGTTTCGGGGATCTTTCTTTGAGTCTTTGTCCATCGACTTTGCCCTTCTACCATCAGTAAGTGGTTAAATGAAGATTCTTCTTCTCGTGTATGTTTAGTGGTTAACATACTGGATTAGGAAGATTCTTTCCTGATCCGCGATAGTTTAGTACCTCGCAGCAGTGAAGAAAGCATTCAATTGATCACCAACCTTGATTGGGAGTCGGTGCCATTAGAAGAAGAAGCTAAATAGAGGTTCCGTTTATGGCTTCTCTTTCTCTGCTGTTCATAACCTTTTAAGAGGATTGGTTCATTATGTTAAGAATTTGTTCATGGTACTTCGACAAGTTTTCGGTTATGAATCATCTGTATTGCTTCATGCAGACTTTTACCTATGAGTGCTTTGATCTGATATTCCCAGCGTATGAGAATTCTTTCTCTCAGTCTTCGTGCATCGAATTTGCGTACTATCATCAGTAGTTGCATTGTATCTCTTCCTCGCGTTTGTGTTTCGTGGTTAATATATTGTATTATGCAGACTCTTTCCTGCTCCGCGATAACTTCATTCCTCGCAGCTGTAAAAAGATGACATCCAATTTGATAGCGAACTTCCACTGGGAGTGGGCACCACAAGTAGAAGAAAAAATCGGTCAAATAGAGGTTGTGCTTATCATGTGTGTTCTCTTTCCCTTCTGTCCTTTATTTTAAGAGTAATTTCATAATACTTCGACAAGATTTTCCGTTTTGAGCCATCTGTGTTATTTCATTTAGACCTCATATTCGTGCTTTGGTCTGATCTATAGACCGTTTCAGGGATCTTCAGGGAGTCTTAGTCCATCGACTTTGCCTTCTACCATTAGTAATTGAATCAAGATTTTTCTTCTCGTGTGTGTTTAGTGGTCAACATACTGGATTATGGGGACTCTTTCCTGCTCCGCGATAGTTTAATTCCTCGCAGCAGTGAAGAAAACATTCAATTGATCACCAACCTTGATTCGGAGTCGGTACCACAAGAAGAAGAAAAAATGATAAATGGAGGTACTGTTTATCGTATGTGCTTCTGTTTCTCTTCTGTCCATTTTTTTTAAAATTTAATTCGCACTCAGCCAACAGCCGTTAGGCCAATTATAGGCGTGGCTGTGCAGTTATGAGGACTTCCAACCCCACTAACGACAGTCATGATGTTGTTATGACCGCCGGGACCAACTTTTTTCCTTGATAGCCGTACCACGAGGCACCGAGAGATGCAGCAGTGGAACCCCCATTCAAGTTCTGACCAGAGAGAGCGTTGCTTAACTCTGCTGATCGAACGTGGACCCTTACTCAAGCTACACCACCCAGGACCTTATTATGTTAGGAGTTTGTTCATAGTACTACGACAAGCTTTTCGGTTTTGAACCATCTGTGTTGTTTCATTTAGACATTTTCCAATTAGTGGTTTGATCTGATTTACTGAGCGTTTCGGTGATCTTCCTTTGAGTGTTCGTCCATCGACTTTGCTTTCTACCATCAGTAATTGAATCATGATTCTTCTTCTCGTGTTTAGTGGTTAACATACTAGATTATGGAGACTCTTTCCTGCTCCGCGATAATTTAATTCATCGCAGCAGTGAAGAAAGAAGGCATCCCCACTAACCTTGATTGGGAATCGGCACCACGAGAAGAAGAAGATTGATAAATAGAGGTTCTGTTTATCGTATGTGCTTCTCTTTCTCTTCTCTACATAACCCTTAAAGGGGTTGGTCCATCATGTTAAGAGTTTGTTTCGGTTTTGAACCATCTATGTAGCTTAGTCTTCGTGGATCGAATTTGCCTACTACCAGCAGTAGTTGCATTGAGTCTCCTCCTTCTAGTTTGTGTTTAGCTGTTAACATATTGTATTATGCAGACTCTTTCCTGTTCCGCAATAATTTTCTTCCTCGTAGCAGTAAAGATATGACATTCAATTTGATAGCCAACCGCCAGTGGGAGTCGGCACCACAAGAAGAAGAAAAAGTCTGACAAATATTAAAGCTGTGTTTATCGTGTGTGTTTTCCTTTGTCTTCTGTCCATAACCTTTAAAAGGGATTAGTCCATCATGTTAAGAGTTTGTTCATGGTAGTTCAACAAACTTTTCGGTTTTGAACCATCTGTGTGGCTTTATGCAGAGCTTCACCCATTAGTGCTTTGATTTGATCTGCCCAGCGTAACAGGATTCTTTCTCTCAGTCTTCGTGCATCGAATTTGCCTACTACCATCAGTAGTTGCATTGGGTCTCCTCTTCTCGTTTGTGTTTAGCGGTTAATATATTGTATTATGCAGACTCTTTCCTGTTCCGCGATAATTTCCTTCCTCGTAGCAGTAAAAAATTTACATCCAATTTGAACGCCAAGCTCTACTGGCAGTCGGCACCACAAGAAGAATAAAAAGTCCGACAAATAGAAGTTGTGCTTATCGTGTGTGCTTCTCTTTCGCTTCTGTCCATTATGTTAAGAGTTATTTCATAGTACTTCGACAAGCCTTTCGCTTTTGAACCATCTGCGTTGTTTCATTTAGACCTTCTTCTATTAGTGTTTTGAACTGATCTACAGAGCATTTCGGGGATCTTCCTTTGAGTCTTCGTCCATCGACTTTGACCGCTACCATCAGTAGCTGAATCAAAATTATTTTTCTCGTGTGTGTTTAGTGGTTAACATACTGGATTATGGAGACTCTTTCCTGCTCCACGATAATTTAATTCCCCTTAACTAACATCACATGGCTGCGAAAGGCGGATTGGGGAAACACAGTTTTCCTGGCTTAGAACCAGAGGATCTACCCCCGATTCGCCGTCACTGAGCTCAGTAGGTAACAATTAATCATACTAATGTCTATCAATTAACGAACACACTTTATCACCCTCTGTCGCCCTCTTCACCAAGCCACGTCAAGCCGGCCCTGGGCGCAAATTAATTCGTGGAGCTACCGAACAATTTTGCTCACAAGCCTCGGGGTCCCACCGCGCGAGCGATACCAATCTGTATGCTCAGTCGGATTTCAGCTTATTATGAATGCCATCTGGAAATTAAGAGCTGTGGAATATGTAAATTGTGGAAGCGCTCCGCTCAACTGCCCTTAATATTCCTCGTAAATACTTTTTGAAACAAAGTAAACTGATCGTCGGATAAGCCGCGGCTAGCTCCCATTTGACGTCACGAAGCCGCGGATTTGGGCGGGCTCGCAGTTTAGTGCCGGAATTAGCATGTTTCATACTTGGCTTGGCTTAGAGAGGTGTTTATCAGCGCATCAGCTGATGTTCCGGGCTTCAGGTGCGCTGCGATCAGATTTTGACTGCCGTTAAGTGTAATGTATGCGCCTGGGGGGCACGCATTCATAAAAAAACAATACACGCAAATTTCGAGGTATGTCAATCTGCTATCTGATATGCAAACATGGGCATAAGCGCACATAAAATATTAAAATTAACTTAAGTAACTGTATTTGTCTATAACAATAGACAACGTTGGGTTTATGGAAACTAAACTGGACAAGCGCCCAAGCACTTTATACATTTACATTTTTGCCTATTGCTTGAAGCTAAATCTAGTGACATTTTTTGAAGGATCACCTTCATGCTCATCTTTAAACAATCACCTCCTTATTTTTCAGATATACCATACGAAGTAAAAAATTCATGTTTAACAGAAAATACCTTTGACGTTTTTAACAATATTGAGACGTCAGCATTAGAAATTCTCCCTCATGATCGTCTGAAACCGACTGAAAAACACGGCCGCAGCTCTCCGGATTGACGTCAGCACAAGAAGGCCGAATTGGTCGATGAGAGCCACTCGAGGCTCGAAACGAAGTAAATTCAAATAAAATCAAAGAATTTTCGGTCCATTCTTTCTCACCTAAAACATTTTGAACATTTAGTCCACGAACGAGATCAACATAGACTTGATCTTGATCACCCTGATTCTCATATTCCACGGTTGTTACATCTTTCCTAGTACTTATGCGAGCTGTTGCTATATAATTTGGAATCAAGCTTGTTCTTCCAACGGATACACTTCAACCTCTTACTTGTTTAGTTTTTCTTTTCGATTTTCTGGTATACTTTCCTTATCTTGTTTTTTAGAAGCTCTTAAGTAGTCGTTCTGTTGTGTTGGGATCTCAAATACCAAGAACAAAGCACAATGTCTCTTATCATTTGGTAAACAATCAAATTTGCGCATTGTTTATATCTGCAAGAAATTGTTCGAAATTGTCTCCTTCCAACTAGTCTCTCTTGTAAAATTTATATTTTTCTTAGATTACGCTCTTTTTAGCACTGCTCTCATCTTCAAATGCACCGAAAATCTGGTTTGCGGCTTTCTGCGGACAAACTAAACCAAGTTGCTACTTTTAGTGAATTCTTTTAAACTTTTCCCTGGTGCTTCGAGACATATATTGAAACCTTGATAAAATGTTCTTCAAAATTCGCTGAGGTGTCTTTAGTTAAATTTTATTAGGTTAGGTGGTCTGAAACCTTCAATTGTGTACTTATCACACTTCAACATTTTCTCTTTTTAAATTCTCAAGATCTAACATATTTTTTTTCATGTTCTGCTAATACTAGTTGGTTACAGCAAATAAAAAGGTGTGCATGTTCGCATCTTCTCGTTGAATAGCCATTTCTGACAGATAGATCTCAAAATGTGTAGGGGGTATACACAGCAACCTTGTTTTAAACCCTCACTTACCTCGAATTCTTCTCGAAGAGGTATATGCTCCTTAATATAACTGACAATGCTAGCATATAGTGTATATAGTGGCTTTTTTGCAATAGTCCCTATAGTTCTTCACTGCTACACTGCAAGTGCTCTTTAGATCTATAAATAGTGCGTGCATCTCACGACCTTGTGCTATTTGTTTTTCAAAAATCTATTTCAAATAAGGTAGTTACACAGCTTTGTTCTTCAATTTCTATGTTCTCTCTCAGTTTAGAAACTGAAAACAAACCCAAAATCCCCATTTCCTGCAGTTTATTGCAAAATTGCGTACGTTTACCTGCAAGGCTCCCGCGATATGCAAATAAATCCCAAACTTGAGAGGTGCACTTCCTGGGCCCATACCTGAAACTGGAGCAACGAACCGTGAGATTTGTTGCACCTAAATTATGGAAATGAGCTTGCAGGTATATGCTGGACCATAAATTCGGTCCCAAATGCGTTAGATTGCGGCCTAGCTAATAGCTGGCTGCTGTAGACGAAGGTATCACACTTGGGTAATTGCATGGTGAATCTGTTCGAAAGGCATATGAAAGTGAACTCTGCCAAATATGAAAGCTCTGGTTGTCACTGGCACGCACATGCATGGACAAGGTTGCGAAACTGATGGAAGTCATCGCCACTTTTTGTTGGTCTTGAAATGGACAGACGGGTGTGAACCTGACTTTCTCATAGTGGTCTGTGTTTTTCTCATTAATGAGGAAATTTGTAAATGTGAACAGGAGGAAAAATTAACAATGAGGGTGCTTAGTGGAAACTAAAGAATATTATTAAGTACAATTTAATTATTAACGTTTAGAGATCTGAAAAAAGAGTTGGAAACACTAACTGAAATTAGCAGAGTAACAAAAAAAAAGAAGAATAGATGGCCTGGACTCTGATTTTCAAGTGTGGAAATTGTTAATAACCGTCCATCTTAACCAAATTATATTTCTTCCTTTATCCATCACATATTGTATATGTTTCCTTTGAGTTATTTTAATTCTATTTTCATGTTTTACTTTTAATACCGATACGATAGCTTGCAATTTGCCGCATCATGATAGTTGAGGTGTTACCTCAGTTGCATGTAAAAATTCGCACAAAAGGACAACCGTTGCAGCAAAAGACACCAATCTACTTCCAAGCTAGAATTTTGTGCATCTCATGCTAAACACTAACGGTCCTATTCTGATTCGCCTTAATGAACTAATCTGCGGGCCATAAATCACCATTTGGCACGCCTCGGTCTGCTTTGTCAAAAAGGATCTCGCGTTTTGTGCTTCCGAAGAAGTCGACGGATCAGAGCGTCGCGTGACGCGATCCGGACGACAAACAAGCGAAAGCCGAAAAATAAACCACCAAAATTTAAGCTTACAATTATCATGCAAGGAAGCCTTATTTTTCTGTTTAGGATAGAGCAGTTGTCATTAGAAACACATAACATTTTTTGTGGCTAGGTTGAGTAGCCCGGAGTTTTAAGTAGGTCCTAAGCATATAATTTGATGTTTTATGGGGCCCGTCATGAAACAAAGAATAATGAATTCCTAGAACTCGAATTAGTGTTTTGAAACACTTTACCGGCGCGGCTGCTTGCCGAAATAGGATTCCTCTCGTGTGAAGATGACGAATATCGGAATCCGAAGACAAATTGGCTAATTAGTCCTCGTGGAGGGAGGCAAATTGCTTTGGACTCGCCTCGACCACTCGTTCAGATTTTTTGACTTGTGGAGGAAATTCGAGGTGCGTCGATCTGGCTCCCAATTTGCATTATTAATTCAAACGCCGGTTATAATGTGCGTTTCCTGTAGTAAAATCGTCTTACTTCCAAACGTACTCACTAATTACTTTAATATGTATCTAGACATTATTGTAATTTATGCTAACGAACCGAGGGCTCGAAATTTCTACTTTGTATGATTTTAAGTCGCAGTTTTTATTCTGCCACTCGAGTGCCTCCAACCGCTTGTGTCTCATTAGTGCTTGAACACTCATCATCGACGTAGTCTTGCAGTTGCAATTAGCCACGAGGAGCTTTAATAATTACGGGGTGTTAGATATAGAAAAAGGTAAGAGCATTTAAATGATGCTGATACCATTCCCTCCCTTAAATCAAAAGCGTGGCTACCGCTACTAAATTAAAGTTATGACCCCTAATCAGAGGAGTCGAAAATTCAGGGTCTAGTAAAAAGGGTTTTGTTTTTCTACACGAAACTTTCGTCTTTTATATGACTAAATACGTATTGTTTAGTGGTTTACAGTGCACTATTATAAAAATAATAACAGCAGGGTTTTATAATAGTTAGGAAACTAGTTTTCATATTATAGAACTGGAAGGAATACAGGGTGTTTCCAGAAACAATGTGGTTTTCACTCATAGTAGCTACTTAAAGTCTTTTGTAAATGCACTTTTAACTAGGTACTGCTCGAAACGTTTGCAATTTTCTAATATAAATGCACACGGATAAACGTGGGGTGTGTTTACAACTAAATCCAGAGATTTTTGTACATTTCTTTATTATTTATTGCGTAGCTACAGTTTTCTCCCTCCTAAATTTTTTATTGTGTCTGTAGGACTATATTCTGTTTCTAATTGTTAAAAAACAGGTTATTACAAATTCTGTATTTTCTCAGTCTTGAGGTGACATTAGAGCGACGCTGTGTCGTCGTCATTAAAAATACAGAGACATCGAAAAAGATAAAATTACCTCTCTACATAATATAGGCAAACCATTCAACACTGTTGGCAGAAAACTAAATCTGACAGTAGCAGTGGCGTGCCACATATTCAGGTTTTAATATATTATAGGAAACTACTTACCCGTAACAATTCAAAAGTAAATCGCTTAGCTCTGTATAGAACGAGTGTCAAAGCTCAGAAATTTCAAATCGGTGCATGCAACATTAGAACAAATTCCCAAATGTTACGTGTTCTCAATGGGTTGATACCCACTTATAAAGAAGGCGTATATGCATATTTGGAAATTTAAAACAACAAAATATTGAATGACTAATATTCGCGATACAAGTATTGCCTTTGCTATTACTTTATTCCAATCAATGATAGAGATACTTAGCCACGTAGGAATGCAGGGACAGGAACAGCTTCCCAAGATTGATTTTCTCTTCACGCCCTTCGCCATTTCCATCTGCTAGTGACCTTTCTGTTTCACATAAGAGCACCTCTTGCAGTTCGTGTGTTGCAAAGAAATCCGAATTGCTTTAAACGAAGCATTAATATTAAATTCTTGTTTGCAACAGTTATTTTTCAATAAAAATACATGATGTAGAGCACTATCGGTTTTTTTAATATTATACCTATCTTACAAAATGCAATTATTTGGTGTAGACGTTAGAGCTGTTAGTAATCAAGCTCAGATGTAAATTCTAAGCTTCTTTTCCATTTGCAGTTCTGGTAAGATGTTTAAGCTTATAGAGTTTGCTTATTAATTTCAATATATTAAGTATAGGCATTGTCGTTAAACATTAAAATTAAAAATTTGTGAGATACAGTAAATATATATCCAAAAAACGGATTAGCAAACAGCTGACGTGTTCAAGTAGGAATAAACAATAATTTGTTGCAATAGAATTTTTTATTCCACTATACTGTGGCAACGTAAGTATATCGCGTCCATATAGAATCAAAAACTTTCTTGATGCAAAATAGGACACCACCCGTCTCCACAGCAAGTCCAACGACGGACAAAGGTTCCTCTTTCCCTCCTTTGGTTTGCTGTAAAAAGCCCGATACCTTCGACCGCTGGCTGCAACTTGCACCTCACGAAAAACTGCTTACACCTCCGTCTTTGTCTCAGTTCCCAGGCCTCCGTACTGCTCAGCACGAATGTCGCTGCCTCCTACCCGCTTCCAGGTCTATGCTCAACTCGCTATTGCTCCAAAAACTACCACAGCAACATAGCTACCGCTTAACGTATTTCTCAACACTTTTTAAAACTCTCGTAGGGATGCAACCAATCAAAGCAACCCTCTACAGCTTACCCAAAAGACACTGCATTAGTTATAAAACACTGAATTGGGAAAATATGTATAATAATATTTGAAATGTTATTAACTGCTATCATAATTTTAGAGGCTTTAAAGGTGTTCATTGCACTATTTATTGCCCATACGTTGATAAGATATAAGCGCCAATTGTCATCTTCTGGTTCTTCCTCAAACGTTAATGTCGTAAATAATCTGCCATTTGCATCGACATCACCTTTCGCCATATTAAAAAACGTTAGTACTTTCAGCTTACGTAGATCTCCTAAGTTTTCATCAACAGAAGCGTTTCTATACAAGGTTGAAATGAGGATTAGCGATTTAAACTTTATTGGTACATAAGACATGATAATAATTGTCTTAGTAAATTCAAATAATGTATTTTTCGGAGGGCGAGCTTTATTAGGCTGAAATTATATAAGAATTTTTTCCTGGTCTTTTTTTAAGAATCGATTGGCAATTTTCTTTCTGTCTTACTTAAAAGTTCAAATAAATGAGATTAAGATGTAGAATCTATAGCACATACCAATGTAAATATTTGTATTCCATATTTGTTGAAGGTATGTATTGACAAAAATTTAGCTACCACGAAAAGGCGATAACTGTCCATCATTTATCAAGTATCCACTTGTTGACTACACGTATCAACCAAATAGTCAAATAGGGAGCACAATAGTGCTGACTTATCCACTTCCTGCCCCTTTTTTGTGATTAAATCTTCAATCGAGAACATGTCTTGAAAATTTTAAGTGAAGACCTCATTGCCCCAGCAACTATCAAAACTACTGTCTTTGAAAATGTGGTCTTACAGTTGTGCAAATGATAAATGTGTCATAATTTTATACTTAGAAGTTTTTGCTTTAAGTTATGTAACTTATTCCATTTTGTGAGTTTATCTTCTCCAAGATAAAAACTTGATTTTCAGTACCAACCGTTTCACTGCACTTAATTCAAGAAAATCCTCAGTAGCACTGTCTTGACTTTCTTGACTTTCTTCTTCTCTTTGCTGTTCAATATTGGTATCCTTTTCCAAAATCTATTTTTCTAATTGTCTTTCTGTCCCAAAGGGAATCTATTGTTGAAATCCCACTGGACCCTGCTTTCGTCTTGTCACATGCACTTGAACTACTAACCATTTCCAATGAACACAGCTCTCGTGGAACCATTGCATTTCTAACCCCAGACTAAAACAAAAAGAAAGAAACACAGATGTTCTTAGAATTTAAATTACAAGAAAATGCATTTTATGGCTTTTATTCACAATAGCATTTCTTGTAGATTATCTTCTGACTGGCTTTGGACAAGAAATGCCCACTACAATTGCGTTAGAAATAATGAAACTTCAAGTTCAAATTTTAGGGTGTACCATTCAAAAACTGAAAATTATAATTTTAATCAAACTTTTTATACGTATTATACGCCAAATAAATAATAATAATAATAATAATATATTTATTCCTCAACCACAAATAGAACATATATAATACAATATTTATAAAACACAAATGACGTCACAGAAGGCACCTATCCATTGTCTTCACCCAGATGTTGTATGAGTATCCTAAAACGATGCGCGGAGAATAATCAGAAATGTAAGTTTTATCGAAATTTGAGAAAAACAGCCTTATTACTTTCAAAACTTACTAATTATGGCATTCCAATGGAAAGACTCAAAATTGCAAATGTCTATAAATATTATGTGTTGTGGTATCATAATGATAACTAATGGATTGGGAAAAAGAGAAACTATTAAAATTATTAAACAGAACATAAGAGTCAATATTAATTTATCATAGGCTAAATGCCAAAGGGGTTGTAGTTTTTTTTTTAATATTTCAAGTAAAATGTTTATTATTTGCTAACAGACATAGTGGGTGTATTCAAATGGAAGATCTCAATGTTACCATTACTTAATACAAAATTTATCAACAATGCGTTGCCTATAAAAATTATAACATTCTAGTTTGGCGAACTAGTAATTAGACTTTTCTAGTTATTAATTTTGACTTCAATTGATTAAGTGATTTCATAACAGTTAATTGTTATTATTGTAAAAAACACTAGTTGGAAAATCCCTGAATATTTTTGATGGAGAGGATTTCCCTCGTGGGAATCGATTTCGCTTTTGCCCATTTCTAAAAATTTAGTTTTGCATTTTTCCTCGAAGATCAGCAATTCTGCGGCTGGGAAACTTCGCGTACCACTGCTAAGTACCACACACGCTGTCACTAATTACTGTATTTCCCTTAAAACTAAGGAGCCATATTATCCGCCCTTAGAGAGCCCAATACGCAAAAGAAATTCGTGCTGCGGCCAGTAATTAGCAGTTCGAACTTACGTATTATGGCAAAAAATGGCCTGTATCACAGATGTTGCACCGCAGTAGGTGTGCTCATTTGGCTGCAAAACAAACCAATAGCAGTATCATTTGGCGGACAATTATTCGAGTCGGTTTTTGTCTTCATTCCCTGTTTTGCACATGTTAAATAAACAATAAACGGGGGCATAATTGGGCTCACTCAGGCCAAATTATTGGGTCCAATTTTCGCCCAAAATGGGCAATTTCGGCGGCCCTCCGGGGGCCCCGTCAGGCACGACACCCAGAAACCGTCCTCCTGCCGCAGACGTCCGCTTTGCTAAGTTTAGGAAAATTATTTTTTTCTCGGCAGAAGAAGCGAGGCTTATTTGTAGTGCTTATTAGCTCGGCTCAAAAGGATTGTTGATTTATTACATCAAAGCACCATGCATAACAAAGCCGTGCGTTTTTGCTCTTTTAATTGCGAACGGAGTGCATTCAGCTTTGCATGCAGTTTATTAAAGTGTTTCATTTGCACACTGTTTGCGTCAGGAGCTGCATTCGTCTTGAATTATTAGCCGCATCTGCATAATTATGAAAGCTAGCTTTTATTACGCAAGGGTCGTTAAGTACTAAACATGTTTTTTTCGAAACGTCAGGAGCTATTAAAAATAATTGAGAATAATCAAGAAAATGCGATTGAATTGCTAATGCCCGGGGGAGGCGACGCCAAAACGCCAGCTTGGGGTGCGTGATCCTTCACTGGGTTTGCACTTAATACGTATCTTCGGGGTATTTCACGCGTGCAGGATTTAAATATTAAGTAAGACTTCAGTGTCTTAAGCAAATGAGTTTAAGCACTTAATAAGTGGGTCCGACCGGTCCAAAATGCCACTTTCTTGTCTTCGCAAAGTACAGGAGCTTCCATAAGCCTAATTGTTGACACAAACTATTCCTAGAGATAAGAGTCATCCTGAGAAACAGTTGCACGTTCATATGAGTAAATGTTAGAAAGGTATTAGAACTACCATTAAAACTATTATAGGAAATATAATTATCCAAAATAAGTACCTAATAAAGCCTAATAATCGTGATTAGGCAGAACTTACATAAAACGTTTTATTTTATTTTGGTTCTCAAAATGGACAAAATTCAAGGATTTTGGATATATACTACTGTTTTATCGTTGTGCTGGAGCTATGCATTTTTGGTGTGCCCTGGTTGCTATGCAGATTTTTAGTGCTTGTTATACTGCTTAGAAACTCTATAGGCCCTAGGGCCATAAAAGTCATTTTACGCCCGCTATCAAGGGTCAGTAAACAAGATTGTAATAATAAAATTATCAAAAAACAGTCATAATAGTAATTTATTATACAAGACGATAAAGTTAAATTTTATCTACGAGTGAATCATTTAACGTCGAGACGAAGTCGAGACGTTAATGATTCAAGAGTGGATATAAATAACTTTATCGTCGTGTATAATACAATATTTTTTTCTATAGCAAGAACTTTAACAATTTTAAAAGAAAATAATGACAGTCAATCACATTTCAAAATGTCAGTAGCTAGATTGGGTTGCTACGATAATGCGCAGCTGTCATATTTAATTTAAACAAAAGTTAGAAAATTAAATTACTTTATCTATCCTTGATGTTAAAGTGCTACTTTATCTACCCTTGCTGTTAAAGTAAAACTTGACCTTTTGTTTTGAGTTGATAAAAGCACACTTTAACATGTGCTATAGAAAAAAAGCATTTATTAAAAAAATAAAGAATCATCAAAATATTATTGTTGCCGAATAATTATTTCACATTTATAACTCTAAAAATATTGGCTTGCGATATAACCTTTCACACTATTGTGTGTATAGAGAACATACTGCATAGACATATCATACACATGCACACATACAATATAGCGACAAAAGCAGAAAGACTTACAATAATTTTTAATCACTCAGTAGATCTATTGATTGAACCTAAAGCATATGTCTCATTGTAAAAATGTTCATACACATTTTCCACAAAAATAAGGTGATGTAATACCCCATCAAAACTGTTTTAAGGTATCTCACTATAAAAATATTATCTCAAGTTTTTATAAAAACTGAACAAGTGTTGGACATATAATTGAAAAGTGAGGTTAGGTTGTAGTGTTTTGGTTTATGCTAACCACTTTTTTAAAGCATTTGACCCGTTTTTTCGTTTTTCAATTTAAAACTTCAATACCAAGCAAAAATATGTTATTTTCCACTGATCTATTATTTGTTGGTTATATCTGTGATACGAGGTATATAAAGCGTTTCAAGATATTTGCGTATTCAAAGTGGAAAATAAATCGTTGTATGCACCACGAGCATTATTTGATGTTCATAGTCCTCAGGCGACTTACAAACACTCGAGCCAGAGACCCTCAGGCTTGTAAACTTGTCACCCTCGAACGGGCATAAAGATCTTCACAATGCCCTTGACACATAATAACTATTTTGACGGGGTTTACAATAAGATTTATTGGATATACCCTTATTCAAAAACAAACAAAAACTGCAAATAGCATGTGAATTCACATGTAAGGTGGGTTTGCCCTGCTATAATTCTATTACTGTGACGCTTTCTTCGTTAGAGGTTAAACCATGTGCTTAGTATATTAAATAAAATTGTCTTGTCCAACACGATCATTTTAAATCTCTAGCAGGTTTAGCGGACCGTCACATCCAATGAAATGCCTGTTTTCATCAAAATTATAGGAATAGCTCTCTTCCAAAAGCTTTTATAAAAACATTTTACGTGACATCATAATACAGACACGGTAAACATATATATCTGCGTCGTCGTATTTATAGTGGGAAGTGAGATTAATGCTTTTCGTATTAATAAGAAAATATATTTTTTTAAATATGCAATTATTTATATAAACAAGATGTGCCCGCATGTCTTCCTGCCTGCGTGTGTCACGTTTTCAGCGCCCTCTAACGGTAGCTTTACTACTACAGGATGTTATGCCTCTTTTTCAGAACCATCTAACGACAGCGGCACCAACTTTACTAGTACAGGATGCTCTAACTCTATTATTTTGTAACTCCTTTATTTACAATTCAATTTGGAAAATGTAAAAATTATTTCAATTAGATTAAGGCCAACATCTACTCAAAATTAGTATCGTTTTAAGCAAAAGTTTATTTTTATTAAGCGACACTCAAAAAACCAGCAATGTAGACATTATAATAAAACAGAATTCAATATTTTCCTTATTTGAATCAAAATAATTTGCAAAAATTCTCTCACTTTCAAACCATTTTTTTAATCTTAGACTTGACCCAAAAAGTCTAGTTTGAAATAGTAGAATTTTTATTCAATCGAGTTTCAACATTCAACTACAAATAGTGAATCCTCTTTCAGTAGTTGATCTGTTTGTGTTAGAAAGGTTAAAAAGATACAAAGTTATTGTATTTTAAATTAAATTCGATTTCAAGTATAATTTTTTAGCAAAACCAGAGAGTTTATATCATAATTGTGATGTACGTTTGTAAACCTTTATATTGTTGCCCTATTCAAATAAAATTGCCAGTTACTTTTATCACAATGTGGTAAATAAGCAGTTAGTATGATTCTCTTAGTTACCTTTTATGTGGCTATAATTGTGGCATCTGTTAAAACGAATGCAATCGTTTTTCATTAATTTGCAATTTAATTTTTGTGGTCGATAAACGCTTCAAATATTTTGATCCATAGCTCTGTAGCTTCTATAGTGTTGTGTTTTACAGGTGTCAGAAGAAACTAAAAAAAAATAGTTTTTGACAATTTAATTTGTTTTGTATTTTTTGATCATCTAGTAAACAATAGTTACATGTGATTTTTTTAATGTGCTAAGTATGGTCGAAACTTAAAGGAGAAAATAAAATTCAAAGAATTAAATAATTTAATTAGAAGATTGAATTTCGTTTGGACAAAGAACAAAAATAAGTACATTAAAGTCAAGCAGAAATTACATAAATTCATTATAGGTATAGAGCCCTTGAAAGATTTTATTTGATTTTTTAATTTGAGCACTCTGGAAAAGCCATTAAAAGTGATTCTTTCGACATTTTTATAATAAAATAAAAATGCAATTTTTATTTTAAAATACTAATTTAAGACTTTGATTTATATTATTAATTGCCGATGTTCGACTTTGAAAGTGGACACCCGGTATAATGTAAAGATACCAACAATTTAACGTTGCTGTCACTACAACTAAATACAGAGTTTGATAAACAATTTTTGTAGATATATGAGCCATATCTTTCGGTTATTCATAATGGAATATATTTCTCCTAACTTAATTTTTTATTACAATTTTATATTTTATGTAGATTCATCTATGGTTAAATATTTTGCAACAATCATATTTATTTTAATTCCACCTAAATTTTCATGGCGAGTTGATTGATGTCAATTGCCAAAGCAAGTAACTTATTACAATATTTAGCTATGGCCCATGGTATATAGAATATAATATATTAAACACATGATAAAGCACAAACAATAACTTTGGTTGCAATTCAAACGGTTACAAACATTTCTTAGTCCTATTATATAGTTTTTAGAAGGCTTCTACCGGGGTACCTTAGTCAACATGTAATAAATTCATGCACAATATCTCTATTAAATTTGGAGATATTTCCAAAGTAGTCTAGTCGACAAATTGGTTCGTGATTGCATCATAGAGAAAGCTTTTTGCTCTAACAACTGTTACCACAATTTCTTTATTTGGTAAAAGTAGACCATCAGTTGGCAGAATCTGTATCCAGGATGAATTATTCTTAGTTGATGCTATTGTTTTCTCCAATTGGCACCCCAAATGATTCCTTTCCGTTTCTCTTCCAAACCCAAGCTAAATAACTGGCCAAGAACCTTAATGACTCGTCCTCCAAGTTGAATTAACTTATCGTTGAAAGGGGCAAACATTACTACTCCAGAATGCGGTGGTGTTCATTGCTTAGAGTTATTTGAAAGTAGAGAAATCTGTTTCAGCAGGGATGAAATTGAAGTAATCCGAAAGTTCGCAGTTGATATTTTTGGTGTACGAGGTCTTGAAGCAAGAATTAATGGTCTAAGGCTGCAACGAAATTCCATGGATTCCAACTACTCTAACCTTTCCAGATGTCTTGATTGATTATTGTTCTACTTATATTGTGTGCTGAATACAACTAACTTCTTCAAATCCTTCCATAAAGCTTGGAGTGAATTAAGTAAATTAGTGAAGCCTGTCTGACAAGGAGGAAGGGTTTTCTTCAGTTTGTGATCTTAGTAAAGAACTTGATATTCCACATCGGTGATTTCAATCGACTCAGTGCCAAATCAGGTTGTTCTAATTTCATTCCGTATGCTAGTCTAATATGTGCGACTTCATTAATAAATTGCTATTTTAGTATTCATTACATTAACTCCGCCATTAATTACTTTTTGAAACCGTGTGACTTTAGGACATCACTGAGAACTGAGAACATTACATGAAAACTCTGTTCGATAGCAGTTGATTCTGGACTAGGTTAGAACAAAACCTTTTTCATCATCACTAAAATTAACCCATTCCTCTACCTGAATTTGACCAATCACCGTACTACCCTATTCTAATCCATTATCGATCAAATGGTTTCTAACTAATTTTAATATGTGAGCAAAACGAGCAAAGATAAACCTTACGAAGCTCATTATAAGGATTGATAAAGTATATTGTTGTTGTACCTACATAGTTATATTCAATGATGTAAAAAGTGCTTGATTTTGAACCTCAAATTCAGAAGTAGGTATCTTCTATCAGAAAAATAATTCCAACCAGTTCTTTCCATGTATTATAAACACCACAACCTGTATTTTGGTCGAAAACAGAATTCTGTCTTGGGACTTGTCGAGAACATAACGTGAATCCAATCACATTTAATCAAAAACCATTGAATATAACTTTGAATTTTCGCCCATTTCGTACTTTAATTTTCAAAGCTTCAACAACTTCTTCCACGATACCAGGTTGACACGAAAAATTTTGAATTTATTTTCCTATAGTTTAAAATTTTTTGTGTTCAACTAGTTATATCATCTGACGATTCCAGGTTATTGTATAGAAATATTGTTGTATCACTTTTTAGGTCTTGCACATAGCTTCGGCAGTAAAATGGGCTGAACAGATTTTCCAGAAACTCGAATGAATCTTTAGTTTCAGCTCTTTTATACATGTCAATTTACACAAAATTATAAGTACTGACTTTCAATCGGTCACCAAATGGCCTTATACATTTAAAAATTGACCATTTAACAGACAGAACGATTTTCAAAAATGTTTGCATTTTAATCAAACCTCGCTCGATTAAATTTCAATATTTATAGTAAAAAACGGCCCTAAAGCTTTCGGGTTGACATGAGATTATAAAATGTGTAGGTTGGATTAGTAAGATCATATAAATGTATAGTAAAAATAACAGTCCTCGAGTTAAAGCTTTCGGGTTGGTATTAGATTACAAATGCGTAAATCTTACAGGTAAGAGGTTTTATAAACATGTAATATGAACCGGTAAGATGGAAGAATTTAAGGTAAAAATCTATAACAAACCTTCAGAACATAAAATTCTCAACAAAGAAAGACTTTGCAAATGCATAACATTTACACGCCTCCTTTTACTGCCGTCATTGGAATTTTCTCTATGCAAATTGCTGTGCTTAGGTATTATCCGATTTTTAAATTAAAGGCGATCATTGCCGGGCTTTTCCATTCTAACATTGCCGAACCGAGCTAAATCATAGCCTGCCGGCAGCGGTCCTCATTTTCAACACAATGACCGATGGCTAATGCCCAGTAGGAGGATATACAGTTGTTACCGTCAGAATATGAATAATGTCTTTAAAATACCACGCTCGGTGGCCATGCAAATAAATACTCGTATCCTTGCATAGGAACGGCGCAATTAAAATATGCGCCGCCACAATACAATTAAATGAATATTACCCCAGTTCGATGCACCGTAATAGGCTTCGTCTTCAAACGAAACCTCCATTCCGCGGTAATTAACGATTTTATCTCGCTAATTTGAATAGCGCCCCGATTCGATTACGGCTCGAGCGACAGCCGAGGTGCGCCTCCTTTTGTTGAATCGAACGCAACGTGATAAAACACATGTATTTATAATCGTAAACTAATATTTATATCTGAAGATGATTTTATTACGAGGTCGGCGCAGTGCTCGCGGTTGGGGGCGCCCTAATCATCGGTTCACTAGGCTGCCTCGTATTTCATCCAGGTAGAGACCAGTGCCTCCACTTTAGAACAATAAAACTTGCTTCCCATGCAGCCTCTCCGTTTGGGAGATTCTAAAATGCACTTCAAAGCTCCGAATATCATAGTTTCCATTCAGGGCGTTCGGCAGGTTTCTTTAAAATTATTCGTAAAGGCTCCTTTTATAAATAATAAAGACAGAAGTTAGAAGGATCCTTAAAATTTCAGAAACTCACAAAAACATTAATAAAATGCCTTTCATATACAAAATAGTTCGAAATAATTCCCATTAGATTTAACAGTTAGATCGAACAACTCTCTTGAACGGAAAATTATTCAGGTCTTGCATAAGTTTAGCATTCCTATATTGGGAAGGTCAAGATAATTGTTTTAGAGAAAAACAAACATGTCCGAATAGAACAATGATACTTTGATTCCAGTAAGATATTTAAACAAAATCCTGTAGCCTTAATCTGTACAAAAATGTAACACGTGTTAAAAGCAATTTTCTCCAAGTGGTGAAATACCTGCAATACGATTCACAGTGGTGAAAAGCTTTACAAATGTATTTTTAGCCTAACGAATATCGGCTTATTTCAAATTCCGCGCTATAGTACACACTTCAATTTTACTCTTCGTACTAGTACTTTACAAATTCAATATTTGCCAAGTATTTTAATGACGCAGAGTAGAATTTTATTTATGCAGTGAGGTTGTCGATAAACCTCGCTTCGAATTAAACGTTCTGGGTTCTCAATATTTTTAACGATTATATTTGAACATTACTAACAACTTTGTTGAGGTACTGGGTCTCAAGGATTCTAGTCTCGGCGAGAACTCTACAAAATAAGTGAAATTAGAAAAATTAAATAAGACCAAGAAAATCGTTTAACAATTTCCAAACAGGACCGTGTATAACAGCCACAACAAACTATTGGCCTCTAATACCAATAAATTAGCATAGCCAAATCGATAGTAATAAGTTGCATCTAATTATTTGTTGCATTATTGTTGTGCATACGTAAGTAAGCCTTTCGTGTGAAATTTTCGAATTAATAAAAAAGCATATTATGAGCAATATAGGTCGGAGATCCCATGGTCTAAATTTATTTGGCTTTTCTGCGACGTCTAAATATCCTTGTTTATTCCACTTCAGGAAATGAACAATATTTTCGAGAATCAGTTATTGACAATTACCAAGCAATTCAAAACACAACTAGCTTAACATGCCCGTCATAAGACAGACCTTTCCTAATCTACCACCTTAAGCTTTAAGGCTGGATGACACACTTATTGTTCGGGTCCTTTTCCAGCCTCCCCTGTGCATCATCCATCCTGTAAAAAGTCTTAAGTTCGTCTATATTGATTATTTGAATCAGTTACTGTATTAAAATCAATCACGGCCAAATTAAATACTCAGCAATGTAAATTACATTAATTCCCAAACAAAGCATTGCGCTCGGTAAGATTCAAACCTGCGTTTCCAGAGGGAATCTGATTTTTACTGAGACGCCCTAATCACTCGACCAGCAACGCTACGTAACAAACACGCTTATCGTTGTATCATGAAGTAAAGGGGACCGTTTAAAGAAGCAAACCCGATTGCGACCAAATTCCAATCGGTGACAATCCCAACATGACTCACGCATCTTCACTGGCTTGGGGTGGGGGAGGGGGAGGGGGAATTTCTAAAAACCCTGATGTTTCACCCGATTTAGAATAGAAATTAATATGCCGAATTTCAACTTCCTGCCAGCAGTACTTCCCGTTTTGTGACGCTCTTTAAAACAACACATCCAACCCCATTTATTTATTTATTTATTTATTATCGTTGTAGCCAACAGCTGATGCCAATGACAGGCTACATTTTAAATAATTAACATTAATATAGGCCAGTTTTCAAATGCAGAAATTAAGAGAACAAAAAAAAGACAAAAAAAACAATGGAAGAAAATAACTTTACAATTTGCTATCAGAGTAAAGCAATGATTGTTGAATAACTTAAAAAAAACAAACAAAAAAACATGATAGCTGGATTAAAACTAAATTATAGAGTAAGTTGTAGATTTAAACTAAATTACTAAGCTAAAACTTAAATATGTCTCGCCCCAATATCAGCCTCAACTCTCGGTAAATTTAAAGCATATTTACACATATTTAAAAATATCTTTATTTTGAGGTTAAAGAAATCAACATATCCACTTACAATATTTGCATATTTACATATTCGATAAATTGGTGAATTTATTAATGAATTTGTTCGAGATGGTGGAAGATAAAATATTTGATTGCAGCGGGAAACTTGTCTGGGTACAAGAAAACGTAATTTGTGTAATATTGGAGTAATATCAGTTTCGTTGTTAAAAACCTTATGTAAAAATACAAGTGCTGCCAAATAACGCCGTTTCTCTAAAGTTATAATACCTGAATATTTCTTTAATAACTCTGAGTAATGCGAATATAGGGGGTAGTATCCTGTTTCTTTGAAATACAAGTATTTAAGGAATCGTTTCTGCACTCTTTCTATTGCATTTATACCGTGATGAGCATACATGGGACTCCATATAAGCGAGGCATATTCCAGTTTACTTTTTACAAAATAATTGTATAAAGTTGTGAGGGTATTCCGACTGGAAAACATTTGTGATTGTCTTATTAAAAAGCCAAGGGCTTTGTATGCTGTGTTAACTAAGTTTTCTATATGAAAATTAAAAGACAACTTTGAATCATACGTAACGCCCAAGTCCCGTATTGTTTCATTTTTTTTAAGTGGTTCCTGATTCATAGTATAATTAAATTGGTAATTTGTATGTTTTTTAGAGAAAGTTACATAAGAACATTTAGCAATATTAAAATAAAGTTGATTTTTTTGACTCCAAAAATATAGATTGTCAATATCTTTTTGTAATTCAATGCAGTCTTGGACTGATTGTATGTTTTTCCATATTTTTAAATCATCCGCAAAAAGTAATGATTTAGAATATTGCAAAACATTGGGTAAATCGTTTATTAGCAACAAAAAGAGTAGAGGACCTAAATTGGCACCCTGGGGAACTCCGGAATTAACAAAATATCTATGTGACTGACAACTATTATATACTACATATTGAATTCTGTCAACAAGATAAGATTCAATTAGATTTACAAGACTATCTGAAAATCCATACATTCTCAATTTCGACAAAAGCACATTATGAGACACTCTGTCAAATGCTTTTGCGAAATCCGTATATATTACATCTGTCTGTAAATTTTCATCTATGGCTTCAGACACATCTTGTGTAAAGTGCATCAGATTTGTTACTGTAGAACGCTTAGGCAAAAAACCATGTTGATTATCGCAAATAAGTGTTTTAACATGATTAAATATTCGAGAGTGAAGTATAGATTCAAAAATTTTTGACACCGCTGGTAGTATAGAAATTGGTCTGTAATTTGTTACATTGGATCTTTGGCCGCTCTTATAAATTGGGCAAATTTTTGCTATCTTCCATGCAGCAGGATATGTAGAAGTAGCAATTATTTTATTGAAAATTATAATAAGGGGGTAGTTTAATATATTGGCACAACCTTTAAATATATAAATTGGTATCAAATCATGTCCAACAGATTTTTTGGGTTTTAGTTTTGTAATTGCCAAAATTATTTCGTCGTTTGTTATTTGCATCATATTTAAAATATCAATCGTGTCTTTAGGTTCACTAAAATTTTGTACATTACTGCTCATATTACTTCCTTTAAAACTATAAACTGATTTAAAATGTTTTGCAAATGCTTCTGTAATTTCTTCATTTGTATTTAGAGTTTTTCCTTCAAATGTCATGGATGGAAGAGCAGATTTTACCCTTTTTTTATTTTTTAAGAACGACCAAAAACAAGCCGGGTTCTGTTGCATATTAGTCTCTAAATTATTAAGGTAATTCTTAAAGCATTCGGCAATATTACATTTTATTTCAGTTCGCAAAAGGTTATATCTCTGAAGATTTAGTGGTGTGTTCTGAAATTTCAGTTTTTTAAGCAGTCTTGATTTAAATTTAATTTTTTTTATTAATTCCGAAGTGAACCAAGGTGGATATAATCTGTTTTTAGGCCTGCTCTTTGGTACAGAAGCGTCCAATGCTTTATAAAATAACTTATAAAATTCACTTACCATAGCATCAACATCGTTGCAATGGTTAATCAAATTCCAGTCAGTATCCCTCAGCTCTCGATAGAGTTTATCGAAATCAGCTTTCTGGTACATATACTGTGGTCCGCCAAAATAAACATCAGTCCTAACAAATATATCCATTTCAAATGTTATGTCTAAAGGCGGATGGTACCCTTTGCGGGGTAAATTCTGAAAAACCCTGAAAGCGGCTTACGTAGATTTGTAAGTCAAATTTAAACTACCTAGTTGCAGTTGTTTGTGCTATATAGCACCCTTTAAAACATTCCTTAGCTCGTTTTATTCCTTTGAGGAGAAGATTTTTTTCTTAGCACTGCCCTACGTAACGAAATGAACCTTTCTGCCATATTTCAAGTATCTAGCACTAGTGGTTACGGGTTTTGCATTGATGAGTATAAATTTTACCTTTTATATATTTATATACATTGAAAAACAATATTTTAAAACTAAACTAGTATTTACTATAGTTCCCAATAAATTATTTTCAACACATTTTTTTTTAATTCTGGTGTGTAGTTTATACCGATTTTGGAAATGCCCCGTGTAAAATGTATAATGCTTATTGTTACTATATATTATATTACACGTTTGTACTCTATTACATAGACATTTATTACTTATATGGCATGGCTGCATGACACATTACTACTGCTTTCTAAAAAATATTTGTTCTGTTACCTATTTATATTTGAACTATATCTGTTTTTTATCAATTTAGTCAAGATAATTGGGGACTATGACTCCTTGCTTTTCAAGTTCCTTATTTACGTTTCAATTCTAACACAACAATATCTGTTATTAAATGATACACTTTCTGTAACTTCGAATTTATTTATGGAAAGTTGTCATTAGTTATAAAAAAATGTAGGTAAATAGTTTGCTAATCTCAAGCTAGATGAAGTAGGTGACTGCAACTAACTTCAGAGTGTTCCTGATACATAAATAGCTAGATAGACATATCTGCGTGTTTGTATTATTAATTATTTTTCTGTTAGTAATAAACTTAAATCTGTTGTTAATTCGCTTAAAACAAGTAAAATCTGGCACAATTTATAATATCTACAGCATGTAAATTTAAAGTAAGTGCAAACACACATTTTCGCTTTATTACATAAGATCGTTATAAATATTTCGTTAACGTAGAACACCTGGCTTTATCAAAATCACATTAAGATATAAATAAAAGATAGTATTACTAGCCTGTATTTCATTATAGAAGATCTAAAGACCTTTGTCGATGGTTAAACGTCTATGCATTGAACGTCTATTATTCTAGTTTTCTATTTTAAAATTGCATAAAAAGCACAAATATTTATTGAAATTGACTTAAATCCTTAATAACAAAATATCATTGTGTAAGCTCTCTTATGATAACAATTTGATATTTGAAAAACAATTTCCATCTATAGAGCATTTTCATCGCTCCTTAGATATTAAAAACAGTTTCAAACAATGCGTTATTGAAAGTGGTAAAAAACTTTACAAAATATTGTTCACATTAGTAAGTCTTCTTATACTTTTTAAATTTCGTAATTTCATCACAATTTTTTTCAAATAATAAACTTCTATATGTTATTATCTAAATTTTAAATTTTGCATTATTTTAGCGGTAGTAGTAGAACTGCAAGCCACATTAAATTAAATTTTAATTATATTGCTTTTAATTAATGTTGATATGGAAGCTCCGCAAATTTTATATTAAATGCTACTCAATAGTCATGTATAAAAACGCAAGTAGCTATTTCGTCTGTTCTGCTCTTACTTAGAAATGTAAATTGGAAATTTTAGGTTATTTTGTTCGTTTTGTCTTCTTCCCTTTCAATAAAGGACTTTTTGTCAACTTTTCCAAATAATTTATTTCTTGTATATATCACTTTTCCATTGCTTATTCACGTTTTTCGTCCATATTATTCTTGATATACTTTCCTGCTTCTTCTTTTTCTTCTTTTTTATTCTTATTTCATGTGCTTTTCATGTGATCGGATTATCTTTACTGGCCTTCTATTAGGTTTACTATAGCTTACATTTCAGTGTTTGTTTCTTAATTTACTCACGATTGTTTTCCTTCCATTTTTCATAGATATCTCATTCTTGTATTGGTTTTTTTGTTATTGTTCAAGTTTCTGTGCCATATATAAGTGTCAGTATGGCTATTTTTTATATATCTACACCTTGGTCTTATTTAGTATTTCTTTCTTCGCCAATATTTTATTTTTAATACGGTTAAATAGTCTTCCTGTCGCTTCTGTTATTTTTTCTTTATTTGTTTATGTAAACTTCCATCTTGTGCAAATGGTCCATATATTATATTTAATTTTTTTGACTTATTCTAGTGTTTCCTCCTCTTATTTGATTGTATGTTTTTCTTCTTTTTTACTCATGAACGAAAAGTTTCCTCAGTGCTAATTCAGTGTTTCGTGATCTCTATCAAAACCACATGTGCAACATAACTCCAATATTTGTATCTCTTCCATTATTCAATATCCTATTGCATGTAGGTTCGAGACTTTCTTAATTACTTAAATTGTGAAATACGATTGTTCCGTTTTATAACAATTGTTCATGTGCAGTGTCTCCTGATTTATTCCACTAATTATGGGTATTTAGGTTCCTATATTCTGATATTGCATATTAATTGTTAGAATTTTATTACTTTTTATAATGTTTTTGTTTTATTAGATACGAACATTATGATCTTGATCCAATTTAACAATTAGTTTTGCAAGTTTTTCCCATACTCCTTGTCTAACGATTATTTCCTACTAAAACCAATTGTTTGCCCATTTATCTCTGTACTGTTTTTGTTACGTGGTAGATACTGTGATAACTTACTGTTGTTCTGGTGCTAACTAAACTTGTTATTTTACCATTACTCATTTTATCATTTTGTTCTTTTGTAATTCGACAAAATTAATTTCTGATACGTCAACAATGGTTTAACTCCGTTCAAACCGATGACAATTTCCACATTTTTACACACACATATTTTAAGAATGCTTTATGATGCTAACAAATATTTATAAAAGGTTCCGTTTTACCGCTGTATAAAAATGTAGAGAAAATTAGAGACTACGATTTTTAGAGTGGTGGAAATACAGTCACAACTATTATTTACAATGGTCAAGAGCTTTACCAATTTATTTTTATCTCAACGCTTCTATGAATTAAAAAAATTAAAACCTTCCAAATTTAATTTTAAACAATGAAGACATACATATAGAATGCTACCCAAGCTGAAATTCAATAGAAGCTGCTCAAATTTCAACTACAATCTAAATTTAAGCTCCCTCCTGAGAGTACTTTCAAGTTTTCCTGTACTTCTAACATTTTCTAGCACACATAGGGCATAAGTCAAGAAGAAGACAGCAAAATAGACTAACTAAATTACTGAAACATGATTAAATAGTCGACAGTGATAAATACTGCTCTGATTTTATAGCTGGCAGGCACGATATTGTTCGAAAAGTATGGGAGAATGCAGATTGTGGATTTATGATCTTCAGCTTTTGCATGAATATTTGCACGTATGGGTTACTTGCTTTGATAAATTGCGAGCTGCAATAAACGGAATTTATCGTTTTATTTAAAATCCGTAGTAAGCTTCTTTGTTTATAAAACTATTCGGTAGAACTGGCTGGACAAAGCAAGCAGCCTGAAATTTGCGACAAGTTTCGCAAACGCACGGCCTTGCACAATCACCATAAATTATTTATTAGCAATAGTTTTAGCACTGATGATCGTTGCGTGTGCACGACGCTCTCTGATTGGCATTACTTATTTAGCACGAAATGACCGTACCGAACATGCGAGTGTCAATATTATTACTTTTTTATTAGCCGAACGCAATACTAGCCGTTGAGTACGCCATTTCTACAAAATTAAGATGTTGCTGTCGAAGGTGCTCATTAAAGTCGAATATTCCACTGGGAAATTTGGAATGCTTTAATTCGGGTTTGGGCAATTCTGCGATGTTCTAAAAACTGACATGCCATTATTATTGTATAACAACGTTGACAGTTGCACGACTCTATTACCCCTTATGATAAATCCTGTATTAATTATACGCAAGGCTAAGATCGAGCAAATCTTGGACATTTCAATAATATTGAATTGTCACCAGTTATATTTAGAAAATTACTCGAATCTGCATCTGCATTTTAATGTTGCTTTGTAATTTTATGCATCCCACTCGTCTCCTAACTGTGCATAATTTCAATCTAAGCAGACATTCCAAGAATGTTAGATGTTGAGCAATTATTAAACTGTAGACCACTTTTGCACAAAGAAGTAACCAGTAGAGACCAGAAAGTATTATCAAAGCTGTCATGTTGATATATTTTCATATTTAATTTGAAATTACAGGTTCAGGCCAAGAGGAAAAAGGTCCATAGGTCATTTTTGCAAATCCGGCTCGAAGGACCAAGTGCTTATATAACCAAGCAAAAGTCATAAAGTATATTTTTATTTATGTTTATGAATTAATTATTGCCGTTACCTACAGCTATACCTTTAATTCATTCATCAATACAAATTATTTTCAAATACCTTTCCTGAAATACATTCAAACAGTTAAACGGTTTAGAATCCCTGCTTTAATTTCCATTAATTCCTTAGTATGAAACGTCATATTTTTAGAAGCGTTTATTTAATAGCACATATTGACATATTACGTTTCCGCCGTTGCTTTGATGAAGGTTTTTTTTTATTGCTGAAAGCGATCTTACGACTAGCAGCGGTCCCCAAAATGTAGATTTCAACTTTGTCGATCCTAACCGCTTCATTTAGAACTCCAGACAAAGTTTGGAAGCCCCTGCATCGAAATTAAACTTCCACACACGCAGCAACGTATCGCATTCTTACTCAGAAGTAGTTTAGTTTTTCAGCACAATCCCATTTTCAACTGCCGCGCGGATCAGAAAATCTCTTCATCTGCATGCACGTTCGAAAAATAATTATCGGGATTCTTAAAATTCCGCGGCTGTTCAACGCACCCGCCATTAAAAGTTGTTCTCCCTAAATACACGTTATTTAATAATTAGTGTAATTTGTAAAATAATTAGCGTAGACCAAAACAGAACCAGAATAGGTCGTTGGCTCGTTCGCACGTTGTATTGAAGTTGTTTATTCGTCAAAATTCTAGTGATTTATGTGCAGGAGCACCATCTTGCAAAAATACTTGTTTTACACATGTCAACTGGGCACAATTATGTCTTCAAACTCTGGAATTTAGATTTTATTATGTGGGTTCGCGTTGATTGATTCCGCCGAGTCAGCAAATGGGCAGCAAGCGAGCGGTAACAGTACCACGAACTGGTCTCTATCGGATCCTATGCTAATTGTACGCCAGCTACAATGTTTTTTGAAGCCAATACTACACCGTAGCATGCGATATGATTAATCAGTGACCCTTACCGATCTCTTTGTGAACACCGACGCATGCATTAGGCACCGGTAATGGATCTTAAGTCGATTTAGCGCAGAGTTTAGCCGGCCGGAATTTTAATATTGTACCTAGTATAAATTATAGCGGGTCTTTTGAGTTATCCGCGCACGCAAAAAACCGTAAAGCGATCGTAATTTTATATTAAATTAATTATTTCTAATAGACGATGAGAATCTAATTCCCACATTGTTTTCCGGGATGCTCCCTCCTTTTTATGGGACGTGTATTAATAGTGCCGAACAATAACGGCCTTTCGGCCGCGGTATCATGGCTGCGTTATTATAATTAATTTTAAGAGGTCGATTTAGAAAGAGTTCATTAGCGGCAAAAATTAAATAAGATTTATTGCGGCTAATCTAGATCGGGCTATTGGCTGCTTTGCGGTATTACCATAAACCAATTATTCCGATACTCGCCGCTCGTGCTGCCAGATTTGGGCAGCTCCGAAAGGCCGATGCAAAATAAAACTGCTTTTGCAAACACGCCAAATTGATGCTCGAAGTGGCGAAAAATTTTCAATTTTCCACCCAACACCCGGAATGAAATTCACACCTCCAACGCTAATAGGGTGCGAAGGACTTGGAATTTATGAAGCCATATCGTGCCCTGTGTTGGCTGCCACTAACCTCAAAAATAGTTTTACCATAGTGCCGTAAATCCTTAACAGCTTCTGGCTGATTTTAATATAAAATATTGTCAATCAATTTTTAGAAGAGGTAAAAATTAAAGCAACTTTAATTAACAATTATATGAGAGTAGCCTCTTCTTCGGATGACAAATGAAATTTGAAAAACAATTTCGAGCTTTAGACCGTTTTGCAACGCTACTTAGATATTAAAAACAAAATCAAACAATGCATTATTAAAAGTGGTAAAAAGGCTTACAAAAATATTGCTAACATTAGTAAAAAGCCTTAACAATATTTTTTAATTTCATAGTATTATCACTAATTGTTTTAAATATTAAGCTTTCATTTAATATTTTATTATCTGAAATTTAAATTTTATATTGTTTTAGCAGTAGTAGTAGTAGAACTGCAAACCACAATAAATTGAATGCTAATTAGTATTTTATCTTCAATTAATCTTAATATGAAAGCTGATACAGCTAGTTAAACTCTGCCAATTTTATATAAATTGCCACTCAAAATGCAAAAACTGGTTTTTATCAAAACTTTACATAAGTAATTATTTTTTCTGTGCTGATTTTACCTAATTTAAATTTGAAATTTTAGGTTATTTTGATGGATTTGCCTTCTTCCATGTAAAAAAGCGTTTTTTAACTTTATCAAATAATTTCTTCGATTTTTCGTAGAATATCTCTCTTTTCAATTGCCTTTTTCACTTCTTTCGTCCATGTTATTCTTAATCCACATTTATGCTTATTTTTGTTGTTCTTGATTCATAGGCGGCTGATGTGGCTGGATCATCTGAACTGTCCTTCTATTGTGTTTTCTATTGGTTGCATTTTAAATATTTATCTCATTATGTATCTGTCCTGATAGTTTTCCTTCTATTTTTCTCAAACATCTCATTTCTGTACTATTTAACTTGATTTATCATTTTTCGATTATCCAAGTTTCTAAACCGTGGGTAAGTGTCGATATGGCTACTTTTTATATACAATTATACATGTACCTTGATCTCAGTTAGCATTTTTTCTTCTCCAGCATTTTGTTTTTACTATAATTAAACAGTTTCTCTGTCGCTTCTGCTCTTTTCTTTATGCTTCGCAGTTTAGAGTTGCTAACCATACTTTAGAAAACATAGTATTTAGTACTTACGTAAGCTCTCAAAGGTACAGAATGAAGTCAAAGGTAGAAAGTATGTAGAATAAATTTAAAAAAATTGAATTTATTGGTGACTTCACTCAATCTGTGTTAGCTCTAATCGAGACTGCATCGTCGATTGCATACAAATCTACTCTTACTTTTAAGTTTAAAAGTGATTAGCCTTATTTACTTCGTTCATATGTTTACATAACAATAGGACAGCTTAGTGTTGCCGGCGCACTCGGCTGCAACTTGTTCAGGGAAATGTTTAGAAATGTTGTTTCCTTGAAATAAATTACACCTAACGTATTATATATTTCCACGATAATCAAATGTGGTCTATAGTATGATCAATAATTATTTCCATCTAGTTTGGCCATGGAATACTTCCTAATTTATGAATGCAACTATAACTCACTTACAACGCAAATCTCAAATTTTGACCGCTTGGTATAAACGTAGAACTATTCCATGGCCATACTAGATGAAAATAATTTTTGATCACACTTTATACAGACAGATCAATAAAAAAACCAATTAAGGCAGGCTGTGATATGTGTTATATGTTTGGCAGTACTGAAGGGTATTGTCAGTCTATGTCAAATTCAAGATTAAAAGGTTAAGTTTTGTTTGTTGTTTGACACAGACTGACACAAAACCTAACCTACAAATCTCGAATTTGACATAGACTGACAATACACTTCAGTACTGCCAAACGTATAACACATATCACAGCCTACCCTAATTGGTTTTTTTATTGATCTGTCTTTATAATTCACAGGCCAAGCCGGCCATGAGCGCTAACGCATGGATACTGCTTATCGTAATCCTATCTGTTCAACTTGTGAAGCATTATTAAAAATTTGCGATTTGCATTAAACTACTCGTAATTTGTTTACGTAAATAAATGTCTTAGTTTTTTTCATTTGTAAATCATAAAAATAAGCAAAGATTTAAACTACTAATAAGTTATAATTTTTTTTCTATTTGTCAACTCTTATCAGGTTCTCGCACAACAAACACAGATTTTCTGAATTTAATATCTTACAAGCTTCACTAACGTAAGATTTCAATTCAATATATTGTTTATCCGTAAATGTCTATCTCTGATATTTTTGTTGTTGTCGCCAAATTCTAAAAATACTTCAACTATAACTCCTCCTTTGTGCGTCGTAGATTTTGCACTTCTAATTCGCACTTTTATCTACTACGGCCGTAATTTATTGTGTTTACTTAATAATTTGCTTAAAATGGGCTGCAAATAATTAATAAAACGTTAATAAAAAATGTTGAAGTAAATATGTACTTGAAAAGCATAAATTCATCGTTTCACATTTAAACAATTACTATCTTAAAACTCTGGTAAATAACTGAAGATGAATAGCGACTAATAAGCAAAAAGGCTACAATTCGCCTCGAAGGGCCAAATATTTAACTTTTGAGCCATGGCAAAACAAACATTTTATTTGGATACGGTGAATAGGAATTATGTACCCAAGCCAAGGGACACTAGAAAAATCCAATGCTTTGATATGCTACTTCTTGTATGGCCTTTGATTCTTTGATTGGTTCGTTTCATTAAAATGATCCATTTACGCTGCAGAATATGCGATACGCGTTGCTCCATAAATATGGTAGTGCAACATTTTCGGCTAGGAGTATTTTGTCTAATTTTGGAAAGTTACATCTTTGCTAAAATCTGTTAATTTCACAATGAAAATGCTCTATTGCTCTTTTTTTTTTTTTTTATAATAGTTTAATCAGCTCAGCATTGATTTTGCTATACATGATTTGGTTGTGAGTCTTAAATATTAACTTATACTAACATAGTGAGGGTTAGATTCCTCATATATTACATTGTACATTTATTCGATTTATTACATATAATTTTGCTTGTTAATGAAAGTGATGTATTTATTGTAATAAGTCCTGTGGGAGTCTTCTTTTTAGTCTTTGATGTTTACCTTTTTAACCAAGGTTATACGTCACTGCACTGTCGCATTCACTTATATTATTAAAGAATGTGTTGCACTGTTTATTTATGTGATCGAGTAGTGGCAATAAATTTAGTTCTTTGTGAATTTGGTCATTCCGCACAAACCACGGCGCATTCACTGAAATTCGAGCTACTTTGTTTTGTAGAACTTGTAATTTTCTGTGGTGTGTGTTAGATGCATTTCTCCATACAGGGCACGCATATGTTAAGATAGGTCTTAGTATTGTTTTATATATGAGCATAATGCACTCAACACGCAAATGAGTTTTTCGATTTATTAGCGGGTATAGAATACTCAGCCTGGCATAGCACTCACTTAGTTTTTTGTTCACATGGATGCCCCATCCTAGTCTGGTGTCTAGGTAGACGCCTAAATATTTAATTGCTGAATCCTTGTTGTTCCACTCAATCTTATTTTGGTTTAATTTTATGATTGGTAAGTTCTTTATTTGTTTTAAGGTAAATATTTTTGCCTGTGTTTTTGTTACATTGATTTTAATTTTCCAGTTGTCATACCAGTTGTACATTTCATCTAGGGCACTTTGTAGATGGTTCACTGCTACTTGGAGGTTTTCACTTTGTGTTAAGATAGCAGTGTCATCCGCGAACATAGCCAATGTAGTATTGTCAGTTGTTTGCAAGTCGTGCATGTAAATGTTGAACAAGAGTGGTCCCAATATACTACCTTGAGGTACTCCCGCCAATATTGATCTTTTATTTGATACGATAGTATTCACTCTCACCGAAAAAGTTCTGTCTTTTAAGAAGGACGAAATTATGTTAATCAGGTAGTCTGGGAATCCCAGTTTTATTATTTTGTACCTTAGTCCTAGATGCCAGACTTTGTCAAAGGCATTTTGTAGGTCGATAAATGCTGCTACAGTATATTTCTTATTCTCAAAGCCTGTCTCTATTAATTCGGTAATTCTCATTAACTGGTGTGTTGTCGAGTGCTTTTTTTTAAATCCCATTTGATGATGAGGTATGATAGTACGTTCATTCACTATCTTTTGAATCCTCTCATGCATAACTTTTTCTAATAGTTTAGAGAGTGTTGAAAGTAAGCTCTATTGCTCTATAAACGCTGTAATGCAACTTTACATTTTGCGTCCAGTGAATACATATTTGGTCTGGCAGCTATTAAATCCAGTTTTAAAAATTCGCCCTTTTTCTACAGCCTGCTAATTCAATTACAGTTTTGGAAGCCTTGCAGAAATCAAGCTAAGTTTACCTTTAATAAGATTTTAAATTGCATGTGTTCGTTTTATTATGTGACTGCTTCATACTCCAAAATATACAGCACGCGTTGCTCTCTGAGGTATTCTAATATAACTTAATAATGTAGGTTGGAACAATATTGATTTAAATATTGTTTTTTATGATACGTACATTAAAATAGTTTCAGGGTCTCCAAACTTTTGTAAATAACAGAGAGTCAATCCGGAATAAACAAAAACGCAATAATTCGACTCGAAGGACCAACTATTTAACTGTTTCAGCTGATGTACTTCACAATTTTTATTTGGGTACTGTAAATGGAAGTGATGCAAGTTAATAAATACTAAAAATTCAATCCAAATTCTCCTGCTCGTTGTATGACCTTGGATTCCTTACAGTAACTTAGTCTGCTAGGTTTTCTGCTTGTATTGTCTATTAGTAATTTCAATTTTTATTCTCTGTCGGTTCATTTGGCTTCGTTCCAGTAGGTCTTAATGTATTTACAATCTTCTATCACATTTCTTTGCTTTTCCTCTTTTCCCTAATCGTGTATTTAGGTGCTTGTTTGGCAACATCGGTGTTTACTTGGAATACGTTTAGAGAAAATTTTTAATTAAAAACAACTACAATTTTGTAAGAAGTGGTCAACGTAAAAAAACTCTTGTGAGAGGTGGAAATTAATCTTACTTGTTACTTGCACATGCACAAATGCTTCTAGTACCTGAAATCGACAAGCTGCAAACAGAAATTTTAACTAGTTCCAATGTAGCAATTCTATTTGAAATTTAGAATTCCACCCTCAAAGTTCCAAAACGACCATGCATTGGGGTGAAAATAAACAACTCACACGTATGCAAATTAAGCGAAAGCAAACAGTTTACCTGCACACAAAACTAAAATTTCGGGAAAGGGGATGTCAGACTCCCTTTCCCACACTGACAAAATGCATCGTTATTCACAGGCTATTGATATGCATAATTCTAGATAGCTTTCGAGACTCGAGACTCGCATAATTAGCGTTGGGTTAAGAAATGCATTTTTTAAGTATGGGAGGCGTACTTTGAGAATTTTGACGTGAATATAAGAAGGCTGGAGTGTGCAAATGAGACCTCCAGTTATGAAATAATGTACAAAGTTAAAGAATAGGTGCTGTTAGATTTGAATAGGCAGTAGTAAAAAACTATTTAATATTTTCAAATAACAAATACAACAATAAAGATGATTTCTGAGGCTTTCACGGTCATTGTCATTAAGTAACAAACGACTTCCGGGATTGGAACGTGTCATGATGGAGATCGAAGAACTCAACGTTTCTCCCACTTTCGTCAGGGGCTTCATCATGAGGAAAAACCAAAAGAGCACGGTAACTCAACGTGTTAACCACGCCAGAGGCGAAACTCGACTATCTATCGGAAGGAGAAAAGCCACACGTTGAGTTACCGTGCTCTTCTATCCCTTCCCTTGCAAAGAGTTTCGCCTCTGGCGTGGTTAACACGTTGAGTTGCCGTGCTTTTTTTCTTTTTCCTCCTGATGAAGCCCCTTATGAAAGTGGGCGAAACGTTGAGTTCTTCGACCTCAATCATGACACATTCCAATCCCGGAAGTCGTTTGTTACTTAGAAACATGCAATTTAATATAAGCAACTTATTTTTAAAAATAACTTTCTGTAAGTGGCCTCCTCTGCAACGAACCCATTCTTCTAATCTTCTAACGATATTTTCATTACTCGTTGTAGTAACTTCTGATCGATGGCTCTTACTTCTTCCGTGATGCTATTTTTTAGATCTTCAAGTGTTTGAGGACGTCTACTTTGGAATGCCTTAAAATTAATGTTACTCTATAAGAATGAGTCTGCTGGAAAAGGGATATCACAAGATCTTGAAATTAAGCGTTCTGGAAACATTTCTCTGTTCGAAGGAAATTTTCAACAGTAAACACGTTTTGGTTTATTTCAAAATGCGCCATAACAATTAAAATTGCATACTTTAAGGAAGATAGTAACGTACCACTATCGTTTGTTAATCGCATGTTTGTTGTTTTTCGGCCTACCGAAAACCACCAGTACCTATTGCATAACCGTGTATATTGTGCAATGTATAAATAATTTCGACTCATATTTTTTAGAAAAATTTCTTAATTCAGATCATAAAAGGTTCCCCCAAATAGTTGAATCATTACAAATGTACTTCAAAGGAAGTATAGGTACTACTGCCATGTTTTTTTTTTAATTATACCTGTGGAAAATCCTTTTTTCAGTTAATAATTTTTCGTGGCCAAGAAACATATTAATAAATTACTCAAATCTAAACCTATTCTGCGTCTCTGCTGTCGGATTTCTGATACTTTTTTAAATCAACAATTCTCGATTGAAAATGTTCTTAAAGTCTCAAAATTGACTTGAACAAGATTCCTTCAGTTGTGTTTTTAGTTACTTTATGAGCCTAAACTATATTGAGGTCACTCCTTTACACGGGTGTCTTTGACATGGGTATGCACAAACATATTTGATATCGAAGTAAGTCAAATGTCGACCCTATATGTAAAAAATAGCAGAAACGCGAAATAAAAAAAAGTAAGTGAAAAAGTGCTCTTAACCTCTTCATAAATTATAAAATAGATTTTATTTCATCCCAAATTCCTCTACCCCTGCCCGCAGTTCCGCCAGTGGTGCAAATGGTATTATATGCTGGGAATAAACAAATTCTTGAAGTGCATCTCAGATACAGTAATCCAGTGGATTTACAACAGGTAAATTTAATGGCTATTGATTAGCTCTAATAAATTATGTGACAATTTTATGTATTTGAAACCAAACCACAAAGATGCTCATTTTCGAAAACCAATTTTTCCTGTTCCAATATTTATCAACAAATGTATGTGAAATTTGGCATCCATTCTATAAACTTTCACTCCAATAGCTGATTGATTTAATAAGAGAGCTGTACAATTTAAAACGAAGGGTCGTTCTTGTAACCGCCTGGTATAAACATTAAGTATTGCGATAAGGGAACCTAACTGAGAAAGGTTGTAAACACAACACGTAGTCAATATCCTGTATTTGTATCCACAGTATCGCGTAATAGTAAATTCTACTTCAAAAATATTTCTGCCCTTGGATGAATTTCTGTAAAAAGCTTACCACCACCCGAAATACGCTTGGTAACTTGGTAACATGCTGTCTATGTGTCTCTGAAAAAATACTTTCTATAATTACAGTACAAAGCAAATATATCTCGCATTTGGGTAACCTCATTCTATCAAAACGGGTTTTATTGAGATTTTAAATGGGTAATATCTAAAGAATAAAGCAACGGCTTTATAGCCTATTCTAATAGTATCATGCAACTCTAAGCTATGAACAACACCGGTTCGTTCAAAGAAATCTAGGAGGAAATTATAAGCACAAAGTATTATTGTATGTAGAAATTTTAACTAAATTTATACACATCCATAACTTTTATGGCGAAAAGCTAATTTTCAGTGTGTATTATGCATTTAAAAAAAATTGGGTGTAGATATTGAATTCTTATTAAAAAAAATTGTTTGTAGTAAAAAAAAGCAAATTGTCGTTTGAAAAATGTTCCATTGTTTCTATTGCAAAAAAATTATATACATCATGCACTTCAAGCATAGAGGCCTTGCCAATCAGGGAATTTCGGTGCTCCAAAGTTTTTTACCACTATAATACAGGAAAGGTAAAGAATCGTTTTTGCTATTTTTTTCTAGCATTACTAGAATTAAATTTAAAAACTTTCCTAGCCTCGACTATTAAAGAAGTATTGTACTAAAAATAGTAAAAATGGGATGGTATCTAAAATGTATTCTTATTATGTAGTGTTTTATTCCCTTACTTATTTTTAATCGATTTCAAACTCGCTTATTAGCTTTATAAAAGAGTTATATTTATAATTCGTAAGTAATTTTACTTCAAACTAGCAGCCTATTGCTATAAAGAAATCTATAAAGTGCTTTACAGGGAGCTTTTCTCGCAAGTGCGCCCGCAACGATGGCCTTCGTCTTTTAGACGAAGGAATTTAAATATGAAACATTTAAAAATCATAGTAGGTCTAATTTTATCGGAAAATTAGTAACAAAAGTTGCACAGAATTACAAAAACTGTGGAAATCCAAATTCTTATAACATTTTTTAATTATTAATGTAAATGGATTACAATTCCATTATTGTCTCAATAAAAAATGGCATAGAAGTTTATGGGCTGCCAATTAAGTTTAGTAGTTGTCAATTAAGCGTCTTGTAAATTTACATAGCAAGTTAAATGACAAGTGCAATACACTAGCCCCCTACGCTTTTGAAAAAATAAAAATTGTGCGTTTAGTTGGTAGAAAATAAATAATAATTTTAATTGCAACTGCTTGTATTTGCCATTCGGAGAAAGTTTTCTTACTAGAACTAGGACTTCTAACTGTGATTTGTCTTTTTTGCGTTAATTTGTTGTAAAATTATCTAACAATTGTAAAAATAGCTCTTTTTGAGGATAGAATTATTCATTTGAAAACGGTGAGGAAGTAAATAAGGAAGATACAGGGGTGTGAATGTGAGAAGTGACACACATTATATCTAAGAGCAAAGTCACAATAACGTTTTTACAGTAGCAGCAATAATATAAACCATCAAATTAAAAGCGTTTAAAGTTTCTGCTGTAAAAAAATATTTGTCTTTGAATGTTGCCTATTTAAAGACTTTCAAGCTCGGAGTTTTAAAATGGGCACCCTGTATATAGAGAGATGTGAGATTTTGATTCTAATAAGTTAAAAATATCATTAAAATGGAGTTCTACCCAAAACCAAAGATATGTGAAAGCACGTGAGACTCTCATAGCATTCCAAAATACAAAACAAACATTAAAAATGTAATTTTATCCAATGAACATTAACTGGTTTCTTTGAGATTTCAACTAATACATAAAGAATAATGTGGCTGCGTTACAGATTACCTATGAGGTATGAGTATTGTACTGTTGACACTCGAAGTCTTGGCAGTTCATATGACATTACCCCAAGCTACTGTGATTAAGCTTTGTCTAAGTGCTACTGTTCTGCTAAGTTTTCGAGCAACTACTGTAACTTTTGAAAAGTACAGTATTTTCACGAATTGAAACTGGAGGGAATCATTACCAGATTATATTTAGATAAACTTTGTCAGAATCTAACAATGTGATCTGATCTGACCTCATGCTTTCGCCATGAAGCATTTCAATAAAGCAATCTCCCCGCAAAGCATCAGTTTACGTGTCCATATGCAGCGGCCACAGCTAATTGTGCAAGCTTATTGTGCACACTCATTCAGAAATCAAACAAAAATCCAAATATCAGAAATTCGACACCAGGCGAAGCCGCACATCGCCACAAACCAGCCAGAGGTGAAGGCATTTCCATTTGCCGAATTCATTCTCTACCCAAATGCAATCATTGATCAGCCATTCTTTGATGCTTTTTTAGCATGGGGAGATGCTATCGCGGCCGTACAGAGGTCGAAATGATTGGCCCGTTAGAGGGTTGATAAAGACCGGCATTATTGGCTCGCAATCGAACGGATTCCATTCCATTTTCAAATTGAAATTTCAAAATTCTTAGATTGCTTGCTTTGTAGGGCCGCCCGCTCGAGAACTTCGATTTTATTGCTGCGTCCATGGCGACGGAGATTGGAATTTGTCGAAAAACTGAAAATTTAAAAATTAGATTCATAAGGACAAATTATGCTTAGGATAGAGGGTATATTAAAGCCGAAATAGTTTTATTCGCTCGCAGCGAATCGGGCCGGGGATTTTATTGCGAGCGTATCGGATTCGTTTATTGGAGAAGAAAATTGTCCGAGAGGTAAAATTGGGCCCATTAAAAAGGTCAAAACATCGGCGTTGCCCTCGTATTGAAATGGAATTTATTTGGCTGCAAATATATGTTGGGGTAAAATTCAATTACCAACTTCTATGAGCATCGGGGGCCGGCAGTTAAATCGTAGGCGGTTCTCGCTCTATCCGCAGCACTTCAAGCTTGCCAACAAGACAATTCAATTACTAGCTCTATTTCTGCGGGTAGGTAGTTAGTGTGAGGCTGCAGCCATGCTCCCTGAGTTATAATGGACTAGGCAAGGTTTAAATCAAGGTGCAATCGCCGTAGTAGGTTTTCTTCGACCTCGGAAGGTTAATGCGGTCGCAGACTATTAGCGCCCAGTTTTATTTCCTACGAAAGCATTTCGCTCGAAATATATCTCCCGATGATTATCCTCGCCAGGCGCTGGTGTGTGGACTCGGACGTCGCCGAGGCTTCGATTGCCCTTGATACTGCGAGCCTTGTGAAAACCTAGGTTCGGGTACTTGCTATAGGCGAGGGGAAATTAGCTAAATTGCGGACATTTGCATCTTTTCTAAAACACTTTTAGAAGTCCCACAATGATCCCATTATGCACAGACACGTTGAACTAACGTTGAAACATAACTTTGCACCAAGCGTTATATTAACGTCGAAGTATCGCAAAGAAAACTAGTTTTTCAACCTTATGTGGTTGATTATACGTCAGCCTACGACAACCTTTTAACATTTAAGTCATGACCACAAACAAGACCGTTATGTGTGGACGTTATATAATCACAATGCAAAGCACGTACGTTTTCAACATTGTTGCCGACTATTTAACGTGTTTTCTACGTTTGGTTACACTTGACAGTCATGATATTGCATAACTTTCACCTATATATTACCGTTGTAACGTCGTTGCATTTACAAGAGAAAATGTAGGTGCTTTATACGTTAAAACAACGTTTTATTAACGTTATTGTTTAGTTAAGTGTTAACGTTATAAGCACGTTGCGTCCCAACCACAACTTTGTAACAACGTTTTAATAGATACAACTGAATAAAACGACGACTTCATTTGATGAACGAAACCTGAAAACATATCGAGTAACTGCTTCAACACTATGTAGTTCCGCCCAAAGTTGACAGCCGTTATATCTTAAATGGGAAAAAAATTAAGCTTAGTGGAACATAGGAGTACTGCTTACCATGTATTCTTCTAACGACTCACAGATTTTCCGATTTTATCAAGGACACAAATGGCAATCTAAACAATGCATCCGGATTACCAAACGGAGAGAATGACTTGTCAGCATAATGTAACATTCCACTGTGGTGTGGTAACATAACGCGTGTCAATCGGTCGGTACTATCATGTGAGCAATTACCTTCTGCGTGATAGGAACGCTGAGCATACGCACTGAAGGAGGGTACAACTTACGGGTTTTTATGAACGTCATATCAACGTTTACCATTAACCACTGGTCTAAAATACACTTAAAATCTACGTCAAAAAACGTAATGCAAAAACGTTATTACCACGTTATTGTAATAATTTAGCTACTACCAATCTAAAAAGCCGTTTATATTAACGATATTTTAACGTAATATGGAAATTCTCAAATTTACGTGTTTTTATAAACGTAAAATCTACGTTTTACATCAACTTCTGGTGTAAACAGTTCTTAATATCAACGACATATAGGCGTCATATAAACACGCTCGATAAACGCATAGCCAACACGTTTACTAAACGAAATAATTACGCAAACAGTAAAAAAAAAATACTAAAAATCAACGTCTAATTCACGTTGAGAAAATGACGTTAACTATTGGACTAAAATTTAACGTTTAATTTTCAACGAATAACGTCTCTATAACTATGTAAATGTATTTTAAACGTACGTGTGCCTGCGGAATAAACCTAACATTACCCTTTTCAACATCAGAAGTCGGTTCGTTCTAATATACACACTATTCATTCTGCAAAATATGCTGTAAAGTATTACAGTGCGACTTTACATACTTTTGAAAATTTCTAATTTTTGTGCTCCTTAAATTGAAATGTTTTATCCGCAAATTTATTATCAACCAGAGAATCATAATTCTATTGAAACGGTGACGCATACATACCCCCGGGGCGTTAAACCACAGCACAGGCTTTTTTAGGGTTGATAAAGTGCACAATTTTAAAAATAGCATTATCAAATACACCTCAGCATTCCGAATTTATCAAATGTGAAAATATATTGCAACTTTTTCTGTTTTTTTTTATGAATATCATTAATATTATATTTTTCCAGCTGCTGATCATGTAAGTCACTGATACAGCCTTAGTAACAAAACGTGTAAGTCGGTGATTATATTTGTTTGCTGCTTTCAGTGTTGGGTAGTAACTAAGTAAAAGTAACTCATTACTGGTAACTAGTTACTTTTCAGTAACTTAATAGTAACTTAATTACTTTTGTGTTTTCAGTAATTGTAACTATAACACGTTACAATTATTTAGTAACTTAAGTAACTGAATATGACAAGTTATATTTTCATGCTACAAATGTAAAATATTTGAAAATGTTCTGTATTTAAGAAAATATACCTGAAGCTGAAGAATTTGTGGAAATTTCGAATGCTTTAGTATGCAAATGCTAATACCGACCCCAGAAATACCTTCTTGTACTTAGTCGATAATAAACAATATTTGACGGATCCTATTTGGGTGGTGACAGCTTTTTCCAGTAATCTTTAATCTTTTAACAACTATAAGCTCTCTGAGTAGGTATTTGGATTACTGGGAAGTACATTCTTAACGCCTGTGTGCAGGTTGGGGGTGTCTAATTCAGACGAAAATACATTCACTGTCTCTATATTTCAATAGTAAGGAAACAATATTTTAACAAAAAAATTAAATAAGTAACCGAATACGCGATGTAGCTGCTATAGGATACTGCAGTTTAAAATTAAACTACATGAATCATTCATTCATTTTTAAGTTAGGTCTATAATGTATAATGGTTATTTATATTTTACAGTACAGTAAACATTGCACTTCCATACTTTGACCAAAATGATTTAAAAGAAATTTTTGTCAACTACACCAAAAAATTGCATGTTCAACACATTGGAAAAGTGATTCTTCCATGCTCACGTAAAACTTTTACATTCGCTGGAAAACCCTTACTTTTCTTAACTTGTAGAACAATCTACTATTAATTCACTAGCAATTTAAGAACAACTCGCTAGCATATAAACGTTTACTTATGGTTGCTACTATAGAGATAATAATAATAATGCCTGTTTAAAATGACAAAATTATTAATCGAGTTATTTATCAATAACCGTAACGTAATTGTTTATAAATATGTGTTTCTGTTGATATTAAGTTTATAGTAATTGCATGTAGCCTCTCATAAAAAAGGGTAACTTAAAAAGTAACGAGTTACTTTATGGTAACTTAGTAACTTATTCAAGTTACTTTTATAATTCTGTAACTTAGTAACTTACTCAGTTACTTTTTTGCCGAGTAACTGATTAACTTACTTAGTTACTCTTTTAGAGTAACTTACCCAACACTGGCTGCTTTCGCTTGACAACGAGACTTAATATTATTATTAAGTTCCTAGGATAATAAAATTAACAACGCAAGATGCAGACTTAGACGTTTTGTTTATAATTGCAAGTGTTTATGTGACATGTGACACTCACAAGTTATACGACTCACGAAAATTAATCCTGGTGACAGGTGACAAACCAAACGGTTTTTTAAAATCTAGGCGAATTTCGATAAGCAGCGGGAATTATAATAAGATAACTCGGAATGTATCGCCTATTAACCTTTTCGGCAGGCAACAAGCCGCGGCTACGTCTTGGCTTGTACTTGCCTACCTCAAATGTTAATAGGTCCTTACATTCCTTATTACTTAAATAGCTATTACGAGACATTAAATCTACAAAACGATTAGAGAAACTGGTTTAATTGGTTTCTCCCCAGTGTGAATTGACATTGGTAGGTAACCTTCTCTATAAAGCCATTGAATGGGGTTCAAGCAAACCAAAAGGCTTAATTAACATTAAAACATGGAAATTAAAAATAGACCACTGTTTAGCTCTCCCTACAGGTATTCAAATGTTTTGAAAGCTACCTACAAGCCTACAACTACAACTAAGCATTTTCCACGTCAAATTCTTTAGGGCCAACCATTTTTTTATAATCCCCTATAACGGCTATAACCAAGAGGTCCATTAGCACTTTAGTTCTTCAATATGCTCTATAACACAATTGAAACTTGACATAAATTTCAAATTACAAAACGTTGTGCTATAAATCCTCCAAGTCTAATCTCTGCGCCACTAGTAAAATTAAATAGGCCCAAAGTTGAATCAATTACGGTCGCTAATAACCCCTTGCGCAATTAAACATTCACATTTGTGAAATAATGCCCCGAACTCTAGACCGCGGCTCGAATTAACTAGGTCAAGCACAAACTGAACGAAATTATTAAAAACGCCGCTCATTGAGGCAATCAGCCCAAATGACAGAAGACGGGGCCCAACTATTAATAAGTTGTGTTGGTCAGGCCTAACAAAGCCACCATCGCATTTCATATTTCGGTCCGCAAGATCCGCTCCTTTCTGATCCCGTTTCGATCCTATTAACACGTCAATCATGCCCTAAGCTCTGCATGGACTATAAAAAATCGACGAGTCCTGCTACCTGCTGCAGGTCGCGTTTGTGTATGGTGGATTCTTCGCGAATAATGCTGGATGTTGTTCTCGCAGTTGATTTGTGTCCATTTTCAAGTTATGAAGGGCATTTCAAGCCCTTGTTATCGCTGCCAGGCTCGTGTAATCGCGCAGGTATTCACTTAAAATGCTGTTAGGGTCGCCTCTGATTTGCTATCCAGCAATTTTTCATATTTTGACAGGTACTTACAATTAAGAATTGATAAAAGCGTATGTTGTGGTTTAGATTAAAGCAATCGGTCATGTTTAACTAACTATTTTAAAATGGGATTCATTTTTTCTTGATTGTACGAGAATGCGCTGAATAAGATACAAGGAAACTAGCCATGATATTGAAATTTGAATTTTTTGTGTTCAAAATAATTTCCCCCATCGTTAATACATTTATGTAATGTAGTTTTTTTTTACAAATAAAGAGGAGTAAGTCATCGGTTTTTGGAATAAGGTCAAACAATTGTCAAGTAACATGTTTCACAGGACAGGTAATCTACTAAAGGAGAGCTAAAATTGGTTGTTAATTGGTTTCTCCCCAGTGTGAATTATCATGAGTAAATAACCTTTTCACCATAAACCATTGCAGTTAGTTCAATGAAAATAAAAGATTTAAAAACAGAAAAGTCTTCTATATGATCGTAAATGGTTCCTAGCTGGGTATTCATCTATCTCTTTTAGTTTTTTTATGAAATTATCTAAAGGTGCAAAAATAATCGTCCCCTTCAAGAATACTTGTAGATAGAAGAGCGTTTAAAAAGTCGGTTATACGTCTTAAAAATTGTAACCGTCACTGCAAGCCTTTGTGGAAGGAAGTTAAAATCTGGATTCTTTGCGTCTGTTTGTGCCAAGCGATACATTATGGGACAAGTAACGGATATCATCTAACGATGTAACGGAAAGTTTATTAATTTCCACATTCAGGGTGCAGCTGAAATCCGTTTTTTTTTGGGCTCAAGAAGCTGCAGCACAAAGGCGGCTGTGCACTTTTAGGGTTTAATGTGATATTCGAACTGGCGAACCCTTGAGAAATTCCGTTGGATTTCCAAAAACCGTTTTTTACAAAGACGGATTTGGGTCAAATCTCCGTTTTTTAGCCTCCCCTAGATTCCGATTTTAGGGTAAAGTGCTCCTTTATTCAAAGCCAGCGCGATTTTACCTACTTGTCAGTTTTGCGCGCGTAAAAAATGGGGTGCAACTGCTTTTTTGTGCAGCGCTGATGAATTTTAAAAAGATCCTTTATCGCGAAACGTGGGAATTCTCGGTTTTTTAATCTCGCCGTCCGTCATTGTCGCTGTCTGATTGTAACTGATCGTGGCGAATAGAAATGGCTTTTTATCGCAATAACTCCAAATACGGCAAGCATTGTGCATATTTATTTTCGCGTTTATTAATTCCCAAGGGCGGTTTATTAAAACGGGGCCGATAATCAGCGGTGCTCTGCATAATACCTGAATAAAGCTGCTCCTTTTTGCCTCAATTTAAATGCAAGCAGTTGACGAATGTTTGATATCTGCTTTTCATTAATACATTAAAGTAAATTCATGTCTGTCGCGGACAGTTATGGGAAAAACGGGTAAGTTAAATCATTCGCCAAAGGAATTCATGAATAACTTACCATTGCTTTATGCGCAGGAAGCTTTTTGCTAATAACTTTAGAAAGTTGAGGCATACGCCTAGCCATATTGCATTTTTACTTGCACGTACTTTGATTGCGCTGGAACCTCACGACCTGGGCATAAAAATGCCGATCGGCATTAAATATTAATTATCTTCCGCAGAAATTATGTACAAGGTGTGCCGGAATTAGCGGCCGGCTTAATATGGACTGCCTGTTGCTTATTCGGGGCGCATGCTAAGGAATTTTTGATTTATTAATGCCTGAGCCACCCTCGGATGCCATTCTTAAAATATTAAAATAGCTGTGATCATGGCCAGCTGAAGAACTGCCCCAACGTTTTTGTTATTGCACACCTAAGACAAACTGATTTTAATGATAAAATTATCAAACATTCTACATGTGCGGCTTGAATTGAAATGATTTTGATTGTTCTAAACAAATTGTGCTTCTAATTTTAAAAAGTATCCAAACTGGCAAGTGATGTTTGGTTTATGATTACATTCTACAGAATGGAGGCCCTCTGTCAATCAACTTTTATATCGGTGTGTTGTATTATGCACTATATTTATTTATGTTTCATTTCTTTTATGTTTAATTCTTTATTGTAAGGCATTGAAATGCTGTCTGAATCGTTTAATTTTTCAAAAATACTACCATATAACTTAATAGTACTGTAAATAAGTGACCTGGAAAAGATCGTCTTATATTACCAATAATATTGTTTGCAGCTTACGAATACTTTTGCAAAAAACATAAGTAATTACTAAAGAAGGGATAGTTAGAAAAAAACACGGTAGGCAAAAAGGCATAAAAAATAAGTGAAAGGCATGCAAATAGGCAAAAAAACACAATCACAAAAAACCAGAAACGGTGTCGAAGAAAAATGCATTAAAACTGAGAGATGCAAAATTCAAAGTATAAAAAAACTTTATTTGCAAAAGTATAAATACATGTATAATAATAGGCACTTAATCCAATTAATTTGCTCCATTTTTTTATTTGGTACCAACTAGTTACCAGAAATTTCTTAAAATTATCAGCTGTTAGGTTAGTTCGTCTGTCAGTCAAAATTTGTTTATTATAAGTCGAAAACAATCTTTCCACATCGCAAGAAGTGACAGGGGCAAATTTCAGAGGAGTTATTTGTTTTTCCTAGAAAAATTTCAATAAAGTCTTTAAATTGTAAAATTAAGTAATGATTCAAAGAAACTAAAAAAATACAATTTTGGCGGAAAAAGTACTAACTAGACAAAAACCACACGAAAGTGGGTAAAAAAGGAAAACCCTTCAAAACCTCTAAAAAAGACACAATAAAGTTTGCATTTTTGGAAAGCACATGCTCAAAACGGATTTTAACTAGAGCCTGTCTAAAAATGCCTACATTTTGCCTAATTATCACGTCTTAAGTAATTACCGAGACAATTTATCTGGAAGTATTCAGTGCTCTACGTATTATTTACTCAAGAAAGTAGGATTTTCTAACGTTCAAGTGGCACACATTAGAGCTTAAATTTAAACTTGTGCAAACTATGGTTTAAATGACATTAGTACAAAAATATCACTTAACTTGTTTTAATTGTCTCAGTGAGATCTAAGATAAATTGTTTCAGGCTATTCGTTTATTGCGTATGTAAGGCAATATTCAATAGTATCTACCCAAATTGGTTCTTCCAAACGTTTCCTCACATTTTCAACAATTCTGATGTATGAGTAATTTCATCCTCTTCAGTAATGTCCCATTTTTCAGGCGCTTCAAATTCTTCAATTGTTATTATGGGCATTTCATCAGATTCAATATTTACAGTATCATTTATTATTTACAGTGCTCTGAAATAATAAATACATACAGTTTGGCGTAAAAGTCGCCATGTTTTAATAATTTTTGTTTTTTCTAAAATGTTCATTTTTATAATTCTCGATTTTCCAGTGGCCAGCTTAGCTCTTAATACTTACGTATTAGTGTTGTCTTCAATAGTGCCTTCATCTATTGTCTTTCTTTCGCCCCCTGAATGTCTTGATTGCTCAATAGCTGTTGACAGTTTCTTCTGCTGTACTATACATCTTCTTTGTTAGCATTCATTTTATTATTTAAATCATAGTATAATAGACGTGTTTCTAATATTCCATACATCCCCATATACTTGAACTAATTCTTCCTTTCGTGATGTGATTTTCAACGAATATGCATAGATGATCCGCATCTTATGTTTTATACATACGTTGCTGGGATTTTAAATAAATCACAGGTGGGAAGTGGGTACAGAAAGCACGTTAAGCTGAAAATGAAAGAAGAAGACGATGTAAATCCAATTTCTATTGAAAAACCTTTAAAACACTAAAATGTTATATTCAAAGCGTGAAAAATCTTTACTTTTAGGCCCTCATACTTATGTAAGTTAGTTTCAAGCACCGTAATTAGACTAAAATTAATTTATTGCTAAATCAAAAGCATTATTATGAATTAAGCAGTTTTTATTTCGTTATCTTTATAAATGCACCAATTTTAGCTTTCCATCAACTGTTATACCTATTTGCTGAATTATATCGGTTCCCAAGACAAAATTTTAACTTCAAGCAGGGACAATGAAAAATCTTATTCGCATGTTCACTTAAGCTTATTTTAATATTTAACATTTTTTCGCAGTAGAAATTTGCTTTTTCGTAGCTAATAATAAATATATTTTATTTACTTTCACAATATTTCCTTTTAAAGCATCCACAATTTCTATTTTAACTAAGAAAACCATTGCATCACTATCAATAAGAGCTAAATAATTAGTATTTCCAAACATAAGCTTAATAAATGGCAATTGTAGATGTTCTTTTCATTCTGATAAAATTATTTCAGTTGCTTCAGGTATACATTAGAAATACGGAGTTAACCAAACCGAATTTATATTTTTTAGGTGAAGTATTTTCAGTTGCAGCTCCTCTTAAAATGTTCTTTAGTTTCTGTATTTTGTCTCCATAATTTTACGCTAAACCTTCTTATTTGCATTATTTACCTTTTCACTTCAAGTTTTAGATTGTCGATTCTTTAATTGTATTTTTAACAAACTTACCCTTTAAAGTCTCTACCAAATTTATTCTTCATTTTGTACTCTTGTATTTTTTTCTGAATGCGTTTCTTGCAACTCTTCCTTTAATTCTTTCCTCATCGACATAAACATTTCCATAAGTATATAATGTTTCTTTATTACCTTCTTGGTGATTTTGTGATTGATCTCCTTGTTGCATACCTTGTTCTGGTGTACCTATTTCTGCTTCTTCTTTTATTTTCATTTTTTTATTTTCTTTTTTTTTTTACTGCTTAATTTCCTCTTGTCCATATCTGCCACTTTTTACATTATTGCTATTCAAATAGCGTAGCAACAGAAACGTCAAAATAAATATTATAAGTCAATCAATACAGAAGATAACCGTTTCAACAACAATAAATAATCAATCAATAATATTCTTTATTTTCTTTCCAATAATTGACCATTCATATATTTATAATTAAATAGAATTACCTTCTGTACCTTAGTGTTATTATGTCAGATTTTAGTTGATTATTTCAATATTGTTTCCACAAACAATCGTCCTATTATATTACCTTCTATACAGTTTACACACATACCTATTACTTTTAATATTAAAATCTGCCTCACAATTATTTCAGATAATTTGCATGAATAATTACTCTTATCTGCCAATTTCAAAATTTGCTCCACTTTGGCAGCACTGATTATTTAACTTTACAATTTGGCCCAGATTAGCGGTGCCATTTATTTATGTAATATTGTGCTTATAATTAGATATTTAAGTAAAAAAATTTATAAATTATAAGCGTATATTCTCAACTTGGGGCGTGCATTCTTGGTAATTATTCTCAATTCAAAATTATTTTAGGTTCAAAATTAAATCAACTACATATGTAGATTTCTTTTATTTAATTACTTACACATTAAAAATCTACATGTGCTGATTGTGTTTCCTCTTAATTACAAAATCGAATATCAACAATTAACGTACAAGTTTTATTGTTAGATGTTGTCACATCAAGCTAAATTCAGAATAATCATAAATATTATAAAATGTTAAATGTAGTAACTTTAGTCATACATACAGAAATTAATAAACAGAATATTATTTGTTTACAATTTTTCCTGCATCAGATCTAAACTAAAAGGTACATTATTAGAATACTACAAACTATATTTGCAAGTTTATCAAATTCTAACGCCTAATTACGCGATGGTAAACACGTTTAGTTGAAATATTTGCCAATAAGATAAGGCAGGTTCACATACGGTTATAGTGAACGTTGAAACATAAACATTTTGTATAAAAATGTTTAATTTTAAATTTCTCCGACTTGCACCCTCCTAAAGAGGGACCCATTGAAACGAAAAAATTTAAACTGATTAAATGCGTCGCCTACAACTTGTTTATTGTAGACATTCTGGCAGATCCATAATCGGCAACATATTTATCCAGTTCCTGATCTTGATAATGGAGGCTCATGAAAACCAGAATAAATGCCTGTAATGAGCTATATATTAACGTCACATGTCATACACGTACAAGAAACGTCGCCAAAAATGCTAGAGTCTATAAATATGCGAAATTGCATCGACGTTTAAAGTTTTGGCCTTGCATTTCAACACGTCATTCGGTTTTGATTTGAAACACATCGCTAACAAAACCTCAAAGGAAAAAATAAAAAATAATAATGAAACGTTTTCTTTGAATTAATTTTTAAATTAGCTATGAGGCTGATAAATGGAATTTGCGGGAAGAAACAAAACTGTATGTTTAAGTGCGCAATTTTGTGTTATATCTATAATTATGAGTCACGTTCAGTTCTCCATTTTGGATTATATTGAAAAAAGTAAGAGTTGTATATTTGAAAACCTCAGAAGGATTGAAAAATTAAATTGATGTCTATAATGTAACTGCCACTAAAACGTTTTGAAAGGGGGTTATTGTAACAATTATGGGTGAATTCGAATCAATTGCTTTAATTTCAATCTTTTCTATACTAAGGACAATTGAAATGTTGTATCTAGATAGTCTGGAAGATGATGTTAGGAAACTATTAACATTCGTTTTGTGTGTGAGCAATGTTTACATTGAAAATATTTGAATTCAGATTTCAGATCTGTTTATTACTTCCGTTTGAGGCTTCGGATATTTCTAAATTTCCAGAAGTTTTTAAAAGATTTGAATTCGTCAGTTTTAAATTACTTTGTCTAGGAACTTTAGGAGTATGTTCGAAGGAGGTTTAGATTTAAGCTCAGTTTTGAGATTCTACAATTTTGCGGCTTCAAATGTCCAGTGCCAAATGCCACTTTTGTATTAACTTCAACCAATTAAAATCCTTTCTTGCCACCAAGAAATATTAGAAGTTACTTAATTGTTTTTTACAATTTTGTTTCCTATAATTTATTACATATCAATATCGAACTACCCAACAGCTACTAATATTATAATATCAAAAATCCAAAATCAATAATTCAGAATTTGTATCGTCTTTCGGTTATGCTGAAAGAACGATTTCTAAATAGTAATGTTTTATTGCATGTTAATTTATGAATATCGTTAAGATTATTACTTATTGCTTATATGAACGATTAAGATTTTGTGATCTTAGTCAAGCCACCAGACAATAGTTCTGTTTTAAGTATTTGTCGGTGTTTTATTTCTGCTTAGCCATTCTGATTATTTAAAAAAATATTTTGGAACTTCTACTTCAATTTGTGATTTCAGAACGACACATTTCATTACACCTGGTGTTTCTAATTAGAGACTTTTGTTAGATTTATATCAAATTTCTAATTTTTAACCAAGGGGATTTCATGTTGATATAGGGCAACGTTGCTATTGTAACGTCTCAACTGCCTTCAGCTACAAAACGTTAGCTGATTTTCAATCATTAAATTTCGTTCACTTCATACTATTCATCTTCAAATTTAAATTGTCCGCCCTTATCTGGCAATATGGATTTTTATATACTTATGATCTCTAATTAACTGGTTTTTACCAGTGAAGAAGCGGTAGCTGTCTTTTAGTAAAATTTATATTCCCACATGCCATTGATGTTCAGTGTTGTGAGCTACTAGAAGTAGGTGAGATTCTAAAATTCATCGAAAGTATTACTATGGTGGTGGTCGATTATGAGAGCCGCCCCTAAAGCTTTTTACTACCTAAACTGACACATCAAGGAAAGACAAACAAAGTGACCTCCTGGGCGATTGATATTATCAGACATCATTTACAGCCAATCTGAACAAGCCGAAAGAGAAAAGCTGGATTAAATGATGACGCGAAATTACAATACGCCGGATAAAATCAGCGCCGGCGAAAATAACGCCACAACTTAAAGCGCGACTCGGGACGCCGGGACGCCCGGTGGGTTTTTCGATGTAAATCACCGACCATTTTAAATGAGCTGGCGTAATTTAAGCCATTTATCCGAATGAATTATGCAAAACCGCCTGCCATTGGTGCAGCAGCCTCCAATGCTCGCCAAGATTCGGCACAAAGCTGCAGCATTGATATTTGAACACGCGAGTGAAAAGGGTTCCCTACAAAGCAAACATAAAAAATCCGCCGCTACTTTACAACACGAGTTGTGCACGCTTTCAGCATTTGTCATGGAAAGCAGTAAAAAACGGTTTGAAAGTGAAACATATTTTAAAGCCTTTGTGCTGTACACGGCAGGTCTGGTTCCTCCACCATTCTTTTGTGCAACCCTTCGGGGGACGCAGATCGCGACTCGGAAATGGTTCGTAATTGTGTAACAACTGCCAGAATTTTAAATCGGAGGAACCAATGGCCGCCATTATTGGAAATAAGCAATTTTTGAAATTTTGGCATCACCCCCAGCTACGCGGCTGCTCAGGCAGCCGCACGATTCGGCTTAGGCGTTGCTATATTAGCATTCCTGTATTCTTATTAAAACAACTGTTTGCTAAACCAACAGTCATTAAATAATTAGTTTCACCAGACGCTTCCATTGTTGTAACAAGACTGTCCTTTTGTGCCTAAGTTTTTGCTGTTTTCCGTTCTTTGCATGGATTGAGCAACAATAAACACAAAAACGTACTAATTGTGTTTTAATTTCTTCATCATTGAGTTGTAGTTGGGTCTTTAGCTCATAGATGGCACTGTGAATAAAATAAATGAAAACAACAAGTTTGGTTTTGCGGCACTAGTCAGCATTTTAAAAATATTACAAAACCAAACCGAAAAAAAAACTGAAAATAGCTCTCAAAATCATACAACCAAAATGTATTTTGTGGCTGCATTACTTACGCTCCTAAACATTTTAATATGGTTATAATATTTTAACAAAAGTGCAAAAAGAATTAAACTATAGTGTGGTAGCAACCCTTAAATTTCCCCAAATGCATTTTAAACTAATAATTAATATCAAGAAGTTACAACAGCGACAAAGAACTAGCATAAAGATACAAGTTAAAGTGGGTCTTCTCTGCGGATTTTCCACTTCACCTACCCTGTTTAAAATATATTTATAACAAACACTTAAAGCATAGAAATGTGAATTAATTGGGATAGGATTAGAGGTACATACCTATATGCTTGGCTGACGACCATGTATTAATTATATGATAAGAAAACTCTAAGAAGAGGATAAAAGAGCCGGATCTAAAATAAGCACTAAACATTTCGAGATTGATGACGAATTAAAAAAAAAGAACAAAACAATTTACATATATGTGGTTTATTTTAACATAGCACGCAACATTAAAAGTAGAAATCAAGATCAGGTTGGGACAAACAAGAGCGTTTGTTTATCCGGCAACTAAATGCTGAAACTGAATAGGCAAATGAAGTATGACGAATGAAGTATAAGAAAAGAGAACCGAGTTGAGAGCCTTATTGAGAGAAGGGCACAACGACAGCTGTAGAAAAAGAAATTCGAAAGTGAAGAATCGAACCCGTAAACAATCACAGGGATTTTTAATTTAAAAGTCCATAATAGTTATTTATGTATTAAGGGCATAATCAGATTATAGTACAAGGGAATGTTTAAAGCACGACACGAAGCAGAAAGCTTTACATTCCCCGAGACATATAATCTTGATTATGGATGTGGTACATATTTGTACGATGTTTTATTTTATTTTTGTTCTCGAAATGGACAAACTACCTCTACGCCGGAAAGTGAGGTCTAAAAATGCCCATTGTTGGTCGATCGTTCATAAACAAGATTATGGCTACAAAATAAAATAATAGTACATTGTGTATCTACGACGAAAAGGGGAACATTCGCAGACGACTGTGTATATTGTTAGGCGAGGCGAATGCCGAGCCCAACAACACAGGAGTCTGGGAATGTTGCTTTTTGTCCAAGATACACATACTATATTTTCGCCGATCGATAAGAGTAATAAAAAAAATTTGAAAATAGTACTCGAATATTCCCTGCCTAGGCCGGGAATATTATTTCTATACAGTTTTATTGTAAATTACCTAGCAACGGCTGATGTAATGGAACGTTTGAATTCTTCCTGTACAGTTTATTGTAAATTACCTAGCAACGGCTGATGTAATGGAACGTTTGAATTATTCCTGTACAGTTTATTGTAAATTACCTATCAACGGCTGATGTAATGGAATGTTTGTCTTTGCTCAACAAAATTTTGTCAATAATCTGACAGTTCTAGTATGATTGGCGGAAAAGTACTTTACAGTAATATAATAAGAAATAGAGTTGAAAAATTCAATTAAAACTGCTTAAATCGATGTTGAGCATTTTCTAAAAAATGTATTGAATAATGTTAATAATAAGTATTATCCTTGAAAGAAAATTCATAGACTTAGCACCTCAAAATTAAAACAAATATGTATTTATAAATGTATTTATTTTTATTATGTTTTATTATAGCTATCTAAACGTGTGTTGTGCATGTATCAGTTTTCAGCGTCATCTAACGGCAATTGCACAAATTTCACTGCTACAGGTTTTTGTAACTACTTTTACTGTAATAACAAAACGAATACTTTGGTAGTTGCTTTGATACAAATCATAATCAGACGAGTACTATTTGGAGATAATTTTACATTCGATAATAGTGAAGCATTGCACATATTTTACTTGATACCATTTTATACCCACCATAAATTGAAGAAGAGATAAATCATGATAGTTTTCAGCAAGATGATGATATGTGCCACAAATCATGAACTATCATTCAAATTACGTGACGACGTTTCCCAAACCGTCTAATATCCAACAATAGTAATCCATACTGCACCACAAAATACATTTTTCCCCTTGGGAATATATAAAGAGTAGAGCGAGTGGTTTGAAATGGCCAGTTAATCCAAAATATATTCAACAGATAAACTCCTGTTTCTGAAAATTATTATAATATACCATCATGTAGTAATAAATTGTTGCATCATTTTAAAATTGTTCAATGGATTTTGGCGGGCACTGTATATAACTTCTTTGAATATATTCATTTTGGCGAGAGCATGGAAAACAACATGATTGGCAGATTGCATGTGTAATAAAACACCATTTCTATTTCTAAAAATTTGTTCGTTTAGATCAAGTTTAGTGTCAATTATTTTTTTTACATCCGCTCAGTTTTACTACAATCAAAGCTATAAGTAGTAACAGTAGTACAAAATCAGACTCAATAATTAACTGAAGAAGAAGGGTAAAGGAATTTGTTTAAAACAAGTTAAGAGTTATAATAGAGTCAGGCCTTCTATACAACCACAAACTCACCTACATCTAAATATAAAACCATTTGTAAAAGCTTAACCATTAAAAACGAGTACCTATACAGTATAGGTATAGAATAGCCAGATATGGACAGTATCTCTAATACATGTATCCGAGATAAGTATCAGATATAGATTTGTATCTTGTATCATGTATGAGCGATACATAAGCCGGAACTATCATCTATCAGTGTTACGAAAAGTAACATATCAGGTATAAATTTGGCTGAAATTGCCAGAGATAATTTTTTACCTTTGGTAGTTAATGTCCTTTTTAAAATGATATTTTCTATAAATAGTTATTTAACAAACAGGTATGTTAATGAGAGCGATTAATAATCGAGACATTTTAACGTTAATTGTAGAGATTATTAATCGCTGATTAACATATGAGTTTGCTACAATATTTTTCCGTTGATCGTATATTATTAATTTGAAGAAAATCTAATTTGATTCCATGAAAAGAATTTGACACTTAAAGTTTTGACATTAATGGTAGCGGGTGACCATAAATGGTTGTGATTTTTTTTCTTAGGTTGGCACTGTTTATATTGGTGGCACTGTAAGTCTATGTCAAATTCGAGGTTAGCAGGTTAGGTTTTGCGTCAGTTTGTATGTCAAATTCGAGGTTAGCAGGTTAGGTTTTGCCTAAGTTTGTGTCAAAACTGACGCAAAACTAACCTGCTAACCTCGAATTTGACATAGACTTACAATGCCATCAACATAAACAAATTTTTAAAAATCGTTCATTTATAGAAAATCATTCATTAATAAGGGTCATTAATCGACGATTTTCTATACATTAATGAAACCCATAAATAAACGGTCAACGAAAAAATCTATATAATTTGCTATTTTGCAATGTAGTTTAACGTTTGAATTTGTTTAAGGTCATCAAAGCAAATTCGATTGTTGTATACAACACGTGCAAAAATGTTATGGCACTTGACTTGACAATTTTCACATCGCGTACAATAATAGCCCGCTTTTTCCACTTGTATAAATACATTTCTATTCATCTTCTTCCCCTTATTTTAGCGCAGTGGCCTGTTTTAAGCACGAAGTCGCGGTTTTTGAGCCTCTTTTACTCCTAAACCGGGAAGGTAGCTAGACTTGCCCGTCGAAAGTGAGGAAGGGTTCCCTTGTTAGGGGTTAACGACTACCACAAATGGTAGCGTGGTAGCCGGAGAGCGTACGCCATTTTAAAATTCCGGTGTAGTCTTCGGGGATCGAACCCGGGCCTGGGTAATAGTTCTTAATTTTTCATGACTCTAGCCCGACAAGATAGATGAAGTAAGGGAATCAAGTCAGCAGTTAGTTGTACCATGTAGCAATCAGACTCAAGACGGCATGGTAGTATCATGTAGCAATGATACTAAAACTAAAGTTTCAGTATCATATAACAATTATACTAAATCTGAAGCATCATGTATCACCGGTTATTCAGACTTTGCCCCAACTCTAGATGTAGCGGATTTTCTTAAAGTAATAATATTTATAGTCAAACTACGAGACAAACAATTAGCTCGTTGAAATAAATACTATAATATCAATAATAGTAATGGCTAACTCTGATGCCACCCACAGAACAAAATCTAGTCCCAAACATTGACATCTGCAGCATTTCGACTACCTACAAATCGATATGATTCAAATGTAACTCATGTGGCAACAACGTATACTTAAAAAGAAGTATTTTTGAAAAGTTAGTTTTACTGTTTCAAGAAAAGTAATTTTGGCATAATTTCTGTGGGCATAAAATAAAGTACTAGAAAAAAGTGGGTTTTTAAAATTCTAGATGTTATATAAATACAATTGATTGAGAACGGGATGATAATGGATAGAACAGACTAAACTGACTACAGACAACTCAACCATGCAATATCAAAATACCATTAATTAAAAGCAGTTTTAATGTAAAAACGTTAAGATGTTCTTCTATTATTCCTTTCTACAAATAGTATTTGAATCAAATAATGGACAATTATTTAATGCCTTTAACATTTTGTACTTTATTTAAATCGTAAAGCCAACATTTTGACTAAAGAAGACCGTTTTCTATAATTGAAAAATCTAAAAATGCAACAGCAGTGGCTGTTAATATTTCTATCTTTGATCTGTATTTGGGAGGCAAATACAGTTTTAAGTGGACCTGAAAGGTTTATATCAGATTTCTATATAGCATAGTGTGTTTTAAATTTATCTAAATATGAAAAAAAGCTCCTGCGTTTAAAGACGACCAACAATCCCTTTAAAACCTCATAACAAGCATCCGTCCGGGTTTGCCCGAGTGATATTTCTCGAAACGGTAGGTTTGATTTTAGCACCGATAATTTCACAGGGCGAATGTATGCCACCCTCGCAAACATTAAAGCAGAAGCTGCGTTCGCTAGTCAAATAAGGGACGCAGACCTCACCGGAGCCCGCGCCCTGCGCCCCGGAGTTCTCCGGGCGCGGATCGGTTTTTGCGCGCTAACGGTCCGCCATCCCTATTTTTTACCGTATGCAGATGTAAAGGGGTAGTTTGCATGGCGCAAGCGTAGCCCGCCCATATCTCTATCGATATTATGTAAAACGGGCGTACGCGTGCGCGACCTAACGCGTTTTATATGTACATTTTTATAAGAACCCTTCAGGTATGACCGGGTATAAAATTTCAGCCCTCGAAGGGTAGCCAATGGCAACCTGCGCCACACGAGCTGCACGTTTTTTTCGCGACACCCGATCTCGGCTGCTTATTTGTCCTGCATTTTTAGCGCACTTCCGGTGCAAGGGTTTAATGCGCTTGCAATTAAGGCAGCGGCTGTGGATTTCCCTTTCACGGGGTGAGGATGGGTATGAAATAACACACTTTCGATTGCGCCATGAATTTTGCAAACTTGTTTTGGGGTGGCTGTGGCCACCCTCTTTCAATCTCCGTTGTTTTAGTAACGTTTTTAGCGAACATTTTAAAGAATAACACCTACACAAACAAAGCATTAAACCATTTGAGGATTTATAATGTTCTATCTGCGTTTTTAAAAATTAATAATTGCAATATCAAGCTTCTGTTAAGAACTTCAAAGATATATGAATGAATAAATCTGACAAGTCATTTTGTTCTATCTGCATGGATTGCTGTACTGTCTCTACCGATTATTATTGGCAAAAATCGTTATTTAATGCTGTACTAACTGAATCCGGCTGTATTTTGCTCTCTTCAAGACGAAATCAGTATCTACATATAGAAATATAAATAACGGATATGCTAATTCTGTGTGCAATCAGCTGTGTTACTATATTTTGTATCAATATTGAAAATAAAAAAGAATCCTTACTGATTATTATCGATGAAAATCGATATCCAATAGTGTACTAGTGTACAGACTGTATTTTTGCTTCCTTGAAAAGGTAATCAGTATCGACATATAGAAATGTGAGCAATGGATATGCTAACGCTGTGTGCACTCAGCTGTGTTACTTTATTTTGTATCAACATTGTAAATGAAAGGTGAGCTCACTGATTTTTTATTGAAAAGGTACTATCAGCAAAAACGATCTTATAAACCGTATTAGCAATAAATTAAACTGGCCTCACGCTACTGCTCAACAATCTTGAAATATTAAATGTTTCTCTGAAAATTGTTCTATAAGCTAGAGTAATAAGGTTGCACACGAACATATACACTTAGATCACTCACTGAATGCACAGTGTATCTGAATATGAAGGTCGTAGTATAAGTCGCTGCCCATTACCACCCTAGCACTTCTATAGAGAATGAATGATTCTCGACACCCAAGGGTAAAAGTGGTTAGCTATAAGCACATAGACAAGTAATTGCCAGAAAACACCAAGTTATTTTTATTGTCCTTAAGAGGTAGTCTTTATGACAGTTACCGAATATTATCTCAGGAACTATGCGTTCCAATCCTTTTATTTGAAGAGCAGAGATTAAATACAGACAACTAACAGGTTAATTTACAATTAAGTAACCCCCAAGTACTTTTAAAGTTGCCAAAAATCATAGCAAATATCTTCTGGGGACATTATTTTGTCTAACTGTCACCTTTATATCCTCATGACCAAAATAGGATTTAAGTGCACAAAAGTAACAAATAAACTCATGTATATGCGCAATATGCACTTATTTCTTAAAATATGCATGATTATATCCACTTGCAAAATACATTAGATGTATTTATATGCATAAAAGTGCTAAAATATGCAAATTAAAATCAGTATCATTGGAATATTTGATGCGATATGTATAGATGCAAAAGTATTTAATCAATATTTTTGACTTGTTTAAAATTTGTGCTTTGCTCGTGACCAGCAGGGAGCCAATATTAAAAAATATTTCTCTAGGTATACAATTTTAATGAACCAGACGTATTTCGCAGACACTTTAAAAATAGACTTTCTATTCCATGATACAAACCAAAAATATGTATATATTTAAGTTGTTCATTTACATACATGCTCTTTAAATAGTAGATACACCTAAATTCGCGCCAAATTTGAAACTAGTGACACAGGCATAATCCGTCAATCGCAGTCGGAAAATCAGCGAAATCATTAAGACAGGGGTTGCGGATGGCCACATGCCCCGCCATTATTTACCATTTTTTACTCCTTTGAAAGCGTGTGCTGTTATTGTTCACACACGCCTGTACACACATACCTGGGGTGCAGCCCCTCGCATCAGCTGTATCGAATAAACACTGCATGCTCTGGTGCAGATCCGCCCGAGGTCCAAGATTTCTATCTTAAAGGAGCCTGGAATAATATTTTATTGTCATGATGATTCGCTGTCGTATTATGGAGTTTAATCCGAAACATTTGTATCGGAAAAATGGAGACGAGTAAAAAATGGACCGGCCGCAAATGCTGGAAATGCATTAGTATCACCTTGTGGGTTTCTGGTGGGCTGCGGCCGCCCGGATTTGCACCCTTCCACGGTGTTTGTCAACCCGCATTTAGAAATTCGTGCTGAATGTCTGCAATTTAAACACGCGCCCTCTTTCTAATTTATTTAATTAGATATATACAATCTACCCTGACCTGGAATAATATGATATTCTATAATATAGGTACAGAGCTGGACAAATTACTCTAAAAAAGTAGTTAATTACAAATTACCAATTACCGCCCAATGAAGTACTTTAATTTCCAGATTTTCAATTACTCAAATAAAATAGTAATTCAATAATTACCTGGTAACTGTAATTGCACAACATAAATTACTTTTTAAGTTCCTTTCACTAGAAATTGTCGTATTTGTGTTTAGTAGTATTTAGATAGCCATGTGCTAGTGCATCCTTTTAAACAAGCAAATTAAAATTAATAAATAATTATTATGAACCAATATTCCATAATGGAGCTATTTGTTGTCAATTGTTATAGAAAAAATTAACACTGCATTTGTCGCCAACCTATTTTTCGCTTCTTACATAATAATTATTAGAAAACTATAATGTTACATCCTGCACAACCTACACTACAGAAGACAGAACACATGCACATCTCATCTACAAACATACGCGCCTGCACCAAATATCCTTTTGCTCGTGCACAAAACTACATGTTATACGACTAGTCATTGGAAATCATAAATTATACGTATATTTGCTTCAGGAATGTCTTATTACAATTTGAGTAACATGAAAATTAATAAAGCATTATCTTATTTTTTTGCATTTTGGCCACTATCGAGGCCAATAATTTAGTAGACTTTTTGGTAATTCAATTACCACGAGTAATTTCAATTATCACAAGTATTGAAATACTTTAGAGTAATATAATTACTCAAAAGTAATTGAGTAATTCAATATAGTAGTTAATTACTTTCAAAAAGTAATTGTCAAGTATTTTTTAACAAAAATTGCAATTACCAATTACAATTACGGTATTTTGAAAAGTAATTTAATTTCAAGGCAGATCAACACAAAGGAATTTAATTAGTAATTTAATTATAAAGTAATTAATTACAGCCTAGCTCTGAATAGATATTCATAGCTTGATAGTAAGTAGTTTCTATGGGTGGTGTATCAAAGGTATAGCATATTAGATAAAGGAGGAGTCCTAGAACGCTACCTTGTAGTATACTGGAGTTGATTTGGCGGTAATTTGAAATATTGGTTTCATGAGAAGTTTCAAACTTTTTTTTTGTAGAGCTACACACAAAACTAAAGTGTCATAATTTTACGACTGTCTTCATTTGTTTTTCAATTTTAAAAAATAAACAAGAAGCATGGGAAAACAAATGCATAGAAAATGGTACGAAAGATTACCACGACAGCCTGTTGACGAAAGATAGAACTGAGTCTGAAGACATATACAACCGGAACATAGAGAGCAAGAAACAAAATATATAGCGCTCACCGTAGATCCAGTAGCAAAATGTATTGGGAAACATGAAAAATAAAGCTCCAGGGCAAAAGAAAATACCAATTGAGTTGATAAAGGACGAAAGGAACGCATAAATAGACACATCATATCAGAGAAATGGTAGAGAGGACAGATACCAGCTATTCATAAGAAAGGCCGAAGAGGTATAACGTATGTCCCATAAGTTTTGAGAAAAAAAATCCGTTGTAGCTTATGATAGGAAAAATGCTTTCAGTCTGGTTGGCGTTGAAGAACATGGACCGTTATCCGTAGTTTAAGCATATAATTCTATTATATATAGCTGTAGAAATAATTACTTCTAGTTGAATTTAATATAAAATTAATGCAACATAAAATATAGCTGTTAATATTTTTTCTCAAAACTTACGGGACATACGTTATGTGAAAACTATAGAGACATATCAGACTGTCAATAAAGTATATGATCCAATAGTAGAGAATCTTCTGGAACGATCATATGAAAAGGAAGTAGCTGAAGAACAGAATAGCTTTAGAGCTGAGAGATCATATCTGGATAACCTATTCGGCCTCCCATAAATAACACAGAAAGTATTTATAGACATTTCAAAAGCTTACAATAATATACCGCTAAGAAAACTATGGGAGGTACTTTATAGCAGCAATATATGCAATACGTTAGTCAGATTCGTAATGTACCTATAAGTATAAATACCAAACAGCAACAATAGATGTTTAAGCGAAACTTGTACCAGCTTTCAAGGTAAATAAAGGTATGAGACATTGATATCTCCCACGTAATTTAAGATCTCTATAGACAAAACATTGAATGCCGGGAAGAAAAGAATGAAGCGGTGGGGATGAAGATTAGAGAAGATACTTGGATACGTTACAAATTTCCAAAGATCCGGTCTTTATAGCACTCTTGTGCTAGGAGGATGATATAGAATACATGATGAAAAATCTAAGAGAAGAATATGGAAAATAGGGGTGGAATTAAATGTAGGGCAGACGAAATAATTAAATATTGTGGGACAAATGGAGGATTTGTGAAAAATATACATATTTACGACCAAAAATTGGAAAACAGAAATGTATGAATGACGTGGAAACGAAAGGGTAGGAAATATATAAATAGAAAGATACTGGGTGTAGACTACGACATAATTGAAAATATAGAAAGAAGCCAAAGGGATTGGTGCGATCAGGCTTCCAAATCAATCGATTAAATGGAAACCATACTATCGTACAAGCGCAAACGAGGTCGCCCGAGAATGATTTTAGTCAACACAAGAAGCCATATATATAATCTGAATCCCTTTCTATCCAAAGGGCATAAGCGTTTAAAACATCACATATTAATTTAATCTTCATAAACTTATTCCAGTCTTTTCTATTGTGTGCTATCTTTTCCGCTTCTAACCAAATGATCTCTTTTTCTCTACGAGTTTTCTCTATGATATTGCCCCAGGTCTGTGTTGGTCTTCCATTTCTTCTTGTTTTCTTGGGCTTTGGGTTCCCACATCTTCTTTCATCTGAGTTGTACTTTTCATTCTTTGTGGGTGTCTCCACCAAGCAGGCTGTCTTTATTTGATAAATGTTTCCATAGATTTAATTCTTACTCCTTCTTCTATGCGTTTGTTTCTATTTCTATCTATAGATTTGTAAGCGCTTTTATTCGTGTTAGATGTTTTATTTTCGCCGCTGAGATAACACTCACGACTCACATCCGTACATGAGGATTGGTATATACGTACATAGCTTTGTAAATTTTCATCTTCGTTTGCTTCGTTATCTCTTTCTTATTTATAAGTCTCTTATGTAGTACCTAATACGCTCTGTTCACCTTCTCTATTCAACGAGGATTGTTCAATAGAAACACGTTTGGATTGTGTAGGAAATGCAGTTAATGAAATTGTTTATTGACGTATTAGTGAGGGTGGGCATTGCTTTACGTGCAAATAGACGCATTAAAGTCAGATAACTGCCAGAAAGGATGAGCAGTATGAGGATCAGTATAGGAAGTGTTCATTTCATTATTCATACTCTTATTACCAATTTTACGTCTTTGGTCGATCGAAACAGTCACTAAAGGAGCAGCGATTCACTTCGGATACTGAAATGCAGAGACCATTAGAGAATAGTATCGTCAACAGCAGTAAGAATTTTACCAACAGGGAATCTACAGATTAGTACAACGGTGGGACTCATACCTTAATGTTAACGGACATTTTTCTTTAAATTTAGGTAATAGCAATTATGTTACAGCTTCTAAACGTGTTTCTATTGAACAATCCTCGTATTACACAAATCAATCTCGTGTTTTTTTTATTCTTTGAATGTTACTCCCAAATATTGAAAATTGTTGACTTGTAATATCAGATCTCTTTCAAGTGTGACTTCTATTTCTTTCTTTTCTTCAAATATTACTATAACATTTGTCTTCGCTTTATTCATTTTCATTCTACTCTTTGTCAACACTTCTGTGAAATTCTTCCAAATCCTTTTCGCCTCCCGCTGTTATTACAACGTCAACTACAAAGACGTATTCGCAGACGGTATCCTTTCCATATTTCTATATCCATTATGTAATGATTACTCTTTGCTTTTCTTCTCGAATTGACTCCTCTATAAAAGTGATGAACAATGAAAGACTTAAGCTGCCTCCTTGTCTTATTCCTTGTTTCTGTTTTCTTTGTACAGACATTTGGTCACTCTAATCGGTTTTTTATTAACCTTTATTTTAAACATTTCCATACTTTGGTTCTCGGTACTCTATCCAAAGTTTTTACATGGCTATGAACTCTAAATAGGCTGTTAGTGCTCTTGATGGAATTCTGTTTATAGTTTCTTTTAATGCAAATACATGTTCTTGTGTGATTCTCCCTTTTCGGAATCCACTCTGGGCTCTGATAGTATTGGCTCTATTTCTCTTCTCAATCTTTCTTCTATGAGTTTCGGTGTTGTATTCATACGTGTAATACCTCGATAATGGTTGAAATTCCTGTTGTCTCCTTTCTTATACATACGTATATTGAAAGTGTTATGCCGATTTCCCACTCTCTTGGCATTGTTTCGTCTTTCCATGTTTCGGTATATTATAATTTCAAGAAGAATTTGTCTCGATCTTCAATACTCGTTTGTCGTGACTTTTATATAATTTCTGGGAACCTTCAATCCTTTTATTGCTTTTACTTGTTCTTTTTTTATCATCTTTTTATTTATCTTTTTTTGCTATGATTTTTTTAAGTCTTATGATTTTTAACAATTTGTTCTGGTTTTTCCATGTTAATGAGATACGTCTGGCAAACGATACGTGCATGTGCCACTTTCTCACAATTTTGACTTGATTCTTACAGATATTTAGATCTTTATGTCACCCATTCTGCTTTCAAGCAGGTATTCCGTTTGTCACAGGCTTTGCTTTCTTTAATTTGATTAAATTTAAGATTTTTAAAAAGAATTTAAAATAGCTTTCAATGTTTCAATACTGTCCTGGTGTGAGTAGCTGGTTGTAATTTGTAAAATTTGAGCAGTCAGTGTTAAGTATGTGTTACGAACTCGATTTTTCGAAATCGGAGAGCCAGTTTTTTACGAATTTTTCCCACATTAATTTGGTGCAAATTAGCTTCCCAGTAAGTGCGTGTGACACAAAGCAGGATAAGTACAAGTAACGATCGTGCAGCAGATTGCCGAATAATATTTTTTCCGCGTAACAGCCAGAGGTTACGCATGATTTCGTGAACATTAAAAGGAAGAAAAACCATAATCGCTTCGCAGAACTATCTTTCGTGGCGACTACCAGGTTGTGCCGCCCATAATAGCGCAACAAAATTATAATGTATTCAAAACCAAATTATAACGCAATAAAATCCGCTTTTTGTTCCCGCTCTATTTACACAAGAATTGCCACTCAACAATTCTTTAACTAGATAGAAATTGAATTGGAATTTTAATCATTTAATATTTATTTCTAATAAAAATCAAAAGATACGTAATTTTCCGATGATACCCGACTACTGGCGAAAAACTCTATTCAGTATTTTGTTTGATTACGTCAGAGTTGGGTAAAGCGTCAACTACTCGTTCAGCCAATAATAAACGTCCATATGCTTTAAAAGAAAGTTTGAATGATTTTAAAATTTTTATAACATGTAATATTATAATCAAACCATCCAGCGTGCCAAATAGTATCTATCAGCAACAGTCCAATTGAAGTTTCGACGGGACGACGAGCTGCAGCGCCCGCGCCGCCTACGTGATTTAGTCGAGATAAAACCGAGTTAAATAAAAGTGAAATAGGGGTATTTTGGCCGTCCAGAGGGGAGGCGATTCTTTTGAAGATTCACAATTTGATTCGAGGGGCCTAAGTAAATTGCGGCCTGCTTTCGCCAGACGCTTTCATGGCCTGCCCGGACCGGACAGGCGGACGCGGAAATACGTGAATACGAAAGAAGGGCCACGTCTGTTTACTCTTTGCGACTGATTTCGCTTGGATGGATAAATCATGTCTACAAGTGCACACATGCCTGGAATCCCTTACTCCCGAATTCCCTCCCAGGTCCTGGCGTGGACGTCCTTACTTCCATAACTGGTGAAATTGCTAGTTTTCTGATTTGGCTATGTTGGTAACCTTTAGAATGTCAAGAGGTAGGCTCATTTCTGTCTTCATTATCTGAAATCGTGATATCAACTACTAAATGCTTTAACTATTCCATAGAGAAGATATTGTTAACGGATCGTCGATCATCATACATTCAATATTCAAATTCACACCATGTAAATAGAGGAAATGGCTTAAGATGTCTAAATATTGTGACTGAAAAATTCCTATCGCCCAGCTTCAATATGAATCACTAGAAAATTGCCTCGATTATTTATCTACTTTTACTTACTGGAAATATAACAATAAAAATTATCTGGTCTCATTTATAACTCGACCATTTGCGTACAATGGAATGATTTCGAGTAGAGTTTATACTTTATGTACTTGGAATTAATCATTATTGTGATAACCTTAATTATTTATTTGTAAAAATTTTACAGTTTTCAAGTTATATCATTCTCTGACGTCATACGGTGACCTATCAGGCAGAAGACGTTAACAGTGTATAGATATAGAAGAGAAGGTTCAGACCTAGCGAATCTCTAGCTAAAATTCTTTCATGGTGGAGCAATTGATTATCGTATCGTTTAATATAAGTAAAACTATTCGTTTAAGACTGAAACGACTATATGAGCATAATGGTCATATAAAATGAAATATAATATATAGAGGCACCTCTCGGTTTCCGTTTTATAATGAAACCGAAGTGCATCACACACAAATTTCAAGAATTATGGTATGGAATGTATTTAATCATTACGTTGGTTAGTTACTATAGCTTATGGAGAAAAAGCTGTTGGTCATCAAGATAATTGTGAGAGCCACACATCCAGAATTGTAAGAACCGGAATAAAGCATTGCCGTGGCCACCAAAAACTCCAGATTTGAAGCAGTTGAGTTTGAGAGTTTTTAACAGGTTGACTGCCGTGTGCATCATCAGTTATACACAGACATGTATTCTTTGCATCACCGGTGATACACAGAAATCTTTTCATTTTAGAGTCACAAAGCACTATGACGAAGCACAAAAGAAAGTATTACGTATGTGACACATGTGATGCACCTAGTCTGTTCAGAAAATGAATCTCTGTATAACTGGTGTAAATGACTGCCAGCCTGTTAAAAGCCCCCAAATATTCTCACCGTTGATATTTCCTTACCCGCGAAACTTAGGTCCTTTTCATATGCGACTGCCGATTAGTCCTTACAGATTTTTTTTATTTTGCACATGGTGCGCATCGGTCAGTTTAAGGCTCGTTTCATGTGCGACTGGCGATCAGTACTGATGATGATGATGAAACATCTCATACGCTTTAGTACTTTCATATATTATTTGCCCTAGTTGTTTAGCTAGCTAGCTCAGTACACATGAAACTTTCTTACCTCTCTCCCAATCGTAGTTAAGAAGTGTCACTGTTTACCAAAACAGGAATCTGACCTGCAACTCGGGTTATTATATGAAACAATAAGCACAATATAAGACAATTTGCTTCCACAAATGAGCATAGATATATTGGCCTTTTAAATACACTCATAAAATAATAGAGAAATTAAAATTAACCTCTAGCACAAATAGATATCCCTAAGCACGTCGGCTTTAACTACGCATGAATCATTCACGCACAATAATTGGGACTACCCCTATTTACAAATCAAATACTAATAAAATAACCGAGTCTGAAATACATTTACATTTAAACAGCAATAAAACGACGTCAGAATGATTCTATTTCATATGCAAATATTCGATGGGTTGCGCGATATTTCAGGCTGGTCGCACTGTAATCAGATACACCCGCTCGGGTTGACGCTTGAAGTCGCTCGTTTAAACACTGACCTGGAGGCATGTTTAAGATCGCCTGCCGGTTTTGAGGCGCACTATAATGCAATCCGCTATTTTTGTCGATTTCAAAAGGTGCACGTAGATACTCAAATCCGCTGCTTTACGCGTGTTGTAGGCTCCAGTGCTCTGCAGATTCGGCTCCGCTTTGGAAGTCGTGCGCCCCACTGGACTTGCGGTATGCTGTCGTAAGCGCTTTTAGTTGGTACCTATGCAAAGTGACTGTTATTTAGATCCCACAACGCAGAGACCTCAATCGGAAAGCAACACTTTTGAAGCACAAAACTTACTTTGTTTGTTGCGTCGCCAACTTGCAGCGCGCGTGCGGAATCTGCGTTTTCCGAAGGCTGCATCATCAATGTCTAGTTCTTGCCGGTCAGAGGTACTCAAAATGCGTTTCCACGGTCATATTATTGTTAAAACTACAACGCAAGCTAAACCGCTTCGTAGTTCTGCCGGATTCATGCGTATTAGCGCCTAATCTAAATCCACTCAAATTAAAATATTACAATATACAGCTGCTTAAAGTGGCTATACATAAAATATTAAAATAATATCCAGGTGAGGAAGGTTATATTCTCGTTTCATAGTTCAGATTACGAGTTTGTAACGAGGCGACACAGGAAAGGGCAATATTAAAAAATCATGTCTAGCAGTCTACATCTACATCTACTTTTATTGCACTTTCTACCTTAAAAAAATACTTTTTTCACTTTTTAAGGTAAGCAAATCGCCTGTATTTGCCGACTCTGCTGACGACGACATCCACCTTTGTTCTCATCTCTTCAACAGCCGTCCAGGTAGTCTTTTTTCTAGAGAAATGTGTGTTTTAAGAATTTTAGGGAGTCCATCTTCTTCTATGATATTCACATAATCATTCTACCCTCCCCGTCATTTTTTAATGCATTTGGAGATCTCTTATGTCTTACATTGGTAAGAAAAGACGAATAGAAAATTGTCAGCTGCTTTAGAATGATATAAAAACCTTTTGATGATTGCTCTGCGCACAAAACATGTAAGCGCATCACTAGCAACGTCAGCATGTGAAGCTGTCCATGTGATACTATGTATTTTGATCATCCGGATTGACCATTAGGGCTGACGAGCTATAAACCCGTTGCCTTGGTTTTCTGCAGCACCTGAGTTTACTTGGAACTAACGAAAGCCCAAAAAGAAGGTTCGTGAAGAAAATAACGTACTAATAAATACAGACGGAAAACGAAATAGAACAAAAGATGTGGAACACTTGCTCCAATGTTTCTGAGCATATGCAAAAATCGTCTCGCAAAAACTCGTACATATTTTCAGCAATCACGTCGGGGTCACCATAAATATAGAAGGTAGCTTCTATTTAGTAGACTAGCAAATCTCATACATTTAAGGAGTTTAATAAAACACGTACGATATAATTAGTTTTATATGTGAATTCAACTACTTGTCTAAATATTAGTAACCATAACGATGCGTATTTGTGGTTACATATATGTGGCGTCAAAACACTGTGATACACCACAATACTATCCTTTTTATTATGGCAACCAACGTGTTGGCAGTATGAAGGAATGCGTGGTGCAAATGTTCGACCTAGAATGACAGAAGGGCTTCATTAAAATATTCTTATGTGTTGCACTAGCTGATTCCCTGAATAAATCATAAAGCTAGTAACTTCAATGCCAAAGTGTTAAAATTTTATCACTAGATTTACTTAGTTGTAGCTGGTTTTTTGCGACGACTGTACATTATGGTGGCTTATTAAAGAGGACTCTGTGTGGTCAGAATCTTTTAGCAATCCTTACACATAATACTTTTCTTCCCATTGTTTTGGCAATGAAATTGCGCATTGTAGTGCGAAATCTGTAGTCAAAATTTTAGGGGACCGTTCGCCGCCCCCGTTAAAATTCCTGCCCTTGTTGTTCTTGCAATTTCCGTAGTCTGCGAATTCGGGATTTCTGGTAAAGATCGCGTATTTGTGCATTAGCAAGTCTGTTGTGTCGGCTTCGGAGTAGGAAGCTGCGTGTCCGGGTTGCACGGGGCGAGGGCGGATATTGATTAGTGCGACCCTAGTTAGCGCGCTGCCACCCCCAACCACCCCAGCAAGCAAAACTAAAGGCGATAGACAATCAGCACGAGATCGAATTCGCTTTCTTAACATCGCGTCCGATTGCGGTTGCACCATTATGACGGGATTATAACTCTTTGAGGATCCTCTCGGGTCAGGGCAACCCCAATAAAATCCCAGCACTTAGCGTTTGGCCCAAACTAAAATTTTGAACTTGCAGGGAAAATATGGCTGAACGACCCGGAAATCACTTGGCGGCCGTCAGAAATCCAGCTCCCCTCCGCCGAGGACTCCAAAATCGCCCTGCAGACTCGCCTAGGACTTTCACCCTGTAAGTATTGCCTCAATCGTTGGAAGGTTGCAAACCATATCAATGTACGTGCGATAATCGAGGGCGCAGTCAATCTGGCACATCATCGATTTTCGCAACGTACCCCATTGACAGATTATTAGGAAAACCCCCAAATTTGCTGAGTCACCCCTTCCCAGATGTCCTGTTAATGTCACATGTTGCTTTTGCTGTTGTCTTACGCAACAAATTTACATCCTTCGGGGGCTTCCGGCCCGCAATTACGGGAAGACATTTACTCGCATAATTCGATTCCGAAGTCTATTGGCGCTCCTCTCGAGCCAGAAAAATAAAAGGCCTCTCGAGCTGGAGTATAATGCAATTTAAATAAGAGAAAGTGGCGTTTCCTGCCGGGGGTGGCCGCCGGACAAGAGGGCAATCTGGACGGCAGAACAAATGGACCAGGGCAGACGTGTGAATTCGATAAAGATTGACTGTTTTAGCGCCCAACTTACCATACTTTAAAGGGACAATGCATAATGGAGAGCTTGGAATCCTTCTGGAAATTGGCGCCTCCCCTTGCAAACCACCTCTCCCGGTTGACATATACTTACGAAAACTAATGATTAATCATAATATCGACATTTGATTACTTTTCAGTATTGTGTTATGGAAGTTTCAATGTTAAGGTTATACATGTATAGATGATTTGTAATCATAACTATGAAACAAGTAAATAGACACAATAGGGTTACCTAATATTCGTAACTACAAACAGTTTTACTACTTCAGGCTATGGCGACTACTTGATGTATGACAGATACTTTAGAAATTAGAAAGACAACATAGTCTAAACCGAAATTCAAATTTAACTTTTTCAGTGAAAATTATACAATTCCTATATTATGTTTATAGGCATTCAATTAGCTAGATAAGTATTATTTTACACTACGAAACCCGAAACTCCCGAATACAAAATATTTTAATAAGTAATAAATACAGCCTCGATGAACCCCTACAGACCTCTGGAATTTCATAACCTCCTGCATTTGTCTTGATTTCACCTAAGAGTATATATCAGGAACAACTGCTTAAAAATTTTAGAGATCAAAAGATCTTGTGAGGGCAAATCCTTGACTAATCTTGGATCTAATGCATATATCAACACATCAACAGTCCGTTAATGGCGCATGTGTGTATGCATATGCACACAATATTTTAATTAAGTTACTATAATGTTCGTCTGCTTAAAACTAAAGAACAAGGGACCTACCACCGCTCCTTGCGACACACCATATTTTATAACACAGAAATCATTTATATTGCAGCTTACTCTTACTGCCGTTGAAGGCTTATACAGTCAGTATCAACTGACCAACCACGCCTCCACCCACCATTGAGATTAATTAGTTTATTGGGCAATTTATTATGATGTCAGATGCTTTGCTCAAATTAATAAATACTCTTAATGAAAGTTTACTACTATCGACGTTAGTTAATCTAAAGCTTTTAATGTTTTATTAATTGTTTGTAGCGGATAATTCTGTCGCCCTTCCTTTATTAGTAAGTGCGGGCTAGATTGCTCAAGGAAGCTTCGGCATGACCTTTGTCGTCCGTTTGCAGTGTCCATTAGCGGTCGCAGGCCTGTTTATGCATCGGGGAATGGACAGTTGCAAGGGAGTGTTTTAGGGTTGGACCTTTTAATTATGTGAAGGGGGAGAGAAATATGTCCTCGCGCTTAGAAGAAGACGCCCTTAGATTAGTTTTTTATTGCTCCATCATCTGTTGATGGGGCACACATTATTGGATTTTCATTTGCACAGTTCTCCGGCATTTTAGAGAAATGGGGGAGGGATGGTTTGGGTCCAAAGCAATTTACAAACATCGCAAAATGTTTAAGAAGATTGATTTATGTACGTCTTTACTAAAAGTAACACGTTGTGTGTTAAAAATCCCCAATACAAATTAAGTGTAGCAACCTGGGAAGCTTATCATAAAGTTCATCGTCTATGTGAGATTGCCCCGTCGTGCTGTATATAGTTATTTTCAATTTCAACATCGTGCAGACTTTCGACAAGAGCAGTCAAAATAAAATTCACATAAAAATCAACTGTATCATTTCTTTGCGAAAATAAATCCTACGATTTTTTATTTAATCTAAAAGTCTATATACGTTAGGTGTTGGACTGCAAAGTTTTTACATTTCAAGTGAGTGGTATTTCATATATTCTTAATTTCCATATATTTATGTTCTGTGCTAGTATTTTTCATTCTATGGAGGTGTCTCAACCAACTCAGTAGTCTTACCTCTGTTATCTTTCTATTGGTTGTATGTTTAATTGTTCCATAACTATCGTATTTCTCATCCTATCTCCTTTTGTAATCCCTTAATTTTTTCTTAAGTCTCATTTCTGTAGCTGTACTATTGCCCAAGACTCTTTGTCATATATCAGTGAGGATCTCACAATCTTCTGATATACTGATGTTTGTATCTTTTTAGTCATCACCTTTTCCCCAGTAATCTTCCCTTGTTTCCTATTCTCTCTGCCATTTTTGTCTATTTTTGCTTTACCTTCTATAATTGTACTCAAGTAGTTATAACTTTTGACCTGCCCTAATATTTTTTTCTTTTATTTCAATTCTATGGTGTATTTCTTTGGTTGCAACTACCCTGACGATATAATAAAAAAACAGAATAGCCCAAGTGTCCAAAGTAGAAACATGGAACATTAGTGTTTACAGATGACATGGTCTAAGTTGCAGAATTTAATGAAAAACTACCACAGAACCTGACCATACTATATCAAAGAGAACTAAACAAATTCTATGATTGTTTTGTCTTAAATTGCAAACTATACATAAAATGAAAATGAAGACAAGCTTCTTCGAAATGATCCCTTGTAGTTTTTCCTCTTTTCTTTTTTAATCCAAGGTGTGTATATTAACACTTGTTAGGGTACTGTCATCGAAAATTCTTCGTATCAAATCAACTGCAGGTGCATCTTCTATAACTATTGTATTAGTTTTCATCATTTCTATTATTTGTTCGTTCACAATTTCATCTGTTCGAGATATTTCCGCAGATCTTCGGAAAGCGCTCGCTTCTGTGTCTAGCATATTAGTATCTCTTTCAGTCAACGCCTATATTTACTTAATATTTATATATCTGTGTGGTTGGCAGTTTGATGGACAGTCTAGTTTTTGATTACGTTATGCCATTTTTTTTTCTTTCTTTTTTTGTGATTTCTTTATACTCCGAACTAGCACATTATTTTCATATTTTTAGCAAATTGTATTTAATTTGTTTTTTAATATGTTATTTACTCTTAGGTTATTATTATTTGATTTCTTTTGTTTTATTGTATAGTATATGGTTTCGATGCTTATACTTTAATTTATGTATTTTTCCAAACTCATACTAATGTATGATTACATGGAAAATAAATAAATGAAATAAATAAATGAAACCATGAATATTCTTTGTCTTTCTCTTATAGAATTCTTCGAACTGAATAATTGCAGTGCACTTATAATATGTTTACTGAGTGCAACTGAGTAATAAACGTGTATTTTTCGTCAGGGTAGTTCTATTCGGTTTGCGGAAAGTTCGTTCCCCACATTTCGTTCCCCACATTTCGTACCCCACATTTCGTTCCCGGGATATTTCGTCTTCCCACATCTCGTACCCGGAAACTTCGTTCCCGAGCAAGCTCAATTGGTCTCCTAGATTACAGGGTGTTGAAAAACGAGTGCAGCAATCGGAATGCAGTTAGAAAAACGAAAGATGTTTTAATTAATTTATTTATTATAATAAACTTATAAGAACTGTATACAGTATGATCCCAGCTTGAGTTTACAAGAGAGAATTACATTTTATTTTTAGTTTTACATAAAAATGTTATAGGAATTATAATTCCTGCTCGGTTTGAGGAGAATCTTAAGAAAAGTTTTTCCAAGTCGGCCTTGACAGTTAAGCAAAAACTATTTTCTTTTCATGTAAACTACCCTTTTCGTTCATGATACAGCAAAATATTACTAAGAAAAGTTGTCCAGAATGATAAATTATGGCCCTTTACAAAATATCAGGATGATACTTAGATTAAACCGTAATTTTTAATAAATACAATTTATTTTGTTCTTATAAGTTTATTATAATAAATAAATTAATTATAATATCTTTAATTTTTTAACTGTATTCAGATCGCTGCACTAGTTTATCAACACCCTTTAATCTAGGGGACAAATTGAGCTCGGTCGGGAACGAAGTTTCCGGGTACGAGATGTGAGGAGACGAAATATCCCGGGAACGAAATGTGGGGTACGAAATGTGGGGAACGAAATGTGGGGAACGAACTTTCCGTATCCCGTTCTATTCATCATTCCATGGACTAAGGTATAGCATACCTATTGTACTTTCATCTGGGTTTTAATACTCCCATGGCATAACAGTTATTTCTAAAATCCCCGGAATGGTATCCATAAAGATTTTATTCAGCATGTCAGATTCTAATCCTGTCTCCCCAAAGCAGTAGTAATAGTACAAACGGTACCTAGGAGTTTCATCATCGTCTTTATACTATAGCTAGTTGTTCATTTATAAATTGCTTGATGAAGAATCTGTGCCCGATCTTCTAAGCCTTGCTTTTCTTCTTCTACGCTTCTGTAAGATCTCTTAAGAGAAGCTCGGTGGTACAGCAGTTAAGGGTGCTGGATTTCTGTTCGAGAAATCTGAAAAAATTGCAATAAATCCATCGTCTGCGGTTAGTATCTGCCCGATTGAAGCCATTAATCGGCTGATTGCAATAAACCGTTCTGTAAGACTCTATACACGTTTATATGATCACGACGTGCAAATGGGAACTTAAAACCATAGCTGGGAACACGTTCCCCTAGAACACGAGGTGTTTGTTTCCAAGTGCGATTAGAAATGTCGCTTTGACACTCACGGCAACGTCCCACGTATCCGATACGACACACTATAAAGAAGAAGACGATTTATTAGTACAATTCCCTATAATGATGTATCATGTCATTATTTCAATTATTGAGAAACCAATAATCAATTTTCCGTTTCTAACGATATATGTAAATGTCTCCTTTCAGGAGAGTCTGGTATGTGTCGTATGGTAATTCAGCTTAGTTTCTGTAGGGATTCAGAATGATTCTCCTTCATAATTTCATTAACTTTGTGCATCATTTTGGTCTACTACGAAATTCTCTTCTTTCAGCAACATAATGAACAGTCCTAACAAACCGTTATAGGGGTAATCAGTCATCTGGGGTTGTTTATCTGGAGATCTTGGATACACAGGGCTAATATTTAACTATTCTCAACCTCCATTGGAAGCATCATTATCAAATCATGCTTTTTCGTTTGATTGTAAAACGAGACGAATGTCAGATATTACGGTTATGATATTTGACTATGAATGAAATGAGTCCATCTATTTGCTACCGCAAGGTCGACTGCCCCTGTTTCTGGAATATAGTTGTTAGTGAAAGAGTACGCAGTTGCAAAGCACAAAGCAGCGCAATGCCGCGGAGACGTCAGTAAAACAATGCGAGCGGCTACTGGCCGTTCGAAACGTCATCATAAGTTCATAAGGGAATTTCATCACGTCCTCCCCTACATACGCGGGCGCGTCGTAACCGGTTGCGATATATTTTTTTATACTAAAACATGTAATACAAGAGTGACACGTCCTCTCATCAAGTTTATGCCCTCATCCTTCTCGATGTTAACATGGCTCTTTGGAATATGCGATCCTGCCCCATATTGGTCCTGCGACAGCAAAGCGAGCCCTAAGCCGCTCGTATATAACGGAGGGAGCTTTTAGGGGCCAATTCCTCCACCTCCTGCAAATGACCGGCCGGCAGCACCTTGCCATGATAGTCCCCATTGATATACGGCCCTGGCAGGTTATACATTCCATAAAACATATATTGAAATGTCACCAGATGAGCGCCGCATGTAACTGAATATGACTTAGATGAACGGCGGAGGACTCTAATAAATTTATATCGGAGAACGTGCGTCGTTTCGATAAGGTCGTCGAGGTGCCCCACAGCGACTCCACCAATTGCTAGTTAGCGTTTTATGTGCTTATTCCGCACAGGTATCCAAATTATCTCGCCGAGAAGGGTTTGCACGCGAAACAAGGGTAAAGTCCAAGAGTGTTGAAAGAAGGGGTTTGCAATCGCCATAGTGTGACACACAAAACCTCTATAGGTTCCAATATACGTAACTAAGCGACCAACGAGTAGTTTTAGTTGCATACTTATTTTACGTATTAATTGCATTATACCGGCGCGGCGGTTGTTATTCCATAGCATCCCCTGAACATTCGAAAATATTATTTAATCGATCATAAATCAAAATGTCATTTTTGTTCACAGCCTACTCAATATGCAACCCAATCTACGCACGTGTTCTCTGAATAATACAGGCTGACTGTTTACACTCAGCTAGGTTCAGTGTCCCATTTTGTACCACGTGAGTTTTAAACCACCAAGACACCAAGCTGATTGGAACTGCACTCTTTGCAGCATAAGTTGAATATTCGGTTTCCGATTGTACATGTACACATTTTTAGCAATTGAATTAAATCCTTTATTTGGCTATCACTGCTTTTATTATAATTTTTTCATTGTCATTTTTCCCAAAAACTGCGATTTCAAAATTTCAGCCACCGCTATTGGTTTGTATTATTACCAAGATTCTTATAACACATAATTAGTTCAGGGCGCTTCATGCCACACTTAGGAATATGGCCTAAGACGCAGCGGGTCAAGACCGACGAGTATCTCTTTCCGAAACCCACTCACACCGTTAACGGCTTACTGGAGGATGCGGTCAACATCACTCCTTCAATGACTGTCTCACTTTCCCTACTTCCACAACTGCGGTTCGGTACCTAATTTTTAAAGCGACCAGGTGGGCCGCCCGTCAGTTGCCAGATGTGGGGATTGAACCCCGTAGCGTAGCACTGCAGTCGAGCTCCCTAACCGCTCGGCCACGCTGGCTGTTATATATTACAGCCTGTATTATGTGTTATGTTTCGAGTGGTAGCGTATACTTTGACAGTCACCTAAAGGTTTTATTGCTTATTAAAGATTGAAAAACCTTCCAATACAAAAGTTGAAGGGTTTTATCTGAACCACCAGAATATTTTACTAGAGAAAACAAATATCCACTAAGTGAACATTTGCTCAAACCGTATTTGAAGTTTTTCTCTGACAATTAATAAACCCTATTACTAGGTGTAAAAACATATATGGACACCCTGTAGCTCTTGAAATTAGAAGTTTATGGGTGTGAACATTTGCAACAATTTTATATTTTTGCATTTATTTATTGTGCCACGTTATTTTTCAACCAAAGCCATAAAATTTTGTTCCATTTAATCGACTAACTCTTTTAGTTTTCGAGATCACAATAGTGGCATCTCCAATGCTTGTGATTTCCATCCTTCGCCAGTTGACTCAGCCAACCATTCAAGTTCGTTTTCAGCTTTTTCTTTAAATTTTCTGCACCATTCTCGTAAAATAATCGTCTCTCATAAACTGTATCCATCTGACCATGAATATTGCTTGCATTATACCCTTGAGAGTCTATATTTTCAGCCAGAAGAAAGGGAATTACGGCTTACTGCGCGAAGGTTGCACTTGGCAGGCTCAATAAGCCGTAATTCGATATCTTCGGGCTGAAGAGATCGACTCTGAAGGGCATAATACAGCCAAAATTCATCTTCAGATTAGTACAGTTTATAATGAACGGCTGTGTGCGAAAATGGTGCAAAACGTTTAAAAAAGAAGCTGAAAACCATTGTGAACAGTTGGCTGAGTGAACAGGCGGAAATCTTCTTTGAGGAGGGCATAGAAAATCTCTTGCCACTATGAGATAAGTGCTTTCATCGAAATGGCGATTATGTCGAAATGAACTTATATTTTCTATACAATAGTAGTTCATATGCATTATTGTTGCACAATTTCCTGTACCACTCTTTCAGAGTTTGTTTTCCGCAGGTAAGGTTGATTCATAACGTACGGAGGGGAACGAAAGGATAGCTAGAGGAGGCCAAAATAAAGTGTTTGTTTTTCTGCTTATAAACCAAAACCCAATAAAAACAGTTACAGCTAGTTAAAATTAAATTAATTACTAAACATTCGATACAAACTATGTTAGTAACTTATGTTTAAAATTTAAATTGAGGATACTTGAGCGTTAATTAATTGATTCTCAAATATCCTCAATTTAAATTTAACACGTAAGTTAGTACCATAATTTCTATCGAATGCTCATTAATTGATTTACGACTATTTTTATGATGCTGTAACTTTATAAGGAAAAAACTCCTTTCAGTCTCTTTCGTACTTTATGAATCACCCTGTATATAATTATACTCAGATGTGAAATGAATTTAGCCAGTGCTGCAATTGAAAAAATTAATTCGGCAATTGGACAAATTTAAGTTTGAAGCAGTTTCCTGTGTGAACATTCCATTTTGGCAATTGGGCGAATTCGGAATTTGTGTCTAACATATACAGTGTGTCCACGGATAGATGATACAAGAGGAAAAACTTTGATATTACTGATTTCTCAGAAAAGCATCCTCACAAACTAAAGATGTACTTGCCAACATTTAAATATCTTCTTTCGTATACGAGAAAAGTTCAAAAATATGAAAATGGTTCAAGAATATAGTACCCTTCTTTTTCAAAATACATAAAAATGTTAATTGGAAATAGTTGTTATAACATTTCTATTGATTTGAATTATTATTAATGTTTGGATCGTTCATTAAATGTTTTTGAAGATACCTGTGTTGAGACAAAAATGTGATTTTTAGTACTAATTTCGAATCATGTCATCTCCTAGTTGCTAAGTGAGGGAAACTCAAGTTCGTCAGTACACCTTTATCGTATCTGTTGATAAGTTAACTTTGAAGTATCTCATTTAGTAATACACAGAGTGGTAAGAAAAAATTGAGAAAGCAGTGACATTTTTTCTGAGCACATAGCTGTACTTTATATTTGACACCTACTTTAAATTCTAAGCAACTTCTTCAAATAACATTTTTGTCTCTTTTGAAAAATAAGGTAACTTTATTCTTGAACCACTTTCATATTTTTGAACCTCCCCCGTATACGAAAGAATATATTTAAATTTTGCCAAGTGCATCTTTAGTTTGTGAAGATGCAGGAACTTTTATCAAGAATAAAATGTTCTGAAAAATCAGTAATAAAAAAGTCGTTTCCTCTTGTATCACCTATCCGTGGACACACTGTATATTAAACAGGGGCAATGATCAGCTACAACTCTGCTTCAGTTCTTTTGTAATGTTTATTTCGCTTATATTTTCTTGCCAATTTTTATTTGTGATTTGATACTACTCTATACACACTTTACTAGATTAATTAATTTTTTTCCACTACCTTCTTTGGAAGTGATCCTTACACTGTCAGATTTGAGAGATGTAGGAAACATTTACAAACATTGTTACAGTTGCCATGACAATGTACTTACTTCCCTAGGGAAGGGAATTACTTACATCCCTCATGTATTACAACTGATAAGATGCCAGGTCTGCCACTTAGTTAACACGAAGAAAACCATAATCGTTCGTACTCTTTTCCATTTTTAAACAGAATACAATCACAAAGCTCACAAAACAGCACTCGTAATCGGCTTCACGCATTTTTTCTAAGAATATTTCACAGTGCTGGGAGTTGATTTATTATAACTGTCAATTTATCTACATAATCTCTCGCAGTGTTGTTTTCTTACTTCTATTATTCTTGATTTTATCATTTGTTTTAGATCTACCTATTCTTCTCTAGATCCTATTTTTACTTCCTTTTACAATAAAGGAAGTATTGGATTCACCCCAAAAATTAGAAATTGATTGTTCAACAGATCTTCACGTTTTAGAGTCCCCTGAACCCAAAAAACATGTTTTAGTTCATTGGTCTGTCTGTGTGTCTGTCTGTCTGTCTGTGAACAGAATATCTCAAAAACGAAAAGAGGTCTGGCGTTGAAACTTCATATTTTAAATAGAACACCCGGTATATTATTACATTTTTGAATTCAGCTTAAAATTCTAGAGAAAATTTGTCTCTTTAGCTGAAGCTCTATTTTGCACCGTTTTTGTAGAATTTGTAATTTTTCAAAAAAATTGACAATGCTTAAAAATTAAAAATCAAATTTTTGACTAATTATAAGATCACTGTAAAAGGAAGTTGTGTGCGTGTATCACACCAGATTTTTTTCTTTTATTGAGTCTTCCAAGTCCTTACTAAACTGCTGCTTGCTGTATACACTTTTTCGTTTAACATATACACTACAAAATTTTAAAAAGAATTTTTTAAGAATTGTTTTACTGGTATGGAAAAGTAAACATATACTTTCTTTTGATACATCACCTTTACACATTTGGTATTACAATTTTGTCTTGCGATTTAATGATTCAAACTAACAAGAGACTAAACGTATTTAAATCCTAAAAAATAGTTAACGAGTTACTAAAAACTGAAAAAAAATGAGAAATATGAAACGTTCGCTAATTCAATTAAAATAAAAGACATGTAATTGAAAGATTCATTTTTTATCACTACAAAATGTGGGCTTAGCATTTTATCCGGTGCTGTTATGTGTTAATAATTTTTTAGAATCTTTTACATCTTTACATATTTTACATCTTAATTGTACTAATGATTTAAACTATAGTGAATTAAATTTATATATTTTCATTCGAACTGTCTTAATAAATAAACTGCTCAAGTACAGGTCTAAAGAGCAGCTTCAGCACTGCGAAAACATTAAATATTATAGTGAAAATGCTTGGAAATTTTGCAAAGTGGAAAATCGCTTGAATCGCCATTGAAAAATAAAGTGACCTTTGACATAGGTCGCCAACGGTTGACCTTTCGCCAAAACCAAATAGCACATGAAGGTGCTCGGGACCTTAGCAACAACTTTGCCCCCTTTCAAAATTTCGATATCTGTAGCCGTTCGAAAGTTACAGGCGATCCAGACAGACACACAGACAGACGGACGGACAAAACGTTCGCATAAGTACGCTGAAGCTACTAATAACTAGTAGTTAAAGAGTAGCGGTAGCTCAACCTATAACAGTTTACACACATAAAATTCAAACTATAATTTACTATGTTTAAAAACGCTACATTTCCTTGTAAGATAATTTTGAGAAAAAGCGCAAAATACATATTCCAAACTTGAAATTCAAATTTTTATATCTTTTATTTGCGAGTTTTCTTCGATACCATTGGCCTCAATTTCATTATTGCCCTCAAAATAACTCAAAGCTGAATTTTCTTTGTATCTTTTCCCACATTGACTGATTAATAGACTTAACAACACTTTTTATTGTATCTGGCTTAAATGACACTATACATTTAGTTCTTTTGGCTTTATTCTGTCGTTACTATCGTTTCTATGGTTACTATCCTTTTACAAACCTCTTGAGCTTTACCTAAGTAATTTCTGTGCAATATTTTTCTCTTACTATCATTACTCATAAAAATTAACCTCTGACACGGCGAAAATTTAAAGTGAAAATTGGATTGGATTTTATTAATATGTGTTTTCCAATCAAAAATTTCAAAGGGTTGATCCACTTTTGAAACTGTTCTTCGAGATTTTTTCATACCTGTGTAGTCTTCTGGTTTTAAATTTTTCTGTTACCAGAAACTGTGTCTGGTACGAATGTCCTTCATAAGAGAAACCGTACCTACATAGCCTTTTTTGGAGAAATTGAACATTACATCGAATTACATATCCTGAATTAAATTAAAAAAATCGCTGAGGTGCCATCTCCTTTCGGCTTATAGGTCTGTCAGCTTCAGTCCAAACATAACAAGAAGCAAAAAGCTTGAATTAACAGGTTATTTCTATTTCCACCTTCAATGTTCATCAAACTCTGATTCCAATTAAAATTTTCTTATTGTCAAAAACGGTGATATCAAAACCATGTTTGCGCAAGCGCCGCTATAAATTTTCACCAGCTTGAACATTGTATTTCCATTTGCTATTTTACGATTCGATTACGAAAATCTCGTTCTTATGAAAAAGCTAGTTTATTGAACACATCTTGATTTGGCGAGTTTGTAAACGAACATAAAACACTGATTTTCTTTCTAAAAAATTTTATGGACACACTGTATATTTAGATTACATCTTAAATCCACCCCTCGGACACCAAATCCTCCTGGTCTTTCCCTGCTATCGATTCAAGTTCGGTCCTGCTTTCCACAGTGGCCATTTCCACCGTTTCCGATATTCGATAGTGCAGCTACTGCAGCCTGGAGTTCTTTTCCAGAATAATTTAAATTTTAATTCTCCTGCTCGAGCCGGTGGCGGCCCACGCAAACGGGCTGGTAGAATGAAACTCAGAGCAAATTTAAGTGTATTTACACAGTATATCAATAAGGGGGTCTCTGGGGAAGCAGCTGACCACTGCGCCCTGCGGAATTGCAAAATATATTCCCTCGTCCACGCTGCGTGCAGTCCTTTCTTCCTAAATCAGCATGAACGTTATTCCATGCAATGCATAATATATCGGCTGTACCTGAGCCACCCTCGCCACAAACTTGCGGAACGCCCGATTAATATCGAAATTGTAAATTAAATTTGACTCTTTACAGCGTCGTAAATAATAAGTTTGTATCAAAACGCCGTTACCGGCGTTATTAGAAAAAATATTGTCTAATATCGCGGCTGTAAATAACAAAGAACGGCTCCCTAAATGTCTGAAAGTTTGCTAATTAAATTAATTAATGTTCGGAAGTTTCATATTTTGTAGCACTTATGAAAGCCGTTATGTGTTTCTGATAAATTGACAGTTATTAATAATGATATTTTCGCTTTTATATTGATAACAACCGTTGCTGTACCTCGGACGCAGTTGTTGATTTTTCCACTGCTTGCACCAATGGCAAATTTGCAGTTTTTCCTATTGATTCGCATTTAAAATTAATAATATTAATAATCGTCTTATCACAAATTTCAAATCGAACCAGTCGTTTTTCAAACTCTGTTTCTATATTTTGGCTAGATATTTTCTCTTTGCTTCTGTGTGAGCATCCCCTCACTCCTTGCCTCCTTTAAAATTCAGCAATAATTTGGTAATTAGCCTTTGTGCCCACTTTTGAACTCATTGGTTTTGCTGCGTGCCAGGAATTTTTTACTCCGGTTTCCTGGAATTAGCGATAATAATCGTGGCTACTTAATTCGCACTTACGAAAACGCAATCATCTCTGGCATCCCAGAACAACAGTTGATAAAATCGCGTTTTGCAGGACAGATCGGCATTAATTCGTTTTAAAGCTTTTCTCGTTAATCTAGTTCGTTAAATAGCTGCTACCGTAATTGGCGCATCTGGCAAATTTTAGGATGTTAAATGCTGCTTTTCAACCAAGTCGGCTGTTTTAGGAGGTGTTTTTGTAGTTCTGTTTCAGCGGAACTCGCCACTTTATGACAGTTCAATTTATTTAGCGTGGGTTAATACTAATACAAAATAATACAGTTTTCTGCTACTGTTAACAATATTTTTTGCAATAAAATATTTCAACTTGAGCCTTTAATTCGCCATTTTAAAAATGTGTTTGCATTTATGAATTCAAAACCGTAAAAATATCATCATGAAAATATTCGTTTTGAATTTGTGCTGAAACAATGACTTTACTTCATGATGCACGTAATGTGTATATAAGTTCAAAAGTTATTTGTATTTAAAAATGGTAGTAATAAAACTGTGTAATCAGCACCTATACAAAAAGTTCTATGAACCTTTATTGGCTGCGTGTTTTATTTGGGCAATTGTTAACTAAATAGGCTTGCAATAAACAATTCTTAACCACACTGAAAAATATATTAGGTCGCGACACGTTTACCCATAACTGAATTAATGATCGATTCAATCTTATTCAGGCACTGCATTACTTAGCAGCCATTTTGAAGGTTTCGTGTTTTTTTTAAGTGCGAGTAGCATCAAATATGGCAACACAATTAACATCGAATAAAAGATAGAAACGTATGATGAGAATTCCAAATTTAATGTCGCATAACAGCAGTGGTTTTGGCGATGTGTACTTTCTAAAACTATAGGGATATCTCGCCTATCCTGATTTTTTAACGTGTTTGATTTTAGAGTTTGCAAACGTTTCGACTTTTCTGAGTTCACCGGATTTGATTAATGCAAAGCTCTTCTGCTTCTGCAAAAAACAGATAAGATATTATTTAAACAGATCTTCGGCATATATTAACATGTTGCAGAAGAAGAAAAATACTACAAGGGTACAGAGTCTGATGTTAATTCAGAAGATCTGGCTTCAAAGCCCAATAACAGCCAGAAAAATATTGTGCTGACTCCACTGCAATTCCCCAATCCCCAAGCCAGGCTAAACGGCGACAACGATCCTTTTTTAATTCGTACTGTTTAAATACTTTAAATGTTCAGTTGTACATCTGCTTTTCAGTTTTACTGCTTAGATTTTTTCTGTTTAAATTTTATTATAGTATCACTTCTTTACGATCTTTTTAATGTTACTCCATTAATTCATCTAAAAACACGTTTATGCTGTTCGCCTTACATTTTGTCAACTCTGGCCGTAGCTCACTGTTCATTGCTGAAGGTCATAGTATAGGTTTGTGGAATTTGAACATTTGTACAACTGTACCAATCATTTGATTATTTATTGACAGTTTCTTACTTACTTAATTCTAAAGTGTTTTACCCTGTTGGGTATAAGGCTGGTGTTATGCTTAACTAATTCTTTGTCTCCATCCTTTTCCGTCTCGCATTAGTGGTCCCATTTAATATCTCTTTTTCCCATCTCTTTTTTCACTTCTTCCATTCATTTTTTTCTTGGTCTACATTTCTGTGTTTTTGTTATTTTTGCTCTATTCGCTTTTGATGTGACGGAACCATTTTAACTGTCCTATTATGTTTCTACTGCTTATATTTTAAGTGTTTATCTTATGTTTCTGTTTCTTACATTTTAAAATTTTGGACTTGCTCTAATGTTGCTTCCTCTAATTCGTTTGTATGCTTCTCTTGTTTTACTCATAACCATTCATCTCCACCATCTCAGTTTCGCGGACAACATTGTTTTGATTAGTAGTGTGTTACGTGTAATTTTACATTTAGGTGCAGTCAAGAATTGATATGTATGATTTTTGCTTAAATACATTCAGATGTAGTTAGATTGACCTGTAGTTCCTAGGTGTAGATTTGGTTGCATACTCACTTTTGCATTTTTGGATGATTTTGGAAAACCTTGAAAATTCTAGGGGATTATAATACAATTTTCAAAATACATTGTTAGTACGATTTTCGGCGGCCATTTTATGAGACTGATTTGGTGAGATTATTTTCTTTTGGGGCTGCATGTGATTTTGGGATACTTCACTTTTGTGGATTAAGTAATTTCCAAAAATTATCGGTGAATTTGGTGATCAGCCCTAGGAAATATTGAGTTATATTGCTGAAATAAAGCCAGTTATATTGGGATGATTAAGTATTTCTGCAATCCACTTACAGGCCATCCAACAGCTCTGGTATGTTATTTTGTGCTTTCGTTGGACGTCGAATTCAGATATCGTATAATTTTCAGGCTTTTTCTTTCATGCCTTTAAGCACTGGCTGGAGCTCAATTATCGCGTGTCGTGCATCTGGAGGACCCCCACGCGGTCTGGGCACCCTCAATCCAAGTGGTAGCCTTTGAACGCAAGGCTTCTCCCCAGTGTGTCAACTACGAGGTTTTCCCCCCGGTGCAAGAACCTGTTGCACCTGAAATTATTTGCAACTGGAGGACATCTCCGTGGAGCAAACCCCTGCATGGCTGTTTCGTCGACGCCGCTGCACTACTGAACAACCCCAGGTATCTCTCTACTAGCGGTTATGCGTCCCATCGTTTAGACTGAAATACGGATCGTGCTAGTGTTATGAGATTTCATGCATCGTGTGATACCTTTTGCTGGCGATATCCCTTACAGTTTTATGTGCGAAATTCTATGTAACTTCTAGACTCACCACGTGCACTTATTTAGGAATATTTGAGTGGAATAAGTTATGTACATCTTATACGTTCTTTTATATTTTCTTTTTGTTAATTGGCAATAGTGCCTTTCCAAAACTAGTTGCGTTCAAGTAAGTAACTCAACGTTCCGAAATTTAACAGATTTCTACCGCGAGGGTTTCCGGGAGTTTGAATCTTTGCATTTAACACACTGCGCTGAAATATACACAATTTTTAGTGTATTAACACCACGAAATGGTACCACTTCGGATGAATCGCGAGTAGGTAAAGAATTCGAGCTCTGAAACGATTTATTAAGATCTCCCGTATTCCGCTATCGCTGTAAATGTTTATTCACTACCGTCACTACAGTTGAGCTACAAGCACTCGAACGGAATGGCAAGCTAAGATCTTAAGAGTGTATTTTGGATTTCAAATTTTATTAACTTAAAATCTTGTACATTTTTACATAATCTAAGATTACATCTATTCCATTTACGAACCAACATATTTATTGCAGATTTATGTCGCCTTCTTTTTTTTAAGCATGGTGCAGAATTGTATGTGCCAATAAACAATTGGGTAATTTCAAGTTATGTTGTTTTCTGTCGTTTATTATTTTTATGTAACAGCTGAGTGGGTTTAGGAACTTACACGGCCACCTGTAGGTTTTCTGGTTTGGACCGTCTCGAACCAGTGGCGCTTCCGGACAACCCCCCCCCCCATTCCTGCTCAGGAACTAGCTTGGCAAACGTTTGCTACACGACTAGACAATTCCTGGACCACCCTGCTGTGAAGTATTTATGATTTTCTTTTTCTTTTACGTGCGAATAAATTCCCTTGTGTAGCAAATGTAATAAGTGATTCAGGCGAGGTACAGAGTATGCTAACAAAACTCAAACTGGCGTCGGAAAAATTGACCTCATCATTATCATTCGGGAAACTAAGGCCTGACTAAAGAAGATAGAACATTTACACTCTACCAGCAAGATTTAGAAAAAATCTAAGAATACTTTTTTCTGGGGCATACGATCAGATTAGGTAAAGAAAATCAGACAGTCAAAGCAAACAGAAGGGCTGGAATGGCAGCAACGAGGAAACTAGGATTTGTTTTTAAAGGCCGAACCGAATATCCTAATCAATGTAAAGAAGAAATGATTCAATATGAGCATTCTTCCGGTGATAACTTATGGTATGGTGACCATGTCACTAACCGTTAGCTCAGAAAATAAACTAAGAACAACCCAAAGAGCTATTGAGCGTATCATGCTGCGAATAAGCCTCAGAGGCCCCACTAGAAAATGATGAAACTAAAAGAAACAAAGTGTGAAGACATCATAGAAAGAATAGCTAGGTTAAAGTGAAACTGGGCAAGACATGTGGCAAGGCAGAAGACGACACGATGGACAGAACACATTTTACAGTGCATGCTAAGGGTACACAAACGCAGCATAGGACGACCACAAAGACTATGGACTGAAGACACCACAGAAAAACTGCCAACGCAGCACAAGACAAAATAGAATGTCAACAAAAAGCGGAGGCCTACACTCAGGGGTGGATAAGAAGGAGATGATGAAGAAAATAACTATTTCTTTGTTTTCTTAGTACTAGTTTTCACATCTATACTCGCTAGTGTTTTCCTATCAAAACCATATCATCTGTGTAAAGTAACTCCAGTATTTCTACCTATTTTAGCTCTTCTGTTGGCGTTTTACGGCTTCGTCCAGTATAAGTGTAAACAGTAAGAAACTCAGTACTCAGTATACACTTTTATCTTACTACTGTAAAAGATTTGAACATTTCTTACCTAGTTTTTTGTTTTTTTTTTTGTTTTTTTTTGTTTTTTATTTACTCTACACACTTTTCTGTTTTTCAACATTCTCGAAATATATATATATATCTCTTAACTCTGTTGAACACTTTTTATAGGTTTGTGAAACATACGTATCTGCTATATGATTCCTTTATGTTTTTCTCACTTATCTGTCTCAATATACCTATTATCTGCTGCGGGTTGCATTTCTCTGCCAAGTGTAAAACCGTATTAGTTAGTTATCTTCTATCGTTGCCTCTCCCTGTACCTGTAGTCTTTTTTCTATTATTCTGCCATAGTTTCTTAACGACTTAAATATTGTGGAGTAGGAGGGGCGCGTGAGTAAATATTCACCGCAACAGAACTAAAAATTCTAAAATAAAATATCTTTTGTACGGCTACTACGCTAACATCTGTGGTGGTCGTTAACCCCTAAACAAGGGAACTCTTCTTCACTTTCGACGGGCAAGGCTAACCACCTACCCGGCCTAAAGGCAAAGAGGGCTCATAGGACCACTTTGCGGTTAAAACAGGCCACTAGCCTATAATAAGAGGAAGGAGTAATTGAAATAATTTACGTGATATGTTGCAATCAGAATAGTAGACTCTAAAAGAAATAAATGAAAATTGACTATAACAGCTTACAACAAGGGATAAATACTAATTTCTCGTCAAAAAGTTTCTTGCAACCGTCCTCAACGACATTACTTTTAATACCAAAAGCTGTCATTGGAATTGACGTTTCCCTTACTGATACGAGTACAAGAAGGTATATGTTGCTAAACAACACTTTTAATTCCTAGATTTGAAAGTACTTTTACGTCCGGGGAACTAAAAGTAAGTTCTTCTTGGTCGCCTATAGACGCAGATACGCGATTGACTGTAGACACAACATTCACAAGACACCACAAGTGCGAAGCTCCGTCGCTGCAGGCTGCCACAGAGATGTACAATGACCTCCGGCTCCAGCTCTAGATCTTCCACATGTCGGGCAGCGTGGGAGCGGTGCGCTCTACAGTCTTTTATTCGTTATCAAATATTTAACGAAATTAACGTGAAACGTGAATCACGCCTTTGAAATTTTCACTCACGTTCACGGCCCGATTTTAAAATATTATTCACATTTACGACGGGGCCCGATGTAATCCGGCGTGACCCGACTGTTTTCACGTCACGCGCCCATCCCTATTGTGGTGTATGGGTGGACTGCTTTAGAACAATCTTTCATGTACACTTTCCCTTGATGAATTCTATTAATCATGGTTTTTTGTTACCATATTAAATATTGCATGTCCTGATGTTTGTTAAGGTTTTAAACGATAAATGTACTACTTACTTAATGTTAACAATTTTATTACTTTTCATAATGAATTTACTAGTTTTGGAAGTTTTTGCTATGCTCGTTCCTTAACAATACTTTTTCATACCAGTACCACTTACTACCTATGCCAGCGTGGCCGAGAGGTTATGGAGCTTAGGCTGTGGTGCCACGGTACAGGGTTCAATCCTCACATCTGGTAACTGGCGGGCAGGCCTCCTTGTCGCTTTAAAATTTGGGTACGGAAACCACAGTTATGGAAGTAGCAAAAGTAAGCCAGTCATCGAAGATGTGATCACCCAGTACGCCGTTAACGGTGTGCCAGATTGACTGGGTTTCGGAAAGAGATATTTTGGCGACCCTGACTCGCCTTGTATCAGGCCATATTCCTACGTGTGGAATGAAGTGCCCTGAACTTTATTACTTTTTTTACCTTCCTACTACTAAAATTTTTTTTTTATTTTCTTCACTTTATTCTTTTATGGTAATTCGCCAAATATCATTTCTGAGACTCAATAATGGTTTAGCGCCATATAGACCTATAAAAAATATGTTAGAGGGCAGCCGGTTTGTCTGAGCCAAGTACGTTATAACGGAGCTTTAATTACCAACTAATTTATAACAGAATGGGTAGTTTAGAGCCACATAAATACTGTAGCAAGGTAGGAGGTAATGTGTTGTTTTACTTGTAAGGTTAGTTGCAGTCCAAGATTTGTGTATGTTGTAAATAGTCTTAATGGTATAAAAGCACAATATGCGATAATAAACCGACCTTGTTTACGTTACTCATATTTCAGCTGCTTATTCGTTTGCCTGCCCGAACGATCAGCTGCGATTTTATTCCATATGCGGTACCTATATTGTATTTTATTGTTTTATCTTTTAATTTTAATTGTATTATAACTATCTTGCTTAATTATCTGTAGATCTAGTGCCATAGAAATGTATAGTTGTAATATTACATATATAAAGTTGCCTCTTACAAGCAACGTGTGTTGCCTATTTCTCCATTTCCCAGTCGATAAAGCGTCTGGCCTTTCGGGCATTGCTATCCAATTTCACCCCTTTAAAGTTTAAAAGGGCCAAATGCAGATAAGCCGCGATAAAGACATCGACTTTAAATTGATAGCCGGCTACCTGCTGCGCACCTCTTTAGGTAGGTTCGTGTCAATCGCCGACGCGTGTCTAAACCGCGGTAAGTCACAATAATCCACTTGGGACACATCAAGTGTTCGAATCCCTCCACGAATACTTTAAATTCCTCGCGACCCTCGGAGAGGTCTAATTTACATCTTTTTAAACAAGCTCGCGCGAGGGGCGGCAGTTCACAAGGGCGCGATAATATTTGGGGCTCGTTTGATATTCAGGAGCCGATCATCCGAACAGATTGTTCTTGTTTTCGCGATAAATTACGCGCCGCGATGCCCGCCTAAAGAGTTGCTGCCTGTAATGAAAAAGCATTTCCTTGGAAATGTAAATCGCTCGATTTAAAATCACTTTAAATGCTAAGGGCGGCCCTCCAAGAGCTTTTGACCGACGTCCGTTCTCTGGTATGCATTGTTTGTATAATGCTTTCTTATGCAGTCCTTTGCGTTTGAGAATTCAAAGCATTCGCAGATCGCTCACTTCATGCCTTACCGAGCGGCATTTTTGTTCGGAGAAAATTTCTCTCCTTTAATCATTCAAAATGCTGCTGCTTATACAAATGCGGAGACTTCCAATGATGTAATTGTGTTCGCTATTCGGCTCCATATAGACGAGGTTTAGAGAAACTGCCTGCCATGCTGCGCTTGGAGGCTTTTTATCCTTCGCAGTTTCTTTTCCTGATTGAACATCGCGTTGCGAATTTTCCTATATGGAAATTGAGGCTTCATACTGAATTCGATGACCATTCACAAACTCTAAAGGTAGTTCTAGAGTGGCATTAAACAAGCTCTTTTAAGATGCTTCGATTAACTTAATGTGTTAATGCAGGTGGTTATAACTTCTTTAATTTTCAATGAATGTGAACTGTGAACACTAAACAAAGAAATTATGTTACTATAAATCAAGCTACAGAAGTATGTAAAGTTTTCGAGATAATCGATTTTGAATATGCAATAAAAATCAAATGTACACTCAACAACAAGTACTAAGTACACATATTTTACTACCATACAGAATGTCGTACAATAGAATATCCATACCTTAGTGAGTGTGTTTTGAATTATTGTAAGTCTAGAAGTTCCTGTTAACATGAACCCCTCAACGTCTTGATGGTGATGAGGTGATGACTGTCGACTAGAACGCGGAAGAACATGCACTATAAAACCGTAAAATATGCAATTTATATGCACAATAAAATTGCCTAAATATGCACTTAATATGCAGTTAAAAGTAAATACATACAATACATATTAAGAATACATTGTTGAAAAATATAGATATAAAGTGAGGTATTTAAATATTAGTAATTTATTCCTTAACTAAATAGCAAATTGTGTTAGAAACTACAAGTAAATAAGCAAAATATTTTATTTAAGCCTTTGTTGACGGACGGTACAAAAAATTAGTATACTTTTTTTCATATTCGATATCACTTCATTACATAATCCTTTCAATAAGTAAATCTCTGAATAATATCATCGTCAAATAAATGTTGAACAATTCATATCACAAGCTACATTTTAGTAAAAATTAAAATTATATGCATTATGTATTATGCATCAACATAACTAAATATGCACACATACAAATATACACCACATTCTTGGAATATTTAAATATATGCAAAATAAAATGTTCAAAAATGGGTTTCTTACAGAAAGAGACGTTTAGGCGCGCATAATTTGGTGCGAGCTTTTAAGCGCGAAGCCCCTAGACTCTGGCGTTATTAGGCGCATGTACATTTAGGCGCCGGACTTTTGGGCGCGGGGACAGTTAGGCGCCACGTGGATACGTTTCCGCATAATGCGAACATATACTTTATTACCTAAGTGAAAATAGTTACGTAACTACCTTTTTCATAACAAACGTAGAGACGAGTTATTTATCTTAGCTAGTCGCAAAATGTGAGCAGTTTTTTAAGTAAGAAACTTTTCAATGTGTAAACGAGTTCCATTTTTCACGTGTTGCCATTTTCGTGTAAAACCTGAAATTTTTAACTTTTCTAAATGATTAATGTTTGTAACTTAATCTTTTGTAAAGAGCAGCCTGCCATTGTGTTAGTTTCTTATCAAATCTACACCCAGTGGTAAAAAACTGGCCACGTAAAAAAATTGAAATTTATAAAGATTGACATCTTTTGAATGGCGAGCCGGTCATTAAAAGCGTGTACGTCTGTTTAGGAAAGAGATCTAGTTACATAACTTATTTGAGCTAGGTAATAAAGTACATTTCAAAACTAATGTGAAATTCATTCACGTGGCCCCTAACGGTTCCTGCGCCTAAAGTTCTAGCGCCTAAACGTACACGCCCCTAATAGCGTCCGCGTCTAAAGCGTTCGCGCCTAAAGCGTTCGCGCCTAAATGCTCGCGCCTAAAGAATCACGCCTAAATGCCCTAGACCGGGTTTCTTAAGATCTAATTCGTCAAAAAGCATTGCTCTGCTTGTAAGATAAATAATATGCAAATGCATATATTTCCGCCCTCTACTGGTGACTGGTGAAATATTATCACTTTTTTGTTTATAAAATATAGTATGATCAAAAATTAATCTCATCTAGTATGGCCGTGGAAGTGCAAACCAACGCATTTCAAACTGTCAAATTTTATTATCAAATATTCTTTTTATCCATCTTACTACAATATTATATTGAAATAAATGAATTTGCACGTAAAAGTAATGTAATTGTCCAACAAATAAGCTTGCGCCGCGCCGGTCGAATAGACACTTCATCTTAAATCTAACCTAAAAATAAAATATATTGGAGCCAGTTTTAAAGGCAGCAATTTGTTCTTTCATGGCCATACTAGATGAAATTAATTTTTGATCATACCTTATTAGTGATTTATGATATAACAAGGAAATTTAAAAAAATCGAAAAGCACGTTTTAGAAGGATAATAGTATCTTCCTATTAAAGCATTTCTGTGCTTATGTTTGTATATAAAGAACACCCTGATAAGCTTTGGGCATCCGATTGCAGAATATCCTCTATAAAAATTCGAACCCTTGCTGTCGATTATCTCGAAAGCTTTTAAAATTAACGAAATACAGTATCACTTCATTATTTGCATTTTTAAATATTTTATAAGCCTATGGGGAGGTTACCTAGCAGTTGCATTGGTTAAGAAAGTTATGAAAAAACTAAATTAAGCTTCCTGATGATTGAGCCACAATAACAAAACTTTTCTGTTTATGCAAAGTCATATTCACTCTTCTTCTTCTTCTTTAGCACTTTTACTCTTCCATATCTTTATCTAGCTGTTATATTTTGACTTGATCTACCCACTGTATTCCCATTTTTTACATACTCTAAGGTATATATTTTTTAAATAACAACTTTATATTAATTTTACTAAAATAAATGGAAAGAACATCAATTTATTAATAAAGTAAGAAATCCGACATAATAATTTTGCTTGCTTGCTTGCTTGCTTGCTTGCTTGCTTGACGCCACTTTCAGAGCGAACGCGTGGGCCGAATTGGCTGATTTTGGTGTCAATCGACTCAGGGCGAAGCAAGTAAGCCAGTAGTAGGGTTTTCAAATTTTGATAAGTCTTTTTATGTGGATTTTCTAACCTCAAAATTAACTCGACACACAAAATGGATCACTCTTGTATAAATTGCATTAAATGAATTATTTCGCGCCCAATTTGGGTGCAGCACGCTAGTGTATAATAAGTTGCTTAGACATTACAGTATGCTCTGCGAGCTATGTAAATATATTGTAATTTTACCTACGTTCGTGCAAACATAATTATATGAATTTAACAATAATTATTCTTCTATTTATGTATATACAATATGGTCTGTTCCTCCTCCACTTACTAATCACTGCAATTGAAAATTTTTTGACGCCGATTATTGTTTCATCCAAGCAAAAAAGAGCTTAGTGAATCTCCATGTCTAATACAGCAGTTCTCTATTTACTCGTATTTCCATAGTATTATTATAGTATATATCCTGTCTTTGTTAAGGTAAGAGGTATTTGTCTTTCTGATACTATTTCCAATATATTATTTAGTTGAATTCCATAGAAGGCTTTCTCCAAGTCAATAAGTCACGTAATGGCAGATTTTTTAATTCTAAAGCTTCTTCGGCATTTTTTAAATTTAGAAATATAGCGTCTGAACATTTCTATAGATTGGCTGTTCATGACGGGGTATTTAAAGTAGTATTTAGGAGATTACTACATCTATAATTTTCTGGCTTGTTGAGCTCATCTTTTTCATAAAGCGGTAGTAGGTTTACTGTACTCCATTCATAAGGTATTTTATGTTGCTGGAGTATCTGTTGTATTAAATTCATTATTTCCGCTATTAGCGTCTGTCCTCCATACTTTTGCATACTCTTACGCATTTGTTATTCCATCTTCTCCAACTGACCAATTTTTTCAGTTTCCATACTCTTTGGGACTCTTGGATTATCTCCTTCTAAAGGTCCATTGACCGTTTTAAACAATTTAATAAAATAACTCTTGTAGTTTCTTAACATTAGCTTTTGGTGACCTTATAAATCTTCACAATTGTAGTTGTAACTATAATTTTTTTTCATCTTTCAAAACTTGAAGTATTTTTATGGTCGTCTACCTCTGCCCAGGGTTCTAAATTCCTCACTCTCTTTATCTCTTTTCGATAGTTCTAAACTTATAGTAATTACTCGCAGATCTATATCTTTATTAGTTGATGATAACCAGCAATTAAACATATTTTAATGAAATATTTTTTAAGCAACTGACAACTTTGCCTTGGCTGTACACGAACACTTGTATAAATCGTTTTGGATCATATATTTCTATAGATTCCTGATATTTAGCAATGTTTGAAAAGGCATTTGTAATAGTTAACAGCAGTAATGAAGGAGTCCAAACATCTATAGACATAAGCCTCAGATAAAACACATCTTGAGTTCACTTTAAAGTAATGGAAATTTAATTTTGCGTAAATGAACAATTAAGATTTTTGATGTATTTTTCAACGCTTTTTGTTAATGTAATCATCCTCTCCGCCGAGATAAGATAAATAGCTGTTTATTGTAATGTTTACGTGGAATCAAACATAAATGCTTTCGATTTTACAATCTGGTGATTATTACTAACCCTCTCAGCCTGTTTACAAATCGTAAATTTCGAAACTGTGCTTAAAATACCTTATTATTACATTAGCACAATTAAAGTCAAGTGGTCGGTTTTATTTATTTTATAAAAAACTTTTAAATGTTTAATATTGTCCATGTAGTTTTTTTTCTTATCATTTTAAGGCCATTGACTTTTCTATAACCTTTATTTTGAAGCTATTTTTTTTCAAATATTCAATGTGTCTATTTGAGTTATAGCATATTTAGAAGTCATTGGCTTGGCTTGTTTTCTGCTTCAGAAATTATTTACTCCAGTTTGCATCAATCAAGCTCTCCAAATTCTGACCTCCTACTTTACCTGATACGGGCGGATGTGTCGATAAGCTATCGGTTATAATTCTTTTGTATTTATTGAAGATTTTTAAGCGCCACGTGGGATTTTCCTCGCCTTCGCGTAGTAAACATTTACAGGAATACTCGTCGCGCTTAATCATAGCCTGCCAATTTTTGTATGTTTACATTAAGGGCTTATCTGGAGCATTCCTTCGGCGCCAGTGCAAATATTGAATATCACATTTGCAAACCTAATTATTGTAATTGGGCTAGCGTTACGTAAAATTATATGCCAACCTTTGGAAATAATCTAGCGTCTGCGTTTGCTCACTTTTAAGTCGGTTGTTTATGAATTTACTGAAGATGAGTAAACAGTATTATCAATTCAGAGCAAGTGCCGGTCGATAATTTTTCCTTAATTTATTTGCTTAATCGGATTAATAATCGTGCTGTTTATCGATGTTGTAACGCGGTTGTCACGTGGGGATGGCTCTCGAGGTGTTGCGCAAAATGAGAACGTTTGGGGCAACAACATTGCCGGCTATTTTGGTCGCATAGTTTTATTGTCTTGTTTTTCGGCGATTCATTAAGTCGATGGATCTCCGTTTCTTGAGCGATAATGTGGCTAAACTAATCGGCCTACTTGACATGTCTACTGACTAGCCTTAGAAAACGTCTAATTTATTGCTACTATGGAATTTATTGTGCTCTTGTCGAAGCTCACGCTGGGATCAGATGAATTACCGATCATAGTTTCACCTTTAGCAGCATTAAGCAAGTTTACAAATATTACATGAATTGCTTCTACGTTTCCTCTAGACTTAACGTTCATAACGCTATTATGAAAATTGTTTTACTGAATATGTTCCCCTATGGAAACCACTCAATCTTTTTCGATTGCTCTAAATTTTCTACACGAAAACAGAAACATTATAAATAGCCAGAGAGAGGTACTTCATTTAGCTAAAGTTAAGTTATTACTATTAAAAAAATTCACGTCGAAGAAAATGAAATGAAACTTCAGCACACCTGAAGTTCTGAAATATGACTATAGTAGTGAAACAAAGGTGACATCTGCGTTTACTTACATATCTAATGTTAAAAAAAACTAACGAACATATACAGAACATTGCTTATCTCTTCTATATAGAATTACAGCTTTGTAATAATTTTGTCCACGCAAAAGTGCTATCCCAACGTTGCCCATAAAAACTGTTTGTAATCAAACCTGTTGCCACTTAAAAACAGATAAAATGTCAACAAACAAAGTCGTAGCGGAGAAATAACAATAACATTCATTAATAAAAACATTTTCAGTGGTTGTAATACGAAAAGGTTACGGTCGCAAGTAAAAATAATCGGAATTTCGTAGATATAGCGATAATAACAGCAGTAGAGAAAGAATTTCATGCAAAAATGTTGCTGCTAAAATTATCGCCTCTCGATTCGAACAGAACAACTTTAGAAAACATAGAATGCGTGTAGGCAAATGATGATTTGCCTGAATGTCAGTCATATAACAAATTTCGAAGAAGATGCTATGTCTCGTTCTAGCTTGTTTAGGTTAGTTGCAGCCTTTGTTCTTTTTTTTTTCACTTGGCGTTGTATCCACGGTCGCCGTAGTGTCTAAGGTCGACGTTGTGTCCTATGCACTCAGCACTTAGCATATGCAAATGCAAATGTCATTTGCCTAAATTTGCTTTATGTCTACGACACAAGCATTGCATGTAGAAATATTGAAAACAGGTAAAGCCTGTTGTCCGTTTTAAACGTTTTTGGCTGATCATATTCTCTCTGTGATGTTACTTCAGAATTTTATGAAAGTGTCTTTTACAGGAGCAGTGAAAACAAGTACTGCATACTTCCAAGACACCAGCTTCGTTCTAACATTTCTGTCGTGTTGACACAAACACCCTGTAAGACGACCAAATGTCGTTTATTAAAAATATCGCTTATTAAAAAACGGCAGTAAAAACCTCCCAAGTTTTGACACAAAATGACGCAAATCCTAACCTGCTAACCTCGAATTTGACATTGACGTACAGTGTCACCAACATATTATTCATACGTTGAATTTCCACAGCCCGCTGAGGAACAGTTTTTTTTGGATCTCTCGATATATTGATACAAACAACCTGATATGCGACAAAATGTCGCCTGTTAAAAATGTAGCCTATTAAAAACGTGGCTGTAGCAACGTCACAACCAAAACTTATTACTTCAAAACCGATAGATTATTTCTAACATTAATGGTATATCAATACAAAAACGTCGCCTATTAAAAACGTGGCTGTAAAAATGTCACAACCAAAACTTCATACTTCAAAACCGATAGATTATTTCTAACATTAATGGTATATCAATACAAAAACGTCGCCTATTAAAAATGTGGCTGTAAAAATGTCACAACCAAAACTTCATACTTCAAAACCGATAGATTATTTCTAACATTAATGGTATATCAATACAAAAACGTCGCCTATTAAAAACGTGGCTGTAAAAATGTCACAATCTGAACTTTATACGTCTAAACTGATAGTTTCTTCTAACATTACTTATATATTGATACAAAGAACCTGGTATGCGATAAAATGTCGCCTGTTAAAAATGTAGCCTATTAAAAACGTTGCGTAACGACGTCATACTTCAAAGCCGATAGTTTATTTCCAATATTAATCTTATATCGATACAAAAACGTCACCTATTAAAATCGTGGAATAAAAACGTCACAACCATAACTTCATACTTCAAAACCGATAGATTATTTCTAACATTAATGGTATATCAATACAAAAACGTCGCCTATTAAAAACGTGGCTGTAAAACGTCACAACCAAAACATCATACTTCAAAACCGATAGAATTTCTAACATTAATGGTATATCAATACAAAAACGTCGCCTATTAAAAAACTGGCTGTAAAAATGTCACAACCTGAACTTTATACGTCTAAACCAAGAGTTTCTTCTAACATTACTTAAATATTGGTACAAAGAACGTGGTATGCCACAAAATGTCGCCTGTTAAGAATGTAGCCTATTAAAAAACTGGCTGTAAAAAGGTCACACCCAAAACTTTATACTTCAAAACCGATAGCTTATTTCTAACATTAATAATACAAAAACCATGTAATGCGACTAAAAGTTGCATATTAGTAAAAAAATTTCACAACCAGAGCTTCGTAGCTACTTCAGAGCCGATAGCTTCATTCTTAGATTACTGAAATATCAATACAAAAACCCTGCCATGCGACAAAATGTCGCCTATTAAAAACGTCGCAGTAAAAATATCGGAACTTCATACTTCAAAATCGATAGCTTATTTCTAAAATTAATGTTATATCAATATAAAAACGTCGCCTATTAAAAACGTGGCTGTAAAAATGTCACAATCTGAACTGTATACGTCAGAACCAATAGTTTCTTCTAACATTACTGATACATTGATACAAACAACCTGGTATGCGATAAAACGTCGCCTGTTAAAAATGTAGCTTATTAAAATCGTGGCGTAAAAGCGGCACAACTAAAACTTCATACTTCAAAACCAATAGCTTATTTCTAACATTAATGGCATATCAATATAAAAACGTCGCCTATTAAAAACGTGGCCGTAAAAATGTCACAACCATAACTTCATACTTCAAAACCGATAGCTTGTTTCTAACATTAATGGTATATCAATGCAAAAACGTCGCCTATTAAAAACGTGGCTGTAAAAATGTCACAATCTGAACTTTAAACGTCAAAACCCATAGTTTCTTCTAACATTACTTATATCGAGAGATCCAAAAAAAAACTGTTCCTCAGCGGGCTGTGGAAATTCAACGTATGAATAATATGTTGGTGACACTGTACGTCAATGTCAAATTCGAGGTTATCAGGTTAGGTTTGCCGTCAGTTTTGACACAAAATGACGCAAATCCTAACCTGCTAACCTCGAATTTGACATTGACGTACAGTGTCACCAACATATTATTCATACGTTGAATTTTCACAGCCCGCTGAGGAACAGTTTTTTTTTGGATCTCTCGATATATTGATACAAACAACCTGATATGCGACGAAATGTCGCCTGTTAAAAATGTAGCCTATTAAAAACGTGGCTGTAAAAATGTCACAACCAAAACTTCATACTTCAAAACCGATAGATTATTTCTAACATTAATGGTATATCAATACAAAAACGTCGCCTATTAAAAACGTGGCTGTAAAAATGTCACAATCTGAACATTATACGTCAAAACCGATAGTTTCTTCTACCATTACTTATATATTGATACAAAGAACCTGGTATGCGACAAAATGTCGCCTGTTAAAAATGTAGCCTATTAAAAACGTTGCGTAACGACGTCATACTTCAAAACCGATAGTTTATTTCCAATATTAATCTTATATCGATACAAAAACGTCACCTATTAAAATCGTGGCGTAAAAACGTCACAACCAAAACTTCATACTTCAAAACCGATAGATTATTTCTAACATTAATGGTATATCAATACAAAAACGTCGCCTATTAAAAACGTGGCTGTAAAAATGTCACAACCAAAACTTCATACTTCAAAACCGATAGATTATTTCTAACATTAATGGTATATCAATACAAAAACGTCGCCTATTAAAAATGTGGCTGTAAAAATGTCACAACCAAAACTTCATACTTCAAAACCGATAGATTATTTCTAACATTAATGGTATATCAATACAAAAACGTCGCCTATTAAAAACGTGGCTGTAAAAATGTCACAATCTGAACTTTATACGTCTAAACTGATAGTTTCTTCTAACATTACTTATATATTGATACAAAGAACCTGGTATGCGATAAAATGTCGCCTGTTAAAAATGTAGCCTATTAAAAACGTTGCGTAACGACGTCATACTTCAAAGCCGATAGTTTATTTCCAATATTAATCTTATATCGATACAAAAACGTCACCAATTAAAATCGTGGAATAAAAACGTCACAACCATAACTTCATACTTCAAAACCGATAGATTATTTCTAACATTAATGGTATATCAATACAAAAACGTCGCCTATTAAAAACGTGGCTGTAAAACGTCACAACCAAAACATCATACTTCAAAACCGATAGAATTTCTAACATTAATGGTATATCAATACAAAAACGTCGCCTATTAAAAAACTGGCTGTAAAAATGTCACAACCTGAACTTTATACGTCTAAACCAAGAGTTTCTTCTAACATTACTTAAATATTGGTACAAAGAACGTGGTATGCCACAAAATGTCGCCTGTTAAGAATGTAGCCTATTAAAAAACTGGCTGTAAAAAGGTCACACCCAAAACTTTATACTTCAAAACCGATAGCTTATTTCTAACATTAATAATACAAAAACCATGTAATGCGACTAAAAGTTGCATATTAGTAAAAAAATTTCACAACCAGAGCTTCGTAGCTACTTCAGAGCCGATAGCTTCATTCTTAGATTACTGAAATATCAATACAAAAACCCTGCCATGCGACAAAATGTCGCCTATTAAAAACGTCGCAGTAAAAATATCGGAACTTCATACTTCAAAATCGATAGCTTATTTCTAAAATTAATGTTATATCAATATAAAAACGTCGCCTATTAAAAACGTGGCTGTAAAAATGTCACAATCTGAACTGTATACGTCAGAACCAATAGTTTCTTCTAACATTACTGATACATTGATACAAACAACCTGGTATGCGATAAAACGTCGCCTGTTAAAAATGTAGCTTATTAAAATCGTGGCGTAAAAGCGGCACAACTAAAACTTCATACTTCAAAACCAATAGCTTATTTCTAACATTAATGGCATATCAATATAAAAACGTCGCCTATTAAAAACGTGGCCGTAAAAATGTCACAACCATAACTTCATACTTCAAAACCGATAGCTTGTTTCTAACATTAATGGTATATCAATGCAAAAACGTCGCCTATTAAAAACGTGGCTGTAAAAATGTCACAATCTGAACTTTAAACGTCAAAACCCATAGTTTCTTCTAACATTACTTATATCGAGAGATCCAAAAAAAAACTGTTCCTCAGCGGGCTGTGGAAATTCAACGTATGAATAATATGTTGGTGACACTGTACGTCAATGTCAAATTCGAGGTTATCAGGTTAGGTTTTCCGTCAGTTTTGACACAAAATGACGCAAATCCTAACCTGCTAACCTCGAATTTGACATTGACGTACAGTGTCACCAACATATTATTCATACGTTGAATTTTCACAGCCCGCTGAGGAACAGTTTTTTTTTGGATCTCTCGATATATTGATACAAACAACCTGATATGCGACGAAATGTCGCCTGTTAAAAATGTAGCCTATTAAAAACGTGGCTGTAAAAATGTCACAACCAAAACTTCATACTTCAAAACCGATAGATTATTTCTAACATTAATGGTATATCAATACAAAAACGTCGCCTATTAAAAACGTGGCTGTAAAAATGTCACAATCTGAACATTATACGTCAAAACCGATAGTTTCTTCTACCATTACTTATATATTGATACAAAGAACCTGGTATGCGACAAAATGTCGCCTGTTAAAAATGTAGCCTATTAAAAACGTTGCGTAACGACGTCATACTTCAAAACCGATAGTTTATTTCCAATATTAATCTTATATCGATACAAAAACGTCACCTATTAAAATCGTGGCGTAAAAACGTCACAACCAAAACTTCATACTTCAAAACCGATAGATTATTTCTAACATTAATGGTATATCAATACAAAAACGTCGCCTATTAAAAACGTGGCTGTAAAATGTCACAACCAAAACATCATACTGCAAAACCGATAGAATTTCTAACATTAATGGTATATCAATACAAAAACGTCGCCTATTAAAAAACTGGCTGTAAAAATGTCACAACCTGAACTTTATACGTCTAAACCAAGAGTTTCTTCTAACATTACTTAAATATTGGTACAAAGAACGTGGTATGCCACAAAATGTCGCCTGTTAAGAATGTAGCCTATTAAAAAACTGGCTGTAAAAAGGTCACACCCAAAACTTTATACTTCAAAACCGATAGCTTATTTCTAACATTATTGGTATATCAATACAAAAACGTTGCCTATTAAAAACGTGGCTCTCAAAATGTCACACCCTGACCTTCATACGTCAAAACAGATAGTTTCTTCTAACATTACTTATATATCTATACGAAGAACCTGGTATGCGACAAAATGTCGCCTGTTAAAAATGTAGCCTATTAAAAACGTAGCGTAAAAACGTCACAAGTAAAACCTCATACTTCAAAACCGATAGCTTATTACTGACATTAATAGTAAATCAATACAAAAACGTCGCCTATTAATAACTGTGCTCTAAAACTGTGACAACCAGAACTTTATACGTCAAAACCAATAGTTTCTTCTAACATCACTGATATATATGGATACAAAGAACCTGGTATGCGACAAAATGTCGTCTGTTAAAAATGTAGCCTATTAAAAACGTGGCGTAAAAACGTCACAACTAAAACCTCATACTTCAAAACCGATAGCTTATTTCTGACATTAATAGTATATCAATGCAAAAACGTCGGCTATTAATAACTGTGCTCTAAAACTGTGACAACCAGAACTTTATACGCCAAAACCGATAGTTTCTTCTAATATATCTATACGAAGAACCTGGTATGCGACAAAATATCGCCTGTTAAAAATGTCGCCTGTTAAAAGTGTCGCCAATTGAAAACGTATTCGGCTGAAAACTTCGTCGTCATCTAAATACAGTAGCCAATAAAATATAAATAATTATAGCACAGATTATTTATTCGTGTAGTAATAACTGTTATACGTCACATGTTAAGCTACAAATAAAATCTAACAAAATGTTCAGTTATATTTCATAAACATACAACAAATGCCCTCACATTTCTATATTTTTTACATTCTTATTTCTACTGTTGCAATTGGGCTGCATTTTTTTAATGTAGCACAGTAAACTTGTAAACCAGTATATTTTAGAAAAGCTCATAAAATCTCTCTTCGATGAATTGTATATGTGCCTCTAAATCGACATTGCACAAAAATATACAAAAAGTGTTTTTGGTATTTCATTCAACCTATCGAGGATTTTCTGTCACGTATTTTCAAATAAATACGCTGAACTTCTAGTTTACCTAATTTTTATCAAATCACTAATTAATCAAATAATCCGCGCCCATATGGCAACAAACCTCTCCTATATTACGCTTGTCACTGCTAATATACCTACCTGCCTTCATGAAAATGACAAATTAGACGTTGACCAGCAAGATAAGGCTGTTTCCGGCCCGTTGACAGATTTTATACACAATTTTAGACATCTTTTAGATTGATAATTTTACTTATAATTGTGCGTCATTATCACGGGCAATACAATATGAGGCAATCTTATCGCGAATTAATTTGCTCAATTAATTTCTCATTAACTTAATTGACTATATTTTTAAACGTCTGCGGCACTGTGTGACCCCGTGTTTTAGGCACTATTTGTTATTAATTGCCTATAATAGAATCATAAAAAATGTGTGTTTGTATTAGAGGTTACTTACCTTTCCTTTATTTTGCATACAATAATAAGTCATTTTTATATTTTGCATCGTTCAGCGCCACAGCTTTTTAGTTTTGCTACTGAATGCTCACACACAGTTTACATAAAATTTTGTTAACTTGAAATAGGTATCAGCAGATATTTCAGTTCGAGGAAATAAACTAATGACAAGTTTTCCTGAAATTTTAGTATTGCTGTGGATTATTTTATTTATATTTAGACATGACGGCACCCAGCACAGTTCCGTGAAATCACCTTTTTAGTCTATCCCTAATGTTTCAATGATCTGGAGGTATATTATCTTCTTCTGGTAATTCCATCAATTTATGCCGTTTTCGTGTAATAAAATTCTGTATAGTTTTCACTTCTCCTTGTTGGATCATGCCGTTGAAATAGAAATTGAGGCTTCATTCTACACCAATAATTTTGACTCTACGTCAGAAACTCAATTTCATGTCAAAAATAATGTCCGTGAAATGCCAAGTTCAATACTTAAATTTCATGTGGTCACCAAAGGATCTAGAGTAGTGACACTTCTTCAAACTTTTTGAAATTACATTTCCAAGTAATCCTCCCAAGGCATATTATGTTGGACAAGTTGTGTAAACACTCTCTTAGAGCGTACGACCAAATAATGTTTGTTAATATAAACTATGAACGCTAAATTACATACTTAGATCAACTACTCAAGCACTCGTATTTAGTTCATTCCCAAAGAATGTGTTTATCCTTAGTCATTACTGTGGAATTTTTGCTTTATCTAAGTCGTTATTAGCGTTTTTTGAAACTAATTCGCAATAATGCTTTGCTGGCTTCTATTTTCACCTTAGACATATTTGATGAATTGGTACTAACATATTTTAATATGGGAATGCCTAGAGTTCTTTTAGCTGAGACATAAGGGTTTCTTAATTGTTCATATTCGAAGTACTTTCACCCTCAATCCGGTGGTTTGACTCTTTCTACGTGTACTGTGTTTATGGATACTTTCGTTTAAATATATCCTATAGTACTATCAAAGGTTCTTAAAAATACCACGAATTTACACTAAGACAACTAGATGGAAACTAAAAACTGGTCGACACAAAAACTGTCTCCAGTCTAAATAAAATCAAAAGAGTCAGTAACTCAGAAAGTACCATCATAAAGAAATCAAAGGCAAAAGCTAACAAGCATCCTTTCATGCAAACTGAATTACTTTATAGAAATTATGATCTGTTAACAAGAAATTGACATGGTATTAAAACTAAGAAAACGCCGGACAGAGATGTTTCCAAATGTGGCACTTCAACACTAAATCAAAAAGTACGAATTGGCGATTTTAATGCCAAAATTGAAATCAAACAAGATGACTCTGCGACGACAGTAAGATGTGATGGCATTGGCAAACAAAATGACAAAAGCGCCAAATTCCTTGAATTTTCATAACAGCACAACCTCAACATAATGAACAACTTCAAAATAGGAAAAAGTCCAAAGCGGTCTTCGTCACCCCAGAATGGAAATACAAAAGAGGATTTCTCCGTAACAGAAAAGAAATTGTTCGAGATGCGACTGTTTTAAATAAATGTAGTGACCCTTGAATGGCAAGAGGGAAGGTTTCAATAAACGTTAAGATTGAGAGGCCTAAACCAATACAAAACAGTTAAGTAAACCATTGGACCACAGTGGGAAATCAAGATAACTATATTAAAACAGTAGAGTACAATTTACAAAACATAGAAGGTGAACGACTTGAAGAAAGAAAAAATTGGACGTGACTACCTCCCTGGACTTTCCCATACTGGAAACTGTTCATATCGTCTTTATTCAACAGTCTTTACAACATATCAAAATTTCAACTCGATGACTCACGTCTTCACCGTGATAAGCGTTTTTCCCTTTCACGTAAATTGCGGGTAAATATAAAAGAATGTGTAGTTCAAAACGTGACCACCGAGCTTCTGTAGATGGCGCCAAGTGGACAAGCCGCCACTGTGCTAGTTTATGTATTATTTTCCTCAAAACGGCTGTAGCACCGAGGTGAAATTTTCTAAGTACCTGGAAATTATATTTTCTAGGGCATACAAAATCGATTTTTTTTATTTTCGCGGAAAAGATTCTTTGACGCAAAAATATAACAACCGTTAAAATAGAAAAAATATTTTTCAAAAATAGAGGGGGGAGGGGGCCGGTGCGCTTACATATATCCACGAGTGTAATATTTTTTTGCATATTCATATGCTCCATTATGCACTGAGCAATTCAGTGAAAACCCCAGCTACCTATCTTGTTTTGTTTATTAATTAAAGGGGTTTAAATTTTCAAACTTCAAAGCTTCGTAGAGGGCGCCACAGATAATTCATGAGATTCTTTAAAAAACAGATCGATAGCCCTTTTCGGGATCTATCAGTGTATGAAGTTTAAACAAATTCCTGTGGGCAGTTTTTGAGAAATGATTTTTAGAAAATTTTAATCACGAAAACAGTGATACCAAAAAAACATGCGTAACTTCCGCTTCCGGTTTCGGATTTTTTTGAAAAGCTTATTTTGTCGATGAATTTTCGATACACCCCCGCATTCCAAAGCGCATCAAAATCGGAGCAATACTTTCGGCTGTAGGAGCGTCACCCACCCACACACCCACACACAGACAGACATTTTTTTAAAAACCACTTTTTTGGGTTCCTAGAGGCCCAAAACGGATATTTCTGTGAAAATCTCGATTTCCAAAATTTTCATGATTCCAAGACTTCCCTATACCTATGGGTATGGGAAAGTAATAATCAAATTGTTTCCGCCTTACATGAAGTACACATATGAAACAACTCAAGAAACAGAGAATACCCAAATAAAGGAATTCTTCAAAACATAAAACAACTAGATACAGACAAATCACAACAGATAAGAAAGGAAAAGAAACTTCGGCATACATCAAGTGATGGATCCAGGCGGCAACATAACATCCGCCAAACAACAATTTTACAGATCGCCGTAGACTTCTATAGCAATTTCTGTAAAACATCAAGTATTAGTAATGTCGAATCATAAATCAAGACTGTGAAGACATTCCCGAAATTTCTTCAACCCTAAATTATCACTAAAATGTCTGTTCTATGAAATTCACGTTATTTTACGGTCTTGAATCAACAGATTGAAATTATGGATAATACAGCGAGAAGGAAGAACGGATTGTCACCGTAGGTGAACACGCTTAGATAAGACTGAGGAATATTTCTAAAGAATTTGGCGCGAATCTAAGGACTGTAAATAAGATTTTGAAAACTTGGCCAGTTGAAGTGAAGGGAAGAGGAAAATCTAGAAGAAAAGGAAAATCTAGAAGAAAAGGAAAATCTACTCTCCGCGATGAGACATATTTAATAAGAAATAGCAAGATACACTTCAGAAACATTAGTTTTGCCCTGCAACAAGATTGACGTCTCGATTCATGACTCAAGAGGAATATAAGACTCAGTTGCTGGAACAGCACTTGAGTCGAGAAAAGTTTGTCCGATTGGAGAAGGAATTTTCCAATAAGATTAGGCACCATACCATACAATGAGTTTGATGGAGAACTATTTTCAAGAGAATATGATAATTTTTCTGGGAAGTCTTTCTCTTTCTCTCTCTCTCTCTCTCTCTTTCGTTTGGTTGTAAGTGTTGCATCCCGCATCTGATAGAACTAGATTTGCATTGCTAGCGACAGGGCACATCTTTGCCTTTCTCTTTACTTTATACTCCTCTGTTTTTTTGTACTCGTGTTAAGCCTTTTTGATTTACGTATAACTGGTGTACTAATTTTATCTGTCTTGGTATTGTGTTCCTTTTGTTTTTAATATTCTAAACATTTCTTTCCATTGCACTTGATCGAAGGCTTTTTCAACGTCAACAAAAGTGGGTATTCTTATTTCTTTTATTCTATTTTTCTATTATTAAGCGTAGTGCAGGGATGGCCTTTCTTGTCCCGGTTCCTTTACGTAGGTAAGCTAAATTTTTACAATTTTTGTGCAATATCTCCTGTAAAATACTCGATCTGCGATTTTTTTCTTCCCCCATTTTTATCTTTTCAACATCCCATTTGTTCGTTTCTTTCGTTTTTATTTTCTTGTATGTGAATTTTAACTTCATCATCAAATTATGGTCTATGTCTACGTCTGCACTTGGTTTCAGTACTTCTTTTTGACTAAAATATATTCTATTTGAATTTTTCTAGTGTTACCTTGTTTCGTCTATGTACATCTTCTTCTGCGGCGATGTTGAAATACTGCATTCATTATTACTATACATCTTGTCTCTCGTTACGTCTTCCTAAACCATATTTGCCTACTGTTTTACCACGGGCACCTTCTGCAACTACAGCATTAAAACCGTCCACACAATTTCTTCTTTTGTTTTCTTTATAATTTCATTCATATCATATACTTCCTCTACCTCTTGACCACCGTGCTCTCTGGTGGGTATATACACTTACACAATTATTGTATGGGCTGGTTTCGTATGTAGTTTAACCATTAACACTCTTTCATTAAATTTGCCAATATCCTTGTATCTGACAAGTCATCAGATATGAATCATATCGAACAATCTGTGTCTATATGTATGGCCAGAATACTTCAACACAGTAATTGAGGTCTGGTTTCCGAATGAGAAATGTTTTAAACATTTTTCTTCTTCTAGGTACTTTCTTCTAACAAAGATTAGCGATCGTCATTGGTGTATGCACTTTTCCATAAATTTACCTTGCATGGGGCTTCTAATTTCTGTCTTTTAAACAAGGTCTCTGTTTTTATCAATTCTGTTCAATATTTTAGTGTTTCTTACTCGATATCAGTTCAAGATATTTTCAGGATGATTCTAGTATTTATCCTTATTTCTAAGGCCTCCAACTTTCTGCAATGTTTTTTTATAGCACCCTTCGATCCTATTTGTAATATACCAACGATATCTGTATTGATGCACTCGTTCGGTGATCAGTGACAAGTCGAACTTATGGGTCGTTCATATTAAGACCCATATTCTTGCTGGCATTGTAAACTTTGCAGTTCTTGTAGGTTTTCTGTCAAGTCAACTAGTAAGGCAGTATCCTTGCCATACCGCATGTTATTACTTATTACTTATTCTGCAAGTGATAAATATAGATGGAAGAATAACGGTGAGAGCACACAACCTGGTCTTATGCTTTTATTAGTAGCTTCAGCGTACTTATGCGAACGTTTTGTCCGTCCGTCCGTCTGTCTGTCTGGATCGCCTGTAACTTTCGAACGGTTACAGATATCGAAATTTTGAAAGGGGGCAAAGTTGTTGCTAAGGTCCCGAGCACCGTCATGCGCTATTTGGTTTTGGCGAAAGGTCAACCTGTTTTCGCAGTGCTGAAGCTACTCTTTAGACCTGTACTTGAGCAGTTTATTAATTTCCATGTCTTCTGTGGCTTCACCTTCTACCCTTACATTTGAAAGATTGTTAGACTCATTTTTCAAAATCCTTAACGAACCATCTCTATTCTTACTTTTATCTCCTGAGTGATGTCCCATTTGTAATTTACCAACATCCAAAGTATTTGTATTGATGATCTCTACCAAGTAGAATTTGTGAGTGGTGTTTATGTTACGACCCATACTCTTGCTAGCGTCGTGAGCTTTGGACGGCAGCTCTTGTAGGCTTTCTGTAGTCAGTTAGTAAGACAGTATCGTTGCCATATCGTATGTTATTACTTATCCTGTAAGTGCTAAATATAGATTGAAGAGCAACGGTGAGAACACAATCTTACATCCCTTTTAATTTCTGTCTTGTGTGGCTTCACCTTCTACTCTTACATCTGGAAGATTTTTAAAGACTCAGTTTACAAAATTCATAACGAGCGATCTCTATTCGTACTTTTATCTCCTGAGTGATGTCCCATTTGTAATTTATCAATATTCAAAGTATTTGTATTGATGCACTCGTTCGATAATCTCTACCAAGTAGAATTCGTGAGTGGTTTATGTTAAGACCCATATCCTTGTTAGTGTTGGAAACTTTGGACGGCAGCTCTTGTAGGCTTTCTGTAGAGTTAGCTAGTAAGGCAGTATCGTTGCCATATCGTAAGTTATTACTTATCCTGCAAGTACTAAATCTAGCTTGAAGAACAACGGTGAGAGCACAGTCTTACACTCCTTTTAATTTCTATGTCTTCTGTGGCTTCACCTTCTAGTCTTACATTTGAAAGATCGTTAAGTCTCAGTTTACATAATTCATAACGAGCAATCTCTATTCTTACTTTTATCTTCTGAGTGATGTCCCATTTGCAGTTTATCAATATCCAAATTATTTGTATTGATGCACTTGTTCGATAATCTCTACCAAGTAGAATTTGTGAGTGGTTTATATTAAGACCCATATCCTTGTTAGCATTGTAAACTTTGGACGGCAGCTCTTGTAGGTTTTCTGTAGAGTTAGCTAGTAAGGCAGTATCGTTGCCATATCGTAAGTTATTACTTATCCTGCAAGTACTAAATCTAGCTTGAAGAACAACGGTGACAGCACAGTCTTACACTCCTTTTAATTTCTATGTCTTCTGTGGCTTCACCTTCTAGTCTTACATTTGAAAGATCGTTAAGTCTCAGTTTACAAAATTCATAACGAGCAATCTCTATTCTTACTTTTATCTTCTAAGTGATGTCCCATTAGTAATTTATCAATATCCAAATTATTTGTATTGATGCACTTGTTCGATAATCTCTACCAAGTAGAATTTGTGAGTGGTTTATGTTAAGACCCATATCCTTGTTAGCGTTGTAAACTTTGGACGGCAGCTCTTGTAGGCTTTCTGTAGAGTCAGCTAGTAAGGCTTTAGTCTATCCATACCGTAATTTATTACTTCTTCTGCAAGTAGTTCCTCTGAGTATATATTGAAGAGTAACTGTGAGAGCACACAACCGGGTCTTATACCCCTTTTAATTTGCATGACTTCTGTGACTTTGCCTTCTACCCGTACCTTTAAAAGACTGTTAAAGACTCAGTTTGCAAAATCCATAACGAGCGATCTCTATTCTCACTTTTATCTCCTGAGTGATCTTATTTGTAATATACCAAAGGTATTAGTATTGATGCACTTGTTCGAGAATCTGTGACAAGTCGAACTTGTGGGTTGTTCACATTAATACCTATATCTTTGTTGGCGTTGTAACTTTGAACGGCAGTTCTTGTAGACTTTCTGTAAAGCCAACTAGTAAAGTAGTATCCTCGCCATTAATTATCCTGCAGGCACTTCTTCTGAATATAGATTAAAGAGTAATAGTAGGAGCACACAATCTGGTCCTCCACCCCTTTAACTTCTATGTCTTGGCTTCTCGTTCTATCCTTACATCTGGAAGATTGTTATTGACTAATTGATTCCATGTGGAAGTGGGTGCAAGTAATTATTATTTCATGGCAAATAGAGAATTTAATCAATAAAATAACCTGTGTTCACATTACATATTCGGTTTTGACGTCACGGGACAAACTGTATAGAAAGATATGTTCCTCACTTGTTTTAACAGTCTCTGGAACTTTTTAAAATGGTTTATCAGTAAGAAACCTTCATAGCATTACAACATTCTGTCCACATAAATGCAAATTGAGCAGTCAACAGTTACTTTGCCTGCCCAAACCCACATAATGGGAAATTTTAGAAGTCCGGGCATGCTGTTATTGCATTGTCACTGCACCATTAGCGATGCGAAATGCATCGGGGGCGAGATGGAGCACATGGCGTATGCGGGTGGCGAGTGAGGGGTGTAAGGGTGCATGCATTAGTGTCTATATCAAACTCTGGCCAGTGGTCACCCCGTCAGTGCCGGTCTGGAGCTGGGCCAAAAAGGATGTTTCCGCGATCCTGTCGATCGTCCGCAGGCGAGGACCGAGCTTATCGCACCTGGAATTAACTTATCGCCCGAGATAGTGCCGAATTGTTCGGGCAGGATGTACTACGGCAAGTGCCATTTGGTCGTCTTCGTCTTGCTGATGTTCGTCTCGAGTGCGCTCATCTACCTGATAATCTACTACTCGCTGCTGTCCTTAGCCATCAATTAATCTTTAATTTGCCTCGGCGCGGATCGGCCGCAGCCCACGTGCCAGCGAATTAAGCAAACATTTTAATAATCGTTACGGCCGCCTAAGAAAACTTATCAGCGCTTATCGGGCTCGGCGACATTTTAATATTATAATCTTGAAGTATGTACCTCACCTTATAATTATCTATACAACCCATATTTATAGTAAACACTACAGTTTTAAATATTCAGTATTTCAATATCTTCACTATGACATCGTTATTATCTACGATGGATCATCACAGGCATTTTTTGAAGCCCGTCTACCACAACCTCTTCATGGACAGTGCATCTCTAATTCGCACAAGTAAGTGGCTTGAAATAATTATTCGCTTTCCAAATTCTACTTATAGCGACCGTTTTCGTTTTATCGCATTTGGAACTGCTCGTTAATGGCTTCATAAAATTAAACTACCACCGGAATTAAGTCGGTTAATGTAAAACTAGGGGTCGCGTTTAGATCCCCAAGTTTATGTTTTTATTATGTTATTGCAAACAGTTTGCTATCATTTGCAATAAACCTTCACGTGTGATTCATGAAAATGCGTCAAAGCTAATAATTGAATTTACTGTGTCAAACAAAAGATATGATCTAATTAACGTTCATTGAATATCTGGTGACGACTTAACGGTTTGTGGAAAAAATCTTAATTTTTAATAATAATTATGACTAGAAAAGCGTTTCAAAATAAAACATGTTTTACGTAGCAGCAACCTTAAAGAGAATTCTTCTAGCTAGAAATACTTTTCCATACGTCTCCATAATATAGCAATTCATTTTGTGTGCTAAAATAATTGCTTGTGTTTTTCACTTCTATATTTCCGCATTTTCAAAACAATGTCCCAGTATCTTGATCAGGTCATTATGTTGTTTTCATTGATAACCCATCCACTTTTCATATTTTGACGATTACATTCAAATGTTCCAGCAGCTTTTCCAGCAAATATTAAAATCTTCCATCCTGACCGTTACATTGTCACCATCGCCGCCATCACTAGTGTTTTAGGAAATGATACCGATTATCAACCTATTACATATAATTTCTAAGCTTCTCCTTAAAACTAAAATTAGCTTACCGTGGAATTATGTTATAGCGCATTTTCCTTATCGCCAAGGTACAAGTGTATTTTTATCGAGGTGACGAAATGTAGATATTTAAAATCGGCGCCAGGTTTCCTCTTTAGGAATTAATTGCACTTACTGCCTATTTTTGGTGTTCAAACAGGAGAGGTCTATCAATCGTGGTTACCTGGAAGATCAATAATTTGAAAGGAGTGTCACCCATCATAGTTTTATGTAAGGTTTTACTAAGTAAATGTGACAGATTGATTCTAAAAGCGTCCTTAAAAACCATATTAAAAATATTTAGTTTGAAGTGCCGGACTCCGTAGCTCAGTGGTTAAGCACAATTAGATCAGTAGCCACTGATCTAAGGGTCGAGAGTTCGATCCTCGATCCCGGTGAGGTTTTTATAAACAAAAAATGCGGATGAAAGCCTCTACAGAATGGCATCATTCGGAAGTGATGAAAACCCGTTAGTACGATGTGTAGCATGTAAAAGATCCCTTGCTAACGTTGGAATTCCTTAGTCTCTGCAAAATTCTAAGTAGGACTTTGACCATATGACCAAATCAGTCGGTGTCTAAGGTACCTGGTATTCTGTATGCCTAGACTTTGTCCATTGCAAAACAAACAAACAAATTTGAAGCCGTTGTTCTTAACTCTAACCGAACTAGCTTTCAGAAAAATGGAAGTAATTTCATCAGAAACCTATTTCTATAAATAACATTTGAAATAGTGAAATTTGAATCTAGTATCTTCTGTTTCTCCTCTTATTATTTAGCTACTTGTAACATGTCTTTTGCAAAATTGTTTTAGAAGTAACCAAATAAAGAATCATCTTGAACGAGTTTCTCTTCACACATTCTAAAATTTAATAATTCTTATCTTTTTGGCCTACAAGTAACATTTGATATATGTACATTTGAATCTAGTGTCTCCTCTATCTTCTTTTAGTATTAAGCTACTTGTAACCCGTCTTTTTGCCAAATATTTTTAGAAATTACCAAATAAGGAGTCATCTTGAACGACTTTCTATTCACAAATTCTAAAATTTAATGATTCTTATCTTTTTGGCCTACAAGTAACATTTGATATGTTAACATTTGACTCTAATGTCTTCTCCATCTTCTTTTATCATTAAGATATTTATTTGTAGACTGTCTTTTTGTCAAAATATTTTTACAAATTACCAAATAAGGAGTAATCTTGAATGACTTTCTATTCACCAATTCTAAAATTTAATGATTCTTATCTTTTTGCTGTCAAGTAACATTTGAATCTAGTATCTTCTCGGTCTCCTTTTATTATTAAGCTACTTGTAAGATGATTTTTGTCAAAATATTCTTAGAAATTACCAAATAAGGAGTCATCTTGAGCGACTTACCATTCGCAAATTCTGAAATTTACTGATTCTGTTCTTTCTCGCCTACAAGTAACGTTTGAAATATTGACACTTGAATCCAGGATCTTTTTTCCCTCTTATTATTCAGCTACTTGTAACCTGCCATTTTTCTAAATATTTTAGAAATTATCTGATAAAGAAGAATCTTGAACGGCTTTCTATTCACAACTTCTGTAATTTACTGATTTTGTTCTTTTTGGCTTACAAGTAACATTTGCAATATTGACATTTGAATCTAGGATCTCCTTCTCCTCATTATTAAGCTACGTGTAATCTGACTTTCTTCAAAATATTTTAGAAATCACCTGATAAAGCAGAATCTTGAAAGATTTTCTATTCACATATTCTGAAATTTACTGATTCTGTTCGTTCTGTTCTGCAAGCGACATTTGAAATATTCACATTTGAATGTAATATATTTTTCTTCTCCTCTTATTGACGTGGTAGTGTTATTAGTCTGAAGGCCAGAAGTTTAGGCAGTAAAACTTTTTAAAATAGGCAGGCATACAGACACTATACAAATACAAAATACGCAGTACAAAGAATAAAAAAGAAAGTGCAGGAAGAACTTAATAAAATGTTTGTGTCTAAAATTCAGTTGCAGATTCAAAAAATATTAACGCATTTAGGAAAAATCCTGATACTTTTCATTTTATTCTAAACAATTTTTATAGTATTTTAGTATTTTATGATTATTTCTCTCTATTACTTTGTTTTCATGGAACTCAATTTTGCTTTTAGAATGGTGCAAAGTTTAAGAAACATTTTATAAATAAATTTATATCAGACATTAACGTGAAACTGCCAGGATATTGCCTAATATGTACCTACTGCTAACATTACTACCTCAGTTAAATCAGCATTAATCTATAAATTGTTGTTTTGTCATAATCTTTTGTTTAGATATATACAGAAAGTTTAGTTTTATTATTAAAATTTCCACATCGAAAGATTAAATTTAAGCTATTATATTCTAACAGATGTTCTAATCGCCAAACATTATTCAAGACATAATAAAGACAAAAATGTATTTTTTTACTTCTGCTAGCTGTTTTTTCAATACATCTTTAGAAATTACCAAACATTTTAAACAACTTTCAATTCACAAATTTAGAAATTTACTGATTCTGTTCTTTCTAGCCTACAAGTAACATTTGAAATATTAACATTTAAATCTAGTATTTCTCTCTCCTCTTCTTACTATTAATCTTTGTCATAATATTTTTAGAAATGGTTAAATAATAAATCATCTTGAACGACTTTCTATTCTTAGATTCTGAAATTTACCGATTCTCTTCTTTCTGGCCTCCAAATAACACTTGATTCTAGTTTTTCTTCGTCTATTCTTGTTATTAAACTACTTATAACCTATTCTTTTCAAAATATTTTTTAAATTACCTAATAAGGAACCATTTAAAACGACTTTCTATTCACAAATTCTGAAATTTAATGATTTTTATGCTTTTGCCCTAGAAGTACATTTTAATCTAGTATCTTTCTCTTCTTCTCTGTTATCAAGCTACTTGTATCCTGTCTTCTTTCAAAATATTTCAGTTAAGTAGTCGTCTTGGATGGCTTCCAATCCACAAATTTGGAAACTAGACGATTTTTCTCTTTCTGGCATACTTTTCAGCAACTTGCATACAATTATCAAAGCTAGCGAGAACTTTGCTACTGAATCCTTTCAACCTGTCGCAGAAGAATGTGTGAAGAAAGCGGTTTCTACTTTTGCGGAAGAAATTCGAGGCTGCCAGCATGCCCGCTCAAATTAATTCCTGGCAGTCATTCATATACAATTCGCTCGGCAAAACTACAATTAATAACAGTTCATATAATGTGTAATTAAGAAATAATGATACATATCTCGAGTTTGCTTAAATGCAAATGGCGCTGAGCATTACCATAGCTTCATTGAAATGCGGGCCGCGGAGAGTTCCTCTCGAATTAACGAGGGAAACTTCTGAAACAGCCGGAGTGGACGCCGATTTTTTAATATTAATGCAGGAGCTATCTAGATGAAGCTGCTAATAGATTGCTTTTTCAAAAATGCGCATGATTATTTCTCAAAAAACTAGCCTAAAATAAAAATTACGTCCAAAAGCACTTCCGCTATTATCACTATCTGGTAGCATAATTAAAAAATAAATAATTTTTATGAGCTAAAAATTCAGAATTTCAGTAAAAGCCGCCAGACAGTGCCTTTTGTGAACATCTCACAGACAGAGACTTAAATCAATTTCCTAAAATTGGAGTTCGAGCGGCTTCAGCCGCTCGAATAAACAAAGCATTAATTTATTAACTTCGTAAATTAAATTTAGGGAGCCAATTCCAAAAATTAACGATCCAGAAATCCAATATAATCGCCGATAATTGCGACGACAATTTATTGTATGATTTTTTGTGATTAACCGGCTATCAAATACAGTTCTGTAATTAATACAACTGCTAAATTGATCAGGCCCCCATTTAACGCTAATAAAGATGATAAAGGTGGCGTCATGTGGTCACGACGTCCCGTATTACTTTGCAATTAGATCTTAAAAGCATAATGGCCCAATTAATTGATTAGCTAATGATCTAATGAAATTCCTGCCTGGTTGGGCAACACCCATTTTCAGAAATTTAGAAACGTTTGTAGGAAGAACAAAATGGAATATTTAGCCGTTTTAATGGGACTAATTGCGATTCTTTCACTTGGCCATCGCCGGCTCCGACCGCTCTAATTCCTTTAAATTTGAATAACTTAATGAAATACCATTAAGCCGGATTAATTTATATTCATTTCATAAACAATGAATTATTCTTTTGTGCGAATTTGTGCTAGTGTTCTCATGAACAGCACTGCGCCTTGGGCACGCAGCAGTTTTAGCGGCTAATGAATAAATGACTTTATATAAAATACTTAGTTCGGCACGCAAGAAGCTTAAGAAAATATAAAATGTTCAACCTGCAGAGTTGTCTTAAATTGGCAACGATCACGTGTAGGCTACGTTATTTCTAGCTTAAAATAAAGTTACATTTAAATTAAAAAATTTAAACGAGTTGACGATTACATTTAAAATAAAGTATGATCAAAAATTATTTTCATCTAGTGTGGCTATGGAATAGTTGATAATTTATGAATTCAACTACTATATAATTCATTTATAAATCAAATGTCAAGTTTGACATTTAAGTGTACACGTAGTTGCATTCATAAATTAGGAACTATTCCACAGCCATACCAGATGAAAATAATTTTTGATCATACTTTTTTTTTAAATAAATATCATCGAATCATGGAGTTCATTAGAAATCTTCAGGGATTATCGTAAATTAAAAAAACTTGTAAAACTTTTACTACGTGAAGAATTAATCACATCTAGAAGCTGTACTTATAAACTGATTACGTTATTCCACAAATATTTATTGCACCATTAAATTTGCCGAATAGATTACCTTATTTTGTAATAACTGAAGTGTTTTTACATCGAAAACAATAACATAATTAACCAATTCCACAAAATATATTGGAAAATCACACAGTTCTTGAGTTTCGCATTGGAAACTTCTTATTTTCTATAATCTTTACTTCCACGTTCTATTTGTTTAATATCATTTACATATGAATTCAAGTAAAATTAAAAGAATTATTCAAAGGTTTGATCCTTTGGTTTGCTGGTTATTTTATATTGCCATCTAGGATTCAGTAGAAGATCAGATGTTCTTAGAAGTAACTGATTTGAACCTTTGGAATTTTCATAGTTAGCAGTTTTCATATCTTTGTTATTTGTTGTGCACTATACGTGTAGTCACTAGTTTCTTTTGTCATAGCAAATAAATTATTTTTCTAATGAATATTATTATATACTTTCAAATTCTCACTTTCTGAACATTGCTGCATTTGTCTTAATTTCTGACATGTAGAACAAGTGCTAAATATTAGACCTCTAAATTCGTTATTAATAAACGGTGCCTGGAGACGTACAAGATTGTTTAAATTTGAATTAGTAATTAAATGTGGATAACTGCATATTACCTAGAATAGTCATAATTTCCCAAAAATATTTCAATTTCGTTGTTTCATATAGGTAGTGTTATTAGTCTAAAGGCCAGAAGTTTAGGCACTACAACTTTTTAAAATAGGCAGCCATTTAGACACTGTAAAAATACAAAATAGGCAATAAAAAGAATGAAAAATAAAGTACAAGAAGAACTTAATAAAATGTTTGTGGCTGAAATACAGTTGCAGATTCAAATATTAACGCCTTTAGGAAAAGTTCAGGTACTTTTCACTTTATTCTAAACAATTTTTAGCTATGTGTTTTATGGTATTTTAGTATTTCCTAACTATTTCTCTCTATTAATTTGTTTTCATTGAACTCAATTTTGCTTCTAGAATAGTGCAAAGTTTAAAAGAAACTAATAAATAAATTTATATCAGACACTAACTTGATATTGCCAGGATATTGACTAATCTGTATTACTAATATTACTAACTCAGCCAAATCAGCATTAACCTATAAATTGTTCATTTGTCATAATCTTTTGATTAGATATATACAGAAAGTTAAGTTTTATTATTAAAAATTCCACATCGACAGATTAAATTTATCCTATTATATTCTAACAGATTTTCTAATCGCCAAACATTATTCAATACATAATAAAGAGAAAAATGTATCTTTTTACGTCTTGATTGGCTGCGGGGAAAAATAGAGATTAAGATAAAAAAGTACTGAAAAAACGTCATTTGTTCTCTCAGAAAAAGCACAAGTATATAAAACAGGTTTTTTTTAACCTAACTAAATATGAAAATATCTAGAAGAATAAAAATATTTACAAAATTAATCAGAAACACACTCGGTGCATTCATATAGATTTTCTTCTTCGCTCGCTGCATTTTTTGTACTTGCATTGTTTGTTTCACTTTTTACTTTGTTTATTATATGTAATATATGCTTTCAAAATGGCCGTAACTTTACACAACTCAAAAAGAAGGCCCAGTAATTGGTCTTTTGTACATCATATTTATTGCACTGAGCTCAGCATCGTCATAAGAAGCCTTGTAATAAATCATATAAGGAGAATATATTTTGGCCATTATAATAACCTGGATATCACCCCTAAATAGTTTCCTATAATTATTTCGCAATAACGCAGCCAATTTTTTAAATCTACAAAGTCTTCAGTGCACATTTCGTTTACTTGATAAGATTGCTTATTTTTTATTATTAACTCAACTGGGAAAGAAGATTGACTAATCTGTATCGTTAATATCACCACCTTAGTTCAAATCAGTACTAATTAATAAATTCTTATTTTGACATAATTAAGAATTATAAATTCTGTTTTTGTTCAGATATACACAGAAAGTTCAGTTCAATTAGTAATAGCTCTATATCGTCAGATTAAATTTGTGCTATTTTGTTTTAGCTCTAATCGGGAAACCTTACAAAAAACAATTTTCTTTTATTAAAGATGTTGGCATTTTGAACTAACATCTTTGTTAATAGTTGGTCCCTAGTTTCTTATTATTTTGTATGTTTTCATTATTAATGACTTATTCAATTATCTCTTCGGAAATATTTCTTTGTCATTTAAGCAGTTGAATATTTTGACATAAACCTTTTATTAAAACAAATAATGAAACAAAATGTTAAACTTTTTAACCGTTTCAAAGATAAGTAAAGATGAAAATCAAAAAATAGCAAAAATAATAAATCAGAATTACATGCGGTGCACTCATATAGATTTTCGTCTTCGTTCGTTACAGTTTTCTTACTTTTATTGTTAGTTATCTTGTTAGTTATTTTGTTTATTACTTATAAAAAACCCATTGGTCTATTGTACAACGGAAATAAACTGACTGTTGTGCTGCCAGTTGTAGTTTTCCATTTTATATTCATTGGTTTGAGCCCAGCATCGTCATAAGCGAGCATATAATAAAGAAAATAAGGCAAAGTTCTTTTAGCCGTTATAATAATCTTGATATCACCCCAAAATATTTTCTATAAATTTTTATTTGTATTATAATTATTTCATAATAACGCAACATTTTTTTTGTATCTAGAAACTTTCAATGTACATGCTTTTTTGCTAGTTCCATTATTTTACTCTACTGACAAAGGACATAAATTGGTGTTGCCCTTAATTTTTGTTTTTGTTCTATCAAGGAATGAATGCATATTATCGCATTTATTTTGCGTATAGCATATGAATTCAAGTGTTTGATATTATCAACGTGAGCGGTAAATGCGGACTCTAGAAGAATTTAAAAAACGTACGCTTCCCGGCTACCACACTAACACCTGTGGTAGTCATTAACCCCTAAACAGGGGAACTCTTCCTCACTTTCGACGGGCAAGGCTAGCCTAAGAGCAAAGAGGGCTCATAGAACGACTTTATGATTATAACAGGCCATTGGCCTATAGGTAATAAGAGGAAGAAGAAGATACTCTCAACACAATACAAATGCACGACTATCATAAATTTATTTTGAATTTTTAAATGTAAAATCTTTTATGTTATTTTTGCACCGTTCTCTAGGAAAATGATATGGACAACTACCTATTTCGTTAGCATATACTCATACAAACAACTTGAGATAAATACAGGTACTACCACGTCTTTCGATTCAGACATCTTCAAATCGTTTTCTTCTTTATTCAAATGCGTTTTCTTTTTATGTTTTTCATATTGGTCTCTCATTTTATTTTTATCTCTTTCTGTGGAATTGTGTATGCATATGCAGTGATCTTTCTTGGGCTAGAAAAAATCCACATAATTTGGGTATTAATTATCTCTGAATGTATTCCGTTTTCCATACGCACGTCCCAAGGTAGCACTGTTTTTTGTATAACCCATACATAGTACCAAGGTTCAGGTTACCAATTTGAATTGTTTTTTTTAACCAAATTAATTGCTTCACCTTCACCATGAGATAATTCAAAACAGAAAGAATTAAAGTTACTAAATATCAAATAATTCAAGAAAAATATTTTAAACAAAACCCCAATTATAGTAATATTTTACGCTGTTTCTCTTTGTGTAAATACCTCATCAACATTTTCGAGTTGTTTCAATTTTGAACTGTGGTAGCAATAGAGAGATGATAAAATGCACAAAGTCTTAGGGTATGATAGAATAATTCATTTTTTAGAGGCGATTTAAATTATATCATAGGCTGCGTCAGTTTAATATTATAATATTCCATGCAATGACCAATTTGACATTTGTAGTGTAATTTGGAATTCTTACGTGCTAATTTTCTAACTTACAAGACTTTATTTCCTTTGCATCAACAAGAGTTCTGGTCAAATCAAAGTTACTTACTTTTGAGTTGGCTATGTGGCACGCCACTGCTACCGTCACATTTAAATATATATAAACCTGGTTGCCAGCAGTGTTAAACGGGTTGCCTATATTGCGTGATCAAGTGATCTTCAATCTCTTTCGATGTCTCACGGGACTGTTTCATTGTATTCCTATACATTATATGATGCCAACTTGAAAACCTTGGCAGACGTTTAACACCCAAATATTTTTAAATTCGTTTTGAAACCGTTGCCATCTTTAAATTTAATTTGCCAAAGAATTTCCTTCTAATAATTGCCCCAATATAATATTCACTCTTTCAAGTTTGCAAATGCTAATCGTGGCCTACATTAAGCAATCGTACTTCCGCACGATGAACGGTGCTGATGAAAGTGCAATTAATATTAGTTTGTATCGAGTCCACTACATGATTAATTACTCTTTAAAGCTACTTGTTACGTACAAGACAGGACAGGAAAAGTGCGGAAAAATCCCAATCAAAATCAGTGGATGCTTCGCATGTGCCTAGAAAACCGGCCAGAAGGCGGATTCCTAATCAGCGAGGTAATTACCGGATTGAAAATCATAATCCGCTCATGAATATTAACGCGCCGACATTTGTAAAGGGCACGCGGTCCGAATTAGAGCGGTAATTGGATTTGAATTTTTGAATATTGGGGCCGTATTGAAAATGCTGCGCGATGGAGTTTTAAACATTCATAGTCGGAGATATATTCATATTACTTTCCAGGCACGCGATATTCCATAAAACATTAATGCGCCTAGTTCTCATGCAAATGTCAGGAGGAGCCTTGCGTAGCCCCGTTCAGTCGATAATCTGCACTTGTCCAAGGTGGGCGAGGGTGGTCAGCACCATCCACTCCCGCTGCTTGTACAGGGCGTCGAGAAATTCAATCGTAACTATATTTCTTTATTTCACCCTTCAGTACAAATCGGCAGAATCCTATTAGTTGTTTGATGGCGTCGAGTTGCAAATTTTCTGTTGTTTACTGCTCAATTTACAAAATTATGGTACAATATTCAATGAATCTGATAATATGCAGTTTATGGTCAACGTGGTGGTTATGCTGGCTGGTAGTTCAACAATATCAGAATGTTTCCTCAGCTCCTGAAACTTTTATTGTTACCGCTTGACTCGTTCCATACTTGCTGTATCCAAAGGTACATACTATAACCACTGCAGAGGAAGTTCCTAATTTTCAAGGATTACTAATTACTAATTACAGCACTCGCCGCTGCATTGTATGAAACGTTTTTCAAAAAAGCAATTTTTCTTTGCATAGTCGTCGTTGTCAGCCTTGTTGCTGTGATTCCCACTGAACAAGACCCTACGGTTGACAAAATTGAATTGGGGAATTGCAGTGTATGTGGGAATCGAACCCACATGTTCTGGTACAGACCTGAAGCTTTACTACTGGGCCACCTCCACTCCTTTCTTTGGGTTAATAATATTAGAACGCCGCAAATAGACTTTAGACAAAACCCTTATTAATCGAATGCAGGCTTTCATGGCCGTTGTCCATAATGGTAGGTTTTTCTAAAGTCTTTAGAAAACTTCTGAAGAAGCTGGCAGCATGAGCAGCGAAACGTCAAGTATCAATGACCACGGCATAGGCATAACCTGGAAGAATCTACCATTATAAAGCCCTTATTCTCTTCAATATGTAAATGAAGCTGAATTAATGACTATTGCACAAAACCGCAATTCCAATTTTGGTGTTAAGTATCTAGTAGGATATATTAAACGAGTATTGTACTAAAAATGATAATGTTATTTTGTAAATCTTACGACACTCACTAATGACCAATAGAAAAATTAGTTCACGAGTCGTAACCAAGACAACAACAAAAATTCTTAGACATTTTTTGTAGGTAGACCAACCTAACTGTGAGGGTTTGTGTCCTTGCGATTTTCTGACCGAATCTGCGTTCGAGCATTAATTCATATCCGGATTTTTTTACTCGGAAAAACTTACTGCTCTTATGAGATTATATGCGATAATATTCACAAATGGATTGATGAAAATTCTTGTGCATTACGTCAGAGAAATTTACAACGCCTGTTTTCCATTAATAAATATGTTACATATAGTAATCATCGATTTACTCCCACGTATACGACGATAGCCAACGTAAAACATAAATTTAAATTGCGTACTTCACTTCTGAAAGTTACTTAGTTGCGTATACATATAGAGTGGACATTTATCAATAATCATTGTGTGGTATAACCGTGAACCCCTCACCAACTTCCTGTTTTGCACGTTGAGCCATGGTAATACGCTAATACCTTATAGAAATCTGTCACTCTTATTATTAAAAAAAAATTATCTAGAAACGATGAGAGGTTTACAGTTTATACATGATGGAGCTCCTGCACATTATAGTCGTAAGACTGTGGGTCTTTTAAAATAAAATGTACATAAATAAATAGATTGGCAGAGATTAGTTTATACCTTGGTCGCCACAGTTTTTATATGTGTTTTGTGGGATATTTAGAAAAATAAGAGTATAAAAGGTCGGTAGAAAATGGAATCTTTTAATTCATTTTAAATATTTGGGTTGTGATATATCACATCAACACGACAGAGACATATATGATAAAATACATGCATTCCAAGGTATACAGTGTGGAAATAAAGTAACGGAAAAATTTATTAACGTTGATATTGATATTTATGAAAAAATCTTGAAGGGGTATAACGATTTTGACCATAGGGAATAATTTCAGCTGATTTTCAGTTTCTTATGGATTTGTTTTTCATGATATAACGTCATCGACTTCTTGTTAAATGACAGCCTGTATTTTTTATTATTGATTTTGGTAGTACTTTTTATGTTGTTTTCAACCATATAAAATTTTCAATATGTTACATCTGAAAAGGATCGAGAAAAATGGTCTTAAAATTTAAATATCAAAAACCAATGAAATGAGCAAAATAAATCCAGTTACCCGTGAATAAAACAAAAAAAGATTAGTTACATGGCAGAATTAAACAATTTGTAAATGTCATAACAAAATAAGCGTCCTTTGCTTTTTTAAAATAGAATTTACCTTCAGCACACTATTTTATTAACAAAAATGGTACAATTAAGCGAGACACAGAGAATGTAATTTTTTATTATCTATTATTCAATTGTTTTTTTAAATTTCAATAAAAACTAATGTTCCGTCAATGACTTTCCGTCAAACGTAGGTACTAGATTTATTGTGCTCATTTTATTGATTTTTAATATTAAAAATTTAAGACCATTTTTCTCGAGTTTTTTCAGATGTAACATACAAAGTACTACCAAAATCAATAATAAAAAATAAAGGTTGTCATTTAAAAAAAAGTCGATGACGTCATAACTTTTAAAACAAATGACGTAGCAACATAAAGGTGGTTGTAGTATATGTCCTATAATTAAAATCGCTATACCCCTTCAAGTTTTTTTCATAAAAATTAATATTAACAAAGTTAATGAATTTATTACTTACTTATTTCCACACAGCATGTGAAACCATTTCAAGAATTAAGAAGGAAAACGCGGGCGAAGAAATAATAGCAAGTAAGCGATGTTATATACAGTGTGTTTCACTTCTCACCTTCACAACCCTGTATCTTCCTTATTTATTTTCTAATCTAGCTATTTTTACAATCTTAAGTCCGTAAAATTGAGAAACCATAGTAGGCCGAGTATTATCGAAAAATGTTATTCGAAGAGATTTTTCAGAACCACAAAAATAGTCGAAACGCAAATTTTCATTGAAAAATTAATATTATTTCATAAAATAGATGTTTCACTTTTCAACTTCACCTCCTATATCTTCCTTGTTTATTTACTGATTGATTCCCAATTTTGGTCAATTATACTACCCTTTAAAACTGTTACTTTTGTAATTCTTAAATGAGTTTACATCAATCCAATAAAAAAATGATTTAAAAAATCTGAGTAGGCTTAGTTTTATCGAAAAAGTGATTTAAAACAGTTGTTCAGCATCACAAAAAGATAGCATAAGTGGCCAAAATGTGAAATCGATCTAAAATTAAATAAGGAAGATACAAGGGTGTGAAGATCAGAATTGAAACATTTATTTCATATAACCGTAATAATAATAATGTTTCAATATACATTTGAATTTTTACTATTTTTGTGATTCTGAGCAACGTTTTCTGATAAAACTAGACTTACTACAATTTCTCAATTATTTGTATTTATTTTGAATCGCAATATTTCAAAAGTGCAAAAGTGACTCTTTTAAAAGGTAGTAAAATTGATCAAAGTTTGAAATCGGTTAGAAAATAAACAAGGAAGAAACAAGGGTGTGAAGGTGAGAAGTGAAACACACTGTAGATGCGAAACGTAGACCACAAGCGATAAATACTTGAACAAGATACAAGCAACCAAAATGAAATTGTTTAGAAGGATTAAAAGATGTATCATAGAAAATACATAAGAAAATAATGCCCTACCAACCAAAAGGGAGCAGAGATGCAGGAAAGTAGTAATTAAGATGGCAAACCTTGAAGTCGAAATAGACAGGAACAGAAGCAGAAGTTTTGACTAATAATTTTATTTATAATATTTAAAACAGATCCTTAATCCAACTAAGTTTGAAATAAGTAACATACAAAATATCTGTTGCGATGTTACAGCTACTGTGGTTATTTTAGCACTCTTCAACAGTCCCAACTTGTTCCTTCTAATCTGTAATTATAATTTTGCGAAAGCCATGCGTGTCGTGCAAAACGAAACCGTCGTAAGGCACGGAAATTCACTCGAAAAGCCACAGGGTCGACTTTTTAGGCACCCTGTACAGGCCGGTACATTATTTATGCCTGGTCTGGTCCGGTGCCCATGCGGCGGCGGCTCCGGGTACTTTGCCCCTTACGACTCCCCGGAGGCGCTGCCCCAGCTATTATTTTTCACCCTTAGCCGGACTTATGCATATATCCTACTCGGCGTACTTTATACGAGTATTTGTCACTGGCCGGTTATCTGCTAGCTAACGTGTTTATAAAGTGCGTATCGGTTCATAAGACGCAAATAGGAGGCGTCGTTGTTTTCACGACGCGAAAACACTCCAGGTTACAAAACCGATAACTCGCCCGACAAGTCACCTATCGAGGTAATAAATATTTGTGGAGTAACGCAATTAGGTAAATATGCTCTGGATTAATGATAGATGATAGTTTTACGAGTAAATTGCCATATTAGTAAAAAATTTACGACGCAAAGGCGCCGATGCTGCTAGCAGTTTTACATTGCTATAAATATGCTGCTGATCAAAATATTATCATCTTACAAACCTAAGTTAGGATTATCATAAATCAAAAGTTTTCTGATAAAAGGGAACTCTTATACAAGGCTTTTTGAATATATCAAATTAACTTGTTTCATTCAACTAAACTTTATTTTGGAAAAATCAAACTGGGGAAGGGGTGCTTGACGATAAAATAGCTGCTAAAATATTGAAAGACATGGAAAATAAATCCAGAGGACTGCTATTATAAGTCATGAAGTAGTATTTAAACCAAGAGAATAATACTAAAGATTGGCAAACATACATTGTGGGTGGGATCTATAAAACTGAAAATGCAGCAACTATAAACGCACCACACTTAAGCACACCAGGCAAAATATAAGCCAGAATAGTAGGAGACACTAAGAGAATGAAAAGAACACATTTTAGAGGAAGCACAATGTGGATACGAAATAATGACAAAATAGGCGATTACAGCTGTATTTTCTACTTAGATTTGCAAAAAAACAGAAGAGAAGAAGCTAGATGAAGACCTGATAAAAGCCTCCAAGAGTTTATACAGGAAAATTACAAATTATGTAAGAAATAGAACTGAAACGTCTGCTCCTTCGCTGAAGTCATCGCAGAGTATAATATGAAAAATGTGAAACCCTACACCGTTACAACAACTGCAATACGAGTATATCGCAGCAAAGCATGTCAAAGAGATAGAAAGTAAGTACCTACCAACAATAGCAAAAACAGGTACTGCATCAGTAGAAGGCAGTCGACTGAAGAAGGTAGAACATTTGACATATCTCTCTACTACAAGCAGAGCAATTTTTTTGAAGAAAATAGACATTCTAAAGAAATAGAAGCAGATTCTTTTTGATAAAAATATTGAAGTTATACTAGAACCGAACCAATAAGACTATTGGAGGGTGTTCATAAGATGTTAAAAGAAATATCTCCAAAAATAAAGTATGTAGCAAGAACTACATAGAGAAGAAAAGGGGATATACCTAGACTTCATATATCATCGCATCTGAAAGAAGAGGTACCCAATGGAACAGAATACAAGAAGGTACACGAGGAAGGGATGCCAGGATGTATGGAAAGCAACATAGTAGGCTTAACAGGGGATATAATCTAAAACCACCAGGTAGATGACACTGGAGTAGGTAAAAAACTAAACAAAATTCATCTCAGTTGGTTATCTGTGGTAAAATTATAAACGTAAAAGAAAAAAGTGAATTAAAACCCAAGTGGTATGCAGCTTGAATACACATTTTCACCTCCTTTATACTTACGTATCAAACTATTCCGTTAAAATATCTATTTCTGTTACTTTTTAACTCAAAGTTTATATAAAGTATTATAACTGACGGGGTTTTAATATGCACTCAATAATGTCAATAATATTTTCCTTAAAGTTGAATTTGGTTGAAACTGTATCTTCAAAGATGTCATTGCAGCTAATGTTGATGTCAACACGTCGACATAATTCTCGGTCTCGTCTGATCACCTCTGAAAATGAGAAATCGAGATTGACATTTTTGCGATCGAGACAAGATTAACCAAATTCTCGATCTCGGAAGGTTTTCGAAAAGTATTTTTAAAACCCGTATAAGAATGGGCAGTTAGTTTGGAGCGAAATTTTTGTGGCCGTTGCGAATCGAACCCAGATTTTCTGGGCCAAAACCACTGTGGCAGCTTTTCAGCGCGGGGGGGGGGGGGAAGGGGGGCGAACGTTAATACATGGAGCGCCCTCTGTCGTTTTGAGTTTTACGCAGTTGGAACTACGTCAATTTAGTGCGCACATATTTAAAATTCAAGAATCGAGATTCTCAACTTTGAGATCGAGAATCGACAATGGCTAAAATATGATCGTTTCGTGGCAACACTAATAGCTAAACTTTCGATCAGTTTTTTAATTTATCTTGATTGAGAAGTAGACATTATGTCTACTTTTCTATTTAAAACATTTTATCTTCATCAGAGTGTTGTTATAGACTACTTACTAAATTAATTTGAAGTGCAGTGCAGTAATATCCATTACCTCACTCTTTTTTACAAAATGAAGAATACATGGAATCAGCATTTATTGATGAAGATAAAATATTGAACAATACACGTTTGCTTATGGCCCTTAACGAGACTCGTTTGATTGCTGCAAAACTCAGCTCACCGCCTCGTTTTGGCAATCAAACTCATTTCGTTAAGATGCTCATAATCAACCTTGTATCGTTAATATCTATACGCTACGTAGAAAATTACAATTTGTATTCTTATTAAATAACGTAAAAATATTTAGTGCAAAGTTTAACTACTGTATTCAAAGTTTTCTAAAACAAGCAGCTTTATTTTAATCTAGAAAAATGTTGAAGCTTCAAAATATTCATTTTTTTAATGTATAAAGATCTTATGTTTAATGACGTTTTACTATAAAGATCAGCCTCAAGTTTCATTCTCAATGTATTTTACTAACTATCCGTGATCACAGGCAAATTCTGTTTAATTATCAGCATCGATGATACATAATACATCAGGCTTCAGTTTTAGTATTATTGCATTAATATGATGCTTCTCTCTTTAGTTTCATTGGGAAATGTACATGAAATGTCTGATTCTTGACCCTGATTCCTTCACTCCATCTAACTAGACGAGTTAAGGTGATGAAAAGTGGGCTGTTATTGAAGATTATTGCAATATACTAGTAATACAATGCAAATAGTTCTTGTCTTTATTTATTAAGCAAATTCTTTTTTTCTGATACGTCAAGGAAATTTACGTTAATATGCCCGAGACCCTGAATTTATACAAAAATATCGGAGTCGTACTTGAATGATCTTAAATTACATTCAAAAGTTAAAAAATCCTAAGGAGGAACAAATTACTACGAAGACAAGTACGAGTACTAATATTTATATCGCAAGCACTCAGTTGGACGGAATAATAACTATTTTGTAGTCTGCTCGTTACCATCAATGGAAGAAACTTAGATTCATCACTATAATCCAGAGATAACAACTCGCACTAAGATCTCGGCGGGTAATGTCATGGGTGTGATTACGACCAGCTGATTAGGACACGGAAAAACAATTGTACAAGACCAGATTAGTAGGCTTGGTGGAAGAAATGGTAATTTGAACCTTGCTGATGCTTTATGGTAAGATGATCTTTGTGAGCAGAAAAGCCAGGGCAAATTTTCCTTTTAAAAAATGTGTAACTTACGTCAACTCACAAAGAAGTGAAGACAGCTATACTTAAGACTGTATTATATACAGGGTGATTATTTTTTAAACAGTCCTATCAGCCAATAGTAATGAGAAAATAATTTCAAATCGACCAATAGCATCAAAATTACACTGGCTATTTGCTAGTAGCTGTTTACAGCGACTATTTTTTCACAAACCATTCAAATCGTTCTTCTGCAACTAGCTAAACGTGGAGTAGGTGAGCAGCAGTTGTTAAAAATAGCAGGACACTCATTTGGAAGATTTATCAAACCATATCTACAACAGGATTGTTTAAAAAATAATCACGCCGAATTACATTCGTGGTAATATTTTTTTGTTATAATTTTAACTACATGAGCACTCATCTTTGTTGCTATTAAGAAATCTCACGAGTGGGATTTCTTAATAGTAACAAAGATTCGTGAATCTAGTTAAAATTATCAAAAAATTATCACCACTTATGTAATTACTGTTGATTATTTTTGATCCTGGCCATAAATTATGTCCCCTAAGTATGAATCTCCTTGATAATGACATTTGCAAGTTGACTGTAACCAGAGGTTTACTATACATGTTGTAAATATAAACACAAACAAAAATATCTTCCATTTTCTAGTGCTACATTTGCTGGCTTTTCAAATTTTGAGTTAAAATGGCGTAGCGTTGATAGTGATGAAATACTACTTTTTTAATGGATTAATTTGCATTTATTTCACAAATTAACTTTAACAACTCAGAAACAATAATCATTTATCAAATACCATTATCAAGGATAGTCATATTTGTGTGATATAAGTTATGCCTTATGTCTCAGATTGGCACAGTGATCACGTCACCCGGTATGTACTTGTTAGAAAATAAGTTGCTGACAGAATTTTTAGCAACTTCTCGGATTTCAGGCGAAGTACATGAAAAATATTCTTCTACACGTAGTACTTATTTAAATTTAATAGAAATGAGCAAAATACAGTTGAGAACCACTTCAAATTCAATATTCAATTGTGAAATCAGCATTACCATCCACCAGAAAATTCCCTAAATTATACCGGGTGGCCATAAATATCTGAGATCCCGGTAGCCATGGAATTAGCTATCGAGAGATCCAAAAAAAACTGTTCCTCAGCGGGCTGTGGAAATTCAACGTATGAATAATATGTTGGTGACACTGTACGTCAATGTCAAATTCGAGGTTAGCAGGTTCGGATTTGCGTCATTTTGTATCATAACTGACGGAAAACCTAACCTAATAACCTCGAATTTGACATTGACGTACAGTGTCACCAACATATTATTCATACGTTGAATTTCCACAGCCCGCTGAGGAACAGTTTTTTTTGGATCTCTCGATACTTATAAATGTTTGGTTAGTATTATATTTCAATTACAAGAAGTATTGGTACCTATTTAATTTAATAAAATGCAATAAGAGGAGGGGAATGTGCCCCGGATTCTGCGGTTTAGCCTACGACTCGATTATAAAAATCTTCTGTTCTATCTCCATTACTTATTGCAATCTGTAATAATTTTTGACAGATAGGAATTTTAATTGTGATGACATTAATGACATTTAGTTTAGTTGGATTCATTACTTTAATAAAGCGGTGTTGATTCCAAAGGTAATGTGATATCAGATATTTATGGCCACCCGGTATAAAGGTACATAGTAGAAAGAGTTAATAAAAAATTCGTTGTAAGTTATTTTTCGCACTCGTGCTTTAGAAACTTGAACTTGTGCAATAAAACCAAACCTATGAAACTCATTCATTAATATACTATTTTAAATCTGAACTTATTTTTATACTAGACTTAACCCTTGGGCGCCATATGCCCATATGAAATGAAAATGAGTAAGAATTTACCTATTCATATTTGAACTATATTTGTTTCTAAATTAATATAAATTTGATCAGGATTCAGTCCCTGGTTCTTTGTATATATAAAAGCGAGGGCAGGAGACCCCTTGCTTATAAGTTTCTTGTGTGCGCTTTAGTTCTAACACAATAATATCTGTTATTAAATTATACATTCTGCATTAACTTATAATTCAGTAACTAAAAATTTATATAAAACTGTAATTGACAGATGGCGTAGGTTACTGCAACTAACTTCAGAGCGTTTCGCATATATAGATTTGCGTTTTTAAAATTGTTAATGGCTTTCTAAAAATATATTTAAAATCCAGGCCCCTTTCTTATTTCCTACAAGACTAGTTTAGAAACAACAGTTCTCTGACAATACGAAAAGGCTCAGCAAATATTTGTTGGAGTCATGGTAGGTCGACAATTTTACTTGTGGTTTCCAACTTTACCATAATAATGATCCATTAGAAACGCAACAGCTTTTGTCGCAAGTTTTGCACCTAAATTATACTTGATAGTTCTTAGTGCACTACTAATTCTGCTTTTCTTTCCAGCTGACCAAAACCCACTTAGCAGAGTCGAAAAAGCCCCATCCACGCCCCCTTCTCACGACGGTAAGTGTCCTGGCGCATCACTTAAGCAAATCTCAGGCGACGGCCGCTCGTTTGGAGACAGCGAATTTAATTATCGTCTGATTGCCCCAAGGTGCGCGCTTAATAAGACAAAACAACTCGGCGCGGATTTTAACGAAAAAGTCATAAAATTGAATAATGACACCTACGGCGCGGCTCCGCCGCCAAATTAAAGGGGTGGCGAATCGCGCACCGGCGAAAAATGCGTGGCTACCGTTCCGGCGGCGTGTAATTTCATTTTTTACCTCGCTACTTTACTTAATGCGACTTTAGTAGGACTTAATGAGCTTTATTAAGATTTCCACTCCGGTGGCGCCCTTTCAAGGACGCGGCTTTCTCACAGGGGTTGCTTTCAACATTCGGCTCCTTTGTTTCACCTCCCACGTGTAATACTGTCCTGCTTGTTTTGCAGATTTGGCATTTTTACGAGGGCATATTGATAAATTCTCGGGCTAATGTAGAAGGAGAGAGCATGACTTTTATTCAGCTTTCTGTTTCACACATTCTAAACCTGAAACAGAGTTAGCCACTTCATTAAGCGATATGTAATCATTTACTTTAAAAAATATAAAATAGTAGGGGGGTGCTAACTCTGGGGAATAAGGACGATCTGCAATTCAAAATCCAATCCATAGATTTATTAAAAAACAACTTTGAACTTCAGTGAGGTGTTGCAGTGTCTTGTTTCACGAAAACACTTCGCCTTTTCACAACTTTTGCCTCAGTTGCATTTATAGCTTTTACATAATATTCCTCACTAATCGTTTTTCCATGTTCTAACTACGATTACGACCATAAATGTTTTTATCCTAGAATTTTAATGCGATTTCGTTTCCGTTTCACCAGCTACCGTTGTGCCTCTAGATAATCATCCATTGTAATCAGCTCACTAAAGAATAATCACCATTGTGCTCGAAACCAGTAGAAGGGGCTTTTGATGTTAATACTCGTAGTTGTTTCTGATCAACATTAAACAACTTGGGAATTACAGCAATTTGTTCTTGCTCAGTTCCGTATATGTATTATGAAATACAATCGTATAAGATTAATGATGTCTTTTAGTACTCAATTTAAACAAATTCGATTATTTGAAGTGAAAGTGAATCTCGCAGATTTTTTAAAATCAACCTTGAAGGCAACAATCGACTTGCTTACATATATACAGGTCCTGTTATACCCTTGGAATGCAAGTGTTGATAACCTTCTTCCATTATTCGCGAAGCTATTGAGATTTACACACACTATCCTTTTCTCTCCATGTGGAAAGCGCTAATTTCTCAACCCCACCCACGATTCTCTTCACTCAACCGCGACGACACTTGCCTATAAATTTTGCCTTTCTCCTTCCGATCGTTAGAAGAGTTTCGTCTCTGGCGTGGTTCACACGTTGAGTTACCGTGCTCTTTTGCTTGTACCACCAGATGAAACCTCTCATGAAAGTAGACGTTGAGTTTTTCAATCTCAATAACGACGCAGTTTTAAGGAATAACTTTCAGTTTAGTGATGCAGTTACATACTACAGTTGCTTCGTCAGCTGGAATCAAACAATTTATTATTATTTTTCATGAAACTTAAAACACGGCAGTTTAAAACATGTTTTAAAGATTTGTTAACACAATTGTTTAAAATATAAGGCTTTGTTTTAAAAGTGTTTTAAACATTTATTTGATGTAAACAAAGGGTTATTATTCTGAATTCGCTAAAATGCTCACTAAATTCATAACACACGTATCAAAATTCCTTGCATTTTTCCTAAATTAATATAGCAACTTCCGAGTTACATAACTTAAAAAAGTTTTCAAGAGCCTAGTATGTGCATGCGTTTAGCTATTTGGCCTATTTTATAACATTCTCAACTTTTAGAATTGTTTGCGTGATCAATTCTCTTATAATAAAATCTGTTTTGAATCAATCTTGTTCATACTGTTAATATTATATTGAGCAATTTAGTAAAACGCGCCACAGATAAGGTTGTCATAAAATATATAACAATAAGTAAAAAAAATGATTTGCATAATAAAGTTTTCTTCTGATTTCTAGAACAGAATCGCTATTGAACAAACATGCAAATTAACGTATTCGTTATAGTTTTCTTATTAAACGAGCATTATCCGCTATCAAAAATCTTGTTTTGTAAATAATAACTTTTTGGGCCCTCAATTACTACTGCTCTTAATTAACCGAATCTTGATCTTTTACGTTACTCGTACTGTACATTGCATTCATCAGTAACGTGTAATACCTTAGACCCTAATCTATATTAGGAGTACGTTTGGCATACTTCAGAGAAAAGCTGCCATGTTCAAATAAAATACCTACTTTTTCTGATAAGTTCTGAGCTCTGAGAAATAAAAAAGTCTAGCAATTTTTTGGTATCCGGTTTTTAGAAGAGGCAAAAGTAAATTTCCAGTTGGTAACCCTAGTAGCTCGGGGATTGTCTTATTCAAAACCGACTCAAGACCCCAGCCTAACACGGTTTTATTGAGAAGGAAAGGCATTTGTCGCAATAAAAGAGTCCCCTAAGGAAATATTATGCGTATAAAAACCCTAAGTAGTGTTTAACCCTTTTTAATAAAGGCCCGGCCACGTGTCGGGGTTGCTCGCACGTGGCGGCGATTGTCGAATTATAAAACATGGCAATATATTAGAGGCGACGTCGGCTTCGTTTACCCTTCCCGCTTCCGCCATCGCGAGTGTCTTATGTAAAATGGCAGCACATGGAGCTGTTGATAATCGATTATGAGTAGGTAAGCCGTTTTAACTGCAGTTACTGCACCCTTTCCCGGTGGCGGCACCCTCGCCCCCCGAGTTTGATTGAACGCCGCTGAAATACGATCTGCTATGATTGATTGATGGCCGCCGCGCCGCGCTCATCTGTAAGTCTTTTAACTGGTAAAATTGCGTTTTAATGCGAATTATTGATGTGTTAACGTATAATGATAACGGGGATTAAACGCGCTTTATGTTCTTATGGCGGCGCTTAATTACAGCGCGAATCACGACGCTTCGGCGACTTAGACTTTTTCGCTCGCTCGATTTCTTTTGCTCCTGCAGCCGCTCTTTCCGAACTCGAAACGCATTTTAGGGCTAATAAACCGGCGCTTTAACGGCTTTTTAATACCAAAGGTTAACTCGTACGCAAAACTTTCCGAGGTACTGAGTGGCCGCCTCTTTAATTGTTTTTATCGCCCGGTTTGTATCTTTTGCAAAAAATCAAAAATAACGAAATTCACCTGCTGCAATTTACAACATCCGGGTTAAACAATATAATAAGATACTAACCTATGGTTATTGTAATATGCCAATATTCCTTTAAAATAATTTTCTTAATTATAGAAATAGTTACTCCCAAGTTTTAACCATACTGGGGAGTAACCTTCTTAAGAGGTTTTATTTTAACGATATTTCAACGGTTTCTTTGCAACCTAAAAGCTTTTTACATAGAGAGTAATAATTATATAGCAAATATTATACAGTCTTCTTCAAATTGAAATAAACAATGCTAATTTTTTCAAGATACTGAATGACTTACCTACTTTAATTTTTGTATCACTCACTTTGGATCTCTACAATTTACCTTGTACTCACTGGTTGAAGAACAAAAGAAGAAGCTGCTCTATTAATATGATTATTATTACTTTCCAATGTTTTCAATATAATTTATTGTAACTATTGAAATAGCTATTCTTCGAATTAAACCACACTGGTGAGTAACCTCCTCAGTCGATCTCATTTTAATAGTTTAATTTGTATGTTTACAATCTGAAGCACTTTCGACAAATATAGTAATTTTTGTACAGTTATGTGCAAATTAAACTGACGCATATGTATCCAAGGTACTGAATGACCGTTTTTATCGTCCCGTTTATACTCCTATTTTTTGAAAAAATCTACAATAATGAAATTCGCCTTTGCGATTCACAATAAATGGGTTGAAGAACAGAATAAAACACTGGCTTATTGTTATTATAATATCCCAATTTTTCTCTGAACTCAGTGACGTAGCCAGGGGAGGAGCTCGAAGGGTTTAAACCCTTCTCGAAATCTAAAAAAATATTGTAAAATCATCCCTTACTTGTCGAGAATCTAGTTAGTTGAAGTATACTCCAGAAAACATTAATAGCTTTTCCCTGTATTTTAGCCTTGATGTCCGCTGTTGATCAAAATTCGAGGAATAACCCCCCGCTTTTCCCCTTTCCCTCTGAAGAAAATCCTGGCGACGTTACTGTCTCAACTATAATTTATTTCAACGATTAAAATAGTTTTTTTTTCAGTGTTAACCAACACTGGTGAGTAACCGTGTCAGTCAATCCCATTTTAATAATGTTATCTGTTTCTTTACAATCTGAAGCGTCCCTCACAATCACAGTAAACACAACGTCGTGCAGTTTTGTGTACATTTATTCAAGGTGCTAAATTGTTTTTATCGCTCTCTTTGCATCGTTTCTAAAACAATCTAAAATACGAAATTCTTCTGCTACAGTTTACAATATCTGGGCTAAAAACGCAACAAACAACTCATGTATTCATGTAATATCTCAATATTTCTTCAAAAGATCAGTTAAAATATTAAAATATTTTTCCCAGGGTTGAGAACACTAGCGAGCAACCTTCTTAATGATCTGAAATGCACTCATTGAAATATGAAATTTAATTTTGATAAGTGTTACATGCCAGATACTTTAGTAAAACATTTAGCACGTATGTTAGGCAATGGAATGACGCTTTGTTTCGGTGTACAAGAGATATCTTTTTATATTTTATCCGGTTTGAAAATAATTTTTCGCAAAAATAGAACACATTCGCCTCCTCCAAATGCAAAGCCATTAAAATCAATTTTTAAAAATCGCATTTTTTCATCGGATAATTTTACAAATAAAAAATAAAGCATATCGAAATTTTGTTTAAAAAAAACTTGAACTGTCAAATAATCTGTAAGTTCTTTTTTGCCTTTTGCATGTTCTGAATATTTAAACGTACATACAAATTTATATCAGAAGATATAACTGAAAAACACCATAGCAAAGAGAATGCAAACCTTTGATAAATAAGGGGTGCCATAACGGGGTAGCAAATGCGTACGCACTCGACTTGCCGGCGAACTACAAAGACATCATTCGTTCTTACCACCTTGTTGTACTTGTTAGGTTACCATTTAGTGAGCTAGTGTTGTGTTGCAAACATTTTTAATGACGTGAAGGCACAAGCGACCCTTGTGTAAAGTGTTTTTATTTCAGTTACTTATTTTATGTCGTACATAACTGATTCACCGACTTCTGCGCTCGCCTAAAATTGCAGTCAGCTATGTACCTTGCAGATTTTCCGACCCCTCGCGTCAGCCAGCTACGTCTCGCACTATATTTTTCAGTTTTTTTCGGTTATCTTAAGTTGTATTATATTATTATGAATTAATATACTGTTTTAGTATGTAATTTATGCAAATTTCCGAGCCAAGTTCTTCATACAGGACCCTTCTTTTCTTTTAAAACGCTTCTACTTGCAAACCTAAAAGCCATCAAATTTGATTAGGCCTCGTTAATATTTAAACGGCGGTTTCGTGCGTAAAACGAGCTGCTTAGAGAGCAAAGACGGATCGTTTGCAGCGCGAACGGATTTCGGTTTTACAAAATCGAAGCCCAAAACTCGGATTGAATATCAAGCAGCTTATTCAGATCAGTGGAACTTCCTCCAGCATTTAAATATCGCGGATGAAGAATTTCGTCCAGGAATATGTAAAGCAGCGGGCCGACTTTTAACTCGCGCGTGCCGAGAATACGGTAATTCGCGGGGGCGGCAGCGGGAGTGGACGTGGGCTGGATAATTTGCCTAACTCGATTAGCTGTGCACAGAGCGGATGCTAATTGGCACGCCGCCTCAGCGCCGCTCCCCAGCCAATGCATGCAAAGCGTATTCCGGCCGCTTTGAATCACAAAACAGCGCCGACAATAAAAATATACTGCCACATTACTTCAAATCTCTGCCGCCTTTGCTGGATTTGAATAACCGATTTCACTTCCTCGCCGCGCAACTTTTAAACAATTTAACGATACACATAAAATTCCCGGGCAATCTAAATACGGAACTGTCAATTAGGATGATGCACTCGTGCATTTTAAGCAAATGCCAGTCTGGATTGAAGAGGTTTACTTTAATGTTAATTATTAAACGCTTGCGTGCACGTGACATGAAAAATGCAACCGTCAGTTCTCATTCTCATGTTGCTTAAGTGAAATTTCGACCAATTTCCTGTCTTAATCATATTTTTCAATTCAATATAAAAAGTGCACATGCAGTACCCAGTGGATATCAACCACGACTCCTCGACTTTCAGAATAGGCAACACAAATTGCTATCGCTATTCGGTACAAACTATTTATTTTAATTGTTTCCGCTATCTCTTTAAGAAAACCCGCGCTCGTTTATATATATATATGTATATTGTAACGGTACGTTAACGCCTCCGTCGGGATGTTAAATTTAAATAAGACATCTCTTACGTCTTAGTATTTTTATAATTAATTTTCCCTTTTTGCTTTGCTAGCTCAATATACATAAAACCATTTTAAATATCCAGTCGTGCGTACGAACGATCACTATTTGAAAAAAGCAGGACACTTATCTGCACTTGTAGTGTTCTCGGGCTGAAACTGGCTGCAAAGAACCTACTCAAGAAAAGCCAATTTGTTTACACAAATAAATATACGTATTGACTTTAAAACACATGTAAAGAGAATAAAAAAACAGGATTAAACCTTAAAATAAAGCACCATTGCTGATGCTCAGAGTGTTAGTTAATAACATCAAATGTACGGGCAGTTACCACTCAAATAAAGTAATGTAATTATGACTGAAACACATATAACAATATTAAAATATCGTCTGAAACCGCATTTATCTGCGATTGCATGCATAAAAACCCGGCACAATTCACGCAGGTAAACACATTCTTTTAAGCGCGATTTTATCACAGCTGTAGAGACTGATTATCGCGTTCAGTTGCAATCATTTCCTGTAGGTATTGAGTTACCTGGGATGGTAGAGGGCTGCGAATTGCTGTGTTGCATATTAGGCCCGCGGATTGCGTCACACCAACCTTGAGCGACACGACGCATGGAATTTTACCACGCCCTATGCGGGGAATCCCTAGCTGCTAGCTGCTGCCAAGATGGCTAGATTTGCTGGACATGCAAGCGCTGTTTGCTGCACTCAAACTTGTGCAGCAACTTCAACACCGGAAGGCCTATTATGCCACTGCTATTTATTTCGCCGTAGGCAGTTTCACACAGTGCACTCGGAGCCGCTCATAATATGTAGCTTGGCGCAAAGCCCGCTGACTAATGAACTGTTCCTCGTAAAAATGGTTTCGGTCAATACTTTGAAACGAAGCATCTGAACCTAAACGCTGGAATGTTATCTTCAAACCATAAACTAATTAATCAGCATAATAAGTTTTACTAGCATTTTTTGGCTTAATTGGGCAAATGAAATATAGTTTATTTACTAGCAACATGATATTGTACATTTTCGTCATAGAAACAAAATATGAAAAGCTACTCATAACTCCTAAGCGACTTGTCAAATTATTTCTTTCTCAAACTCATGGTAACCAGCAACGATACATTGAGGCAATCCTTGATGTCACTTACATATTCTAATTTTAAATGTCAGTATGACATTCTGAAATTTCATACTATTCTTACTAATATGCTAGTAAATAAAATATTGTATGCACCACGGGAGATATTCGTGTTCTTTACCTTCCGTTGACTTACAAATGTCAACCTCAGGGAAAAAACATATTCATATCTCTTTTAATACATAAATATATATTATAGGATAGTAACAGAAATCTATTTGTAACATTCCCTAATAATGCATTTTGCAATCAATACATGTGAACTTTTGGAACAATGTAGAACTACGGTCGAGCTCAGCTAGGATTACTGAATTCCGATTTTCAGGTATTTTGTTTTCCCAGCAAAAATAAATCGCTTCTGTTCACATTGCAGCTTCATTACATCTTCCTCGAGATTTTCCACTTGCTGGCAACTAGATCATAATCGCTTGTAAAGTAGTTCCATTACATCTTTCCATCCTTATTCTCAGTTCTTTCACCTTCTAATGTACCATTCACTGTCTCTACTATGGGGAGTGTAATCGGAACCAGTGTCTATATGTATCACACGGGTTCTGATTCAATATCGGACTAATGTTCAGCTAAATAAAATTACATTACCAAACACTACGACAGGGATAAATATGTCCCAGAAAAACACTATTCATCCCATACAATGTGAGCACAGGAGTTTACGCAAATAATCGAAAATAATTGAATTGCTAAACCTGTTACCCGTTCATATTTTAGCGCTTCTGCAAATATATAAAACATCTAAACATCCGGCTGCACTTCTCAAATTTTAGATTAGAACTGACTAGCTGCATTAAACATCCTGTGAAAGGGATGAAGAGACATTTGCTGTATGAGTTTGAAGAAAATAGACGTATGAAATACGAACAACTGAAAGAATCGCTATTCTACATAACATCAACATTGAGATGGCAAGTAGCAAACAGAAAGCATTAAATCATTATTTATGCAACAAGTGCAAAAAGTGGGCGATTATTGCAAGCGTCGTGAAAATTATGCACGAGGCCGAAATTTGGCAAATCTTTGCGACGGATTATGATGTCTGTGAGCTGTTGTTCAGGCCGTTGCTCCACTATATCAAAAAAGCTAATATAATATACACATGGTTAGAGTTTTTCACAGATTTGTACATACAGCTACTTGCGTTTTGTCATGTAAGCAACCATTACATCACAAACAGGACATAACACAATAGAGTATTCAAGTACTCTCGGAGTCAATATTTGTAATGATTAACTATGACATAAGCTTCTATGACAGACTGTACATACAATATATAAAACAGCTACTAACCAAAATACTTCTACAACCCCTATTACACGAGCGTTTGGGCATCGCAGAAAATTGACCGCAACTTCTAAAAATTCCAAAACCGAGACAAAGCGCGAGTCCAGCGGCTGTCATACACGGTGAAAGCTCTAATTTTCCAATACATCAGTGGCCGGGTGCTAAGTCCTGCATACGGCAGATAAGATAACCGAGGGCGGCCGCCCCGCGGCAGAACAGCTATAAGAAATTTCACACCGGCTGAATTTTGATATTTAGGGATGCAGCGGTCACTTGAGTAGAGCTCGCCGAGCGTGAAAATAGCTCCGGAGTATTTCTGCATCACTTTACTGAAGTGGCCGACTTCATACAAGTCAAAATTACTTTGGGTACAGCCGGGGGTTGCCATCGGTTTCCTTCCTCCGCCAATTCTAGACCTCTTGATCCGATGCTCCACTCGGTTGTAATATCGCGTATGGGGGGGATTTAGCTAACACTAATTTTCAGAAATGGATGATTTTTAAACTGAAATATGTTAGAACATATAAATCGTGAATTCGATGTAAATGTCTGTATGGCTCCCGTTTGTTTACAAACGTCGAGTTATGGAATTGTTTTAGAACTTACTCCTCGCTTGTTATTGATTTCGGAGGTTTTCAGGAATTTTTCATTATCATAGAATTGCAGTGAGTAACGCAGAAAACTTATTAATATCTTAAACATATATTTGAAAACTGTTCTATCTAAAAATTGTTCTGTTAACTGGCTAATCGTCCACATAAAATGTTTGGTTATGCAACTTAACATACAGTTCAACGTTCAACCTAATGGTCTACACTTTAGCGAAAAACTGTACGCAATAGAACAATTTGGAGAATGACTAAGTTCATTTCTACTAGCAAGTAGATGAAATGCAACTAACGTTTGTACATTTAGAGGCATCTTGTGGAGAGCTGATATATCGATTTCTGTTAGTTTCCTCCATGTTCTTGCCTCGAGTTAGTTTACCTTCTCAAACCTTATAGCATGCTTTATGGGATGAAACATCTCCGAAGTTTGCAATGGGACGTGCTTGTGAAACAATTGGGGCATTCTTACTTTTAGCTATGAGCTTAAATGGCACATGTCATAAATTCTTGGAATTATTTAAATTTTGATACTTAATCATATCGTAACCCCTATCGCAGCCCAATGACACGGTGGAATTTAAGTCTGCACTCAGACGCTCCGGCACCAACATCACGAACAACACGAAAAATGTTAAGCAATCCTTTCGAGCTGATACGGCGGTGTAAACATGCAGAGGGTAAGATTAGAGCGAGATTTAGGCGCGTGCCAGTTGCCGAGGGCTGCCAAATTTGAAAACCGCCACGTCAGGGCAAGATTGATGACGTAACGGGCAACAATAGAGGTGTCCGGCATTGTTGCTAATGCGGGCCAACCCTAATACGCTGGGATTGTTAGGTCAAGTTAACGCACCCTTTGCACTCCAACGCCAATCATCGTGCACGCGGCAACCCTTTCTCAAATGGAATGGCACCTTGAAGCTTTTGTTTTTGGGATTCCTTTTGTGAATCGGGAGCTAGTGGAAGATCCGAAGCCGGAATATTTCGGCTTCCTTTGGCAAGACGGTAGAATCGCAACATTGTGATAATATCTGATCGTCTATGGGGCGTTCGAATTCATGATGTTTTTGTAGATTTTCCGTCTCAATAAATTAAATTACATTAATAAAGCGAATGTTTTAAGGCAAATTCAATATCGATTATCAACTCAAATTGTGAAATTCGTAGTGAATAAAAATGCATTTTTTCTGACAAATCCTAGAAGAATCTTCTTGAATTTATCCTCAATTTAACCATCTATTATCCAATTCAATTAAATCAAACGACACACGTGTGCATTTATTTAGCAAAATTAAAGTTTGATACAGCATGTCAACAGTGTTCAGAGAGAATGGAAGTTTTAAATGTTTAAAAGGTTAATCCCCTTCCTTGATGTTACAAGTATTTCTCATTGTCGTCTATAACATCGAGTGGATATTATGTTAGATGAACACACATGAATGGCTGTAGTTACGAAGCAATAAAAACTCAATACTCTTCTCCACGAACATTTATTTAAAGTGGCGACATATTTCGAAACCAAACTGGTTTCATCCTCGAGCCATAATGATCATTGGTAGTAGAAGCACATGTTAAATTTGAAGGTTAAAATGAGGTTAAGTTTAAACGTTGAAAACGAGGTAGGAATCAAATTTAAAAAACACACCACATTGGAGAAGAAAAATTAATTAACCAGCAAACTACGTTATAAATATCGTTATACTGGTTAATATATCAGAATATAAAAATTAAAATAGAGCAAGTAAAATAGTAGCTAACATTGAGGATGTTAACAGTAAGACTCTTGACTATTGAGTTTTTATTGCTTCGTATCAAGGCACCTATAAAAGCCCTTGCCGCTGTCACATATGGATAGCGTGTATAATGATTCTAATAAACAGTGTTTCCAGCCCTTTCTGCAATTTCATCTATCCATCGTCTCTGTGGTCGTTTGTATAACTTTGGTTTCCACTGTAAAATATGTTTTATCCAACTTGTCACCCCCTGCCTTGCTATATGCCCTGCCCAGCTCTACTTTAACCTCGTTTTTCTCTCTAATTTGATCATAATAATTGTCTCCAAATCCACAAGGCCACAGCTCTACGGCATGACGTCCGCATAGGAAGGCCGAACGTCGATTAAATCGCATAGGCTCAGAGAGTTTACATATGTTTATAGAAAATATGGGCTGCCTGTGGCAACGAGGTTAATACTCTTGAACTGGACCCTCAGTCGTACCCCACGTAATGGAAAACGAAGTTTCAACGCAAAAACCATTATGTTGGTAGCTAAATATCAATCCCAAAATATAACAAGCCATTTTTTAATCTACGTAATAAATATAAAACTCGAAATGTGCTTTATTTATCTGTCAAAGTATTTAGTTGTGTTGTCGTATTCATTATAATAATTTCTATACTTTTCTCACTATAGTAATGACACCTAAAAAGGTTTGCACAGATAAGCAATTTATAGTTTTGTCCAAAAACGTCAATTTAGAATTCATCAATTTTTTTGCTATAATTGCTTCTTGATAGATTTAATCGTTTACCTTTAAGAGATTTTTCCATATTAACAATTTTCCGCCATGTCAATGAAATTTAGTCTTTCTAAATTTGTGGGATATAAAGCTTTTTTGTTTAGAGAATACTAGCCAAATTTAAGGAATTTATCACATTCTATCTCATGAAGCGATTGCAATTACTTAAACGTCGCAGTTTTTTGTTTCCTTGTTTCAAACTCAAGACAAGTCTATGTTTAGTCAGGTTTGGGATTTAACCAGTTGTTCCTTATATATTTTAATAAATGCACTGAGTCAAATAAATAAAATAATGGCCTACTATTACCAAAATGATGATGGTACGCAGAGCTCAAATTGATATTTGGTTTAAAATTATTTACTACTAGTACTTGCATTGATATTGCTAATTACCCAAAATTCTCTAAAACCTATTTTTTCTAAATGTTGTAATATATCTTTAATGTATAAAGAACTCCATGAGTTAATTTTGAGGTAAAGGCAATATGCACATATTACTTCTTTAAAATTTTACTTTATTTTTGTTATCATGAACCCGTAAGCCGCAGCAGCCAGAGTTATTTCTACAAGAGGTACTGACCTTATTTACGTGTGTATAATTGCCACTATACCCAGATATTGAGCACTTATTCGACATCATGGATACATGGTATATAATTACAATATTACAATACACTACTATTTACTTTATTCACCGGCAACTGTTTTAGAACGCTAGCAACTCGCTATGTATTTATGTCAGAACCACCTGTAACGGTTATTTACACTATGAAACATTACTCACACGCACAACGCTAAACACTAACGAAGGCGCTAAGTGACCTGTCTCTTAAAAAGTCTCAATTTTTATTGATAATTTTAATGAACATGTAGCTATAATCGGTAGATATAGTTCACGTGACACATGAAATGTCGGGGGGGGGGGGGGGGTGCTTTTATCTATTCCCGCGCGATCCACCCATTCTTTTATAGATACAAATAACATGAACATGAAGTGGTAATATTTCCGGTGGGGATTGTACTGCCCGGGGGGGAATTACCCTCCCGGTCACCCCCCTGGATTCAACACTGGTTGGGAGATTGCTATATTTTTGTGTTTTGTTGTTTGTCGTTATTGCTGTGTGAAATTTGTTGGAAAATGCCTATAGAACCATCATGAACTGTAAAAATTCATAAGAGTCTTGTACGGAAAACCGAACTCTGAGATTTACGTGAATTACGAGTACATACTAAAACACTTTATGAATAAAGCTAGGGTGAACGAAACAAAAACAAACAATTGAAGTGTGCATGTGGTTACAGTGTCAAATGTGCGGATGGTTAATCGGTGAGGCACTAAAAAATATGCAAGTGAAACAACAGTAGTTTATATAATATATTTTTTATACACTTACGTAATACTAGGTACCCCACAGAAAAGTGACGTAATTCTGTTTGTAATAAGAACTAACGCTCCCTTTGTAATGAGCCGGCAAGCCGAATACGCACGCATTTATTACCCGTTTATCGTCTCTCTCATTTATGAACTATTCGCAAAAATTTATTTACTACATCGTCGTGATATACTTATTTACAGTTATCTGTAATTTGAGATCCGTTTGCGTTATTGCTCCGTTATGAGAATGCAACCGTCTCGTATTGTTTGCAATTGCAATTAAAGGCTCGTTTATAGTGGCAAGCGTATTACGATATTAAAGAAATCATAAAAATTTGCATACCGGATGAATTACAATGTTATCGTGAATTACCGAGGCCGTATTTCGCTTATTGCCCATTGAATTGCGGGGCAGTAAATTCGCGTCCCTGATGAGGGAGCGCCGACTTCTTCATGGTTGTCTAATGAGTGTCATTGGTGCAGATTGTGACGCCAACGGCGACATCAGCGGAGATGACCAGAGCATCGCCAGCGAGCACCCCAACGACCCCAACGACCACGACTCCATGGACTCGGACAAGGGCGGCGCCCTCAACCTGGTGAGTTTGCTTTCCGTAATCATTTTACATGGCGTTCCGTCAGCTTATGAGCTCGGAACGTATTAAATTTTCCTATCAATATTGACAAGCCGGAGAACGAGATTTATCCCTTGGGTTGTTTAGTGAACTGTTCTTTTCGAAAACATTTGTTCTCGATATATCGGAACTTCGGCGGCCCCACTCGGCGGCCGCTCCACCCCTCAAAAGTTAAAATGTTTAAATTCTTTGGGGAAAACACTCCTTAACATCCCCTTTGATTTGTAGCGATTTAATCTTGTTTGGATTAGAAAACTATCGCCTGTAACAGTGGTCTGAACGACTGATTCATTGCTTTTGCAAGTTCGGCCAACTCGCTCCGTTCCTATTCTTAATCATAAAATGCAAGGAGCCATAGTTTTCATTCGTGGTGTACATAGGCGCCGGTTTTTTAAAATTGCTTTGGGTGCTCTGCCTTCCACCTCTCTCCTTCAATGGATACGTGGGAATGGATTTTATGTTCAATTATTTATCATGGAACCAAAATAAAGTTATAGGTACAACACAAAAGACGTAAAGACGAACAATATTTATTAGGTATATATGAAAAATATAACAAAAATATAACAAAACCTTAACCAAACAAAACTTTGGTTTCTTGTATCTAATATCACAAAAATAATAAAAATAACTTAAGAAAAAATGTAAAAGGAACAAAATCTCAGCCGGTTACATAAAAAACTTGTCGCCTTTGGCTGTATTTTAAAATAAATATGGTGGCAACTTGCTCGTCATCAATTTCCCGAGCAAGATCTTTATAAAAGTTTAAAATAGCAATGTTATTCAACCGTGACTGTGTCATGGTAGTTCTCAGGTAAGTCTTTAGGCGTCTTAAGCCAGAAAAACCCCTTTCTGACGTACATGATGTTGCAGGAATAGTTAAAAACATTTTAACGACTTTCAAATATTCTGAAAATAATTCCTTTAGGTGGGTATTCTCATTGAAATACAATATTATTTCTGATACTGATTTCAAAGGATGATCTTTTGTAACATCAAAAAACATTTTTGTATGCAACTGTAATTTGTCGTGATCAAAATCTTCGAGGTAATATTTTCTGACTATATCGGTATCCTCTTCTTTTAACAAAAAAGTTTCTAATTCGATTACCCTTTTGATACCTTCCTACTCAAAACGACTTTTATTACTTTGCATGCAGCTCTGCAGTTCTGTAGAAATCTTCCGGAGTGTTCGCAAAATATTGGTTCTTAAAACCACCTAGTTTTATGGAAACTTTCCTCTTCCTTAGTAGACCAGGCTCGTCTACTTCATATTTATATCTGTCTTCATAAATAGACCTCCAAAGGGTCGGAAATGATTTGCGGCGCTGTTCAAGAGACTTGATAAGGCAGCTTATACTTTTCTGCAAAATTTTTTTAACCTTCTGAATGTTAGAATTTACTTCTTCAATATTATCAAAGATATTTACTACAATTCTAAGTAAAAAGAAAAATTCATAAGATACCAACTTATCCAAATAACCACTTGCTTTGGCACCAGCTTCATTATTATCTTGACTTGCCTTTTCCATAAACTAGGTAATTTCTTTATAGTTCTCAAATATCAACTTTAATGAGACAACTCAAGCCGAGTCTCTAATATAGTTTAAAGTATCTTTCGCAGTTGGTAAGAAGTCTCTTACTTTAGGCATTCCGTTAAACGCACCTTGAACTACTACATTTAAGGAGTGTGTCATGCAGTGAATGTATAGAGCTCGTGGTTCATCATTTAAGATTCGTTTTTGTAAACCAGTAGGTGCACCACTTACGTTCGCCGCGCCATCGTAGCACTGACCTATTAACAAATTTATATTCGGTTTGAATCTTAGTAAAACGTCTTTTACCACTTTATACAGCGTTTGTGCGTCTGTGAATGGTGTTTCATACAGTCCTATAAAATATTCGTGTATTTCTAAGTCCTCCGTTACTACTCGAAAACAAACTGAGAGTTGCTCTTTTTTAGATAGATCAGTGGTTTCATCCGCGACGATGGCAAACATATTATTTTTAATTTTATCTAGAATATTTTCTCGTACCGTTACGGCCAACTCAAAGTGCACGGCAGATTTTTAGCTTGCAATACGATATTCTAATCATAGACGTCGAGTTTTGACGTTTACGTTTGTCATCAACTGTCATAGAACTGAAAACTCGAAAAAGTTCCAGACATTTGTCAGAAACAGAGAAAATGCGAGCTATTACAAAACTCGAAGAGAATTGGTCGATGAGTCGAGTCGCAGCAGATTTGCATGTGAGCAAGAGCTGCATTTTCAAAATTAAAAATCGTTGGCAGCAGAGACTTCTGCGAGAAAAGTTTTTTTAACACCAGAGAACAAACAACGAAGAGTACAGTTTGCAACCGACTATTTGGAACACAACCGTTTTCTCAGTTGAAAAGGTATTTCAATAATTTACCAACTGACGATTAAGGGTGTAGACAACAAAATTCAAGATTTGAGGAGCAATATTATGTTCAACCCTTAAGGAGTAGTGGACTCTGTAAACATATGGGGATGGATCAATGTTTACGGATCTGGGGCATGGTATAGAATTAATGGTCGACTGAATGCTGAAAATTATTGCAAAATTTTGTAAAATGTGATGCTGCCATCTGTAAGAGAGGTCTTTCCTAATGAATTTACTTTTCAACACGCAAGATATTACCTAATTAATTAATTTTGTTTATGTTAACGTAATTGATAACATTATTTTCACAGGATAACTGTCCTGTGCATACAGCAGGGATTGTTCATTGATGGTTTGATACGAATAATATCAATTTATTACCATGGCCTGCAACAAGTCCGGACTTGAACCCCATCGAAAGTGTTTGGGGGTATTTAACTACAAAAATTTATACCAGGGATTTTGCACCAAACAAAACCGATGAATTACGGGAAAGAATAAGAAATGCTTGGAAGGAACTGAGAGAGGGATACAATATGGAAACATTGGCCAACTCTATGCGAAACAAACTGCAAAGCGTAGGAGCAATTGAATACTGATACATATTTATTAAATACATATTATTATATAGTTTGTTTACTTGTGAAACTTTGATAAAATACAAACATTAAAAAAGTAGTACCTATTCTTATAATCACAAGCAACGCCACTGGAGAAACCCTCATTTAATAAGCCGAAAAATCGCAAAAATAACCATAGTAACAAAAAACCGTGCACTTTGAGGTGTCCGTAACTGTACATTGTCGGTTAAAATGTCCAGTATTTCGTTAATTACATCGTGTGATGTCCACTTGTTGTGACTTCTATTTATCCACTTTAAGTGCAGTAGAATCTTCAGTTTACAAACGTAACAGTTGAATAAAGTTAGACTAGTAACTAGTTAGTAACGTAACTACGGACGCAACGGTGTCGCCACTGTCGCCCGTGTCGGTGTAGTAGGACGACAGAGAGCAGAGAGCGATTGATGTGATGATGTGTTGTGTGAGCATCATGCATGATTACATTGATTACTATTACTATTACAATAGAATAGTATCATGATGTGTTTGTAGGAAGCGGCGGTTGCGTAAAACGAGCTTGCGAGAGCCTCCACAACCAGAAAACAGAGTTTTGAAAACATCACAATAGTTTAAAACAATACATACATAACAAAATTGCTTTGGGTGCTCTGCACCCAAAGCAAATTCTGTTTGGGTGCTTGAGCACCCAGAGCCACCGCGGTTCCGGCGCCTATGGTGGTGTATTAGCCACTTGTGGAAGGGATCGCTGCCCTCGATTCCTTCAACACATCTTTACAGTGCTTACAATCACCATTGAAAAACATGATGGTGCTAACAGTCGCGACAGATCCAAATAACAGAAAAATAAACACGAAGAAAAATGAATGTCACAAAATCTATGTTTCGACAAAAGTTAATTTTAAAGTTTTTGCTTTGAAGAGTTACTTTATTATGCTTACCTAACCCCATATGTTGGTACCAAAAACATCACAAAGTAGTAATAATAAATACAGTTAATACGCCTGTCACAAATTGCGCGTTTGGTTCTTTTTTATTAATTATCATTCAAAAGGGATCAAAACTGATTACATACTAATTTATTGTTTTAAACTTAAAATATTGAAAATAACACTAAAAGCAATTGATACGCCCTACTGTAGTCATTTTTGTCTTTTTCCTCTATATAGTAATTTTTATTTTCATTATAATATGTGGCTCTTATTGTTCTCGGTTTGTACGAACTAATTGGTTGAAATTGCGTTTTTATTACACTTTTGCGTATGTATTTTTCTCATAATTGCGATTTTCAACATTCATTCTTTCCCTGTACCCTTCAATATTATCCGCGTATTATTCTAAACTATTTGTTTCATTTTTATTTGTTCAAATTTTATTCTCAATTGTTCAACAAGTTGAAGGGGTTTCATTTATAAGAATCGTCTTTTACCGTTTGCATATATTTGTAAAAATTACTTGGTTAATAAATAAAAAATAACTAATGTTTCTTCTTTAAATTTTTGGTTCGATTCAGTTTTAATCTCGATTTTAAAGCAGGCCACTAAAACCATACCATTTAACAAAAAAAATCAAATACATTTTCATATATTTAATTATGCGATGGATTAATGTCACTTGAAGAAACGCGTGGACAAAATATAGATGTTTTCACGCATTAGATTAATACAAACAAGAGTAAGTGTACTTGACAGCTTAATAACGGTTTTGTTAATATATCCTGTTCTTAAATGACCCCCTTGGCAGCTACTGAATTGAGTATCAACAGCTGTTTACTTCTTCTTGTTTATATTTCCGCTAACAATCTGTAATTCTTTATACCATTATGTGGGTGTTTAGGAATGATAAAACCAAACTTTTTCTAAAATACGAAATATTTTTCAGTACAAAAATATGGTTGTAAGAAATCAGAAAATTTACGTAGCCAGATTTCCTCTGTCATTTTTGAAAATTATTTATACTCATTTAATTGTAAAATTTCATATACAACTTACTGTATAATACACAGAACTCACACTTGCAGGTTACAAAATGAAAAATTGGGCCATTTAAGAAGTCACCAGTGTGGTAATTCTGGTAATCCAACATTACAGTCACAAGCTTACTATTTTTTAAATCATGACGACAAGCAATTGCAATTTTTTAAAATAAATTATTCGTACTGGAATCACATAAAAATTAAATATGAAAAAGCCCGAGGGAAAAATACCAATGTCACAAAATTCCTGTTTCAAACTAAACGAATTTGAAAATTGAAAACTATACATTTTGCACGTAAAAATATTTCTATTTAACTTGATTATGGAAAGGATATATGTTTGTACGCCACTAAAAAAATAAAAGAGGGATCATGTACGCTATTCAGGGGAAAATGGTGAAAGTTGCAAATTATGAAGGCATTAAACTGTTGTCGCCAGACAAAAATATTATGTTAAATAAGCTAGTCACCTAATATATTCTATAAAATGTCTCCCATATTTTTAATTGGGTTAAAAGCCGCTTATTTCCGGTAAGTGTAGGCTGAATTTATTTATTTTAACTTGCTTGTAATTCACTCTACAAATATTTTATTGTGGAGATGCTTCCCAGCTCATCACTAATTTCAAAGCGTTTCACCATGGCTCGCCCACAAATATTTAATTTATTGTTTTCAATGCCATAGAATGAAATTAGTGGTAAAAGCGATTTTACTAATAGAAACACCTGCTAGGCTAGTAATGGTAAATTTTAATGTCCTTATGGCTTTTTATACTTATTGCTAGAGAACATAGTTTATGCTGCTATTCTATAATTTATGCATATCTTATGACACGATTAAAAATGTGCACAAATTACAACTTTTGCAATTATTTCACACTAATTAATGAATGCATATTTAAGATACTTTATTCATTTCTTGTATATTTTAGCAGTTGCGTGCATATTATAACATAAATGAATAATTGTTTTAGCAAAAATTGCATAGAATTGCTTTCAGATATTCGTAATGTAAAAAATGCCCGTGAAACTGGTAGTGCTTTCAGTCTTTAATGAAAACAAGTAAATGATTAGTTTCTTAGAAAATGTACTGATTCTAGTATTGCAATTGAAAATTGTAGAGAAATATTCAAATATCCGATAATTTCCCAAGAACTGGTATGTATTAAAGGAAATTATAGTTCTGTTTCGAAATCGCTAACGTAAGAAATTCATGAAGCTTTAGCACTAAGAAGCTTTTAGAATTCATGCAAAGGTGTAGACGGTAAAATAAGTACTCAAATTTTAGAAAACTATTCAGTAATGAAAAAACCCGTGGTTAAACTATCTTACATGATATTAGCTACTTTTTGAATGGTGATATTGTCGTGGATCTTAATGTAGCTCCTAATGTTATTGTAAATTGTAAATTTGTAAATGCTCCTTGTGCATTTCTAGACGTTGAAAGGTCCTTTTTCAATATTTAAGCACATATTTTCAGACAGAAGACATAAGTCTCTCCATGAAATTCTTGAATAGTATTAGTTGCAAAATGGCTTATAACTTTGATTAATTTACGAATTTTGTTAGTATTACCTATGTTTTTATGAAAATAAGTGCTTAGATTGAATTATTAAAATGAGTAAAACAAAACATTAAATACGTATATCTTTTTTTCAAATTTTATTATAGGTTCATGACTGATTAGCCATTAATTGAAACGGTTTTTAATTCTGCATAAAGTAAATGAAATGACATATGCACATGCATATTTCTAAGATTTTCTGTATATTTTTCTGCATATTTTCACAAAATAAGATGCATATATATGCGCATATTTTAGTAATAATGGGCTGCATATATTCCGTTCTCTACTTAACTGCTCTTGATTTGTACAAATAGCTTATCTAAAACTAACTGGTTTTTGCAATCATCCTTTTCTCACTATTATGCTTGGCATAGGTATTTCAATTTTTCCATTTGTTTCTTACTAATCTTCAAATGTTTAGTGTTATTATTGTTGAAGCTTTTGGGGAGATAGTTCTTTCATTATTCAGAAAACTGAATGTCAGTTAAGTACTTTATTATTAATTCATTAGATGAGGGTATAAGAAAAATTATTTCAAGGTCTAAATTAATTCTTTGGTCATAACTGGAGAGGCTTTTACATAAGTCGATTTCAGCAGAAATATGAATGAAAATCAAAAATGCTTACAACATGACGACGTTCCAGCACATTTCAATGGATGCGTACGCCAGTATTTATATTAGATGTTTCAATAACTGATCTAAAAATATTACTGACCCCATTGCAAACTGCTTGGGCAATTTTCTGTTCTACAACCCTTTGAAATTTTTCAATCTCCTTAGAGGATATCATGTATACCAAAATGCAACTATGTCTAAGTTTTTCCTGCTATTTAAAAAAAATACCTAAAATTTCTAGGCTAATTATTGCTCTAATGTAAATTCGACTACTTGCACGTTTTTTAAAACAAACAACCCATCCTTCCACTCAAGCCGTAACAAATATAAGTGATTATCGAATGATTTCTAATTACGCAGACGGCTGATTTCAACTAATTCCTCGCATAAAACCGGTAATTTTCCTCTGCAGACAAGTGCGTTTATTCCTCTTACCATATAAGTCCAATTAAGCCCTAAATTATCCATCATTATTTCCGATGCCTCGCGGCTACGAGTGATGAGTTTACTCTCAGCTTCGCGCCGTAACCTATTTGCCTTTAATATTTGACGCTTGATGTCTTCATTTAGCCAACTCCCGCAGCAATTTCTAAGCTTTTTTTTGCACAGGTCACGGGCGACCCCGCACGATCCACGACCCCCAGCTCGCCGCAGGTTTCCAGCTCGAGTCCTGGCGTTGGGGCAGCTTTGGCGGCCCTGGGCGGCCTCGGGGGGCTCCTGAGCAACCCCCTGCAGGTCCTGGGTGGCCTGCAGGCCTTCCAGAACCCCACCAGCCTACAGCAGCTCCAGCAGCTCGCCATGCTGCAGCAGAGCCACGGGAACCAGCTGAATCCACAAGCCCAGTTCTTCTTGCAGAACCAGGTTAGTATTGACCGCGATGTACTTAGTGGAACTTCTAGAGCTCGCTCTAACTCTGGTGTCGGTCTTTAAGGGCTTCCTTCAAGGATTTCCGCGCTCTGGCCTCTCTTCTAGAGTTCCTCATTCTATGCAGGTGTGTGTGGTTTTCGTCGTCTCCAGTGCGCTTGAAAATTAGCTTCCTTTTCAGTTTTTTCATTGACGTTACATCTTGTAGTAATTGGCTTGGGTGTTGTGCAATACTTTCTGTTTCTAATGTCGTGTTTGCATGTGTGTATGTTAATGGCTCGGTTTCTACGGTGTCCAGCGAGTAATTGCCGAAATTCGTGTAGGTTCAACAAATTGCGCAAGCGGCGCAGCAACTGCAGCAGCTGCAGAAGGCCCAGCAACAGAACCACCAGCAGCAGCAGAACCAGCACAACACCAGCATCCCTCAGAATGCGCAAGTACCGCAGTCGCAGCAGTCGACACCCCCCAACAACTCCCACATACCCGCCAGCTTGCTTACCCCCAGCACCCCCAGCTCGGGGGGGCTCACACCCCAGCACCTCAAGACGCCGTCGCGGCTGCTGGAACCTTCGCCTGAAGAGACGACCGACCTAGAGGAGCTGGAACAGTTTGCCAAGACGTTTAAACAGAGGCGAATTAAATTAGGTAAGTTGTAACAGACAATTTCCTATTCGTCTTGCATTTGGAATGACAAAAGCACTAGATCGTGTTGGTTTATATTTCCCGCGTAGACAATTGTACATGGCAAGGTCGTTGCATATTGCTTTGAACATTTAAAAATATTTAAGGAGATTTTGTAATATAAATTAAAAATACTTCCGCCCGTATAAGGGTTTTTAAAGTTTTAATTGCCCTTATGTATAATGATACCAATAAAAATAGTGTCAAAGTTCAAATTAAAGACTAGCTGGTAGTGGCTAATAATTATTAACCTTCTACAAATGTTCGTATTCTGCGAGGCAAGCGCAAAAACTTTTAATCAGCATTAAAAACAATAATTGAACATCTGCTTAACCCCCCCAGATACCCAAGCGGGGTCAATTTTGACCCCAGATATTTTTTTGTATAATCTGTAAAATTATTGGATTTCGAGTTGAATATTTTTTTAGTAGACCCACTTGATCATACACGTTGCATTTCTTAATTTTACTTTTGATAGTGTTACGTCTGACTCGCTATGAGAAGTGCACATGTTGGTAGTAGGTAATTCTGATATGTAGGGACTTCCATGTTGGCAATGACGATGCTTTTATTTCAAAGTGTGTGCGTCATCTGCTGATGTTGACGTTGAAAATAAAAATAAATACTTTTTATTGAAATTTTACATCTGAAATTACTTTTTTAAATACAATAACATGTTTCTTCTAAATTTTTACAAATTTAGAAATAAAGGTTATTTACTCCTGAATAAATTTTAAATTAATACAATTTGCCGCCAAACCGTAAAAAAACAATAATATTGCACTCCTAAAACTAGGGTTGCCAACATTGGGTCGATGCTGACCCGAAGAAAATAATTTTTGGGGGATAAAATTAATAAAGAAATTCAAGGTGAAATAGTTTTTTACATTATCAACATATAATTCCTAAAATTGTTTTTTATTTTTTAAGTAGCATATTAAACCAGTATTTTTTACTCCTTCGTGGATACATTAAATTTGAACAAGACGTCTCGTACGCTTTGATATTTAAATAATTATTTACCCTTTTTATCCCCTGGCTAGCTCAGTGATCATGACACTCTTAATATCTCAGTTAGTCGCTTATGCAAGATCACTATCTGGCAAAATAGAAATCTGGTTCTCCCTTATAGTGTTGGTCGGACTTGAAACAATGTACAAAAAATCCGAATTCTTTACATCATCTATTGGTTTCAAAACACATATATAAACAAAAAAACGCGCATAAAAATAGAAAAGAAATTTAAAAAAATAGAATTAAGTTCTCACCTACGTGCGATATACAGTGTGTCCCCGGATAGGTGAAACGACTCCTGAAAAATGTAAAAAATTCTCGATTCAAATTTTCATTTTTTGGGGTTTAGCCCTGCTTGGTTAAAGGCGAGTTTCTAACATAATTTCAGTTTTGAAAAATCAAGTACTTATGTCTTGGAAATTTACAAAAAATCTATTTTTCTGTAGATCAGTGTGCCTTTTATGTAGCAAATACGACAAAAAGTTATTAAGAAAAGTTGTTTAGAATCAACATTTAGGTTCTTATACCAAATTTCAAAATCCTTGGCCAACTTTGATCTCTCACATTTTCTTTTATGTTTAGGTCCCATATCAAAGAATTTTATTTTTAACAAAAACTGCCATGAAAAAACAAATATTTTTAACAAAGTTTTTTATTTCATAATAAATAAAATATAACATTATTTGTGAGAGAGATCAAATCTGGCCGAGAATTTTAAAATTTGGTATAGGGTGCTAGATATTGATTATAAACCACTTTTCTTAATAACTTTTTGTCCTATTTTTCACATAAAAAGCACTTTACTCTACAGAAAAACAGGTTTTTTGAACATTTCCAAGGCATACTTAATTTTTCAAAACTCAAATTATATTAGAAATTCGCCTTTAACCAAGCAGGGCTGAACACCAAAAAATGAAAATTTAAATCGAGAATTATTTACCTTTTGCAAGAGTTTTTCACCTATCCGGGGACACACTGTAGATTGAGGTTACTCGCAGGTGTGTTGCAAACATGCATGAACAACGTAAAACATCTTAAAAAATTGCGTTAAAATGATTATCTTTTAAAAGAACGCAAATGTCAAAAATGTCTTAACAAAACTGAAATGTCAACATTACCTAAAGCCGGCACTTGTTTAAGTCGCCGAAAACACATTCCTGTGCGTTTGCAAAAGCTTGCAGTTAAACGCAACCTTATCAGGCTTTGCAAACATTTTACCTGGAACTAACTGCTGCATACCGGTCTTGGCGGACATTATGTTGGGAACCACTGACTGTGTGCAGACCTCGTAAGGACAGTTGAATCGGCGCCTCTTAAAATTGACGCTTCAAATAAGCCTTGAAATATAGCACAATGGTTGTACTTACATGTACACTCGGAAAATGCGTTTGCGGGATTTGCAAACACTGGCTCGCTGCACTTTAACACTGTTTGCAGCAAAAGTTGGCTGCCAGGCTCTTTTAGGGCCGCTTCAAATTATCTTATATTTCCCTAGGCGAATTCACGTACTATACTTTCATCTCAGGAGAGTCTTCGTGCGACTGCTGCCCTTTTTTGTTACATTTGCATGAGTTGAAAATCCCAGCATCCGACGTACAGCGCGTTTTTTGCTGCACTCGCGAAAACCAAAATTTATAATTCACGTCCAGCGCAGGACCGGCTTTGCGAGCACTTGCTTGCATAAAATACAATATTAATTCTAATAATAGAACATACGAAATACAACTTGGCTTCTACATTTAAGCATCAAAATAAACATTATCGGTAAGGGGTCCAGCCGGCCCGTTGCATATAGCATAATTCTTTGAAAATCATAGGAATTAAAGACCAAAACCATTTTTTGCATTCCAAAAAAGAAATGTTAAAAATTCATCTTAGAAGTAAAGTAAACTACTAAGTAACTGCATTTTTCTGCAAACAAATTAAGATATTTTCTAAAATTTCTAAAATTATTTTTTCTCTTTGGTCACTTTCTTACCAAAATTGATTATTTATAACATAGACTAACCAAATACATAGATTCAATGGATACCATGTTTTAGTTAAAATTATTTAGAAGTAATACATGGAAAGGCACACATTTTTTTTTGTTATTTCACGTGATTTAATCATACAAGCCTACTAACAAGCAGTCCTGTGCCGAGAACTGCATAAAGTTACTCACGAGTTTTTTTTGCGAGTACTCAATGAAACTACTCATGAGTACAACGTTACGAGTACTTATTAGTTAAACACATAGGAGTAACGAGTAGTACTCGGAACTCGTGGTGCAAAATTACGAGTACAGCCCACGAGTACTTTCACCTAACAGTGACAGGTGGCAGCTAAAATTAATAGGTTTCAATTTTTATTTTGCTTTGTAAACATTTCCTTAAAACAAAAGAATGTCAAACAACATTTCAACAATATTTAAAATGTTTATTTTGAGTTGCACAAGTAGAAAAATAGAGACGTTTAAGCAAATGAGCTAGTCATGAAAGGTTATAATTTTATAAAATCTAACCATGTGTACTCTACGTCTACAACACAAAATACAATCTACACTAGAAACAGCCACAGAAGGTTAGGTCTACCGTGTATGTGTAAAAAACAAAGTTATTCTAATACTAAATATAAAACATAAAAATACACAAAACAAAACTTACTAAATTTTGCATGAAAAAGAATATTACAAATGATTTTTTAATAGTGTTAGTTTTTGAAAATTTCCGTCAGATAGTGCACGCCTTCTTGGACTGTTGATAATACTGGCAAAAGAAAACAGCCTTTGTACAGGTGCAGGTGAAGGCAGAGGCATATTGAACTTAATAAACATTTTCTTTATTAGCTGATAACCATTTAACATTGCTAAGCTATTTCTTGTGTCATTAATATACCTCAGATATTCTAATTCAGCTTTATTCTTGTTAAACATTATCATCACCACTTCCACTGTCAAGATTGACGTCATCGAAATCAAAAACACGAACCTTTTCACTTTCACCAAAATGAAAATATCCTGAACGTCTATTTCATTTTCCCCTATATTATTCATTGGGTCATCTTCAATAAATTTATTTAATTCAGTAATCACTAATTGTTGGATAGATACTAAAGACGTTTCTTTATAGCAGCATATTAATGTCCGAATTAAGGGGAATCACATACTCGTAAAAATACCCATAAATACATTAAGTACTAATTGAGTACTTATTACGAGTACTTGCGATAATTATCAAGAGTACGAGTAACGAGTATCAACAAAAAAAAGTACTCATGAGTATTTTGAACTGAGTACTTACAGTACTCGTGTACAAATTTAAAGAAAAGTATTGAGTAAGGTGAAGTTGGGTAACTGGAACCATGGGGTAAGTGGGACCTTAGTTCCTAAATCTACTACCTTAACAGAAAACAGTTCCAAATATTTACGTTAAGGAAGCTTAAAGTACCGGCAACGCGGTACAGTAACCACATCCAGTGTTCCTGTCAAATGTGCGTAGTTTTCCCGACCTCAATTAGATGACTCAGTTATATGGAGTTACAAGTGCGTGCTGGCTTCATTAAGGTGCAAGCCAAAATCACACTTTTAATTGTATTAATTTAACTATTGCGCTGTAGGTAAGTTAAAAGTTATTTCTTAGTGTAAATACCAACAAACATTAGTAGTACCTGTTTAGAGGTTATGTTACACCGGGTGTCCCAGTTGGCCCATAACTTTTATATAAAAAGGGGTAACTGGAACTTGCGTTTTGGGGAACTGGGACCGGTGTGACCCAGTTACCCGTAGATGATATGTGAGTTGTATGTTTTTTCTAGTCATCCAACATGGGCAGAACTTACGTTAGAAAAACTGAAAAAGGAGCTGGTAATCGTTACACGCGAAGGGAGTTAGAGTTAGCAGTTGAAGATGTGAAAGAAGGACGAAGAACAATGCGAGCAGCAGGAAATTCTATAACATTCCGAGATCAACGTTGATGCATTATGTAAGAGGAACAAGAGGAAAAGGATGCGTAGCAGAAGAGGGGAAAGGTGGAGGAGGAAAATTACAGTTTACCAAAGAACAAGAAAAGGATCTCGCCGACAACTTGAAGGTTATGGAAAAATGGGGGTTCGGTCTGTCAAGACGTGACGTTTTAGATGCTGGCTGCGGTTTACATTCAAGAAAATAATCTAGAACCCGCTTTAAAAACGGAAGACCGGGGGAAGCGTGGTTTATATCATTTTGTAAACGAAATAATATGTCTATCAAAAAACCACAAGCTGTAGAAGCAGCAAGAATGGTTCAAATCAATCCATTTATCATTTATGGGTTTTATGATTTGATAGACAGTAAGATAAAAGCTTTAGGACTTGAAAATAAACCGCACCTAATTTTCAATTGTGATGAAACCTCTTTTGGCCATGATCCAAGCAAGACCAAATTGTAGGTGCAAAAGGTGCTAGATCAATACGCATGACAGGAAGCTGTGGAAGAGAGAACACCTCTGTATTGTTGTGTATTTCGGCATCTGGGCAAAAGCTAACCGCCACTTTGTGTGTTTAAAGGAAAAAATCTATTGGAGTCATGGATCAGTAAGAATACTCACAACCAAACGGCATACTCAGCAAGCAAACGAGGATGGATGGACAGACACATTTTTACAAAGTGGTTCACCAACTGCTTCTTACCATCGGTGCCTGAAGAACGTCCTTTACCTTCTCATTTTTGACGGTCACTAAGTCATATAAATAGCGAGGTGATAAAGAAAGCACGAGAAAAATGATGTGCACATTATTAAATTGCCTCCACACACTACTCATTATCTTCAGCCCCTCGATGTTGCAGTCAACAAATCCTTGAAGTGTAGGTGGGATCAAGAGTTGGTAAAGTGGCAGAGGCAAAATCCCCCGTAAGATTATTCCAAAGCCCTTGTTTGTAGATATTTTAAATAAGATTTATGAAGAAATGCCAAATAGTGTGATTATCAACGGTTTTAAAAAGACTGGTATATATGATGAAACCATTAATTCCTCTAAACGGCAGTCCTGTAAATTATGAAGCAATAAGTAAAGCAGTTTTTAAACCTGAAGATCTAAAAAAACTATGAAAACTTAAAAAAGGTAAACAATCCAGATGATACAACAGAAGAAAATGTTGATGAAGCTAGGGTAAATAACCCAGATACAACACAAGAGGAAGAGCCATTTTAGCTGTTACACAGAGGGAACAGACGCAGAACCAACGCTTTGAAGATATTTTACTAAACTATGTTAAACCAAACACTACCCAAGAAGTTCCTGTGAAACGCAGAAGAATCTGTACAGCAGCAGAAATAATAACCAGAGATAATTTTTTACAAAAATTAGAGGCTGAAGAACTGCGTAAAAAAGAATTGAAGAAAAAAAAGCAGAAAGACTAGAAAAAAGAAAGGCAAAAAAGAAGAAGCAACAACCTTCGCCACGCATTGCAGAGAGCTCGTCCAGTGATACGGACATGTCAATTCCGGTATCTGAATCAGATGAAGGTGATGAAAAAATTCTAGGGGTTGTGGAGAATGATTTTGTGGTCATTCTGTACAATAACCTTTATTTTCCCGGAGAGTAATAGAACAGAATGAGAAACCGTAAAAATATCGTGCATGGAAAAATATGGGAAATATGGATCTCATTGGAGGTGGCCCACCAGTGTTGATGAACTCTGGTATGAGGAAAAAGACATACTAAAACTAATAGCTCCCCTACACCTGTAAATAAAAGGGGGATATTTAATGTACCAGAACTGGAAAACTATATTACTTAAGTACTTACTGGCAGCTAGATACAATAATTTTCACTTATATTTGTGTTTATGCAGTTTTTTGTTTAATATTTGCGTTCAAAGCCTTTTTATAAACTTCTTATTAATAAAACAAATTTTTCTTCAACCTACTGTATTATACATCATTTCCATACAACTGGGATAACTTCTGATCACGTCAAGATATCGCAACCAAACTCGGCATTAAAAATATACTAATATCAAACATGGTTCCAGTTACCCAGAAGCACTTAACATCTACACCCAATTCAAAATAGAGGGGACTGTTCCAGTTACCCCAAAACTCCGGGTAACTGGGACCATCAAACAAAATTTTAAAAAAACAAAAAAACTGTGTGAATAAATTAATCACTATATTGAGTTTTTCACCATATTTACATATATGTCTGAGGAAGCTACAGGTAAAATTTCAAATCGATTCTCCAAAATCATGGTCCTGGCTAACCAATAAAGTTCAAATCTTGTAAAACTATGTCCCAGTTACCCAACTCCACCTTACTTGCCCAGGACTGCTAACAAGTTGAAAGAAACATTGCCATATTATCTCTATGAAGGTCACTGTACTTGTACGGGTAGATGTCGCACCCACTTAGTGTAATTCCATTCATAAAATGGAGATCCAATTCAAGAACTTTTCACAGTTTGAATACTTTTTTGGAAAACGTATTTCTGCACTTTATAAAATCATCTAAAATTACACAAATTGAATTGCAAGCATAGACAATCAGATGCTGCTGAATTAATTCTTATATTATTTCCGCTGACATTTTATAGCTCCGTAAGTGGTTCTTAGGTCACTAGAAGACGTCAAATTGCTGGTTGTTCATACTATTTAACAATTTAAAACTTCAGTTTATTGTAACGAATTTGTGCTTAAGTATTTGTATTCCATGTTAAATTTTGACAATGAGTAGGTAGTTACTACTTAACATCATAGCTTACAGCAGCATTATGTATACAATGAACAAGAGCTCTTAAAATTGACCGATAAGAGTGACATCTGAAAAACTACTCTTAAACTTCATAAAAAACAGTACCCATTGCTCAGATGTCCTAAGTATTGCATTAGTCTATGTCTGTCGTGATAGTAGACAGTCTTAAAAATTACCGATGACTTGTTGCATAGTACTTTAACTGTCAAATTAATCACAGCTAAGACGATTTGAGACCGTACGGGGATTGAAGAGAAGTGTCTAAAAATTCTGAAAACTCCTACTTAAGATTATTTTCTTGAAAATCTGTCTAAAAGAATTCTAAATAATACCAAAACCGCTTTGCAGTATCGTTAGTAATAATCGAGTTATAATAGAAAATGAAAGCTGAAAATTTTAGTCTATTAAATCTACTAAAAACTAAATACAATTTCAAAATTTAAATATGAATAGCAGCAGTTGGGGTGCTTTAAATTTTTCACAGTATAACCTACTCTCCATCATTTACTGTTTACAAAATCCACAGACATTGGGTGAGGGCTTATCCTAGATGCACTGTAAGTACATATAGGTTGCCATTAAAAAAAAGTTATGACATATAACATTTTTACAGTTAGGTAATACCTAGTAATTTAACTCTCGGATGCCCAAGCGGGGTATATTAGATAAATATCTACACAATTTCTTTTTTTAGCTTATTTTTTTGGAGTATTTATGAGCTAACATAGATAACACACATGACCAACTGCTGCATTTAAAAAATATTCAATATTCAAAAATATGTCATGTGACACCTCATTTTAAAGGTTCAATTGAGTAGGATATGTACCGATAACTTCAAAGGATTTTGATGATTCTTAACAAGATGGCGCCTCTTTTAATATTCTTGTTCTTCATTACTAAAGCCGGCATCATTTTTAAGGTTGAAGGTAATCAAATTTTTTTGAAATTGTAAATGTACCTACTGTATTAAATAAGACCTTTCAAATGAGGTGCCACATGGCCCTCTTTCTATTTAAAAAAAATATGCAATATGGCTCGCAGCGGGGAGAAGAAACTTTCGATCCTCACTGTATCATGTGGTTGTAGTACCATGAGATAAAAAAAAATGATTCTGAGCAGACCTTGATATGTGTTATACGTTTGGCAGTACTGAAGTGTATTGTCAGTCTATGTCAAATTCGAGATTAAAAGGTTAGGTTTTGTTTGTTGTTGGACACAGATTGACGTAAAACTTAACCTGCAAATCTCGAATTTAACCTAGACTGACAATACACTTCAGTACTGCCAAACGTATAACACATATCAAGGCCTGCTTAGAATCTTTTTTTTATCTCATGGTATTTGCAACTACTAACTTTAATAAGACCGTTTTGTAAGCTAAATCATCCCTAATAAACTTTAGTTGCTATTATTTTTAAGACTTAAGCATCCCTTTGCCTTCAAACTTAGCACAAAACAGAAAAACGAATAGTCTTCAGAAGAACCTGCTTGGCCAGTGATGAAAGTCACAAAGCTTGGGCATCCAAAAGGTTAAACAAATTAAATCACATTATCTATAATATTATAAAACATTGGCAGATCATTTACTTCAATTTCTAAAGATATTTCATAGTTAATGTATATTATGTAACAATTTCATCTATACCTAGTTAGAAAAAAATACCAAAATTAATTAACAATAAATGGTGAACATTCAGAGCAAACTTTTTCAGATTTAATACAAAGGAATTTGATTAAAAGCAGGGTTGCAATTTTTTACATATTTGAATTTGAGTCATACATTTAATCTGACTTTGACGGTTAAGTATGAGGCTGACTCAGTATAAATACTGTTCACCAATGCATTGAATACATGTAAAAATATAAAGTACATTTTTTTTATAATAATTTTCAAGGTCAACTTTCTAGGGGATAAGTTGCATTCCTGCAGAGTCGCTAGTTTTTACATGTTGATACACAGATTTTTAGTTCTTTTTTGCCACTAAAAAAATGATTTATCATTTTGACAGATATGTCACAATAGTAGGTAAAACGAACAGCATAGTAAAATATTGCAAATTTATTGATTATTAAACTTAATGAACGTTTGATTCTATGCAAAAAAAATAAATATGTCAAGAGTTCAAATTAAGTAACTTTGACATTCAAACACGAGAAATAAAAATTTTCTAGTGTTTTACTCACATATCTACCAACATTGTAACACTGACAGTTATTATAGAAAAAAAAAGTACTTTATCTTATTACTAATGGTTGACATTATGGTTCAGGTGCCCAATAGATATGATTGACAACAAATGTCTGAATTACAGTTTTATACTGCTTGGTTTGAAACTAATTTTATGTATATTTTTTTATTTTCTCAAACTAATGAGACCTTGGCGGTAGATAAAAAACATTGAATATTCAGATAAAGTGCCTTTGCTGTTTTAAATACCACAGATCACACGAAAACTTGATTTGAAAAAAATCAATATTATACAGACAGATGAATAAAAAAACCAATTAGGGCAGGCTGTAAAATGTGTTATACGTTTGGCAGTACTGAAGTGTATTGTCAGTCTATGTCAAATTTGAGATTAGTAGATTAGGCTTTGTTTGTTGTTTGACAGACTGACGTAAAACTTAACCTGCAAATATCGAATTTGACATAGGCTGACAATACACGTCAGTACTGCCAAACGTGTAACACATATCACAGCCTGCCCTAATTGTTTTTTTTATTGATCTGTCTGTACTTAAAATTAGTTTTAAGTCTAGCAGGGTGTAGTTAAATAATGTTTTGTCAATCATAGGTGGGTATACGGTACCCTAACCATGGACGCACTGTATATTTTTATTTTAACACACTGCTATACTATTCAGTATCATTTATAATGATGATATGAGCCTTAGAGGGTCACATAAAAAAACAAAAACATATTCTTCCACGTTAAAATTATAAGTAGCACATCACCTTCAGACTAAATCCCGGCAATAATTAATTCGTAACATTAATTCCAGGTTTCACTCAAGGTGATGTAGGATTAGCGATGGGTAAATTATACGGGAACGACTTCTCCCAAACGACAATATCGAGGTTCGAGGCGCTGAACTTGAGCTTCAAAAACATGTGCAAGTTGAAGCCCCTTCTCCAAAAGTGGTTAGAAGATGCGGACAACACGCTCACCAACCCCGGCCAGCTCAGCAACCCCATGACGACGCCTGAGACGATTGGGAGGCGACGCAAAAAGCGAACATCCATCGAAACCAGCGTCAGAGTCGCCTTGGAGAAGGCATTCCTTCAGAACCCAAAGCCCACCTCGGAAGAAATTTCCATGTTGGCCGACAGTTTGTGCATGGAGAAGGAAGTGGTGCGCGTGTGGTTTTGCAACCGCCGGCAGAAGGAGAAGAGGATCAACCCACCCACGGCGGCCATGGGTTCGCCCTGTTCTGTCAACAACAGCAACAGCGCCATGTTCGCCATCGCCAACTCCCTCGCCACGAGTCCCCTCTCCTTAGTCACCTCCAGTGGACATTCCTTTAACCCCAACGTGATGGTCAAGCAGGAATGACCCCACGCCAACTACTTCCCTGACCATTTTATGGACTAGTGTGTGCAATGCCTGTGGACATTATTTGTTGACGCATCCCGGTTAATTATTGTATAGTAAGAACGAGAAACTTATTCGTGAGACTTTTGATGGAAAATACGTTCTGGTACATATTCACTGTTCCTGGGAGCTTTACAGTTCCGGTTTTTATACTAAAACTTTTGTGAAGGATTCTCATCAGTATTCTCGATGTTGTATCTGGATCTCAGTCATTATAATTTTAGTCACTTGTATGTAACATGCATGCTGTGTGTGCAACTTTTGATTGGTATGCGGTTATTTATTTCCTTAGTTATTTATTTGCACCTTCCGTCATCACCTTAACAGTCTTCCATTTGTTGAAAGTTCCTAAACGATGGTCATTTTAATCTTTGACTTCTGAGTGGAAATTGTTAACGCCAAAACGTGTTTTACTCTTAAGGTAAGTAGAAATAGTGATTTTGCGTTATATGCATATGTTATGTATACTCGGTTCCAATTTTGATGCGGCAAATGAGACAACAAATTTAATTTTGGGTACACTTCCTTAAGCACTGTATATTTCTTGTATTGTTGCTCGAGCCTGTACATGATGCAACTCACAAGTTTAATTTGCGGTTTGCTTCTTTATATTTCATAGGTCAAATATTGTACTGTGAGATATTGGCAGAGGGCATCCATTTGTAAAGCAGGGTCTCTTAATAATATTTTTGAGTGGGTGCCCTCTGCCGATTTGTAAATCTTGTTGTAGATAACATGTTGTATGGTGAAAATGTAGATAAATAAGATAAATCTAGGCATAGGTATTTGTTTAGTAACGTAATTAATTCATGGATTTTTATTAATGTCATGTATTGATGTATATATAAGCAATCGATTTTAATGGTTCCATTTTTATGTGAAGGACCAATTTAGAAATCTTAAAAGTTCCTAATAAAATTATCCAGTTGTTGATATTAGGGTTTCTATGTTGCATAATATCAACACTTTTGTTTCGTTTCGAGTTTTGTATTCTGAGTTTTATTACCTAGACTGATTCAAGTTATTTTAAATATATATTTGCAAGGGACATTATAGTAGAGTAAACAAGAATAGGGTCCCCTTTTATTTATTTATGCACACATATATTAACGCAGTCATTTATTATTTATTGTTTCTTGTTCTTTTACTGTTTTTATCTACTACCTATAGTCCATTTACTTGACATCTGCACTGTCAGTGACAAATTTAAAAAAAATGTCTTGACTATACATCAAAAATAATGTGTTTTTTATTATACTGTACAGTAATTTAATTGTTAAAATGTGAAAAATAGCAGTGGTGCCAACATAATGTGAGTTTGACAGTGCAGATGTCAAGTAAATGGACTATACTCATTTTAATTAGTTTTAACTTTTCATAAGTGAAAACTTCATAACTTACTTGCCCTGTACTGTGTTAAAGATGTAGTATATGCAAATTGTTATATACAGGACGAGACAAAAGTTATGGTTCCTTGTCTTTCTATTAACAGAAAAAATTATTACAAATAAAATCACAAACTTTTCAGATACCTACTACAATGGTTTGCTTTTTTCTAAATAAAATACTATAGAGCAGTAGTAAAAAATATAAAGAATGAACATGTCATATTTTGGTTAAATGTACTTGCAAGATTTTTTTACTTTGTTCTTTAAATTATATGTTTAGGTAGTATTAAATCTTAAAAATTGAAAGAAATAATTTTGCACAAAATATTCTACAAAATAAAATTATTAATAAGTCTAATTAAATTTTTTGGATAGAATGAATTAATTTTGTCTCGTCCTGCTTAAAACACAGCTGCTTCTAATTTTAAACAAAATGTTTCATATGTTTTTCCGTTGAGTGTATTTTCTATTTATCAGGATGCCTTATATTATGTTTTCACACTGAACATTAACACTTCTTTTACTAACACAGGGCAAATAATTTAAGAAATATTGAAATGTGAAACACCGATGTAGTTGGATTACAACAACAAAAACAATTCCTGCATATTTGCATTGCAAAACTTTATTTACTTGCACGAAAAAACACTTATATTGCTAGGCGAAATAAATTTATTGAGTTGTAAAAAATATTTCAAAATGCCTACTTGAATAGCAGATCAACACCAAACCGACATCCATGCAGTTACATTTTGTCAGTTTATGTTACAGTTGCCCCTTTACACAACAATATTGCTTAATTAGTTTTTCCACAAATGAATAGGTATCAAATAAATAAAATAATTAAACTTGTTTAAGGGGGCATCTCAACATAGCAGTTAAGCTAGTAGTATTCCTAAATTTGTATCGCTCATCTGATTTGTTACCAGTACTGTTGTTTATCCTCCTAAGCTTAGTTGTTTAAACTACAAAAATGTTCACAGATGGTATATTATTTTTGAATAACTGAATGGTATACATATCTTATATTTGAATATAAATAGTGTAAAATATCGTAGCGTATACAAATTTGACTTACGGAGATATTTTTATCCGCTTAGTTTGTACTGTGAACATTTTGAACAAATTACATCATATCATGGCAGATAGGAGAATTAGATGTCTAAACATAAATTTTAGCAATCAGTATTAAAGAGGGTTACTTCCCACGATAGAGTGTAAAATGGAGTCCCGATTTGTAATAACTACATATATGCTATGTTTTAACTATCAATTCGACTTTCAATAGATATAGACTACAATATGTAGGTATGTGTGTGTAGTATAAATGTGTAATAGGCAATGCAGTTGTTTCCATAGTAGGGCGAGTAAATTGTAACTTTCAGCTGCATTGAAATTAGACTTGTGGACAGCAACTGTTCGACAACTTGTGCGCAAGCCTAATTTTTCGGATTATATAGGTACTCTATTCAGTAAAACAATATTATCTGATTGTATGTATAAGACCCTATTCTGACGTGTATTATAATACTATGGTGGTCTAGGCAATAACTTGTACATTATTTTCATTAAAGAAAAGCATTCGTATTAAAAATGTCTTTTTATTAGTAGTTTTAGAGATTACAACTAACGAGTTGCATCTGACGCAATTCTATTAAAGCAAGGACTATCAACGTAATTCAGAGTTTTGGCATGTATTCAAGGATAACCAGATCGATATGCCATAGGTATATAAGTTGCTTTTAATCTAATCTCTTGGGATTGAAAAATCAAAACTACTGCTATAGGCAATTTTCGTGGCAAAAGCTATGGGAATCGTAGAGAAAATCATTCAACTAGATACAATCCCTGTGAAACTTGGCTCCCAGCCAACTGCTAGCAATGAAACCATCTGAACACTAATAGATTGTAATGATAACCGTCTAGATGAGTTTGTAAATGTAATACACAAGAGAGTTTATTATGCACTGAATCACTGCCTCCTTTAGGAGGCAGTGACTGAATACGTGAGATCATTAAAAGAAGCAATAAGAAAAATACCATAATTATGAAGGGTAAACACCAAGATGAAGACCTTAAAGAAAATGTCAGTGAATTTAAAAAAAAGAAATTGGCATACAATCCACTATAAAACAGGGAAAGAAGACCAAAAAAATGGTGACAAAATTAAATAACTTTTAAACAGAAATTAAAAGTGCTTTGAAAGAAAAATGTGATAAGGGAAATAACACATCTATGAGATACGGAAACTTAGAAATAAATGATGTAAGATACTTATGAAGTTACTGATAAACCAAAAAACTAATGAAGGGACAGCTGGACGGAAGCATGGTGACGAAAGTGGCAATGAAAAGGTCAAGAGAGTGGAGAATTCAAATATAAAAAAATGGAAACATGAGATCCATGAAGTCATCAAAATCGTACAATGGAATGCACAAATGCTTTACCAAGCT
>OW679197.1:56810743-56906392 GCA_940337035.1 Agriotes lineatus | reverse complement strand
TAATGTAGTCCATATTACAGCAAACGCAAACATTCGAAACGTAGTCATATCTGCAAAGAAATACCCTATAATAGAATTAGAATCGGATCAACATCTTCTAGTAGGAGAGGTGCAATTTTGCCTAAAAACCATAAAAATACGAGGCGGTTACAGATGATAAATGTCAATAAGCTGAAAGGCCCCGCAATTAGAGAAACTGGAGCTCTAAAATTTGACGAATTACGGTAAAAAGAATATACAAATTATGTCAAAAGATGGACGAATATTAGACAGATAGTAACAAAGGAAAATGCAACAGCAAAGAGGTGAGTGATAGATGACATACTGCAAATGATGGATGAAAGACGTTAGCTGAAAAATCTAAGTACGGAGAAAAATAGGGATAAATACGTAGAGAAATTAGAAATTCCATAGTACGTAGAATGATGTACAAAGATCGAAGCTCTAGATAAGCAGAGATATTTGAAATCAACAAAAAGATGAAAGCCACAGCTGGAATTGAGCACCGTTCAAACATTAACACGTGAGCACAAAAAAGTCATCAGAAAAATTGAAGATCTAAATTTAATATATAGAAATGAATGAAGAGCAATGACGAGAATGAAGAACAAGGAAGTATGTGGGTCAGCTGAAGTTTCGACGGAATGCTAAAATGGGTTAACTAACTCAAGTATTTAATACAACCAATCCGGGACAATACGTGGTGAATCCACGTTTGTGGCATTATTTAAAACACGTACTAAAATCTGCTGAGATTAAAGTACTATTGGATTAATGTCTTGTCGTTATGTAGCGAAGTTATTTCTGAAAATCATACATGAAAGAATATATCGGAAATTGGAGAAACACACAGGAAATACACAATTACGTGTAGGGGGTCAAGAGTCAGTTCAAATACTGGTTCAAAGGTGTAGCGATATTGATTGGTGTTTCTGTGTTATTCCGTTGATAAGGTAAACCACAAAAAAAGTATTAATATCTGAGGAAACACTAGAAGATATCAGAGAGATAAAGAAATAATTGAGAATTCGTACTGGGGTCTAAAGGCAGCAGTATGTTATATAACCCTTTTTTGAACGGTTATTACAATTAGTAAATTGGATATCTACCCTATTGCTTAGTTAACAGAAGTAGTATCGAGAATGATCTATTGAACACTTACCTTGTTGCTTTTGAATTACTTTCAAAATTGACATATCTCACTTATGAAAATATATGATTGAAATTATGTCACTTCACTATTATTTAAAATTACCTCGGCTAGTCAGTTTATTGAGCAAATAAGAATCTATCTTCCTCAGCTGAATGAGTAAAGGTTATAATAATGAATCTCTTTATAATTCAATACTGAACTACAAAATTATTATTGTATTGACTTCTTTGTCAATCACACTCCCTAGTACTTTTAATAGAACCTTCTTTTAAGTTAGATTGTATTATTATGCTTGGTTTGACATTACAATCAATCAAAACTAAATGTTGTCAAATTATTTAATCAAATTACTTTTTCCAAATTGAGGTTAACTGATTGGTAGTCGTCAAACACCTCCCTTGAGTTGTTGAAGACCCAAAATAGCTGGTGGTAGCTCTCGCACCTCTTAATACCTTGATAAACGGTAGTACAGCATGCCACAATCACTCTCATTTTCACTTACTGATGGTTTAAGTACCAATTACCACTTAATCACCAACTGTTATCACATGATACCCTTTAGATATCTGGATATTAATATTGAATTAGTTAAGCATCCACACAGCATGCTACATTACAAGTAAAAATAGAGAACAAATTGACAGAATAAAAAAATCGACGTGGCGTTAGACAGGGATGTGTGTTATCTCCACTATTATTCAATAGTTGAACCATTTAACAAAATCAAAGAAGACATCTTTATTAAGTCATCTACACTAGGTATTATGCTGGGAATACAGTTATATTTCGGAAATATTCCAGGGTTGTAATCATTATTAGATCGTTATCTTAGATTTGAAGGTAACTGTGGTGTGAGCTTAAATGGTAAAAGACAAAAATATATAGTTATCAGCAAGAGCGAAGTTGCAGTACATCGATTATATAAGCAAACGCCGTTGCACTGAAGGGGGTAGAGAATCATAAATATTTGGGGATCTCGTTAAAAGGCAAGTGGTATCAACCATAGAAATAGTCTAGATTGAAAGGGCCAGCCCTTTTTTAAGAATGGGGAATATATTGTGCAGTAATACGTTAGGCCTGTGCTTCTCTATGGTATACAAGCATGGGCATTAATGAAAGGACCTGCAAAGGAAGCGTTCGAGATGTGGATATAACGTATACTGAAGATCTCGTGCGCAAAATACGATGCATCATAGTCAACATTAGCTGAGCGGATATGGCACATGGAAAAAGAAGAAGAAATTTTGTACTGTGACAGAAAATGTCATAACAAGCTTTTATAACTCTGTGGTTATAGAACCTCACCCCAGGATTTCTTTTTATTTATTTTTTAAAGTATTTGATAAACGTCTCGAGCAACCGCATCTGTTACACTGTACGTAACTGGATGCTGCCAATGGGTTACCAATACCATTTTAGGGCCAAATCTTCACCACAATAATCATATAGCATTATTCTAAGTGTGGTTATCAGTTTTCTTATTAGAAATTTAGTTGCAAAAGTGATGTAGTATGTTCTTATTAATATCAATAAATTGTACGTAATTATAGTAGGCAAAATATCTTATTGACATAATCGTCTACGTCATCTAAACTGTTGTAAGTAGTAATCCGATTTGTCTTCATTTTGTTTTAAGTTATGTATTATTTTATTGTTTTTCTGCTTTACTTTGGACACTTAGTGCCTGTTACAATTCCCTTCTCTTCCTTGGTCTTCCTAAACCTCCTCTCCTTTGTGTTTCTAATTGCTGACCTTTAATATCAGTTGTTCTTTTTTCGTTCTACCAGGTGCTCTTTACATCTTCTCTTATTTTCATCTATTTTTATCATGGTAGTTTATAATTTGTGCACTTCTTTACTGATATCAAAACTCTCCCTCCTTAAGCTCATATTATCCTTTTAGGTACCCAGGTTTTATTTCCATTATGTTAAAGTAGGTACTGCAACGGTCTTGTAGAACTTTAGTCCGGTATCCTTTCGTGTTTTGTGTTTCAAACACGTGTTGTCTATTTAGGACTTCTTTATCATACCCATATGCTATGTCACATCTTGCTCTAGAACGTCATCTCTTTAGATTTTTATCATACTCGTTACCTATTCTATTTAGTAGGTACAGTAGGTTATTTGTTAGTACCAGAATGAGTTGCATGTTGCATTTCATACTTGGGTCAGTTCTTGCTTGCGTTAATTTTGTTGTAAAATAGTCAAGAGAACGAAAATCACATTCACGTTGTCTTAGAGATCTTTTCCCTGAAGTCATGTGCATATGGAGCGATCACGGGAATGATGTAAACTTATGTTTATCTGATTTTCTGCTTAAACCATGTTCGGTATGATACAAACAAAATTAATACGTTTGACTGTTGATAGCGACACTCTTAACCTTACAAATGCAACATTCACGTTGGCATGTGGCTTACGTAGTAGTATTTGATAATGATGTATTAGTGGTTTTTTTTATTATAGCAGCTTTTGTGAATCTTCATGTTATTTACTCATGTAACTAGTTCTTTCGATATGAACCTTTTCATTAAAATCTGTAATCGTAGCCCCGTTTCATAACAACAGACAATGGTATTAGACAAAAATAATATATTGTGAAGATTGAAAGAATAACGTAGCACTATTATGATGTCACATATATCCTGTTGTGACGTAAGGGAAAGACTGTCTTTCGTTTCTCGAGTCGAAAGCACGTTTTTCGTTATTTATTCAAACCAACAGACACAATTATTAAGTGTCATTTCCAACGCCATATCTCAAAGCGATATGTTTGTGGGGGATAAATTCCGATTTAAATGAGACCAAATCAGTTAGGAAAGGGCCCGTCGCTCGGATTTCAGACAGTCCAGAGCAGAAGGGATGTTTTGCTGGCCATTGTTTCCAAGCAAGGCGCGTTTTTGCGTATTTCCGCCCGACGTCGAGCGGCCGAGACGTTTCGCTAATACGGGGGTGGCCAGGGGTTCAGGTAGTTTTTTAACCTTCCTCCGTGCCAAGGTACCTCTCCTCGCATAGGTAAGCCCCGTGGCCCGCATTTAAGGGCTGCTCGGCCAAATATAGAAATAAATCGTGTCGATGCCCAGCAGATAAGCCTGGATTTGTTGCTACATCTTCTAGTTGCATCTTGATTGTTCGTGGGAGATCCGCAAGGCAGAAATGCGTTTTTTGTCCCTAGGAAGTGCAGTTTGCATATCGTGCAGCCCTGGGATTTTTACGTCTGCGTGCATGGATTGGAATTATTAATAATTATATGAGATATCTAAATTTGCCTCGTTATGGGAGGCAGGTAATTATGCATTTGCATGTGGGTATTTATTGTTGCTTACTGTTTTGTGACGCGGCAGGAACTACTTTTGTGGTTATCTGATTGCACGCGTAATTCTAAACTGTACATTGTGAATAGGAACGATGTTTTGATAATAATAACTTTGAAATTATTGCTTTAATAAGGCATTATTTAAAATGTTTTCAAGGTTGTATGGGATGTCAAAAATGATAGAAAATTAATAGATCTCTATCCCGACTGTTGTCTATTACCTTTTATTATATTTAATCTAACACAAGAATAATTCTAGACCAAGATTCTTTCTTCAACGAATTGTTTACTGATAGTAGAACTACTATCAACCAATAAAACATGAAATGTGATAGCTCCCAAATAACAGTGTTTATGTGAGAATTATAAAAGTAAGCAGCAGTTCTGAAAGCCTTAAAGTAAAATACACCCCGAAGTTACTAGTAGTCAACTGTAACGGCCATCATTCGAGAGATAATTGTGTTTCAGTATAAGTAGGTTTCGCAACAATTAGTTGACTTAGTTTTATTTATTGATATGTCTGATGTAGTACAGCAAGTATGGAAATATAATTATTTCGATGTAAATACAACCTCAGGATGGTGGTTTCGTCATTCTTTTAATCACAAAGATTCACAAAGACAGATTCCGATATATCGAGATCTATAAATATTTCGCATATGGACTGGCAAAAGTTGACATAGTGAAAGCTTTACAAGCTAAGAAAATATGATGAACTGAATCGAATATTTCTGTATCATTTTTAGTTTAAATGTATAATTCCGCCAAAGAAATTATTCGAGATACATAGATGCATGCGCGATTGAAGTGTGTATATATTATTTCAAGATGCACGACAATTGAGTATAATAAAATGGTAACCGTAATTATTTTAAGAAAATTGGAATTATACACATGGCCTTTCGAATATGCTCTCTGGATTCGACCTTTCTTCATTTGAACTCAATGAAGTCCGCGTATGTCTGAAAACTGCAACCATAAATTCGACACCCGTACGTTGTCGCAAGAGTCAGGTCCGGCTGAGCCTGATTGAGGCTTGAGTCTACGCCGACGTAGCTCCCATTGAATGTTGAAATATTCTTATTTTTGTACCTATTTCTTGCCGCTCTACCCCTGCTGCAGTTTATATGTCAAAACGCTGAAAGCTGCTTCGATCTGGCACCGATGCCTCGTATAGTTTCATACAGCTTATAGTCATAAAATATAAACTACACGTGCTCTGTTTAAGCTTTAAAATGGAAAAAGTTGTTAAAAAATAATTATAGAAAATTAATTCTTTCAGAACATGTTGAATGACTGGTTTGTTATGGTAGAGCCATGACTCTGGCTTATTATAGCAAACCGCTATTGCTCCTAATCAACAGTAATCAGTGCCAATCCCAGTAAAAACCAAAAATGTGGAAATATGACAAAGAGTACTTCAAGAAAAACCCCTAAAATGCAACTAGAAGGAGCAAAGGGTGCAAGAAGAGACGAATATAAAACAAAATTTAAAAAAATATTAAAGAAAACAGGCATATGCCGTAAGATGATGAGGACATGCAAAGAAAAAGGAATATGAAACGCAAAAAAATAACAAGAATGGACACATGGAATCGACGGGGAACAAATGCAGATGGAGCATTAACGATCAAAATTGGAAACATTGGAAGATACAAAATAAATTTATTGGCAGTGCGCGAAACCAGCAAAAAAGACAAGATATAATGGACAAAGGAGATTATATGCTTTTCAATGGCGGTGCACAAGACATAATGTTAGAAACAGGTTTTCTGGTAAGGAGGAAAATAAGACACACCATAATTAAATATACACCAATGAATGAGAGATTGCGTTATATAAGACTAAATTTAAAATTCAGAAAGATAATCGTTATGAATGTACATTTCCCAACAGAGGAAGAAATGATGGGGAAAAAGTCTGTGTTGCAAAATGTTTGAAACAGAGTTGGAAAAGTACCCAAATATGACCTAAAACGGATAGTTGGAGATTTTAATTCGAAAATAGGAAAGGAGGAAAATGCCAGTGAACACGAAAATAGTAACAGCAATTGGGAAACGATAATAGATTTTGCAAGAGATAGAATGATGAGGATCAGCTGCACCTTTATTTGAACATAACGAGATTTACAAAGGTTGGATGAGCCCAGATGGAAAAACCGTGAATCAACTTGATCACGTAATAATAGAGAAAATATAAAATATGTGTGATTGTAATAAAGAACATCCGAGCATTAGAATAGCAGACATCAATAACGACCATTTCATGATAAAAATAACTATCAGGCAGGAAATAATCAAAGATGTTATGGATTTCCGAACGTGTGCCGATTGCATTTTTGTTAGCGGAACGCACTTTGTTTGCGCGAGCAGCCGATTCCTTCTTCTGTTCCGAGAAAGCAACTCAAGCGGTCGTGTTTAGACTCAAGTCGTACCCGAACTTGTAATTCCTGCACGTGGTAGGATATTCATTGTAAATGTGATTTACGGATTTTTCGGTTCGACTATGGACCAGGACAAGTTAGGTTTTGCGTCAGTTTGTGTCAAAACTGCTAACGTCGAATTTGACATAGACTTACAGTGCCACCAACATAAACAGTGCCAACCTAAGAAAAAAAACTCTACCATTTATGGTCACTCGGTACCTTTTTATTTTACGCCCATTTGTAGCGTAATAGATATTAACGATACAAGTTTGATTATGAGCATCTTAACGACACGAGTTTTGTTGCCAAAAACGAGGCGGTGAGCCGAGTTTTGCCGCAATCAAACGAGTCTCGAGAAGTGCCATAAGCAAACGTGTATTGTTCAATATTTTATCTTGATCAATAAACTCTGGTTCGATGTATATTTTATATAAAAAGAGTGCGGTAATGTTCATTACCGCACTGAGTGCGGTAATATCTATCCATTACCGCACTCAGTGCGGCAATGAAGCTCTTAACGATACTAAAATTAATTTGGTTAAGAGCCTATAACAACACCGATGAAGATAAATATTATAAATTACAATACTGTGTTACTGTAGGTAGTCTGCATAAATTTGAGTATACGTTCTAGTTTTTTTTTGCTCTGAAAAAATTGACAAATTGTTTATTTCGATATATTCTGTGACACAATTAAATTCTTTACCTATAAGAGCAGTTTCAATAGAATACATACAATCAATTTTAAAATGTTGAATCGATAGGGTATATAATTGTTAGACTTAGAAATGTAATTGATATTAATGTTAGATGTAATTACAACTTATACGACTGTAAAAAGGTACACTTCACCCTTCATACCCCCTGTAAAATTGGTTTTACTTTCCTTATTTTTTTTTGCTTTTGCGGACATTTCTATGATAGCTTCGTAGCTACATTCTGCTTATCGCTTCGGTCCGAAAAGGACGTAACAAGAAGTGTTAAGTATTATTCCGTGCAAGCGCAATGTATAATTTCCTGTTTAGTAATTTCAAATCGCCGTGGTAAGGGACCTTTTATGCAGTTCACACACTTATTTTTTTTTTACATTTATTTGTCGTTTTATTAACAATAATACCAGCAGCCGAAATGTAGCTTTTAGTTGAAATAGTCTGTCGATTGGTAAATATTTTTTTTCTTATACATAGTATGGAGTTTATATAAATCTCTTCTAGAAATAGCGCGTTTAGTTACTAATAGAACTGGACTAATAAATACTCAAATTCACTACAAACTCGTTTAACATCTCATCATCATCCCATAAATGTAACATCAAATGCAAGTGTAGTAAAATGTAGAAGAATTATTCAACAGTAATTACATAAGTGGTGATAATTTTCATTAGATTCACGAATCTCATGAGTGGAGGAAGTCCACGAGTGGGATTTCTTAATAGCAACAAAGATGAGTGCTAATCTAGTTAAAATGATTTAAAAAAATATATTATTACCACGAATGTAATTCGGCGTGATTATTTTTTAAACAATTCTGTTTGAGGGAGCGTCCAGATTTTATTTATAACAACTGCTGCTCACCTACTCCACTTTTAACTAGTTGTGTTATAGCAGAAGAACGATTTGAATGGTTTGTGAAAAAATAGTCGCTGTAATCAGCTACCAGCAAATAAAGAGTTTAATTTTGATGCTATTGGTCGACTTGGATTTTTTTCTCATTACATTTGTTGTCCGTTTGTTCGTTAATGGACAAGGTCTATGCATGCAGAGTACCAGGTACCTTAGACACCGACTACTATGGTCATATGGTCAAAGTCCTACTAATTTTGCCGAGACTAAGGAGTTCCAACCCTAGCAAGGGATCTTTTACATGCTACACATCGTAGTAACATGGGACCCACGGCTTTACATCACTTCCGAACATTGGCATTCTGTAGAGGCTTTCATCTGCATTTTTTTATTTTTGAAAAGCTCACCGGGACCGGGAATCGAATTCGCGACCCTACGATCAGTAGCCAGGATGCTTACCACTGAGCTACCGACCCCGACGATCTGTTTAAAAAAATTTACTTATAATACCATGAGTAGTCAAAGTTATGTCGAAAATCGTACGACACTCATTAATGACTAATAGAAAAATTAGTTTACGAGCCATAACCAAGACAACAACAAAATTTCTTGGAAATTTTTTGTAGGTAGACATTACTTCTTTTTAGGGTTTGTGTCGTTACGATTTTCTTACCGAATCTCCATTCGAGCATTAATTCATATCCGGAAATTATTTTTCGTGCATTTCAACAACGTCCTAATTTGCCCTCGCGTCCCGCTCGGGCAAATTAATACGACGTTGTTGGAACGCACTCAAAAAATTTCCGGTAAGAATTAATGCTCTTATGAGATTATATGTGAATATTTTTGCTGTGGTATGTCCATTGCGCTTAGGTTCGATTGGACGAGTGCGCTAGCACGAGTCCTAATCCCAAGCGCAATGGACAAGAGTGATACCACCGCAAAAATATTCTACTTAACTTTGACTAAGAATGGCATTCGAGGCACTATTCAATGAACCAAACTACTTTTTCAAATTAGTTTTCAGTAAATCTAGCAACAAACTACGCAATTTATATAGTAACAGAACACTAATATTGACTGTTTCTAATAAAAATCACATTTGTTTAAAATACTCACCATACCACTAGTGAAAATTGACGATTATTTTCACTAGTGAAAATTGTCAAAAAATATTCACTATACCACTAGTGAAAATGGTCGATTATTTTCACTAGTGAAAATTGTCAATATAGTTCATTTTTATTGGCTCAAAGACGTCAAATCTTGTATTTTTATTGGACAGTTTTTGATAGATGACAAGTGAGTTGAATAGTCAGATAAAATTCACTTGTTGAATCACCTTTGATAATAATATCAAAATTATTCAGATGTGTTAAGTTGTGACACATTTTTAACCGCTGTTAAATTTTGACAATTGAATTGTTATTATTATTACACTTATATAAACCATGGTAATTACACATTATTGTGAATATAAAGGAAATCATTGCTGTAATTTCGGGTTTCTTCCACATAATTCTCGTTTCTGATTGGTTCATTTTCTTATGAATGATATACTCTTTCTACTACGGTAGCATTAAAAAGTCAACTCGTTTGGGTTTAGCATTAGTAAGAGGGAGGATTAAAATAAAAAAGAACGTTAATTGGATTCGTAGATCTAATACAAAAATTATTTAAACTAATATTAATTGCGCACTAACAGAAAAGTTTGATTGTAGTAGTCTGTAGTAAAACTAGAAATTACTGATATTTGATTTTTGTATCAAAATACTTACTCTTTTGTTTGCAATTTTCTGTGAATAGGAAATAGGTTTGTGTCAAAATACATACTACAAAATATAGGTACATTCAAAATATTCAAAGTATTATATTAGTAAATAAGTTGTGTTATTTGAAGTTTAAATTCAAATATCCACGTAGAATTTCAATTAATATTACTACTATATGACAAGGCAGTCTTGATTTCTAAATAGTTAAATATAATAATAATAATAATGTCTTTATTCTATTTAACAGATAATACATTATCATAGTGTTAAATAAAACACAGGCGAAGTCCAGCTCGACAAAAATTGTCAGCTGCTCTAGTACTTAACCTGCTAATAATTTCATTTTTCGTTGACCGCTTGTTAATTTCAATATTAATGAATTATTTTTCCTAAAAAAGGATGGATTAATAGACGTCATTAATACACTGTTTTTGATTAATACACTCTTTTTCATTAATTAACTGTTTTTTAAAAAAAGATGGATTAATAGATCTATTAATACACTGTTTTTGATTAATACACTCTTTTTCATTAATTAACTGTTTTTGTGATTTTGACGTTATGATGATATTTTGCATGGACGTTAGTTGTATTAATAAAATTTTTCTCCACAAAAAAGATTTTGCGGTCAACGAAAATATTTAGTAATCAACTCGTTTGTTAATGGGCGATGAATAATCTCAACTATTAAAGGCACTCACTCGCTATTGTTCGTGCTTTAAACAGTTTCGATTATTAATCGCTTTCATTAACACACTTGTTGGTTAACTAACTATTAACAATATTATTTTAGTTAGTGACAAGTCTATTAATGAAATAAAAGTTTTACTACAAGGCTTTGGTGCGCTGACAGTACTGAATGTTGTGAGTTTCTTCTGTATTACTAGAGTTTACTAGAGTAAATAGTGAACATTTCAAAAGCTCAAAAAATATGCTATTTAGAGGTATTAAGGTCAATTACGATTTCTGTTTAAACTAACATCATAACATAATGTGCAGATTCCTTTCTTCTAGTTTTGATAACAACTTGCATTTGCATTTAATACCATCCGAAATATATTAAAAACTAAGGTATACAATTGTATCCGTATGTTTAAATTCTCATGTACGATTTAAATGTCAAGGAAAATTAGTGTGTACATAAATTTTACACTGTATAACGAGGTATTATGAAAGATTTGTTGGTTTGTATGTAGCCTTCACTGTTTTCTTATAGTTACTCTGGATATTTTATTGCGGATAATAGATGTTATCAAAATTTTGAACTAATTGGTAGCAGAAATCTGCAATTGCAACTTCCAGGAAATGTTAAATTAACAGATTTTTCCGTTAGATAAAAATATCGCTTTAACAAGCAAAAAACGAGCCTTCGAACGTCAACACACATTCCCTCAAAGAGGAACGTTCAATGGAACTATTTAGTTCGCCATGAGGCAGGCAAAGGAATTATTAGGGTATAAGGCGCTTGTCGCAATCTCGACACACGCGCTCCATTCAACGGTGCTCCAAAACGAATCCAATTGTCAAAGGGTTGTGTCATTTACAATTCCAACGAGCCAACCGCCGCCACGTGGCTTAGATTACGCAACATTTAAACCTTAAAATGGCGGCCGAAGTCGTCGATTATTCACAACCGTCGCGTTTGAGGTTCGCTGCTACCTGCCCGAGCTGCGAAGTCAAATTTTTGGCTTTGTGCGAAGACGAGGCATTAGCATACTTTGAATGTTGAGGAGGGCTGGCCGCAGCCCTAACAAAGGGCAAGGAATTTAACGCGTTGGGCATTGTGGCACGCAAGTGAAATTTTATGCGTAGGCTAACGACTTGCAGTTTTGTGCTTTTTGTTGGCTACCTTGGATTATTTAAAGAAGGTGTTCGGAGCGTGGGCAGTCCTTGTTTCCTGGCGTTATCTCCTCTAATCTCTGTTTAGAATCGCTTGTAAGGCTATTGAGCGTTGTCAGAAAATGCAAAATGTACAGCGTATAGGAGGAATTAGTATCCTTAAGTAAATTTTTCCTTTAATAGATATTTTTCACTTAACTGTGCAGAATGGGCAAATTCTAACTGTGTAAATTTTAATCTTCTTTAAACATAAGTACTACTGGAACTGCATAAATCAGTTAGAAAAGTAAGTTAAGCCAACACACGTATTTCATTAATCCCTTGAAATTACGCCTTTCCAAAAACTGCATATTTGAAAAAAGAGCGAATACAGTATACCTAAGCCACTCAAACAATGAAAAATATTCACAAAATTTGTCAAAAAAAAAAATATATATATAAAGTAATTTTACAATATTCATATTGTTCTGCTACATATTTTGTAAGAACAACAGTTGATAAAACATGTCTGGAAATTATATTATTTTTGTATTGCTCCTCTTTCTTTTCAAATAAATATCTTACGATTATGAACATTTTTAAGTGGCGTTTGATTGATACCATGGGCAATATCAATTTTAATACTTATATGAATCTGCCTGCATATTGGTAAATTGAAAATATATGGCAATATGAATTGAATTTACTATGAAAAGATTCACCGGTTGATTTAAGTTTTCGTGGTAAGTCCGGTGTTCCTTACCAGTATTTTTTCAGGAATTCGCTAATTATAATCAATACAGTTTTGCATCAGATAGGCTGTAAAGATATGAACAGGTTAATAAGCAAGAAACAGAAATAATTCAAGAAAATGCAAGAAAAGTTAGCATGGATATAAAAGAGACTTCAAACCTGATACTGATGAAACAAGAAAAAAGTCAATAGAAAAAAAAAAAGATGAATTAAGAGAACTATATTGGAATTATTCTTCTTAACATGGAATTTCGGCTTAGACCGCGTAGTATTTGTATATGAACACCCAGCATTTTCTGGCTTAATGTGCCTTGCACCTTGTGAAGTCGAGCAAAAACCCGCGCGATGGTTATGCTCTTTGGTGGCTCTTGTTGTTCGAATATCTTGAGAACGAGGATACTTAGGCAGATTTGGCCGTTTTGCTGTTTGTGCATCCATATTCACTAACGTTTCGCAAGACTTTGCAGCTTGCATCATTAGAGTGAAAGTCGCACTGCAGATACGTCAGAAGCATGAACGCTAAAAAAGGCATATAGATCCCGCATCGAAATCTTCGAAATGTAGGTGTACCTTATCTGCAGAGTATCATAGATGGAATACAGGACTAAACCTCATTACCCAATTACTAAGAATAATCAATAATCAATCGCTTTTATCTCTAATAGCTCAGACCTGCCCATAGAAGTATAGCAGAACAGGAATAATAAAAAAATTGAGGATTGTGCGAAAAGTTGAAGGCACGAGACCAAGAGGCAGATCGGTGTGAAGATATCCTACATACAGGACTGCACGATACCATCGAACAGCTAAGGACGGGAGAAATGGGTATTCACCACCGAATATTTTTCATGGTGCCATGAAACCCTCATGAGAGTAAATGGATCGAGTAGTAGGATACGTGAGATAAATATCTGCATATTACCTGCAATGTGCTAAGGTGTTGAAAACTGGACAATAACAAAACAAAACTTACGTAACCTACTAAAAACGTGAAACGCAAAGAAGTATGGAAATAATTATGATGGGAACATCACTGAGAGATCGGCAAACGAATATATATGTATAAGAAAAGATTAAAAACAATAGACGTATCAGAAACAACTGCAAAACATATTGGATTTGAGGACATGTTAATGTATTAGGCATAGAAAACGCTTATCAATGAGATGGGTGAATGACTTGAAGTTGACGACTAGTATGAAGTGGATGCTGGAAGCTAGAAGTAGATGGAAATACAGGAATCGGGAGGAGGCGTACATCCAAAACAATGGATGCAGTCGCTGTAAAAGAAGAAGAGGTCTGTAAATTCCACAAATTTCGAAGCCTTGGGGGCGATGTGATGAAATATAAAACCAATGGGTATCCCACTTCTATTGCTGCATTTTCGTTATCTGCAAGAATCAATTTCTATATTACGTTTATGTACAAAAATGTGAGACTATTGTACCCAAATGAATTTAATAGTAAAGAAATCGTTGCAAATACTAACTACATTTTCTAATGTACCAACCAAGATTGTGCCAAGTGAAATGTTGACGTCTGGGAAACTACTTTGAAGTTCTATTTCGAAATGTACAACTATGTTCTTTAAGAAGAAACCAATACTGGCACATTATTTCATGAGACGCTGGAAGCGGATAGGTATCGTACGTCCGCTTCTCTTTAGTTTCCACAGAGAATATGCAACAATCATATACGTTTTGTTCCTTAAAACATGTATGATGAATAATTGCAAACAATATTTGAATGTTCCACCGGTATAAAGCTTGACTTTCACTCATGGATTTTATGGTACTCTCACAAAAAATACACCGATGGAAAAATTCTTACTATTGACCATCAGAAAATCTAATAGTTATCATAGTCTTGACATTTCTTGTAGCACTTTGTTCAGAGATTTCGGTTACTTGAGGATGGTCTTCTGTTTACTATAGTCAGTGTTATTTCCAAGGAAGTTTTACAATTGTAGTTGGGAACGATATTCATTAGCTTCTTACTTAGCTGTTCGGATATCATCTTTTCCAATCCGTTGTTTACCCTTTGATGTATCAAAACGTAAGATGTACTTGCCACGTAATTGTAATTTCCAGTGCTTCTAAATAAACGTATTAGGGACAGGACCGTAACTAAGCAAACTTTTATTGTAGGCAAGTCAATATTTCTGCGCCCTGCAGTACAAAAACGATATATGTGACAAAAATACTAATGCCACTATATGACTTCTACATTTATCTCCGGATATATGATGTAATGTATTCAAACACACAGTTAGGTATTCAAAAATAAATCCAACATTATTTATTCAAACATTTTAAAAATGTTAAAATAAGAAAATACAACACAAATAAACTCAGAACAGAAAACAATATTAGAAAACACAATTCTTATTTAAAAAAGCACATATTATTATGTAGTCAGTAGAACATTTTACAAATTCCTATATATAAACATACGGCGTACTCAAAATCGGAACGCCACTGCGTCACTTATAGCGCAACGATAAGCATACGCATCTATCAGTGAACACGGGTTTAAATCCCACTGGCTGCAATAATTTTTTTCCAAATTTATGTAATTCTCTTTACTAAGTGTTTCTGTATTATTAGCAACATTAAGGTATTTTTTACCTATTTTGTAGAGAATTTTTAAGACTTCCATAATTCGATCTAGCAAAAGTTGCTTTTCTTGCAGCGCTCTTTCTGTATTAAAGACGTCGAAAACATTTTCTTTCCAACTTTCTTATTTTAAAAATGCAAACATTATTTTAATTACAATAAGACCTATGTGGTAAGCTTAAACGCTAGTAAAGACATATCGATATGTTAAAATAATACAATATAAACAAGTAATTACATATTATTATGCGCAGTAACATATGAACGTAGAATACGGTTCTGTATTGGCAGCCACACTGTCACACTGTTGTGTAATAATCAGTATATTTAAATATTGAAGCTTTTTGTGTCGGCACGTAGTATAAGCCTTGCATAAGGCCAATTTCAATAATTCGTTTTTTAAATAAAACTACCATCGTGCAGGGCCGCAGAAGTGTTTTAAATTGACAAAATTCTACCGGGAAAGTGATTGTAGCGAAAAATGCCATAGTAGTGGAACAAGTAAGCTCTCAACATCAATCTGTGGTGTTCTGCTGATTGTTGCAATGGACAACTGTATCAGCGATGAGCCTAAAGCAGTGAATGTATATGTAATATCAGTGGACCCGCTCCAACAGTTGTTAGAAATTTAAGTTGGTTTGTCGCCAATGCTGTATCACATTGTTTCAAAAATACATACAGGTTATAATAATTAGAATAAGGCCACGTATGCAGTGGGCTAACAAGCCAATAATGTTTTGATTGATATAGGTGAGAGCTATAAAATAAACGCTGTTACAATCTTGTAGACATATAACGTTTCCTTTGCAAATTACACAAAACAATGTAATGTATCGACCAGATTGGGCGCAATTCGCATTATTATAATTAGCATTATTTGGACTGAAATCGTTAATATTACAAAATATGTAGTTTATTTGTAAAATTGGCTACTAACCTGTTTATTTGTTTTTATTAGTACGAAAAAAATTACTTTTTTCAGTGCCATTTTGGCGACCTTCGCCGCTTGCGCCTGTAGGCGGGTGCCTACTCGGCCTATATCTAGTTACGGCCCTGATTAGGGGTCGGTAGTATAGTTGTCTCTGTTCTCTTTGTATATATTCAGAAGAAGGAAACCGAAGGCCAAATAAACCTGAAATCAAGAAACATACTCTACTATAAAGGAAAAGAGGACCCTATTAAGAGGAGTGGGGTTTATAATACATAAAAGACACGCAAAGAACATTATAGATATAGCAAATATAAGCTCAAGAGTTATATATTTAATTTTAAAACTAAACAACAGATACAGCGTCAGAATAATACAAGCCTATGCACCTACATCGAAAGGATCTGACGAAAAAGTAGACACCGTTTACGAAGATATTACCAAGGCATATGAATATACCCCAACACACTATACACTCCTCGTAGAAGACTTCAATGCAAAGATAGGACAAAACGAAGACGAAGCTAAAACATCAATAGCGCAGTATGGAGTAGGAGAAAGGAACGAGAGAGGTAGAACTATATTAGGATTTTGTCTACAAAACAACATATTTATAATGAACAGTTTCTTCAAAAAGAATGAAGACAGAAAATGAACCTGGAGGAGCCCAGATAGCATCACCAAAAACGAAGTAGACTTCATAATCTCAAATAAACGGCAAGTTATCAAAAATGTTGAAGTCTTAAACAAATTCTTCATCGGAAGTGACCATCTTCAGATGACAGCTACAATAATCATTAATCTAAAACACGAAAGAGGTATCCGTGTAAAAAAGCAGGCTAAAAGTAAAGGTAATAATGGAAAATGGATAAAAGTTGAAAAACGGCAAGAATACATAGACATGTTAGAAAAACGACTAAGTCGGGTGAAATACGAAAATAGCATTGAAGAAAGAAACGACGCCATAGTAAAAACACTAAAGGAAGTAACTTAAAAATACTGTATTAAACAAAACCTATACGCTAGCAAGATCAGTGTTAATACAAAATCCCTAATGAAAGAAAAAAGAGAAATGAAAAATAAAAACTCAAAAACTCAGAAAAATCAATAAAGAAATATCAAAAGAGGTTAGGAAAGATATTCGAACACCATTAAAATCACCGATACAAGCTAACAAAATAAAAAACTGCAAGTTCGGAAACGTCAAATAAATATGGGAAGTAAAAGTATAATAAAACTAAAAGACGAAAATGGAAAAATGATTTCAAATAAATCTGAGATTGTAAAAACCACAGAAAACTTCTATCGCAAACTATACAAAAACGAAAACCCTGTAGAAGTAGAAGATATACAATATATCAGATACCAAGGATCAGAAGACATACCCGAAATTAGTCTGGAAGAAATAAAAGCAGCAATGGGAGAAATGAAGAACAGTGGATCACCAGGAGACGATGGAGTAGATATAGAGGCGATCAAAGAAGGCGGACTAGCTGTCTTAAAAACCTTGAAATATGTATTTAAGAAATGCCTCATGGAGCAAAGAACACCTACTCGATGGGACAATGCCATCATTACCCTGATACATAGAAAAGGAGACGCTACTAATCTAGCGAACTACAGGCCCATTAGCCTGCTCCAGCACATATATAAACTCTTTACGAGAATATACCTATACCTATACCAACCAAGGGAACAAGCTGGATTTAGAGCAGGATTTAGTACGAATGACCATCTAACAGTACTTAAATTACTAATTGAGAAATATGTAGAATATAACAAGCCTCTAATCCTGATGTTCGTGGACTATGAAAAGGCATTTGATTCGATAAATTACAAAAACTTTTCCATGCTCTCTAGTAATGCCGAATAGACTCCAGATACACAGGTCTACTAAGATACATATATAACCACGTAACCGCATCAGTAAGATTACATTTCCAATAGAAAAAGGGGTAAGACAGGGAGACGTCATATCCCCTAAATTATTTAGAATATATGTATAAAAACCTAAATTGGGAACAGTGTGGAATCAACATCAACGGTGAACTACTAAACCACCTAAGATTTGCGGACGATCTCGTCCTGATCACAGATAAAATAGACGAAGCAAACAAAATGCTACAGGAACTCAAAGCTGCCTCAATGGAAGTTGGACTTGCTATAACTTACTTAAAAACAAAATATATGACAAACCTGGTCCTCAGCGACAACATTTGGGTAGATGATATGAAGATCGAACAAGTATACTCATACAAATACCTGGGACATGAGTTAACCATTGGGAGAGATAATCAAACCCACGAGCTTAAGAGGAAAATAAATCTAACATGGGCAGCCTACGGAAAGCTGAGTAACATCTTTAAATTAGATATCACGGTATGCCTGAAAAGAAAAGTGTTCGATCAGTGCAGACTCCCTGTCCTCACGTATGGAGCTGAAACACTAACATTAACCAAGAAAATTAGAGTAACACAAGCAGCAATGAAAAGATCAATGTTAGGAATAACACTAAGGGACAGAATACCTAACGCCATTATTAGGCAGCGAACAAAGGTCAAGGATGCTGTGTCGAGAATAGTTGAGCTGAAATGGAATTGGGCGGGGCACGTGGCAAGATTGAAAGATGAAATATGAACAAAACGAAAGGTCGAATGAAGACCCAGACAAGGCGCACTGAGAAGTAGAGGTAGACCATTAACGAGGTGGGCCGACGATGTATAAAGAGTTTCAGGAAATTGGATCTAGATCGCACAGCATAGAAGTAGATAGAAGGGCATGAGGGAGGCCTATGTCCAGCAGTAGACGACTTAGGCTGGGAAAGAAGAAGAAGTAGATTTTCCATAGACACATTGCTTACAATTGTAAAATAAAAAAATAACATATGAATATATATAGATAAGTGATGTCGTTGCACGTTACTGATGTTCCAAATTGCTTCTTAATAATAATTGATGTTAACTATTAGCTGTAATGAAGCTTAGCTTATTTGTATTCTATATAGATGGCTATGCATATTCGTTTTAAAATTGATGTGATGGAGTTTTCTAAAGGTTTTAGGTATATCATTGTAGATCTTATAAATCTTAAACTGAAAAGACCGTTCGAAATACACTGTTCTATGTGAGGGAGGAGATATGCCTCCTTTAAATCTTAGATTTAGAGCATGCACATCTGTTCTAAACCTTATTTTGTTATTAAATATTAGTTTGCATACAAAGACACTGAATTTAACTTTTTATCACAAATGTGGGTTTAATAAACCATATGAGGGATAAAAAGGAACTTCAGTGCAGAGGGGTATATTTTATTTTAAATCGAAAAATCGGGAAATTACAACGTTTTAACGAACTTTTGTTGAGTCGGTTGACGTTTACCTGTCGCCCCGCCACCTACAAAAAGTCGTAAAACAATGGATTACTTCACTACCGATTTCTCATATTTTAATGGCGATTTCGGCGCTCTTCACTTCCTATTTCAAAAAACATGTTTTCTCAATTCTGTCTGTCTTTCTGTCCATCTGTTGGTGGCATAGCTCAAAAACTATTTATTGGAGGAAGTCAATATTTTTCATGCTGATTATACGTCTACCTGGCAACGATAAGTGCTTTGTATATAACCCAGTTGTATCGCACATATGCACGGTATTCCTTTGTGGAAGAACCGAACCAGTGGGCAGGTTACGCGCGGGCTGCTGCCTAGCCTTGAAATCGCTTTCACAAGAGCTGAAATCGTGTTGAGTTCGAATCCCACCGCTTGCAATGTTTTTTCCTGTGTTTTTTCAAAATTTTGTAATGTCACTACATCCACTTGCAAGGGAAGTTCTGAGTAAAGCTCTTTACAGATTTTTTCTTTGATATTTTCATAATTTTCAGTTTAAAAACTTCCACTTACAAGGAAAGTTCCGAGTAAAGCCTGATTCCTTTATTCTGTTCGGATAATGTAGTCGATATCGTCTGATCGTGGTCTACATAATTGTATAGGAAACATTCTTATATCGATCATATTAAGTTTTTTTTTATTCTAACGCATTATCACTATAATTATCACTCATCGTAGCCTGCGTGAAACTAGCTTTTAGACAAAGCGTTTAATGAATCATCTCACCTTTCGCTGCACTACCATGCAGAAAACGAAGAACTAAAAACACCTTTTTCATATGCGTGCAATGCGCAGCAGAGAACGGCGATTATTAATTTAGATCGCGTAATAAATGGCGAAGTTAATATTTTAATAATTGATAATTGAGTTGTCGCAGATGTAGCTGATAATCGATTACGTGCTCACAACTGATTGAACCGAGCGTTATCAAATAGTCAATTAATTTCTTTTAATGCATCCTAGAATAACCGATGTGCTTGTTGATTAGGGTATAATTTATTTCGCAGGAAGTCGTGGCATCGCAATGACTAGGGAAGTACATATTCAAAACTGTGTTCCGTAATACGCGCAGCGAAAGAAACTTTTTACGCTTCCTAGTAAACACTGTTAGTACTTTGCTGTGCGTTTGCAGCTATTAGCAAAAACGCTATATGCTTTACGAATTCGTCTGTCGGTCAGTAAGAGATATGTTTCCAGGTTTTAATATGTTTGCCTCCCCTGCTTCATTAGAAGAGAGTTACTAATACTGCATGGTAATCAGTTTAGTAAGGGGTTGTGACAGTAGATTACTCTTAAATATAAAAATATCAGTTTAGTTTGTAGAAGAATCTACTTACTGTTCTATGTTTTCTAAAATGCAAAAAATAGTTTAAAGGTAAATATGTGAACTGTGGAGTCTACACTTCTAGAGTCTACAAGTATTGAAGATTGTCTATTGTAGCTTGGAAGGTAGAAGATCTTCGATTAAACAATTCTGAAAGAAAAATATCTTAATAATGATAACAGCTAGTTTCTATATAAAAGCAGAGAATTTTGTGGATACATTATTTTATGGAAAACGAATATCTAACTGAATGGGAAATTACTATAACGCAAAAAAATTGAATATGCAAGGTAGTTCTGAATTTATTAGCCAAACAATGGAATTGGGTTAATCTAAAAACGAAAAACGTTTTTATGAACACCTGTTCGAAAACGAATTCTTCCGGATTCCTTTATAAGACTATACAAAACAACAGTCCCATTTAATGATTACAAAATACGAATTTAAAGTGAATATCAGGAAAAGGAAAAAATTACCGTTTTCGAGAACTACTAAAACTTTAATTCTAATATTTTAAAGGCAGCATAGGTCCTTTCTGTAGTCTCCTGCCAGTTTGCATTCTACGAATTGAGCTTTCAATTTGATGAAGAAAAAGAAATCCCAGGGTACGAGTATATTTGCGTGTATTTGCAACAACTAGGCTGGGTGTGGAAGACTTAGAAGCCCATGTTAGCCGCTTTCGATGCCGTTCTGTAGGAGCACTCCTTTTCGAAGTCTCAGTCATACTAACTTCTCCAATTTGCCCACAATTCCAGAGTTCTGCGCCGTTGCAGGTCTTCCACTCATTGCAGCGTCTTTGAGTATTTTTCTAACCCACTTAAAGTATTTATTTATAACGTGCATATCGACGAGCAGTCGATTTTGATAAGGAAGGAAGTATCCTGGTAAATTGTTTTCAACCTTTTAGTTATTTCAGTAAAATGTACACCTTCCCTAGTTGAGAATTTAATTACTGCCCGCTGTTAAATTTTCTCCATTATGCGAATTGGGACACCACATGTCCCTTATTTTCTGTATCGTTCACATTTCGAATTTTCAGGGACTAACTATTTATCTTTCACCTCTAGAACATTTATTATTGCTTGAACGGTGGAAACATTTGATCGTTACAATAGCAGATAAGTAAATCAATACTCAAATTTTAAGATTTCACAGATAGGCATGTCTATTACTTATGAAGGGTATATGAAGGAGAAAACAATGAAGGAAACTACACAATACTTAAAGACAAAAAAAATTATCAAACCCGGCAACATTTAAAAAAAAATTGAAGAGTGTGGTAACAAAATATGACAACTTGTTTTATTAATTTAGAATGAAAATAATTTTTATTTCATTGGTATAATACGAATTCTGGGAATAATTACATGGCACTGCATCAGTTTATATTTGTATTATGATACTGTTTACAAACCGTATACTATGTTGCAATGCTTAAAACTGTTAAGCTTTACATATAAAAGACACCATAATATTAATAAGATGAGCCGATGCAAGTCCCCTATCAATAACTCGGTATACTGTTAGCTCACACTTTGTCATATGCTTTTTGGAACGCCCGCTCCTTAAGATACAATTAATCTTCGTAATCGTATTCAATGTGGTATGACCGTTAATATATTATGTTGTAGATATATAATCTCATCATATGTGCGTCGACTTCAGCTAAAGAGAATGCGCGAAGAAGATGGGAACTAATTATGGCGAAGCCTAGACCGAGGAAATGACTTTAAAATTGAATCGGTGATTTATCAATACCGTTAACGGAGAGTGGAGTGCGGATGAGTGCGATATGTGGCGGCTTAACGCCTATTACTATTAATGCAAATACAAATCGACAAATATCTACATACAAGGAAAAAACCGATCAATTTCGCCTTGTCACTTTTTGTATTAAGACTCCACACAAACTGGGGTAAAAATCATCCTGATAGGTTATGTCGTTTTCGATTTCATCCATTTAGCGTTACATACTCCACATTTTTTAATGTTCCAACTTTCTTTTAAAACTAAAGCAGTTGCTGTATTTGTCTTCAGAAAAGTAATGCAGTTTTAGAAAAGCTTTCATATAATTTCTGGTTGGTCGCGAGGAGTGCTTACAATACCTGGCCAAAATCTCAATACCGATATTCAAAATTTTTAATACCGGGATACCGGATACCTTTAAAAATCACTAGCCAAGTGGTTTCTTCTAGTATTTCTATTAATCAACAGATTTTCGTTTATTTAAATAGTTGGCATTAACATCAAAATATCAAGTAGCTTGCTATTCTTTCAATCTGTCTTTAGACGGTGTCGATGAGTTTTCAATAAATATATCAATACTAGATCAATTTGGTACCATTTGGCATAGACAAATCAGAAGTAGATATCATCTATCCCCTGTAAAGCAACACTTGCATCTGAGAAGAATCAGTGTATAAGTTTTCAGTATGATTTACCTGCTTCTATTGTTTGCATAACCATAGCACAGCTTAGTTTTACCGACGCACACGACGTAAACGTGTCCAGGCCCTGAGCACTAAGACATGGGTAACTGCTTATCGTAATCTCATCTGTTCAACTCATTGACGATTTTAAGAACTTCTGAAAGCCCAAAAATATGCTACAGGAAACCAGATTATAATACGGTTTTCATGTAAGTAGAACAGTTGGCACTATAGCGGCCATTTTGTTTTTAATTAACCCCTCCACTTTTAATTGATCAAGCCCTGAGGGCATAATTAAACCTCTAATTGTTTTTAATAATTTAATTGCCTGGGGCAAAGTAAAATTGATAATCGCGCCATTTTGTTTTTAATATTTTAATAATTAAATTGCGTAGGGCAAATAGGTACTTTGCGCGCCATTTTGGTTTTAATAATTAAATTGCCTGGGGCAAAGGGGCACTTTGGGCGCCATTTTATTTTTAATAATTAATTAAATTGATAATCAAAGCCTGGGGCAACTGGGCACTTCGTGCACACTTTCTCTTTTACAATCATGCTATCTCTCTTGCATTCGTTGAAAGCGATTCTTTATCTTAGTCGTACTAACTGGAAGGTTCTATCTTGCACGTTCTAAAGTCGTATTTTATTTAAAAAACGTTTCTGCTCCAAGCAGGGTTTGAACCTGACGCCTTTGTATTGCTAGACCTAAGCTCTACCTCTAGTCTACGGAGACTTGTTAATATAATGACTGGCTATGTCCGCCTCTATGAACGGCTGTTTAAACGGTTGTCTACCAATATTTCTAACTCGTTAAATATTCCTGCAAAATGTTGCTTTATATCCAAATCCAAAAGGTAGTAATCATCTATTTTGAACTGTTTTACAAAAGGCTATTTGTGAACCCAGTTAAGTAAGAAGTTTCATGCAATTAGCTTTTAAAAATAAAAGTGAAACTGTAGAAAGAAAGCTAAGGAGGCTTGTTGGTTTCAAACGTGTTTGCGCTATGCTATACAGCAATCGATTTTCAAATTTATTTTAACATTTCTATTCTGTAATGTAAATCGCTTGTATTTCTTTTTCGAAACAGTAATTAACTATGTACAACAGTGATTATTAGTTTTTAAGATTATATGTGGTATATACCACTTTTTCCTTCGCAATCTACAAGGTCAATAATTTTAGCCAACATTATATTGTCACAAAAAGGTTGTGTTGATGCCGGTAAGGTGTTGTTCGCCTTCTGTATAATTTATTTTTCCAACATCTGTAACTTATGTTATAAATATATTACTATAGAAAACCTCGAAAAGTGTTTAGTGACAAACTAAATAAATGGAAAGCATTGTAAATCCGTAAAATATCGGTTCATTTCGCTCAAACTAACAAGAGCTGCGTACATTTCGAAAGAACCGGTCTAGTCTGTTGCTGGTAACAGTTTCCTACAACCTGCGTTAGTTGTGCTATTTGCTTGTTCGAAATATTTACAAAATTTCAATGAATAATAACAACAAGTATCATATTTAACAGACAACAACAACAATTGAATCTTACATAAAAAGGAGAAGCAAAGGAAAATAACAGATGTACATGATGTTGTATTACATGCTATTACTAATTCACTATATCAAAATACTTATAGAGAGTAATTTATTTATTTAAACAAATAGTTCTGATTAACAGTAGATATAGCACAGCCATCCAATTATAGGATGATACTTAGAATACAATATGAAAGCATTTAAAGTTATTAAAAAGGAATTAATAGTTTACGTAACATAATTATGTTATGTTACCGTAAGAGCACTAAAACTATTTTTTTAGTTATAGAGCGTATACAAGATGGGGCTTTTAACAAAGTGGAAGAACCAAGCTATGCTATTGTAAATTTAAAAAATAAGTGTTTGAATCTTGTATCCAAAACTGAGAATAAGTTTGAGTTATACTTAGCAGACTCAAAAGTTAGTTGGTATATTTATACAGATTTTTCACGATTAATTTGTATATAGCAACTTAATGTAAATTGGTATTTAGAACAATTTAGCGAAAAGTATTAAAAATGTTTGACTCAACACACAAATTTTCTGCTGGTATAACGTTCGCGCTCGCGCTAAGAAAAACGTAATGCAGTTGAGTTACGCAAGCGTGGGAGTTTTAATTTTACACCAGGCCACTCTATAATAAATTGTAATAAATTATAATTATTATAAAAGTAATTTATTTTTGGTTGCTTCAGATGCAACTGCATGAGACATAAAGAATCTCATAACTAAGTCGCTTTATTCATAAGCGTAACGATAAAAATTAGTTCCGTATCTGTATTTTCATTGTCGCTATCGCATGTTTTTTAATTTTAGCCATGGTAGCAATTTCAATTTTAAAGCACCAGCCACTATTTAAAACCGAAATTGAATAACTAGAAATATATAAAACAGAAGCTTTTAAGAATTACAATAACTTCTATGTTGTCTTACACTGATACACACAACTGATATCAAAGAATCAACGTAAGTGGTTTCACTTTCAAAATTTTGTAACAAACTGTCGAGTTGTAATGTAAAATCATTTTGTAAATAAATTACAAGAGAAAATTAAAACGATTGCAACAGTTGGTAGACAACTGATTTGAAATATAAAAATTGCTGGATATTTATATAAAATTGTGTAATTTAATAGTTACTTTGTTATTAAACGGCCATTAAACTCATCCGCTGCTGCAACTGTTAAAATATCTTTGCTAATAGCAATTACTGATATACATTGTAATTCATCTACATCATAATCTACAATAATTTATCTTTCTAGAAAACAGTAACAAATGTTGTCAGTAGTTGAAATCAATAAATACGCGTATACTCATATGGACTGCAAATTGCTCCAAAAATAAAATTGTATAAGACAAGTGCGTTAACAAATTCGTTTTTTAGATTTTATGGACTTTCGTGGAAAATCCTTATAAAGGTGAGCCAACTAAGCTTATCAATGGACACAGTGTTAATTATTGATCCAAGCAGATAAACGATTTACAATTTTATCATTTAGGATATTGTAATTTTTGGTTCATAATAATAGATGAAAGGTACCATAAATTTGGAAAAAGGAGAAATATTTCAAAATTGAATGCGTAAACTGCCATTTTGGATAAAATACAGTGTAAATATATGCAAATTATAGACAATGCACAGTATCATTCGATACAGGTAGACAAAATACCCACATTTCCATCTACCAAGAGCCAAATGGGGAAGCAGCAGTTTAAGAAGACTAAAGTACAAAGAAGCAACTTTGAGATTTGATAAAATTATTTGCTCTCATAGCATTATCACTATCTCTTTCTTTCTCTCTTTCTCCCTCCCTTTCTCTCTAATCGTGCTCTTAATGTTAAGAGGTCGTGATTCCATGTTATCTGTTATGCACTTGTGGACAATACTCCTCCAGTTTGACGATCCTTTGCAAGTTATTTGCAATGGACAGTTGGTGATCTCTTTATCTTGACCAATTCATCTCGTTGGGAATATTTCTCTTGGCACATTGCCTTCAAATTTCATTTGTGCTGTGAGCTTTTCTAGATTATTGCCATGTTGAATTATATTGCTATAGTACTGTAATATTCTTCAATGACGTATCTTTTAGAGCCTAACTGGTATATTACAATACTTTTTTGAAAAATTGAAGCAATAGTTTCAGAGCCCTAGTTGCCTCTGTTCGTTTTCTGTCTGACTCTCGAATAGTCCAGCTTTCTACTACATAGGAGAATATAGAAGATACATGGGACTGTACTAGTATTATCTTGAGCGCGCTGGTGGCCTAGTGGTAAGAGTGACAGACTAGTAATCACAGCGATCAGAGGTCCCGGGTTCAAACCCCGGAAGAGGCAAGAGTTTACTAATAAAAGCGTACAATATCAGTCCTTCTCAGGACTAACCAGGAACACGTGAAGACGGGAGTAGATCAAAACTCCCGAAACGTCATGTGATATACACATGCGTCGGTTCTGTGCCTTGTCCAAGCTATTCCCAGCATTCTACGCCAGCATCACGTTTCAAAGACATTGATTTTTTCGCTTGTCTATTTCTTTTCGAGTTCAGGCTTCCGCTGCATAAAGGGCGATTGGAAAAACGAGGGTTCGCATTATTCATGTTTTAGTACTACACATACATATAACAATATTAAAAGTGTCTTAAAAAATGTGACCTTTATAATGCTTCTCAAACATGAACCTGCCCGCGACCGCATGAGTAAAAACCTGGCGCAATTCTCCTTTATAGGCGCACTTTTTTAATGCGATTCTAACACGGCTGTAGCCACCGCTTATCTCTAAAGCTACAATCACTTTCCATATGTATTAAGTTACCTAAAAATTAGGCTGGATAACAGCAACATATCTACCCTCAAATCGGGCTCATATCAGATTGCATCACCTAGATTTTGAACGGTGTGGCGCGTGGCATTTTGCCATATTCGATTCGGAGGAATCCCTGGCTTCTACTCTGCTGCCACAATGACCGTCACGAATATATGTGGCTGAGTCTCAATTCGGGTACTCACTCTGCACGTGATAAAGCTGGCGTTTGCTGGACACGCAAACACTGCTTGCTACATCAAACTTATGCAGCAAGTTCAATACTGCAAGGCTTTCTTAAGCTGCTGCTACTTATTTCGCACAATGTAATAGTACCCGCTTGCCAACGTGCTTCCTTGGGCTGGGCACCCAAGCGACTGCTACTCCCAGCGCGTCGGCTTTGTAGCTGCGTTTATCGCTGCACCCGCTCAATCAAGCTTCGCTGAACGGAACCGTATTCAGACATACTCAACTATGTTAAATTATAATGCTTAAGCCTAATTGACAATAAACAAGCGTGTAAATACAAACTGGTTATATCTGTAAATATGAAAAAAAAAACTTAGGTAAGGGTGCCCAATTCCAGGCGTGTCTAAATTTTCATAACTTAGTCGATTATATGCAGTAGTTTTTTCCTACTGTGGGAGTTTAGTTCCATAAACAAATAAATAATTTTTACGGTCTTTAAGGCATTTGCCGTTTTTCTAACAGTACATTCTAGTTTGTTATATTTTATTGGACATATTGTTGCAACTAGCTACGGTTTTGGCTATGAGCTTGACTATGGCTGCTTTAACAGCAGGGTTGAGTATGTTAAGTTTCGTTTCAATATCTTGCATTGCAGTTTCTTCGTATTTTTCTACACCTTTGCTAGTAGTATACAGATTTTCATTGCACTGCCTCCATCCCTTTGTAGCAGCATCAGTTTCCTAGCGAAGAATGTGAAGTATGTACTGACCCTTTTCACTTTTTCTTAAATATATGGTGGATATTATTATTAATAATGTGGCGATCATTGCTTGCTTAAAAGTAACTAATTTATATTTTGCCTGTATATGCTTATCGCGTGTTCTCGTCATTTGTATTATAAGTTGTTAATACAACTCAATAGAGTGTTTGTACAAATTTATATAAAAAACACATAAATTGGTAGTCTTATTCTAAAAACAATGATGTTGCAAAATTATGGCTTGATGCTTTTTAAAGCGTATCTCTGGTGAAACACTAATGGTCGGAGTGGGTGAACTTCATGAAAGATATTTCCATCGAAATTTTTCACCAACTCATTATTTGTTCAGACAGTGATGATAATAATCACTGTCAAGATCCCAAATCGGTCGGTGTGAATTTTTCTTCGCTTTCGATATAGATTCATAACATCCGAACGTTCGTTCGCTCTGAGCTGCTTATATGATCTAATAGGTGTTGAATCAAAAATTAAATGTATTCATTAATTTTCGGAGGGCAACAATTCAGACCAAAGGGTAAAATTATAAAATAAGTACACGGACATTAACAAAAAATTGTATTCAACGTATATTTCATGCAGTCATTCTTGTTCACATTTATTAAATTTAATGACAAGCATGATTATGATAGCACCGAGCAAGAATTTGCATTTTGACCCCACCAAAGAAAATTACCTGATAGTGCAAAAGAGATTACTAAACAGGTAGTAACACTTAGGGCTAATAAAAGGTTCATGCAGCATGCTTTAGTATAACACACGGGTAAAATTCTCACTTTTAACGATTTATCAAACTTTCAAACTACTATAGTTAGGGATAATTTGTTGGTGCAACACGTAAGAAAAAGTGATCTGAGATAAAAAAAATGCGCAGAGTACGAAAAAATACAATTTGTGTGTTGACGTTTTCTAATGCAGTATCGACAAGTCAGACAAGTGTTACTTTTTGAGAAGCTAGTAAACATTTTGGATAAAAAATTCTAAAAATCGAGTAGCTCTTGGCTGTTTTAAAATGAAACGAAATAAAGTATGATCAAAAATTAATCTCATCTAGTATGGCTATGAAAGAACAAATTGCTGGCTTCAAAACTGGGTACAATATATTTTATTTTTAGGTTAGATTCAAGATGAAGTGTCTATTAGACCGGCGCAGGCTTATTTGTTGAAGAATTACATTACTTTTACTTGCAAATTCGTTTATTTCAATATAATATGGTAATAAGATGGATAAAAAGAATATTTAATAATAAAATTTGACAGTTTGAATTAAATATAAGTATGTAAACCAATTTTAAAGGCATTGGTTTGCACTTCCACAGCTATATTAGATGAGATTAATTTTTGATCATACTATATATTGTAGGTACCTAGTAAATATGTATATAATAAAACTCTAACGTTATTTTGAAATCATAATCTTGTTTATTGATCCTCGATAGCGGGCGTAATATGGTTTTTATAGCCCAAGGGCCTATAAAGTTGCTAAGCACTATAATAATCACCAACAATGTAGTACACCAACACCAACAACCGGTATAGACACCATAGCACACCAAAAATTCACAAAGCCAGCACAACAATGATGCAGTGGTCTGTAACCAAAATACGGAAGTCTTTAGTTTTGTCTATTTTGGGAAACAAAATAAAAGCGTTGTATGTACTATGTGCATAATCACGATTATGCCTCTAGGGAAATTGAAAGCTCTCTGCATCGCATCGAGCTTTAGACATTCCCTCGTGTTATAATCTATTGATTATGGCCTTAATATATTAATAACTATTATTGGTAATTTTCAAATGTTGAACGTGAACAAGTCAGAATTTTCGATACCGAATAATTTTGAAAAAGGTTATACGTTTCTTAAAAGTGAAAAAAAAACACATTTATGCAAAATGAAAAATACCCATTTTATATAATTTCCGGTGACAAAGGCTATTAGAGCGAAATTATAGCTCCTTGTATGCTCGTAAATGGCAATGGAGAAAGTTTTATAATGGTTTTTTGAAACTATTAAATAAAAAAATAATAACTAGGCAGATACAACGTATATTATGAGCTATAAAGACCTCCTCACATGAGATGCAATCAAGAACTAAATTCCCGATGTTAATATGATCATTTGTATTTTTCATGTAATTAAACCTTTTCGACAGAGGTAAGCATACGATATATGTATACATTTTTTGTATTTTCAATATAAGTACAATTTTATTTCGTAAGTTAAGTTAACAATAAGCCCATTTATTAATGTATTTCTTCATCGGTGTTATAAACTATTAACCAAATTAATTTTAGTATAGTTAAGAACTTCATTACCGCAGATGAGATGCAATGAAGAACTAATTTCCCGATGTTAATATGATCATTTATATTTTTCATGTAATTAAACCTTTTCGGCAGAGGTAAGCATACGATATATGTATAGATTTTTTTATATTTTCAATATAAGTACATTTTTATTTCATAAGTTAAGTTAACAATAGCTTTTATGTTTAAGCCCATTTATTAATGTATAATGTATTTCTTCAGCGGTGTTATAGACTATTAACTAAATTAATTTTAGTACGGTTAAGAGCTTCATTACCGCACTCTTTTTATATAAAAAATACATTGAACCAGAATTTATTGATGAAGGTAAAATATTGAACAAGACACGTTTGCTTATGGCACTTAACAAGACTCGTTTCGTTAAGATGCTCATAATCGAACTTGTATCGTTAATATCTATTACAGTCTATTTCATATCGTTTTTAAAAGGAAAAGTAAATTTTTATTAGTAATATTAATTGTGTGATATTATGAGTTATGTCATTTAATAATAAAGACGTGTATTATACCTGGTATATGAATTTATACATTGCCCTGTATTTTGACTACATTATAATAATTTTATTTAATGTCGGGATCTAATAACAGTCGCGACACGTCACACAATGACGTCGTTACTGGACTTAGTCCGGCGTCGGGTTGTTAGTCACAGCGCAAATTTTAATTAATGATTGATTACATTGATTCCGTTGATTGATACACGTAGTTTAAACTGGAGTATCTACAATTCTGGCATTATGCTGATGTTCTTTATATCACCCGTATGCTACGCCCAGATGCTATTAAGATATTATTGTAAATAAACGAATTATTATTTGCTACGTACTGATGTTACTATTCCGTTGTGTTATTTGGGGATCCGTTAATTTTCTCAGCCTTATTGTCGCAGCTCACTCGCTCCGCTTGGTTCACCGAAGTTTGACTCGGTATGTTATTGAACCTGGTGCCCTTGTCGGATGACCCATCGTTACTCGTACTAATAAACAAATTAGTAACGTTTTTTTTGGGCTAGTTGTTTTCTCGTTAATGTTAGGCTTTACTTAGCATTGGTGTAATAAGTCACATCCTTTTTAATAAAGTTTGTAACACATTAGTGATTCAGATTTCTAAAATAATAACGTGGAATGGGATTTCATAATCTGACATTAACATTTTAGAGATAGGATATAATTACATTATTGTTGAAGATATTACACAATACATGCTGCCAATGTTACTCACGCCCAGTATGAAATCTGTGGCTAGAAGTTGGTACTGAACACCCAAAAATAATAAATGTGTGGCAAATTCTAGCAATCTATAAAATTCCAGGAAACTTAAAGATCTTTCAACAATATAGAAAAGCTGCCATTAAGAGGCATAGTAAAAAATAGCTAACATTATGTAACAGTTTTGATTTTAAATAAAGTATATTCTCTTCCCGTTTGATTTGAAATGTGGTTTATAGCAGGAAATTGTCGTGCGTCTTGGTACTAATTTTCGCACTAGGGTGTTTCTAGGCAGCTTTTGTTTAGTTGTTATGAAAATAATTGTATGAATTTGATTCGTCCGCCAGTTTAGCTTGTTATTAACAACTTTTTCAGTCTTTAGACGACGAATAAAGCAAATTTTGGAGCTTCGCATTGGTTTGTATTGATTGGAATCTTTGATACTAGTTCTCGATTAGACCAGTAAAGAAATATGACAATTTTATGGATTCAAGTTGGTCTTCGTCGTTGTGGGCTGTATTTTCGAGTTGGAGCTATGTGAAGTTGTGGTTGGTGACAAGACGAACCTATCGAGCCATTCACATTGTGTATTAGCACTGCGCTCATAAAGTCAGGTTTATATAGATTTAGTTCATACTACGAGGGCCGTTTTTTTCAACCTCCGATTAACCATAACAAAAAGCAAGTGTATATAAAACATTGATTTTATTACTAAAGGATATGTACACTTATGGTTACTTTTCGACATAATCATGTGTAGATTGAGACATTTGTCGTACCTGTGAATAAGCTTTCCAATATTCTCTACATTAAATGTTGCCGCCAATGAATTAAAATGAGTCTTGACGTTGTTTGGAAGCTCCTCGTTATTTTGGAAGCGCTACCCTCCTTAGTCACATCTTCAGTTCAGGGAAAACATAGAAGTCACTCAGCGCTAAGTCGGGACTGCATGCCGGGTGATCGAAAATATCCCGTTGAAATTTCTCAAGGAACCGGTGAGTTACAGCAGCACTGTACGGGCGTCCCTCCGGCTCCTTGAGCAATATGGGATATTTTCGATCACCCGGCATACAGTCCCGACCTAGCGCCGAGTGACTTCCATGTTTTCCCTGAACTGAGATGTTACTAGGAGGGTAGCGCTTCCAAAATAACGAGGAGCTTCCAAACAACGTCAAGACTCATTTTAATTCATTGGCGGCAACATTTTATGCAGAGAGTATTGGAAAGCTTGTCCACAGGTACGACAAATGTGTCAATCTACACGTGACTATGTCGAAAAGTAACCATAAGTGTACATAACTTTTAGTAATAAAATCAATGTTTTATATACACTCGCTTTTTGTTATAGCCCACCGGAGGTTGAAAAAAAACGGCCCTCGTACGTTGCATTATAACTTTATCGTGCAACCATGGTTTGAATTAATACTTTGTGCTACCATTTTGTGTGAATTGTGAATAGCGCAGTTCATTGACTGTAATTTTTTGGTTTAAAATATCGTAATTATATGTTCATATAGGTTTGCTTGTTGCACGCATAAGTGTTAAACTTAAAATAACTCAGTCAATTTTCAAGTGATTTTCACAATGGTTATCTGTTTTAGGTTATTACGTTGAATATTTTATGCGCACATGTATGGTTCAAATCTTATATTGTTTAGTAGCTTACGAACTTTGTTATATAAATTTGTATATAGTGCTCTAAAAATCTAAAAATGGCATAGTTATTGGTAACAAAATTTTTGAATTCTGTTTAACGAGTAAATTGATTCGATGTATTTATTTAACCTTTATAAATTATGATGGGAGTCGCCAGCGTGGCCGAGCGGTTAGGGCGTCAGGCTGCGGTGCCACGGTACGGGGTTCAATCCCCACGTCTGGCAACTGGCGGGCGGCCCACCCAGTCGCTTTAAAAATTGGATACCAAAACCACAGTTGTGGAAGTAGGGAAAATAAGGCAGTCGTTGAAGGTGTGATGCTAACCACATCACCCAGTACGCCGTTAACGTGTGCCAGTTGACTGGGTTTCGGAAAGAGATATTTCGGCGACCCTGACTCGCCTTGTCTCAGGCCATGTTACTACATGGAATGAAGTGCCCGAACTTTACTTTACTTTTAACTTATGATGGAATAATATTGAACTTCGGCAAATTCTGAGCCGTTCTATAGCTTGTCGATAATTTATATCAACTTTAATTGTATATTTTCACATTTTTGGAATTTATTGTGGCTCTGATATTTGGAACTTATTTCTAATTGTTATTAGGGAACTATGAATTTACTATTAATTACGAGGCTGCTTTTTTTATATATACCATGTGGCCGGTTTGAAATTAGAACATATCAACTATTTAATTTTTAGTAACAAATTATATGGCTACCGTAATTAATTATTCATATAATTGATGTCTAAGGACCTGTAGACCTCTTCCCTTACAATTTAAAGTTCTGATTTAGACAACCCTGTTTTTTAAAATTAAATTAAATGTTTTTAATAATCTTGTGATATACCACGCTTTTACTAGATTCGTTTTTGAAACCGGTCACTCGGTAGGTTAAAGGCATTCGTACTTAAAACTGATTGACTATTTTTTTTGTTCGGCAAGTATTTTGCCTCTAATTAATATCCTAGTTGTGAAGGCCTTCTATCGGTAAGTTGTTGTCTTGTCTCTGTGCACCACTATTCTAGAACAAATTAGTGTGGATCTGTTGGTACGATCAACCGTGTTCCTGGCGCCGTTATAATTTCAACACTGTTCTATTAAAGGGAGGAATTAGCTCTATCGTATTCATCCCATTGAGTCAATGGAGCACCTCCTTTGTATTAACACATTTGAAATCAGCAACATATGTTCTAACTGTTGCATAGCTAATGCTAACTGTCTTAGGTGGTGGCAACTAATATGAAATGATCAAAACGAATCCATATCAACACTAACCCAAACTTTAGGGGATGTTTTATAAGGAATATAATGGAGTTCCTAAATAACCTATTCAAAAATGAACCTGCTCTTAACTATAATAACAAAGACAAAACCACCTGATTTACATGGATCACCTGATTACAGATACACTATAATATCCTAGTGTGGTATTATGGCTAATACGACCCTGTTAATCTCAACTGTATTCCGATATGTAGATCGGAATATTTACGATTATCTCTAACAAATTCAAAAACCACTATGGTGTATAATAACAGGATGGCTAAATGCCCTCTTGTTAGCAACTAGCAACGTCGAACGTGGCAAATTGCGATCATGTCGATTATAGTAGTTAAGCAAAGCAATGCAAATGATAGTGATCGAATAAATTAAATCGTAGCTGTTCCTGTAGAACACGCCGTGTTGCATTTCCAGCTCAAGTTCAACAAAGCAAAAACCTCAAGAGCTTCCTGCGCAGGAATCATAAAATATTGAAAGCAAAAACCAGAAGTAGAAACAGATATTGTGGCATTCATTTTTGCCAAGTCGCATTCGCGGGCTGGGAGGCGTGTTCTTCTTGTTGTTGAATTTTATTATGCAATTAGTGGCAGCTAATTGTAATGTGAGGGAGAATACGTAATGCAAATTAGCGAGCCTTAATGTGAAATCAGCTTTATAGCAGTTTTATGTATGATTTATTTCAGTTCTCACAAAGCCAGATCCATAAACTTGCGATTCCACGAAGCCCGCTGTACCGCGGCCTACTATGACCTTTTTAGCGCCGTTTCGTCACTGAGTGGAAAATCCGCCATCATCACGGTTTTGGTTTTTTAATAAAGCCCTATAGGAATTTTTACAGTAGATTGAGCACGCACTGAGGAATTGCGAACACCCACCCTATTAATAGCGTAAGCCCTGGATTAATTTTGTTATGTAACAGGTACAAACTTATTGTGTCCGAATATTTTGCTGAGAAAAGCAGGTGAAACCGAAAATTTGCCCAAAAAGCTCCGTGTGAACGTCCCGGGATCTCGCGAATAAATCGAGCCAGGAATGTATAATTATCGCCGCGGTGTCGAATCTATAAAATTCCTATAAAAACCCTTGCTGCGATTCTCACGAGCAGGGGCAGGCTTCGCAGGAATCCACAAAAGGGGATTTGTAATAACGAGAAGGGTTGGCGATTTTATACAAAATCTGAAATTTCGCTCACCCTTGCTCCGTAACGGCTTTCGGTGAGGGGTGGCGTTTTTACATGCGCCCAAATTAAGTCGGCAATAAATACTCGCGCATTTGTCACATAACGGTCGCGCCAAGACGCAATAACTCCAATTTTGCATCCGAAGAAAGCCAAATAAAAGCACAATTGGGCAATCTGTGCCCATGGGCCGAAGACGTACAGTGGCGTAGCCACCCACCCGCATCCCCTATGCTCAAGGAGCCTACAGCACTAAACGGAACTTTGCCCCGCAGCTCTGCGCCAAAAGGCGAAAGCGTGCAGTATCTCTTATTTCCAATAAAAGGTTTGTTTTTGCGCAAATAAAACTTCTTATGAAATACCTTACATACACAGTAAAGTAAATAGGCGGATACATAGATAAGCTGTAACATTAAACATTTTAAAAACACTTTCGTTTAGGATATTTCTCAATAATACGTACAATAATTGCAATACAACCGAATTGACAAAACATATATTGCCAATAATAATCTATTTTGTGCTAGTAGTAAACGTGAACGGTTGTCACAATTTATTATTTCCTTTATTAAAATTGGGCATTGTGATATTTACTGAAGATTGAAAACTTTCAACGTCTAGAGGGCTGCGGATTTAAAAAAAATTAAACTTATGTTGGCAGTGATGAGTAAAGCTACTTAGTAATATAACCTATACAATTTTGACAGATAAACTTAACTTTTACAGGATGTTTAATGCCAAGCATTAGGTAGTTCTGTGTATGGAAAATGCAGCAAATCATTTTGAATAGCTGTAGTTGTTTTTGTTACTAACATTTTTATGTATTCAACAAGAATGTTTGTATCTGTTGAAATGACAATCCTGACATAACCTTAAACTGACAGATAAAATTCCAATGTGACTTTTACTACCACGACTGCCAACAACATTTGTTTACAAAATAATTCTACAGCCCTCTAGACGTTGAAAGTTTTCGATGATACTGTATATGTTACAGTTAAAGACTAATCGTTTAGTTAAGGTGTATAAGATAGCATTATTCTACATTTAACTATATAGATATTGTATGGAATAACTGTTGGAGGACAAGTAAAGTTTAAAACGATTTTCTTTATACCATCATCTATGTAGGTAATCTAAAAAAAAAACATTAATTAATGCCCAAGGTTTTATGTAAGACAAAATGCGGTTTCAAGTAATCTTTTATGTGCTAAATTTAACCAATCAAGTGCCGATTTGAAACATTATTATTCAAAAATTATCACGATCATTTTTAGATTGAAATTATTTACGTTAGTCTACGTCGTTAAAATAGCAGACGCTCGCGTTTTACTACACATAAAGTATCAGTAATTCCTCCATTTCTTGGTGTATTAACTATTGAGAATTCACCTCATAAAATGCCATCCAATAGAAATAATTTATTCGTTTAATTTAACGAATCAAGTGCCGCTTTGAAAAAAATTCGCTCTAATTTTATCACATGAAAAAATTATCAGCTATAATATAACAAGGGCCGAATAATGTCTAACTAATTTTGGCTGATAATAACCCGAAAGTGATATATGGTTAGAAAAATTATAATAATTTATCACGGCCTTTGGTAAATTCGGAATTGTTACAAAAGCAGACACTCGTGTTTCACAAATAAAAAATATCTCAATCTCGTGGGGTATTACTATTGATAATTTTTATTTCAGACTATTTCATACATTAACTGAAATTTAACATAGTGAACAGATAATTATTTTATAGAATAACTAGCTATTCCACAGATTAACTAGGTAAATCATAGAATACTATTTTCATTTGGGATCAAATATAATGTACACCAAATTAAACCATACATCCCTAGCGCTGTCCACCAAAAAACTTAATGAACATCAAAAAATCTTAATGGAACCCAAATTATTATACTTCAGAAAATGAGAACAGCACCACTAAAATAGCTATGTTGCGTATTGTTTTATCATTGCTTACATTTTAAATTCCATATGTCTATCAATTTTACTAAATGTTCACCAAATTTAGAACGCTCAAGTTACGCGTCCGTGCTGCACATAATAAATATTCGCGCTATCCATTTATATTTAGTCTTTCTCGAAAAAACTACTTGTGCGTCAAATAATTATTCTGTTACTCCAAAAATAAAATAAGCTCGAGCATCTCTCCTTGTCGCTTCCAGACAAACTTCTTGCAGGCTTCAGCTTGCAGCTGCACACTTGTGTTTGGTAGCTTTTACAGTGAGTGTAACCAGTGTATTGCCGTATGAAAAAACTTAATAAGTTTAATTTTCAATTTTGTTTTATGAAATTTGCTTTAGATTTTTATATATATACTAGCGGACCCGACAGACGTTGTCCTGCCCGCTGCCTGCTATCAGTGGGTTCAGCAAACGTTTTTTCGATTTTTTTCATTTTAAAAATATTGGGGGGTGGTGAAATTTTGGGGTTATATGTTTTGATATGCCAGAAATCTTTAAAAAATTAAAAAAGCAATTTCGTCAATTTTTTTTAAATTGCCTAGAACCCGATTGCAGCGCCACTTACCGGGTCCAATTGTAAATCTAAACCATCCAGGGACCCACTTAAACACAAAAAATTTCATCAAAATCGGTCCAGCCCTTGAGGAGGAGTTCAGTTACATACAGACGTACAGAAGAATATTATATATATATAAAGATATTGATTTATTTCCAAGAATTCTTCAGACTTATTTCTATGTCCTCATTAATAAACAAGACCTAATAAAACACGATAGATTTTTCTTATAAGTGATATTTAGGCCAACAAGAAATATAAATCTGGGAATACTTTTGAAATTGAATGTGGTATAAACTATAGTAAACATTGTGTATTTTTGCCAAAGAAATAGAGTTTTTTAAATGCAAAATAATATAAGACGCTGACGAAAATTAAATATCTGGGTATCATGTTAGAATTAAATGCGGAATAAAATTTGGTGAACATTTAGCATTTTTAGCCAACAAAAGTTATTTTTAGGAACAAATAATATAAGAGACTAGCATGATGTCAATTTTTGGTTATCGCTCTAAGATTATGTATTTTCTTAATTTTGGTGAGCATTTAGTATTTTTGGGAAACGAAAGTATTTTTTTGTACGAAAAGGTTGGGTAAATTTGGTAGACTGTTAAATACCAACCCTTTTCATTTTACACTTTAACTAAAGGATCAAGTTAGTGTATAGAATACCTAGTTCTTCTATAGAATAACACTTAACTGTTACGCATCATATAGCACAACGACGAAAGCAAAATCAAACTAAAAGATTAGTTTTAAACAAATGACTTTTAAATGAGGTATTTTAATGGTTAAATCAGAAATTCTGCTTTAAAAGTTGAGATCTTTAGACAGACATTTTTACTTTAAGCTTTCTTTCAGTGTTCTTTCAAAATCATCAATTCGGCTGTAAAACAGACCCACAATTAGTGGCTCTCCATGTGGGATCAAGTAAATAGGGGCTAAAAATGAGAGAGGTTTGTGAAAGGTATAGACTAACAGCATCGAAAATATTATCCAAACAACCTCAAAGAAAAAGATAGATCTTGACAAAGCCAGGCGATACGGGAATATATCATACAAAAATTAATCTAAAGACTGTAGAACTTTCCCTAGTGCCGCCGTTGACTTTTACCATAATCTATTACTAATGAAAATCAAGAAAAGTTGTATACCATAGAAGAAGTATAAACAGAAAAAATTGAGGCAAGACCAATTTTTGGCTTTAGAGAAGAAACTGGGACAAGGGATGCTATTCTAGTTCTAATATTAATTATAGACAAATTATTGGGGGACAGGAATACATACATGCGTTTATAGACATAGAAAAGGCGTTTGGTCAAGTACAATGAAAAGAGATGTTCAGAAATCTACAAGAAATAGATATCCAATACAAATAAGCAATCAAGCACAATAACATAAAGACAAGAAAAACGAGAAGTAAAAAGCGCAAGGCAAGGATGTGCCCCTTATCACCATTATTCAACTTATATACGCAACAAACGATAAACCAACTAAGGGAAAAGTTAGACACAGGGATAAAAATACATGAGGTAAGGGTGAATATGAAAAGGTATGCAGATAATACAGCTTTATTAATAGAGAGCAAAGAATTCCTTAGTAGACCACAAAACGAAATAGAGATATCGTAAGCAGAAGATATCATGAAGATAAATAAAAGGAAAAAGTAAAATTCAACAAAACTACAACAGGTAGAAGATATTTCTTACCTGTGCTGCATTATCACAAGTCATGTCAGAAGTAATGTAGACATAAGAAAGAAATTGTAGTGGAGAAAAAGCATTTAATCAGAAGAAAAATGTGTTGGTCACCAACGCAAAATCCATGAAGGGTAGAAAAACATTTCTTAAAACATATATTTGGAGTGCACTACTATATGAAGCTGAGAGTTGAACAAAAGGGACAACAAGCCAGAAAAACTGGAAACATTTGACTAGTGGTGATTCATAAGAATACTGAAAATAAGTTAGATAGGAAGAATCATAAATGAGACGGTCATACATGGAAGGTGAATAAAAACAGCGTTGGAAAGATATAGAGATATGAAGAGTCAGTTTCGTCGAAGATACACTAAGAAGATAAAAATTTCACGCCGATAAAGGAAGTCGAATATCTCTGGAGTACATCAAAGACGTAATATATATATTCGTATGGAAATATTTATGGAACATAATTACTAAATGTTCAATTTTCTGACCTTTGAATTGAGCCATTGGGTGTCTTCCATATCTCCTGGAAAAGCTGTTACAAGACATTCAGTAACCATGTGCTGTATAGACTAAACTGCATCTCCACATACGCATTTAGGGGAGTCGACATAGCCCCATTTATGCATTAAAGAAGCTGATGTGCAATGCTTCGTTTTTATTCTATTTAACGTTGTCAAGAGCCTTCTTGATAGTTCAAATCCTAGAACCTTTGTTATGGGATAGTTGACAAGATTTCTATTGGGTGTCATGAACAGCATATTAAAAAATGAAAAGGAAATGTGGAAATATGAAGCTCCACTGCGACAAATTAAACAACAGGTTGAAGACCATACCAGAACTTATGTATTAGAAATAGAAATGCTTTATATTTTTAGAATAAAAAAGGTAAAGGTTCAAGGTAATTTTAATTCCCCCAACTGGTGGCGGGCTGCTAAGGGACCTTGCGTCCCACTTCAGCGAAGAACGGGAGTTATAGGAGTGGGGGAGAGAAAGGAGGGGTGGAGAATGGAAGAAAGGCCAGGAAAAGTGGAGAATTGCCCTTTTTAAAATAATTGTATGTAGCAACTTAAACTGTTTCGCTTATTATTTTCAATTTTTTTTATTGAACTTCTTGGAATTCTACTTTCAAACTAAAATTTTTGACTTTAAAAGTGAAGATTTCAAATTTAAAAGCATGAATTTCCACATTTTTTACATTGATTTTTCATAACCATCCTGGAAGATTATTTAAGCTGTAAGGTATTTGTGCTACTTAACTTTTAAATTAAGGATCTCTAATTTGTTATTGTTTTCCAACTATAAATCTCAACTTTTGTTTTTTCTAATATAGGCTGAAAGCCTGTTACTTCTACAGACTGAGTGCGGTTTTATAAGCCATCTTAAGACGCGACCGGGGTAGGTGGCTAGCGTAACCCCTTGAATTAAGGCAGAATGTCCTCACAGGGGTTACGACCACCAAATTTGTTCATATGATGGCCGAACTTCGATCTTACCAATGTCTGGGTATGGGGCTCGAACCCACTACTTACCGACTGTTAGCGCAAGCACTTTACCAGTCGGCAACACGCTTTCTCAAAATCTCAACTTGTACAATATAAACTTCAACTTTTAAATCAAAGATCTTGACTATAAAGATGAAATTTTCGACGTTTAAATTAGAGATATCGAAGGTTTTAAGGTTGAGATCTCCAATTTCAGTCATTCGACTGTTTTATTGCAGCATTCCAACCACGCCGATTTATTACTACCGATTGTTTCTTTTTTTTTGGGTGAAACAACACATGTGTTGCGATGGTCTCCATTTGCCTTCCACAAGGTTTTCCATATGTGATATGTGTATTATGCGTTGGATGTATCGGCATTTTTTTCCATACCTTTGTTATTTTATTATCTAAATAAGTGTTTTAACATTTTTTGATGTTATCTGCATATCCGAAAGATAGTTTATATTCATATTATTTTTCACTTCTTCTATTCCCTTTTGATTTACTTGTTTATATACCTGACGTATCAGTCGTTATTCTCGTAAACAACATTCTGAACCATGTTGCTCCGAAGGCTCTTTAAAGGTACTATTTACATTTACAGCGTAAGTGTACATTAACGGCAACTTAAAATATAATTTTGTAAAGCACTGAATTATCACATGTTCTTATTCTTCTTCTTCTTCTAATAGGTTCGCGATCGGTAATTATTATTTATTTCTAATCTTGGGAATCGAATCATTCGCTCATCCTTTCGCTGGTCGTAACGTTTTTGTATCTGGTTTGTTATCTCTTGCAATTTTGGGTGGTCTATGATGTCTTCTTTGCGTAACAAGTGCTTTCCATTCTCTGCTATGTTTTTTCCCATATGACTACCTCTTATACCTATACCACATCTTAGTTTTCATCCTGCATATCCCAGTCCATCTCTGAGAGTGTCTCCTGTCGTAGTATTTGCATTATTTTTGTATTGGAGGTATCTTCTTTTATGTCGTTACTATTCTCCTATATTATGTACTTCAGGCACTCTCACACTTTTGCTGTTTTCTTAGCTTGTGCTTTAACTTCTGTGCTTAGTCTTCTGCCGCTTGAGGTTTCAATCCCTAACCATATGAATGCTATTTTTACTTTATTTTACAACAAAGGAAGTATTGGATTAACCCCAAAAATTCGAAATTGAGTTTTCAACAGATCTTCACGTTTTAGAGTCCCTTGAACACAAAAAACATGTTTTTCTTCATTGATCTGTCTGTCATTCTGTGTGTGAACAGAATATCTCAATACGAAAACAGATATGGCGTTGAAACTTCATATATAAGTTTTTTCTACTGTCTAGATGCGACAGAACCTTTTGAAGAAAATCGCACAACCGTTTACTCTTGTGATTTTTCAGCTTCTTTCGATTTTATCAAAAGCGGCTCTCACGACTTTTTTCAAACGTTATATTTTTATACATTTTTAATGAGTATTGATGTGAGATAAGTAATTTTCCAGTTGAATACCTCTAAAAAAATATTTTTTTCTATTAACTCTTATTTTATAGGGCACAGAACTAATAACATTGCAAATCTGAAACTTTGGCCATGGATTTTATGTGTAAGAGCCACTACAATTACAATATTTTGGCTGTGATATCAATTCTGTTATTTTAAATAGAACACCGGGTATATTATTACATTTTTGAATTATGCTTATAATTTTAGAGAAAATCGTACGACACTCATTAATGACCAATAGAAAAATTAGTTCACGAGCCGTATCCAAGACAACAACAAAAATTCTTGGAAATTTTTTGTAGGTAGACATTACTTCTTTTTAGGGTTTGTATCGTTACGATTTTCTTACCGAATCTGCATTCGAGCATTAATTCATATCCGGAAATTATTTTCGTGCATTCCAACAACGTTCTAATTTGCCCTCGCGTCCCGCTGATGCAAATTAATACGACGTTGTTGGACCGCACTCAAAAAATGTCCGGAAAGAATTAATGCTCTTATGAGATTATATGTGAAAATTTGTCTTTTTAACTAGCTGTTTTCGGTTTCTGTAGAATTTATAATTTTTGAAAAATTTTGACAAATGCTTAAAAATTAAAAACAAATCTTTGACTAATTATAAGATCACTGTAAAAGGAAGTTGTGTGCGTGTATTACACCAGATTTTTTGTTCCATCGTTTTATCTTCAATTTATAGTGTGTATCGTATTGGTTCTTTACAGATAATTGTACAACTAAGTGTCGGCTTAAACCCCATCGTCTTTCTGGGTAAATACAAATTTTTTTAGCTTGATGTACCTTACACCTTGTGAACTCTAAAAAGAATATTTAAAATAATTGTGCTCATTGGTGGCTGGTCAACTCTTACAAGCTCTCCATATTCTGGTCCGAGCAACATTAACGCTGATGATGCAAGCTGCAATGTCTTGCAAAACGTTATTCATCGTAAGTACACAAATAGCCAAAAGTATGCCTAATTATCTTTGCTCGTAATTAAAGACCAGAAGTTTAGGCAAAATGCCTAAAATGCTTAAATTGCTTATGTTGGCGAATTTTCTACATAACTGCCATTTTTAGATATAGGTAAACGCCTGTTATACTTTTAAATCAATATATCTTAACATGCCGAGAGACCGCCTGAAAGTACTTATTTCGATTTCTTCTAAAGTATGATAAAAAATTATATTCATGTAGTATGGCTATGGAATAGTTCCTACTTTATGAATGCAACCACATTTATTGACATTTGATTTTTAAGTGTAGTACAGTTGCATTCATAAATTCGGAATTATTCCTAAGCCATACTAAATGAATATAATTTTCTATCATACTATATAAATGCCGTTTTTGAGTAAATACTAACAGAAATTCCTAGCTAAAGCTTAGTAAGAGCCGAGCCCACCCTTGAAGGTCACAGAACCTACATGCATGAAGTAATAAAACAGGGATTAAATCCATCACTGGCATTATTATCACAATAGTTGAAAAATACACACTTTGCATGGTAGTTTCAGTTCTTGTAAATACTGCATTTCGTGCATATTTAAAAATGTCGAAAATACACATATCACAGGGAAAAGTGGAAGGCAAAAGAAAAAGAAGAAGATTGTCACAAAGATGGATAGTCACAATTGGGAAAAAAATTGAGGGAACTGCCTGAACAACAGAAAAGATGGCGTAATGAGATTATAAAAGCGACAAAATAATAATTATACATCGGAATATGCATCACCACGCATCTGACAACATGAAATGGACTAAGTAGAAGGAAAACCTTAACTCGCCCATGATCTATGGTAAGATACAGACCTAACAAAAGGATGAAAGAAATGAGCTAAAATGAATAAGGTACTTTAACAACTCAGACTAAAAGATGACGGTTTGTAAGAGATGATGAGCCAGAAATGGATATAATTGTTATAAATATCCTTGTTTGAGTGCAAATTTGTTAAGAAAGACGACTCGGTTTAAGCCGAAATTTTAACAATTAGAGTAACTGATAAAGCTTCAAACAGCATACCCTTAGAGATAAGTAGGAATTTGATGTTATTTATAAATATACCTATCTAAGTTGTATTTGGTCTGTTTAGTTAGGACGTATGGATTGATCTTTGCATTTTTTTATATTTACCGATATTATTACATCATCGCTGGCGTAGAATATTATTTTAAGTTCGTTAAAACGTGGTATCTACATAGTGACCGAAATTTTATACCAGTCAGTACCTTTAGAAAGCTGCCATGGCTTTCTAAGACTACTTTTGCTATTAAAATTGCTGGCTTATTTGTATCTATAAGCCCTGCTTGTACCTACTTAGAAGAAGCTTTTTTTTATTAGCTTCCACGACTTGGAAATAAAAATATACGTTTTCATTCGCATAATTTCTGGTTTACTTTAATTTTAATAAGGAAATCCTGGATGGATTTTTTCATAAATCTAAGGGGATGATATGGCGCGGGCCCAAAATTTGTAGTTACGCCACTGACGAGCTATCAGGTCCGGCCAGAAGGTCGCCTTTCGTCGACAATGCCCCGCTTAAGTATATTCTAATGCCTTTCTTGGCGAAATCTGTCCGCATTCTTGCATTGTGATTGTGTAACCACCCTCGCCGATGTCATTCTGGAGCTGGCGACAGCTGCTGCTAAAAAATGAAGTTTTCAACCTCCACCTTAGCTACAGTTAATTTAACCCGGGTCCTCGCTGCGAACCAGATGGTTCGAGCGATAGCTGCGCCGTTGTGTTGCCCCAGCTATTTAGCTGAGCTGTTGGAATGCGGTTTTTTACCTACGAAATTGTTTAATTTCGCAGACTGCGCTCAAAGTGCAACTGCATCTTGCATCGACGGCTGTGAGGAAGGTTCTCCGCTTGCTTCGGTTTAGAAGGCTTATGATGTAACCAACAAACCATTATCGGTGCCTGAAATAAGGACAAGATGGAAAAGCAAGAAAGTTCGAAGAACAGCAGTGTTAGTAGAAGGTTAAATCAAAGGATTGTCAACTTTTGAAATTTTCATTTATTTTACATTGAAGTCGAATGTTTTGCGTATTTGGAATGAAAATAAGTTGCGGGGAAGTTGACAATCTAAAATTCAAGAAATATATGATTGGAAGTACATACTCATGGAGGATTATGACTATTAGATAATAAGCTTGATACAAGTATATAACTTGATCATGTCATGTCTCCTCGAAGGCTTCCTAGTGATGACTCTGTCTGAGTACTGGATTCTGACAATTAGATAAAGAATGCTGTCAAATTCAAGCACTCAGAGATATCTATACAAGGTAGATAATAGAATTTCAAACAGAATAATAGCTTATAATAATAATTCTAGTAGAATAAGGTGGGATTTTTCTGTCGCATTTTTTTTCATTGCAGATGCCATTTTTCTTTTGTTGTGATTACAATGTCTGTTGTCAGAAAATGCAACACAGAGAGAAAACAGCTGATAGCTTTTACTGAGATATTTATCGAGCCAAAATAAAAAATAAACAAGCAGATCAACGAAATAAAGCAAAAAAAGTGAATAATGAACATTAACTTAGGAGAACTACTAAACATCGGCAACGTTTTGGGAGAGAAGCTGATAATCGAAAATATGAGAACGACATCGCTGACTTTGCTGGAAGTGTAGAAGAACTAAGAAGCAATGTAAAAAATTTGAATTCAGAGGTTGCGAGAATAACCATAACACCAACACAAATAAAATCGACCTGAAAAGCAGTACAATTGGTAAAGTGAATTTATATGTACCTACGAAACATTGGGGACAGGTGATAAATCTAGAAAAATAAAATCAAGAACTTCAAATCAACCACAGGATTAGGCTGGGCTGAGTAGCATACGGAAGATCAAAGAACGTATTTAAGATAAAGATATCCTTAAAACTAAAGTCAGAAGTATGGAACGCCTGTATACTTTCTCTATAAAATAAGGGCACAACAAAGAGCAATAGAGCAAAAGCTACTTGTATTTCTGTGAAAGACAAAAAGGCGAATCGATGGATAAGAGAAAAAACCAACATTCTAGACATAGGTAGAAGGATGACTCCCGTTGAATGAAAACGGGTAGAACACGTTACAAGAGTAAGTTTGCGCAAGGAGGTAACTAGATGCGACTCTGGGGAGAGAGGGGAAAGCATGGTAAGAGCACGACAGCGATGGGGACATGGCGTAAAAATAATAGGTAGCTTGAAAGATAGAAAGAAAATATTGAACTTTGGAAATGAGGTAGGGAATGTTGTGGGAAAGACGTTCCTGTGAGATATCCATGTTTGTATGTACTTGATCAATAAGAAAACGAACAAATAATTTTTTACCATAATTATATTTGTATTAGCGGCATATTGCAGTTACGTTTAATTGTTACCAAACACAAGCTTATATCAGAAGTTCTACCAAACTTGTGCTTAATATTTTTAACTCCAAATAGGCTGTATTCTACAACGACAATGGCCACTGAAAGCACTGAATTTTGACAATGGGTTAAAAATATGTCGATACAATTCTAGCAAACTTGTGGTTTATATGTTATATTTTAACACCAAACAGTCTGTATCCTACACCCGACAGTGATGACTAAACGCACTGAATTTTGACAACGTATGAAGAGGGTGTCGATATAGTTCTAGCGAACGTGTAGTTTATATTTTTAATATCAAACAGGCCGTATTCTACAACGACAGTGATCATTGAGGGCACTGAATTTTGACAAGGGGTTAACAGGGTGTAGACATGGTTCTAGCAAACTTGTGATTTATATTTTAAACACCAAACGGCCTGTATTCTACACGCGACAATGATGACTAAAAGCACTATATTATGACAACGGGTTAACAAGTTGTCGACATAGTTCTAGCGAACTTATGCTTTATATTTTAAACACCAAACAGTCTCTATTCTACACCCGACAGTGATTACTAAAAGCACTGAATTATGACAACGGGTTAATAAGGTGTCGATATAGTTCTAGCGAACTTATGTTTTATATTTTTAATACCAAACAGCTTGTATTCTACAACGACAGTGATCATTGAGGGAACCGAATTTTGACAAGGGGTTAACAGGGTGTCGACATAGTTCTAGCAAACTTGTGATTTATATTTTAAACATAAAACAGTCTGTATTCTACATCCTACAGTGATGACTAAAAGCACTGAATTATGACAACGGGTTAACAAGTTCTCGATATAGTTCTAGCGAACTTGTGGTGTATATTTTTAATACCAAACAGTATGTATTCTACACCCGACAGCGATGAATAAAAGCACTGAATTATGACAACGGCTTAACAAGGTGTCGATGTAGTTTTAGCGAAATTATGCTTTATATTTTTAATACCAAACAGGTTATATTCTACAACGACAGTAATCATTGAAGGCACTGAATTTTGACAAGGGGTTAACAGTAGTGATGGGCCTATCCGGAATGAATAATCGGAAAGTTTCCGATTGTTCAAAAAATCGGAAGGTTCCGATTATTTCGGAACGTTTCGGAACTTTTCGGAATTCGATTATTTTACTGTTCGGTGCATAAAATTCGGAACTTTCGGAATTCGATTATTTTACTATTCGGTACACAAAATGAGAAAACGAAATGCCAATTTGAACTGAACGGAATTCGGAATGTTGTGTTGACTTACTTGACTGCTATATGCTGGTTGGCGAATGCCGACGGGTCGCGCTGTGTGCGCACGTGTATAAGTGAATGGCACTAATGGCAGTGGTATTTCGTAGATTAATTATTAGATAGTACACCTTACAGACTTCAAATTCATGTATTGTTTTATAGTATCTATTATGTACTTTATGTGCCATTAAACTTTAAAATATTACTACCATTTTCCGAAAGTCTATTAAGGCAACTACTGTAATAATTTGAAAAAATATTTTATTTCCTCTTATATGCCACTGTGCGACTCATAAATGACTAAAAGCACTGAATTATGGCAACGGGTTAACAAGGTGTCGATATAGTTCTAGCGAAATTCTGCTTTATATTTTTAATACCAAACAGGTTGTATTCTACAACGACAGCGATAATTGAGGGCACTGATTTTTGACAAGGGGTTAACAGTGTGTAGACATTGTGCTAGCAAACTTGTGGTTTATATTTGACACAACAAAGAGCGATAGAGCGAAAGCTACTTGATATTTCTTTGAAAGACAAAAAGGCGAATCGATGGATAAAGGAGAAAACCATCATCCTAGATATAGCTAGAAGGATGACTGCCGTTAAATGGAAACGGGGAGAACACGTTGCAAGAGTAAGTTTGAGCGACGGGGTAACTAGATGGCGACTCTGGGGAGAGAAGGGAAGCATGGAAAGAGCACGACAGCGATGGGGAGATGGTGTAAAAAAATTAAGTAGCTAGAAAGACAGAAAGATAATATTGAATTTTGGAAATGAGGTAGAGAATGTTGTTCGAAAGACATTCCTGTGAGATACCCATGTTTGTATGTACTTGATCACTAAGAAAAAGAAAAAAATAATTTCTTAGCATAATTATATTTGTATTAGCTGCATATTGCACTTAAATACGTTTAATTGTTAACAAACACAACATTATATCAGAAGTTCTAGAAAACTTGTGCTTAATATTTTTAACACCAAACAGGCTGTATTCTACAACGACAATGGTCACTGAAAGTACTGAATTTTGATAATGGGTTAAAAGGATGTCGATAGAATTCTAACAAACTTGTGGTTTATATTTTAAACACCAAACAGTCTGTATTCTACACCCGACAGTGATGACTAAAAGCACTGAATTTTGACAAAGTATGAAGAGGGTGTCGATATAGTTCTAGGAAACTTGTGGTTTATATTTTAAACACCAAACAGTGTGTATTCTACACTCGACAGTCATGACTAAAAGCATTGAATTATGACAACGGGTTAACAAGGTGTCGATATAGTTTTAGCGAACTTGTGGTTTATATTTTTAATACCAAGCAGGCTGTATTCTACAACGACAGTGATCATTGAAAGCACTGAAGCTTTAGCAACGGGTTAAGAGGATGTCGATATAGTTCTCGCAAAAGTGTTTTTTATATTTGAATTACTAATTAAATATTCTATCAGTAGGAAAATTATTCTGCACAACTTCAGTGATTACCTAGTAGTCTATCTATCGTGATTTTCAAATGTATGTTGATAGTATATGGATACTATTATAGCATACAGGCTTTATGTGGTTAAAATCTCAGTTACTGATGAAACAATTTGTTTACTTGAACCAAATAAAATCTAAAGTTTATAAAATAGAGAGTGATGTCAACAGTATTGGATTCTGAGAACAGCAGGTTAAAAGAAACTGCAGTAGATAACTTATGTGAAAACTACAAATATTGCGTTCTACTACGAACAGGTAAGGATTAAGGATTCAATTCCATCAGGCAGAGTCACTTCTGCAATCTACAAACGTTTACTATTTAAGAATCTGGTTGTATTTTATAACACTAACAGTATTATATTAGATAGACAGCTGTGCAAGTTTGAATAAAATTTGAAGTGCACAGTAGTAATAGATTTTTTAAAAGTACAACTTTGGAGTTCTAGAAGAGTGCCAAGTAAATCCTTGTAGGTATTTATATTGTTCTAAATATACAACGCTATATCAGCAAAATTAAAATTGCACAAATAGCTATTAAAAGTTTCACTTCTTTATTCATAATCCGGCATCTCCTAAACTCTTATTCAGATGTCGGGGAGATTAATTTCCTCCACTCTTTTCCGCAGGTTCTTTAGCTTCTCTCCATTTTGGGTTTCTTTCGCTTTCACTATTCGTCGCTGTACATCACTGCTGAAGTGTATATTATTTTGTGTAATGTAGTTTTGGTATTCTTAGATATTTTTTTCTGATGATAACATCCCCTACGTAAAATTAAATATTTTGCCTGCTTGACTCATTTTGCTATTGAGACCATTTTAGTACATCTAATTTTCTTCAATAATGAACCTGTACATCACTGCTGAAGTGTATATTATTTTGTGTAATGTAGTTTTGGTATTCTTAGATATTTTTTTCTGATGATAACATCCCCTACGTAAAGTTAAATATTTTGCCTGCTTGACTCATTTTGCTATTGAAACCGTTTTAGTACATCTCATTTTCTTCAATAATGAACCTGTACATCACTGCTGAAGTGTATATTATTTTGTGTAATGTAGTTTTGGTATTCTTAGATATTTTTTTCTGATGATAACATCCCCTACGTAAAGTTAAATATTTTGCCTGCTTGACTCATTTTGCTATTGAAACCGTTTTAGTACATCTCATTTTCTTCAATAATAAACCTGTACATCGCTGCTGAAGTGTATATTATTTTGTGTAATGTAGTTTTGGTATTCTTAGATATTTTTTTCTGATGATAACATCCCCTACGTAAAGTTAAATATCTTGCCTGCTTGACTCATTTTGCTATTGAGACCGTTTTAGTAGGTACATCTCATTTTCTTCAATAATGAACCTTAGGTTTGCTTTTTGATTCGTGGCTTCCTTGTTTATAATTGGCATGCTGTTTTGGGGATTCATTTTTGTATCAGATTATCTTTGTCAATATTTTAAGTGGGTTTTTATTGATTTTTCAGTTTCTGCGAATTTTGCGACGCCATCTGCAAATATTATACTTACTGATGTTTAATAACTGCAGCTTATTGTATCTCACTGCTTACTTTGGTAATTTATTTTTAAATTCTCACATAATATCGTCCATTAAAATAAGAATAAGTAGTGGGCTTAGCACATCTTTCAGCTTCATGCTTTCTACTCTACAGTAACTTTTTAGTTTATTTATGAATTATTTCAGCATGTGTTAAGTAGTTGCTTATTTCACGTTTGTCAAAAATTTCCCAGATCTTTTTCCTGGCGAGTTTATCAAGAGCTTTTGTAAAGTCTATAAAGCAGACGCAACTTTTTGCTGTGCCTGATTTTCTTTTAAAATACCATTTTTGTTGAATTGCATTAAAAATTAGAAATGCTGTATTCTCTACTTTAAGATATACCACGACCTTTTCGTTTATTCTAAGAACTAGTTTTACCGGCTTTGAATTTTTCTGGAACAATTCTGTATCATTTCAAAAATACAATGCTAATTGAGATCTCTGTAGCAGTATAGTGCAATTTTCTCATGAAAATAAAATTGTAACAGGTAACCACACTCTGAGCTACAAAAATATTGGTGAATTTTGGATTATGAAAGTTATTATGTTAATTTTTCTGATAGCAATAATTATTTAACATTTAAACATTTGCCGTACAGAAACAATCAACGTAGTGCTGACCCAAGTGAAGAGATGGCCTGCAAAGGCTATTAGGTACATAGATTTAATATAACAGCAAAGAAATATGGAGAAAATTGTAATATAAATCTACAAGATTCAAACTGAGATTATATCGAAAGTATACATAAGTTTGGGTAAACATTAACAGTGGTAGAAATCTATCCTCCGAAAGTTTATTTCAAACCATAAAAGCAAATATCAAAGTGCAGGATTGCCGAACAGCGTTATATTGAAAATCACACATGGTTAGGGAAAGCAAAGTGAGAATATATTAAACAGTAATTAGACTCAGACACGACCTTATAGTAGTACAAGAACCTGGAGAAACTGCAATCTATCTTAGGCAAACTGTTTAACAAAGCAAAGAAGACTAATACAGTCGATTGGGATACGTATAAAAAGTACCAGCGACTACACTTTTTGTAAAACTATTGAGACTACCAGGACTCTGCTCGACTTAAAAAGGTCTTGTCAAAGTTTATATAAGCAAACAGCTTGTCTCAAACCTGAGGTTGGAACGTTTACCATCAAGTTAAAGAGACAGCAGAGCTGCCAATAAACACGCATTTTCAGGATTTTGTGCTGATCCTCTTCACACATGGCTAAAAGTCCCCATTTAAACTTCTAGTGAGGAATAATGGAAGCTAACTCCATTTTCAGTAGGATTTGCGGTAATGGGAAAATCACCGCGGTGCGCGATTTCGCGTTCAAATCACTACGGCGCAATTCCACTTTGATTCCCTACAAAAAATGATCCAGATAGAGAGTATAAAAAGAAGATGCTTGGCCTGTAGAAGACACTCGAGTCCAGCTCTTTAGCCATCAGTACGAATTCCTCGCCGCCGCCGAAACAGTCATTTGATCTGTCAGAGCGAGGCGACTCGCTTGGACAGATCAAACAAGTTTTGACTCCGGAACATCTGCTAAGGATATCAACCCCTCCTAAAAACATGACTTGATTTCTTGTCTAGCCATCTTCAATGGCCAAATCCCCTGCAAAACCTTGCATCTAGCAGTCATCTGTGGCGAAGTTCTCTGCAGAATTTGACCCCTCGTCTAGCCCTCATCGGTGGCGAAATTCTCCTACTAGCTCGACCAGGGCTCTGAAAATACAAAGAGCCACACTAGGTTTCTAAAACGGTATCCACGCAGATTTCTATGTGATAAGCTCAATCCAAACTACAACGAATTAAGGGCACCGATTACTTGGTAGGAGAGCCGGTTTTATGCCCTTTGGAGAGGTCCTGAAGTCAGGCAAAATTATAGTTAACGTTCAGACAGCAGGAACTGCCGCTCCACTATTCAGCGCCGAATTGAAGGTTCCAACATGAGAGCACTAGCTACGCCGGATCAGCTAAGACAGCTCTTAGCTACCTATACTGAAAGCGCTCAACATGCAGCTAGCAAATCCAATTCTTTTCATTCATTCATTACATGGGAATACATTTTTGTAATTACATTTTAATTTCTAATTTTGATATGTATTAAGGCGAGCAATAGATATAATCTTAATTGAAGTGTTCTTGATCTATTCACTCGAAAATAATATCGAACTGTATCCCAACTAACACGTCTACATCCAAAATCCACCGAATTCGTTCTACATTTTATAGCAGCAAAAACAGAAAAGTCATTAGGCAATCAGATGTCTACCCTAGGTGTATTCAAAGACATAGGGAGAGCTTTTGAAAAAATTACCTTTAACAGTATTAAGGCGGCCCCCTGTAAACGTGAGGTAAGCAAAACACATATTAGCGTTTGACGCACCACTGCTGTGGAACTTGGTAATGGACAGCTTCATCCTGCTTTCCGTATCTGGAAAATAATTATCGATTTTCCATTTGCAACCGCGTCCTTTCGAGGTACAGGCCGAGGGCACTAATAAACATTTAAATATATCTAACAGTTACACATAAATAATTATTTTTTTATTTAGAGGTGACCATTTAATGTGACAAGTGCAAATTGGGTTTTTGAAGATTTGGTAGTGATGTAACTATAAAGTGATGTAGAAACTTTGATCTGTATTAAGCCTACTCCTTTTATATCAGAGAAAGACATATCCTTATGGTTATGGAATACAATAAAACAGCGTCATTTTAAGCTGTTCGCTAATTATTAGTATTTCTCTTATACATGAGCTACTATTTGTGGAAAGAGAAGATATAGATGCTACTAAGGTTATAAACATACTTGATTTTGGCTTCTAAAAGTTTGTATTGAATTGTGCTTTCTTTTACAATTTAAAAAGTGGTGCATACAGATATTATTATTGTTTAAATTACGTTCATGTTATTCACCTTGTTAACTATAAATAAGAATCAATTGCTACTTGTATTGTAGTTTTATATGCTATATTTGCTAGATAGTAATTACCCATTTTCAATTAGGTATACATAAAACATATTATGTTTATAAATGAAGTCAAGCATTGTAAAAGTTGAGAAGAGCAGCGCTTTCAGTTGCTTATATATTTATTCAATGTGTAATTTATAAATGTCTAATATACATAAAATTATGTTATTTTGATTCCATTAAGGAACTTTCTTATTCTGGACTAGTGCAAACTTGCAAACTTTTAATAACATTCTCTGATTGCGCTCTGGTGCATCTGTTCCGCAATGCAAATGTAAACGTTCGAGAGTTGTTTCTATGCAAAACCGCAAAACCATATTTAATTCATTTGTCTGCTTTTAAATAAATGAGACGTGACTATTAAATTTAAAACATTACATGTTAATTAAGAATTAATTATTAATTTCGATGTGTACATGCATATGTTTTAGTAGTATTTCCATTTTTATTGGTTATTCTGTAATACTTCTGTGCTGACAATATACTTTCGAGGGCCTGATGAGATCCAAATTGGCGACGATCTTCGACAACTCATGTCAAAGTGTTAATTTGCAATCTGCCAGTCGTCAATGCGTAGTTAAACAGCTGCAGCCTTGCTTTAACTTCTTAATTAAGTCTACTTTAATCTAAACGAACTCACGCGACTTTTATTGCCGAATGAATAATTAACATTTGTCACAATTTCCCAGTGTGAAACGGTCTGTCGGCGCATCAAACGCTCGGATGTGTTAGTTGGGGTTAATGCGACATGCTAATTCTAACCGTCGCTAATTTACATTCATTTGCTGGATTACATAAACTGCGGCCCTTTCATCGCGCCGATTATGATTCACGCCTTAATGGAAATCAAGGAAAAGTTTAATAATGACGAATTTTGAGCAAACGAAGAGTGCCCTTGAACTCGCAGCTTTGCATGGCACTGCGGCGCCACCTCCCGGCCGCTTCCTTCATTACCGCATTAACTTTGTCATCCTGCCATATTAGAGGATGTGTTTACATTTCAAGTGGCATCGTGTCAGGCACATCAATTAAGGCGACTTACTGCGTTTCTTTAATTACTTTCTCGATTTGGCTCTGCAATTACATCTGCTTAACTGGTCTGAGGGTAACTTTATTATGTAGTTAGACCGTAAAACTGTCCTTTTAAATCGGCGATCTAAGGCACATGGTTAAGGAAAATCTATTCAGTTTGGATCATACACATCATAGGTAAAAAGATGTCAAGCCCATTCAGCACTGAAAAGACATTCTATGAATTCATAATATGCGAAGCTCCCAGAAGTGAAGATAGAGAGTAAGTATCCTACAGAAAGAAAATATAACCACGAAGGTAATAGAAATTTTACTAAAAAGTTACGAAATTAATATTTCACGAATTTTAAGAAATTCACAGTCAGAGAAGATACCGTACGAATCTGCTATACTACATCGAATTTAGTACACTGTCGGGGAGGGAGTTCCACTTGTTACAAGCACGAATACCGGAGAAATTTTGAAGAGGTAGTTTTTAAACCGTTCTTTATTTATTGCAATGAGCATTTTTAAAGGCTCTAAAATTATATTAGCAATTAATTAAATTTAAAGCACTTCAAATACTATTTTACAAATTATTCTGTAAATGTGCTAGTTTAAGTTTTGAAAATTGTATGAATAGCATTGACTTGGAGTTAATAATTTGTAAAAACTGTATTAAAAATAGTGTTAGACTTCATTGAAACATAAAATGTAATTAGCGTAGTCTTAGAAATAATGAATAAAAATGTAAGATCTATGTAAAACAAAAAAATAGGGGAAGCGAAACCAAGCTGTGAGGTGTGTTATTTTGGCTTCCCCATAAATAATCCATTTAAAAACGAATAAATATTAGTTTCTTCTAATTCAGTGTTTCATAATTAGTGCAGTGTTCTTTTGGGTAAGCTGTAGAGGGTTGTTTTGATTCTTTGCATCCCTACAGGAGTTTTAATAAAGTTTTGAAGTACGTCAAGTGGTAGCTATGGCAGTTTTTGAAGCAATGGCGAGGTTGACGTGGCCTTGGAAGCTGGTAGGAGGCAGCGATATTCGTACTGAGCACTGCGGAGCCCTGGGAACTGGAGCAAAAGCGGAGGTGCAAGCTGCAGGCAGCGTTCGAATGTATCGGACTTATTACAGCAGACCAACGGAGAAAAAAATAACATAGAAGAACTTAGAGCAGCCTTGCGCCAAATGAAAAATAGGAAGTCACCAGGGGAAGACCGCGTTACTACCGAAATGATGAAAATGGGCGGAGAGCCTCTATTAGAATCGGTCCGCATTCTATTGAACAAATGTCTTAATGAAGTGAAGATTCCAAACTCTTGCATTGCATTGCGCGGAGGTCATCCTGCTCTTTAAAAAAGGTCATAGCGGGGACTTGGAGAATTATCGCCCTATTAGTCTCCTGTCACATCTTTATAAATTGTTGACCAAGATCGTCACAAATTGCCTAACAGCTAAATTAGACTTCTATCAACCGGTAGAGCAGGCGAGCTTCCTAAGAAAATATGGCACTAATAACCATCTTCAAACACCTAGATCCGTTATCGAGAAAACCACTGAATATAACATGCCCATTTATTTTGCATTCATTGACTTCCATAAGGCATTCGATTCCAATGAAATCTTGGAAATTCTAAAGTCACTGGACAACGCCCAAATAGACACAAGATATTCAAACCTACTGACATATATCTATACGAATTCTTCCAGTCAAGTAAAAATTAATGAAGAGTCAAGAGAGGTGTGCGCCAAGGTGACACTATCTCGCCTAAGCTATTTACCCTCGTCTTAGAAGGTATATTCAAAAATCTCTAAAGGGGACGAAAAGGTTTAAATATCGATGGAAAGTACTTAAGCAATCTTCGATTCGCAAACGATATTGTCTTAATTAGTGACGATCTAAAAGAACCCAAAGACATGTTAACAAAGCTTCTCAGAACATCAGAATGCGTGAGTCTGAAAATGAATGTCCAAAAAACGAAAGTTATGGGCCCATCCGAAGAGAGTGTCACCATAGGCAACAACAACCTTCAGGTAGTAAAAGAATACATATACTTAGGACATAAACTCAAGATTGGGAAAGAAAATCCAACCGCAGAGATCTCGCGACGAACAAGTCTGAGCTGGGCTGCCTTTGGGAAACTTATAATGAAAAACAGCAACATACCCATTAGCTTAAAAAGAAAAGTTTATGAGACAGGTATACTTCCAGTTGCAACATATGGCTTAGAGACAATGACACTGACAAAGAAAGGTATGATAAAACTTAGAACTACTGAAAAGGCTATGGAAAGAGCCATGATCGGCGTTAGTCTCCGCGAAAAAATAAATCACGAACAAATTAGACGAAAAACAAATGTGACGGATATAAACGAACGAATATTAAAAATGAAATGGCGGTGGGCTGGTCACGTAGCTCGACAGGAACCAAACCGATGGGACACCAAAATCATGGGATCGAGACCAACACTTCCAAAGCGGATTAGAGGAAGACTACAAAAAAGATGGACAGACGACATTAAACAAACAGCGGGAAAAAACTGGATTCCAACTGCCCAAAATAGAGACGCATGGAAAGAACTTGAAGAGGCCTTTATCCAACAGCGGATATACCAAGGCTGATGATGATGATGATGAACGGAGAAAAAGAGGAGCCCGTGTCCGTCGTGGGATTTGCTGTGGGAACGGTTGGTGTCCTATTTTGCATCAGAGAAGCTAAATGAAGCCATGAAGTTATCCTAAAAATATAATTTGGTGAAAATTTTAAAGTGGCATCGGTTTTTGCACATTTCCGTAAGTTGCGCTTCGTGAGTGTTTTGTTGTGGTGTTTATTTACCTACATTTGTTAAGTCACCTAGCTAACGCACTCTTAGGTAATCACTGATGTAATTATTATAACAAAGCCAAGTTGTTTTGAAAAATTGTAAGGTTGGAGCGCCATGTTTGTAAAGTCATTCCTATCAGTTGAAATATGTAATTTTGAAAGGATCCCACTGGACAAACAAGCGGTGGCTAAAACGATTACTTTTAAAAAAAATATAAAAAACCCGATACTTATCTTAATAGCAAATGTAAAGCTTATAATTATACATTCAATCATATTTGCTAGGATGTAAAAACCCAATCCTTTGAGATGATAACGTCTTTTATTTAAATAAAGAATAACCACTGCAATATACATACAGTTCATGATTAGACAGAATAAGAAACGAGGATATTAGAAACAAACTAAAGACTGATGATATCAAACTGAAGGCAACGAATTGTGTAGAGAAAAGAGGACAACCGCAGAACCATGAAAATTAAGGTACCTGAAGGGCGAATGAGAGAACAGTCAAAAATAGGTGTTGTCCAGAGAGTAAATAATAGACCTGAGTAACGTAGATCTGACGTACAGTGATACTGAAAGTAACGAAATGGAAAAGACTGAGCTTTATAGTTGAACTTAATTGATTGGAAAACAGCTAGGGAGATGGTGATAAAAGTGATACTTTATGTTGTAATGAATACATGAAGTAATGAACACTCTAGACTGGTTAATTTTGACTAATTACTTTGCTACCTTATTTAATATCTTGCTTTAAGGATAATTTAGAAAGCCAGACTTTGATTTACATTTAAGTATATATAGACTAAGGACACATTAAACAGAAATCGTCTATTGTTCTGTATATTACAAGTCAGATTATATTAGATTAAAATTAGTTATATAATGTACGTATAACATTAAACAAGAACATAAAACGCATTCGGGCCGTTGATGCCGAACCCAATCTGGTAAGCGCTGCAACCCACGACCCTTGGACTATACTTGGAAGTTCTTGGTACGGTCGTCGAAGAAAATTCGCCTAGTACTGCACATTGTATTTTGGAAGAGCGCCTGTATAGTATACGAATGGAGACATTGTGACAGTAAGAAAAATGGGGCACACATACATGCGTTAATTGGTCAGTTCAAAAAATGGGTCAAACAGACATGCGAAGAACAGCGTATGAATTTGTTGATTTAGTTTAGACAAATTTATATAACGGTTCAATAAGTAGGATTCATATATTTATACATTATTCCAAATTTAGTAAGTAATGGTATTTAGTTCAACTTCGTACCTATATATTTTAATGAAAGCGCTACTGATCATGTTCGTTTGCTCCAAATTCATTTCGATCAATAAATAATGTCATATGCATGGCTCCACTTTCAATATTCAGACACTCTAAATTTCGGGACCGGTGATTTTGTAATTAAATATGACAGCGCCTAAGAGTTGCGTTGTTTATATACTAATACTGCTAAATTTTGACAAACAACCATTGTTGGGGTGCTGGTACTGGACCATCGCTGGGGCAAATTTTGACGGCCGCTAGAGTGCCCCGATATGCTCAACTTTTACCTTGTAAAAGCGCTAGCAGGTCGCTTTGCCGGTACTTGCTGCGACTGACGGTTCTCTGGAACTTTGTCAATGGACAAGAAAATTACGTTGTACAGGTAGGTTGTGCTCTTAATTAATTCTGGCGGTGAATTGACCTGGTGAACATTTATCCCCTAGTGATCTGTGCGTTTGCACTGATCTCTTCAGAGACGTACTATTATTGGAGTCCTGACCCAAAGGAATGCAGGGTTGGTTTAAGGGCTGATCCGGGGCCGTATTCGGATACCGAAACCTGAGACCAAAATACGACGTAAAGCGATTTTAAGGAGGTATTTGCTGATACCGGATGCCGGCGACCAAACAAACACGTTTAAGGGCGGTATGAGAGAGGTTCTTGGATACCGGAGGCGTATAACACAAGAGCAGATTCAGGATTGGAGTTCAGGGGAAGTCTTACAGTTCTGCACTGCTTCTTTAGATTGGTTTGGGTTGATGAAGTTCGAATTGGTGCGATGGGTCTATCTCGCTTGTCTAGGCCAGGCGGAGGGGTCGGGCTTCTACAGAAAACTCTTCTCTGGCTACAGGCGGCTTAGGAAGGCCCAGAGGGACTAGGAGCTGGTGGTTCTTCCAGTTAGAGCTGCGTGTATTATCACTGCACTCGTGTGTCTTCAAGAAGCCAGACGTTCTCGTTTTATAACTTTCTAGGTCTTTCTATCGGGGTAATTTTCTGGAAAAACCTTGCGAGAAACTGCATTGGACATCGTTGTTCGCGGTGTCGCGCATTGCGTGACTTTTTAGTTTATCGTCAAATCCTCGCGGAGTCACAATATGAGTGTCGCGGGAAGTTTGATGATAAGTCAAAATCAATTAGGGGTTCACGAGATCAAGATCAAGCCGAAACGTAGGCTAGTGTTAATATTAGTATTAAAGAAAAATATAGGTGTTAGCCTTACAGATCTGAAATTTGTGGCGTTTAATGGCAATTTAAATTTGCTTGAGCAATATCAGTTTTGAAGTATATAAGACTTAATTAGGAAAATAAAAACAATTGTTGCGCTTCGATTGCGCCTCTATTATTTCGCAGTTCTGTAGTGCAGGTTTAGCAGTTTTGCGCGATCCCCGCCTTCCTCGATTCCGATCGAACAGCGACTTTCGAATTGTGGTTTTTGTTCCAGAGCGCCTGATTTTGGTTTAGCGTCTTTAAAAATTGTCCAGTGGTTCTTGTGGTCATGCAAGTTTTGGTGTTTGGTTTTTGGTCCTCGCCGAATGTGCGGATGATAAAGTCATGGCAGTTGTATTCTTTTTTAAGTAAAGTTATACAATACTGCGAACAGTGAATTGGTGCTGAAGGCTTCACTCGATTGCTACTAAATTCAGTCAGAACTTCGGACTCCGGCCGCTATATACAGTTCGCTTCACGATCTGCGTACCCGAACGATGATTTTCCAACCACGGACCAGAGGTTAATTGTATCCGCGTTTGTTTTTAAACTGTTGTAGTTTATATTTGTACCATTGTTTAAGCTGTGTTATAAGCTGTTGTTCTTACTAGTAGAGTTACGTGTTATGAGGTGCACCTTATTGTTGCATTTATGACTTCATATTTGATTATCACCTGCACCCCGTGCTAGATTGTGTGCCATTTTAATCTGTGATTATACAGGGTGATTTTAAGTTGATTCTTTTCGTTAACAGGAAATAAAGCTAAAAAATAGCCATTCTTTTCATTTACTACTTTTCCGAAATATCAAAACTAACGGAGGTACAGGGTGTTAAAGTTTCAAATTAAACAATAAACTTTGGCGCAAAGGCGGCTGGGAAATTTTATTTTTGTATATTTCTGTTGTCAAGCAATGACCTGCCAACTAGTTTTCTATTGTTATTTTATTAATGTTATTGCTAGAATAATGGTTCATGTTTATGAAAATAATGAATAAGTAAATATGCTTATTATTTAATGGAAATGTCGTCAAAATGCCGCTTCCGCATTGCTCTTATACGCGGAACGTATGTGTAGAAGCGAATGGTGATAATTCTGAACATATCATTTCAGTTACATTAAGTTTAGTTTAATTTTTGTTAAGTAATTTTAGTTCTTAATTTAACACTTTAACACCCTGTATCTCCGTTAGTTTTGATATTTCGTAAAAGTGGCAAATGAAAAAAAAATGCTTATTTTTTAAAGCTTTATATCCTGGCAAATGGAAAGAATCAACTTAAAAATCACCCTGTATACTGTGATATTAGTATTTTGGTGTTACTATTTGTTACTGCTACCTGTGCGTGATGTGAGTTTTTTTTCAGGAAATTATGTGCTATTTGAGGTTACGAATTTTCAGTTGTATGCCTGGATACACTTGTCGTTAATTAGAAAAGATTTGTTGGCGCTCTTTTTGACTTTTAATTATTTGTTAATACTTAAAGAACTGCACACCGTCTCCTTGACTTATTTCGGCCGGCAATTGCATCCACATAGTCATAAAGTGTGTTTTGTTTGAGAGAATTAGCCGACGAATCATACGGAAGCTAACACAAGTTGTAACAATGGGCCATTACGCGTTTTTGATAATCCGTTGATACGTGGCTACATCTAAGGATAGTATTTCAACATGATGTGTTCTGCTGAGAAATACATCTGAGATGAGGTAGATCAAGGCTAGCTATGACCTTTTTTAGTATACACTTATTAAACACGGCGTAGACATGCATAAATCAGGTTTAGCATTTTTACATGTTTGTGTACCTTATATTGGTCTTATGTTGAATCATGGTGGCAATGGTGTTAATTGCAGTAACTACTAGATGTTTGAAAAAATAGTCTGTCACTGTCACACTATTTTTACATTTTCCCATACCTACTGTTTAATACTTTCTGAAGAAGGTAATAGTGTCTGAGAAAAATGAAGAACGTTTTCTTTATTTTTATATTTTTTTGATTTTGTAAAATTCTAACCAATTCAAGGATACTGATTGAAACAACAGAGATCTCAACAACCTTGGAGATCTACTGAATTTTAAGCTTCATAAATTGTGTCGTTGTTTTAATAAAATCTAAACAAGAATTAATACCCATGTATTAGAAAAAATGGCCTCCTACCAAATGTGTTGGTATGGTGACCGGAGACCGTAGATCAAACCAATGTCCGGGCGAGCACAAACGCTTTAGCTCTCTCCTGCTGATAATTTATCAGCAGGAGAAAATAGTATGGACATCTGGAAAACAGTATATTGTTAATTTATATGTATGGTGAAAGGGAAAGAAATCCTGGAGTATGAATATAATACAAGAGACAAAGACAATACTTTTTATGTAATTAAACATCGTGGACTTACATCATTCATACGAGCCATTTCTGCAATTTTGACATTAACATACCTTCAATCTTTTAACACCTATATTGGTAATAAATCCATTTTCTCCATATTTTAAATAATGAACTTACAGTTAAAATACTATATCACCATAAGAGGAACTAGGTATTCAGATAAAAGATGTTAGAGTAGAACGTGGAGCTGAATGAGGTTCCCACTATGCGACTTATGAACGCTCTAATAGGCGAAAGTACAAAAAAAAGGATAATTTTGCAACACTTTAAGCTGGATAGGAAGCTGTGAATATCAAAAATAAATTAATCAGACGCAAGCCCTTTGATAAGCTGTAACCTGTTATAGAAGGGAAAAAATATAAAACAGCGCAATTAACATAAGAGGGCAGTTCCTCATACCAAAATAGAATATTTATTCTATGATATCTACAGACAAGGTAACTAGTAACTGAGGCGAACCCAATACCAAACCCACGACGTGTACACCTAGCGTTCACAGTGTAACGTACGCATATTAATTTCAAATTCAAGCTTAACGTACAAATAAACAAAGCGCAAGGCACGTACGAGATACACATATAAATTACTGATACCTCACTACATCAATAATTGGTAAATTTGGCATAAACAGAAAAATTTAAAAATCAGAATAGTCCAGCAGCAGGATACAAAAAAAAGGCACTGCTCTGCAAAAGGGCGGGTAGATATGTTTACGAGTTCGGAATTCTAATTAAAATTCCAACTTTTTGAACAGCTCGAAACCGGTTTTTCTTCATTCTTTTCTTAGTAGTGCACACGAGGATAAAAATAGCTATTATCAACACTATAGAGGAAGTAATTTCAAACAAATAAAACATTTTTTTGTGAGTGAAATAGATATGGAGCTGCAGCTGTAGTGGATCGAATTAATGAACATTTCAACAGCGCTCGGTTTCGATCTGTTTTTTTTTCATAATGTTTATTAATTACATATTGACTGTTACTATTTCGTATTTACTTGTTTCCATACCACGACAAGGTTTCCTAATGTGTGAAGAGTCAAATATATTAGACAAACAGGCTGCCTAAGATACTGACGTGTTGATCTTTAACACTGCCAATATCATCTCCACAACAATTGATGCCGTTATCATCATCGGCGAAGTTGTCGATCTTTTGGTCTTACTAACAGTATTGGCACCACTCAATGATAATACATACCTTCGGAAATCAGGGAGAGGTAAAATTGCAGCAAAACTATACTCCGCAAAACCAATGAGGAATGAAAAAGCAACCAAGAATATTCTATTTTGACATGCAATTAGTGGCTGTGATACATCTGCTCTTTTCAACCATGAAAAAACAAAATGTGTTAACATCGTCCGGAAAAACTCGCTTCAGAAAAGTTTCAGAGGCAAGAGAACATTTTCTTATCGGTTTGTATAGTGGTGCCGTAGAAAACGAACCATTGAATGTATTGCGAAACCAAACACGCCTTTAGAACGTACCACCAAGTCCAAGCAGAGTATGGAATGAAATGGCAAACTGCAGTGACAACTGCGAAAGATCCAGTTCTTGAGGCCTTGCCTAATTTTATATCATGCAAATATAAAAAGGATGCGGCCCAGGGTGTTCCGCAGGAAATAAGGGTTGAAGTGCTTCATTATCTGTCAATTTTCTTGTGGACAACCATGCGAATGTACTAGAAGTTATGACCGACGACGACGAAGAAGAGGTAGAAAATGGGGCGTTATCGACTGGTGAGCAGTTTCTCAAGAATCAAGAGAATGAAGAATTTCAATCTCAAAACCACAAAGACAGCAACATTTTTTATGATGAATTAGATACGAATCAACAGTGACCATCAAACCGGCAAAAATGTAATAAAACACTTGGATTACGGCTATAAGCAAAATAGGCCTACTGGGGATGCCACCATAAATACGCTTCGTCAACTCTACCTCGATGGTGTGGAAACGAGTTAATAGCGGCTACTTAATATTTGCTAGGCATGGAAACAGTCAATATGTAATTAATAAATAATAATCGTGAAAACATCAGTTCAAAATTGAGCATTGTTGAAATTTTCATTAATACGCTTCACTTTACAGCGCTGCAGCTCGGTATTTATTTTAGTCACAAAAAAAATGTTTCGAACAAAAGTTGTAGGAAATTATGGCTTCTATAACGTTTATAATAACTATTTTTGCCTCAGAATGCACTCGCAAGGAAATAAGTCGAAAACTCCGGTTTTAAGCACAATTTTTCTAGATGGCGGCGCGAGCGGCGGCTGGAAAAATTAGAAAACTTGGAATTTTCATTAGAACCTCTATCTCGTAACCATATCAAAAAATAGAAACTACCGGATCGTTTACAGAGTGAAACTACCCTGCTATCGGACTGAAGTTCGTAAAGCTATTCACGCCCATACATATTGAATTACAGCAAAATTATATAGTAGTTAGGGTTGTAGCCCCTCTGTCGAACCTAACGTAGATCAAGGATGCTGATGTAGATTCCCTCTTGCATAGGTGCTGAATAGCACGGTAAAAATAAGAGGCCAAAATCTATAAAGTAGGTAGCACCTAAATCCATAAACTAGCAATCCCTGAAACAATAAGACGCGATTAGTGTGCAAACACTGAGTGAATTTAGAAAAACTCTCTTCATATCGTAATAAGGAGGTACTGACTTATCAAAAACCATCTAAAATCAGATGAAAAATGCTTAAGGACAAATTGTCAGCATGTGTTTCACGACAGAACTTATCAGAACAACGCCTACCCTTATAGATCCACTGGATGGTATTTTTCTCATATTTCATGTAACTAACCAACAATAAGAATAGGGAAAATAATAGAGATACAGCAAGTAAAGGGCGAGACGCGTGGTCTCCAAAAATTTTGAGGGTTTGCTTCAACGAGCTCATCCCGGAAATCATTCAATTGAACCAAAGGGAAACCGATAAGTCAAAAGTGGGGCTTAATAAGCGGCTTCACCACTACAGTGGAACGAAATAACAATAGAAAATCTGACCGTCGAAGCAAGCCACTACGCAAACACGCCAAGACTTAGAAAACAAAATGCATATCTTCTCGAAATAAAGTAGATAATACGTGGAATCTAGCAGAAAGCGCTCAGACAGTGCGAGATATCACGCGTAAATTCGATCACATAATCCAAACAATATAATAATGGGAATGACTTTGCAACTAAAATCACACATGTAGGACAAGAGACACTGCCCAAAACAGGGATTTCGTTTCGTACTGACGATATACGAGCATGTATCTAACCTAAAAAAATCTTTAAAAAAATCATTTGAAACGGGTAAATATGTCAAGTGCTACTTAATCAAAATAAAGCGCTTCCGAGGGGCCTAACAAAACCAGGAGGCATCACGTTATTCGAGGAGAAAGAATGCGAAAACCCAAGTCAAATATAACTACGACACAACAGATAAAATTATATATTTTTAACTAAACTTAGCAGTTAACTAGCTGTTAGGAGAAACTAAGCTGAGGTAAATTACTAGGGCTAACGTTAAATAAAGCAAGCATAGATGCTTATGCTAAAACTAACATAACAACTACCAGGTAGTAAGGACAACAGTAGTGTTTCCATGAACAAACAAAAACATAATTCGATCATAACAATGGCCAAAACCAATTGGAACTAAAAAAACGTTCTTCAAAATTGAAGGGCAGAAACAGGCCAAGAATGGATGAGCGATCAAACGAATAACCAAATAACACGACAAAGGAACTACACGAAAATGTAAAAAAAGCTGTATACCAAGCAGCCAAGAAAGCACTAGGATTAAGGAACACAATATGCGATAAACGCAAAAAAAATTTTATATCTGAAATTAGTAAATACTAAGACAGATAAAAGTAAAACGAAAACGGAAGAAAACACTGGGACCGAAGATATACAGAAATTGAAATGTATGTCGAAGAAAGACGATATTTAGACGCTTGGAAATGTAGTGGAAATGCAAGAACTAAATAAAATAAAATGACAATACAAACCGTTAGAGTGAAAAGGTGGGAAAAATATTATCTATAAATGTCTTTTGACACAACAAAGACTGGTTGAAGAACAACTAATGAAGATATACAAAGAAACAAAATCAATTAATGTGGAAGTAGAGACGCTAATACAAGCGATAATAAAATTGAAAAAGAATAATTACCGTACCGGGAGGGATCATGACAGAAATGATAAAGAATGAAGCAGATAAAATGGAAAAAATTCTTACACAACTAAATGGAGCAGCTTCAAGAAAAATGGACAGTAGGTTTTATGTCATTCATGCACAAAACGTGAGATCAACAGAAATGTGAAAACTATCGAGGAATAACAGTAACATCCACCCTTAGTTGACTTCACACAAGAATTTTAAGGGATATCCTAAAGAAAAATATAAAGAAAGGGAACCTGAGGAACACACAACATATTCCAATTAAAGCTAATTATTGAAAAAAGGTAGCATCTACCACTGACTTCACACACCATCATATGATAACGTGCCAATCGGAAATATATGGGGAGTGCTACAAAAAACAAAAGTAAATCACACCGTAGGAATTATACAAGAGGTCTAAAGTGAACATTAAAACAGGAGGGCAACTATCAAGAAGCTTGGCAATAACAAAGGGAGTCAAACAAGGATGATGCATTTCTCCAACAACCTTTAGAATATATACAGAGCATGATTTAAGCAATTCAAAAGAAAGGTAGTAATATGAGATGAGAACTAAACGATACGAAACTATATATTTTACAGTTTGGCCAGGTTCCAATTGCATAAGATAAAGAGAACCTGGGATATATGACAGGAAGGATTCAAGAAGAATATGAGAGAGATGGGGATTATCTGTGACCATAAGATCCCGGGTGGTGTAGCGTGAACAAGCGTCCACTTTCGATCAGCAGAGTTAAGCAACGCTGTCTCTGGTCAGAACTTGGATGGGAGTTCCACGGCTGCATCTCTCGGCGCCTCGTGATACGGCTGTCACGGAAATAGTTGGTCCCGGCGGTCATAACAACATCATGACAGTCGTTAGTGGGGTTGGAAGTCCCCATAAATGCACAGCGACGCCTATAATTGGCCTAACGGCTGTTGGCTGAGTGCGAATTAAATATATATAAATAAATAACCAAAACCGTGTACGGAGAAAAGCAACAGACTTGGAACTAGAGAGCAGTGAAAGTTTACTTAGTCCTCTAGCTGTAGTTGTTCTACTGAACACTGATTGATTTATGCACCACAACACTAGACCGCATACATTGTGCTAGGGGTATCTTATGGTACTTAATATCTTGTAAGATGCCTTCTACAGTGCTCATTTAGAAAAGTTGTGAGTTACTTCTCTAAATTATTTTGACTTACTCTAAACCGTTAGCAATCAGCTCGGCAAGGTTTCAACGCGAAACTATTTTCCTCGCAGCTAACAGCGAGGATCGGCGCAAATGTAGCAATTTTAACAAGACTTTTAATAAAGCTTTAACGCCATAAAACAGGCATCGCTTTGTACTCCTCTTTGGGCACACAAAGGCAAAAACGCGCTGAAGGCAGACATGCTTGTTGATCGGCCATAAAGGTGGTGGGACACCATTATGGGCATGTAATGATAATTTGCAAAATTTCACCCCTGTCAAAGCGCAGTAAACTTTTTACTGCGCCTAAAGATATGCGCACATACGTCCGTCGCTTACGTGGTTAATTTCAACTTTGGGTCGCAGGCGGCTCCAGTAAGGAAACGGAAACATTTCTCGCTGGGACTTGGTACTTAAACTCGGAGTTCATGCAGCTTATTGATTTCAATGTGCGAGCTTTAGTTACCTACAGTCACTTTGTTTAAGTAAAAGGAATATGCAGAAAAAGGCAAGCGCGAATGACAAAGAACAACCTTGTTGACACCAATTGAAAATCAAGATGGTAATTGAGTTAACATTCTTCGTCTATGCAAATAAAACAAATTTCTGACTGTGACAAACAATATAGTTATTAAGGTACCAAGGGCATTATGAGTAAAATAAGAGCCCAAGATTGTTAGTGTACTAACCGAGGGCTTTGGCCCGAGGTGTGTACAACAATCGCGGGCTCTTAGCTCATAATGCCCGTGGTGCCTTCAAGGTTTTATGTCCTACCAATTTTCTTACCTAATTCATATTCATATTCAATTCATATAATTACTATGATATAGTATTTAAGATTGATCTAGTTAGCTGATCTAAGTTAGATTTGTGACATTAGCTGAGCTGTCATTAATTTTCATTGTGACAGTGGTGCATAATAAAGTTGTATCCATGGAAACAAATACTGTTAATTTTTCATAATAACCCTAGTGTTCTTATGAAGAAAATAATTGCCCTGGAGCGTTATTTTGTATCTAAGATACCTTAAAATAGAGTCATTAATTTCAATTAATGTACTGGTAGGACATAAAAAAACTAAAAATGCAAGGCTGTTTAGATAGGTACCAGCAATATTGCGACAATGACACTATTCAAAATAATATCATATTTGCAATGTGTTTAAAACGCAATCCTTCAGTTTAACGAGTCAAAAATTCCAAGCGAATGTTTGATGTTTGAATCATCTGATATTTAAATTCGAGCGGAGTATTAAGGAAACTATCAAGTGCAATTACGCGCAATTGAAAACGACCTAAATTGACAACGAATTTGCATATCAAATGGTACGAAAATAGACACGTTCGCCTACGTAAATAGAGTTTAACGATTAGAACAAGGTCCAAATTTCTGCTGCTTCCAGCTTAGCTCCGCTCTTGCATAATTCCCGAATAATGTTAAGTCGATTTTGATGACAACAAAAACAAATTTAAATTGCATAATAATGCTATGTAAAGTGCTTCGTCACAGCGACATTTCGATTTAGCAAGACCGACGAAAAGTGACCAGGCGCACTTTGAAATCGTTTACGTTCGACACATTTTGTAAATTACACAACGACTAACGCAAGTATCTGGCTTCCGAAGACACGAAACATTAAATAATTTAGCAGCATCGTACACAACTAGATGCGAACTTTGAGGTGGATTCTCCTTGTAATTTCCTAGATGTAGAACTGCTAGTTTAGGATGTGCAATATATTTTTAACTGCTAGAAATATAGGAAACGCAACAAAATATATCCAAAGTGTACCGGAATTATTTAGTACAAAAAAATTTGGAGGTATGTTCGGGGAATCATAAAACTCTGTTCGAATAATGTAGAAAATCAAAAGCATAGTCAATAGTTTTACAAGAATTGTTGAAATGTATTGTTATGGTACACTAGTAGATGTATTTGGCTAAATATTAATTATGTAAATAGAATTTGGGAGATCAATGCAGATCGATTTTAACAAATTTAAAAAGAACAGGCTGTTTGAATTAAGTTTATTATTAAATATCTAATTTGAGACAAATTAATATGAAAATGATACTTATTGAGTATTCTATAGGGGTTTTGGAATTTAGAAAGTAAATACATGCTTGTATCACACATGTCAAATGTAAATTCTAATGAAAAAATATGTTGAAGTAGGTAAGACTTAAATGAACTGAAATTATAGATGGCATTAATAATTAAAATATGGTAGTTAGGCGAATTTGTTACGATTATTAATAATAACAAATTATAAAAACATGTACTTTTTACAATTTTGGTCTCAATAAAAATATAGAAATTTACCTTATTTTAAATGTGTTAGTCTAAAAAGGTTTAAAAAGGGTCATTAATAAAATCTACGATGTGATAATACTACTGAAACATAAAGAAGAGTATTAAAAATGAAGCATCAGTTATAGAAGAGTATTGGAAGATGGAAGAACTAAATAGAAGCAAGCAGAGTTATTAATTATAGAAGAATTCAAGATTTGGGTAGCAATAGTATATTTTGAATAATACAATTGACATGGTGTTACATTGGTTTGAGTATTGCCAAGTGCTGGGTTCGTTGAAGGCGTTCTGAAGACGGGAAGATCTATTGATGTAAGATAGCAGAGGGAGTACTGGACTTGAGGTATTCGGTTGGTTACTGACGACAGAGCTTGGTGAAGCTTGGAGCTACGGAAGAAGGATATCAATTGGAGATAGTTTGTGACAGCTAACTTGCTGTGGAGCTGTATGAAGCAGGGTGTTTCCGGAAGGTAGCAGTTGCACGAGCAGAGTAGGAAGAGGTCTGTCCTGGTAGCAGCCGGGAGTCGACAAGTTGACAGCTGCTGTCAGTAAGCAGCACAGCACAGCAGGACTAACTAGGGGTCCAAGCTGCTAACATCAGGAGGATTACGATATTGGAGGTCAAATTAGAGCAGTGAGATTAGGAGCAGTGCAAGGTGGGTCGTAGTCTTGTTGAATCAACGCTATATCAAATAAAAGACAATTTAAAAAGTGCAATAAACTAAACATAAGTACTTACCGTAGAATATAAAAGTCAATATAATACAAATAGAATTGAGCATTTGTCATATTTGATTGAGATTAGTAATATAACTTTGTTTGACATAAAAGGTGACAGTTAATGTCATTACACAATTGAAAGTCATTTTTAAAATAAAATTTAATTAACAAGCAACTAGATAATCGAACCAACCCTGAAAGAGTCTCAAGGCGCTATAAATTTTTAATAATTAAATAATATTGAAATTCGAACGATATAATTCAAGTTAAAATTAAGAGCAGTAACTACAGCATATATTGTAGTCCGGCTCTGCTTACAGTGTCTAATGGGCTAAAACGGTCAAACTTTTCACTTGTAGTTTGGCAGTCAGCCTGAATTATTTCTCATAGTTCCTGTTTTGTACTGATAGGTCGACTATACACCAACGTCTCAGGATACCATAAATAACATGGAATAAATTAATATTTTGTGACCTAGGAGGCCAACTTATTGGTCTTTCCCGTCCAATCCGCTATGTCAAAACAATTATTCAACGCTTATCCCTTTACGAGCGTCTGATATGCTGGATGATTACCGAGCTCTGTGGATTAGTGGTTAGAAGGTCTGCTTCTCTTTTTCTGAGTCAACAGAGTACCTCCTCTGCGACGATTGCCGGCGCAGTATTTCTCCACCTTTCCTGGCTTCTCTTCCATTCTTCACCCCTCCTTTCTCTCACCTATCCTGAAATTCCCGTTATTGGCTGAAGAGGGACGCAAGCTCCCTATAGCAGCCGGCTCCCATTTGGGAGAATTGAACTGAATTTGAACCTTTACCTTTGCACTGCTGAATCATCATCACGCACAAACACATCTCTCTCCTCTTCAGCCCATTTCTGTTCAGAGGTGGACATACGCTTCCTCTTCTTCTTCGAATTTTCTAAATGTCCAGCCCAGCTCCTGGTTAATTTACAGATCTTTCTAGTTATGTCGTCAATTTTTGCATTTTGCCTTATCCACCTATTTTTTTCTGCCATTTGTTCCTCTATATTATTTCTAATTGATTTACTATTTATTTAACTAATACCCACGTTTCGGCTCCATAAGTTAGGAGAATAAATTGGTTATAAATCTGTGTTCATGTGTTGGGGTAGGTTTGATTTATGCAGGGTGATTTTCAATTGTATATAATTTTCAATTATTTATCCCCCCTACATTTGACAAGCCGTTGAGTAAGAAAATTTAAATTAAAAGTGGCAATGATAAAAATGATTAAAAAATTTGCATAGAACTTATGTAATAAAATATGCGGCCAATAACTGACCTATTTCTATTAATAAGGAACGTAGTGACAAGATTTTAACTAAATGTTTTATTAGTACTGATGCAGTTTTTATTTGGTTTACATTCCATAGAAAAGTTATGAATTTTAACTCAATATTGTGGTATTTTTCGAAAAAATTGCAAATGAGAAAGTTTTTTAGTTTGCTGAGATCTGTATGTTGTTAAATTTATTACATGCCATATCATGTCCAGTCCAATCTTGTTGTTCTATTTATTGCTTTTAAATTATAGTTATGTTTTCGTCTACCACCTCTAACGTTTTCCTATATATGTTTACAGAGTTGTTATGTATTGAAATGGACATTTTTAAAGCCTAAATTATGATAGCAATTAATAACATTGCAAATATTATTTTATAAAATATTCTATAAATCTTCTAGTTTAATTTTTGCAAATTGTATAAACAGCATTGACTTGATGAATAAAAACAAAAAAGAAGGGGAATGCAAAGCAAAGCCAAGCTTTAAAGTGTGTTATTTCGGCTTCCCCACAAATAATCAATTTAAAAACGAATAAATATCCTTTTTTTCCCAATTCACTATTTTATAATGACTGCAGTGTCGTTTGGGTAGGCTGTATAAAGGTTGCTCTGATTCGTGGCACCCCCACAGTAGCTTTAAAAGCGTTGAATTTTACGTCGAGTGGTAGCTGGTGTTCCAGTGGTAGTTTTTGGAGCTGTTGTAAAATTATATTAGCCCTGGAAATGGAAACGAGGCAGCGACATTCGTGCTGAGCAGTGCGGAGCCCTAGGTCTGATGCAAAGAAGGAGTTGTAAGCACTTTTGGAGTGCTGCAAGCTGGAGGCGGAGTTTGAAAAGATATCGGGCTTTTTACAGAAGGACAACAGAGAGAAAGAGGTGCCTATGTCCGTCGTGGAATTTGCTGTGGAGACGCCTGGTGTTCTAGTTTGCATCAGGGAGCCAAATAAGGTTAAAAAGTTATCCTAAAAATAGTATTTGGCGAAATTTTTAAAGTGGTGTTAGTTTTTGCACTTTTCCAGAAGAAACGCAACGTGAGTGTTTTGTTGTGGCGTCTATTTATTTGCGTTTGTAAAATCACTTAGGCAAAGCACTCTTGCGTAAGCCAACTTGTTTTGATAAATTGTGAGGTTGGAGCGCCTTGTTTGTAAAGTTGTTTCCGTCAGTTAAAATATCTAATTTTGTAGCGGTCCCATTAGATAAATAAGCGGTGGCTAAAGCGATTACGGTTAAAGATCATAAAAACCATAATAATCTTAATAGCAAATGTATTGCCTATAATTATACATTCAATCATATTTGCTAGAATGTAGAAAACCCAATCCCTTGAGATGATAGGGTCATTTATTGCACCCCTAGAGGACGCCTCCCCAGCTGGCGTATCTAGTAAACATATACTGTTTCTTATTTAAAAATGCTTATATACTTACTTGTATTGAGCTATAAATAGGCATCGTTGGAAATTGATACGGATCAATTAGTTCATCCAGCCGATGATAGAGAACTGATGCTGCTGGTTGGAATCTCGCATTCCATCAGCTCAGATGTGAGCATTATGCAAATTGAACCCATGATCTCTGTAAATAAAAATAAGATCTAGTTAACCACTGATAAAACGCTAGGTATACTTGAAAGTTGGATATCACCTTTTGCTAATCTTTGACAATGGAGTAATACATGTGGTTGCTGTTTATGAAGAACAAACCGTTGCTTTTGGAACACTAACCACAGAGGAAAGTCTTCTCACACTAGTTTGGGGATTTTCATTATTCTATTGCAGAATACCTTTTCATAAAGAACGCTGCTTAAACAGGGTAACAACGTGAAATAACGCGAGCGAATCAAGGAAGTGTGTCTGTTTCTAAGCTTAATAGGTCAGTGTGATTCAATTAACTAGTATTTTTAACCTATTTTTTGTTTTTGATTATCCAACACGGATTCAGCTTAATTATTTTTTAAGTTGTCATTGTTACCTTTTCGTAAAACTGGTGTATTGGAAATAAATCAATTGCATATCGACATCTAGATTACTTAGTTTATTCTTCGAAACCGTTGCATTTGATATTATTTTGACAGACTTAATTTAAATCAATATATTTGCTGTATATTTTTTTAAATATCTGTTAGTGAGATACTAGGAGTCTACAGTTAATTATAGATACTTACAGGGTTGACAACTGCACAGAAAATATTGGCTTAGTTCTATGTAGTTTGAAAAAGCAGTTGTTTCTATGTTTACACTAGAAAAGCATAAAGCTGAGCCCCCTGCGATTCCTCAATCCGACTTTGGCAACCGTAGACTCTTAAAGCTTAAACCTTCTCAAAGATTAGACGTCGATGCCGCTGCAGTGATATATAGAATAAAATTGAAAAATATTGGCCTGAAATAATTTCTATCTTCGAATTATTTTATTTATAAATTATTGACCTTTAATTTATAAAAATTATAGTTGCGTATCGGAACAGGTCTATCGAAAATGAAAGTCTCTTTTACAAACCTTAATTCGCTAAATTTGTCCTTTGGGATTATCTCAATAGTTTCGTTTAAGTACATCTGTTGAAAATGATAATGAGATACCTACTCCAAAAAGGCCAAGCTCTAAACAGACAGAAAGCGTTTTGTTATTACTTGCTATTGAAGTGTTATTCAGTTAAGTTTTTTAAATAAGAAATTAATGAATAATTAGTACATTGGAAAATACTCCTTTCAAGAGTTGCAAACTGTTAAGCTCTCAAAGATGTTGTCACGGCTTGATTAACCCATAGACTAAGTAAGCTGCAGCCTAGGGCGTTAGGAAACTATTAAACTTTGAAATAGTATGTACATTCATCGTTCGTTGATGTATAATAAATTTTTAAATAAAGTAAAACATTAGTGAATTAATATTAAAAATTACCCGATTATCAAAGAAACCCCTTTATAGCACAACACATATGAACTATTCGGAAACTCCATTTCTAGCGGCAGCGACTTGAGTTTAAATTCCAGATTGTTTTAATTCGTTCTAGAATCCCGTGTTTGAATAGGTATAAGACACGGCAGATAGGTATTCTAGGCAGTCAAATAGGAGTGGTGCAAATAAATTCGAGTTATAGTACTCGTTGAACGTTGCGTTAGTACTCGTAGTTATAATTTAGATTATTATTGTACAGAGTGCAACCCTTTACGTAGAGTTTTGTTTGGAATTAAATCGTAGTTAAATTCACATTTCATCTATAGGCTGAACAGAGATTTGTTTAAAAAACCAAGCAGGGCAGAATTTAGAAAATGTCTCAAGGGGCGCCTTGAACGGCAGGTTGCTATGACCAAGAAAATGCCAAAACCAGACGCTTTTTTCAGTCGTAGTGGTTGTATGAAGCAACAGCAATCGTAATCGTTGCCATCGACTTCAATGACTTCAAGCCCAAATTGTAGTGCATCAACTGTACAGCTGCAAGAGGCTTGCAGCTCACTGGGCTTTGAAAATACTCACAAGGAGGTAGACCCAATTATATCACTTGATGACCCAGCATTATGGTGTGTAAATGATGAACTTCGTGAGTTGGTGGTCTACAATGGCATTTAACAAAACGATGATTCTGACTTGTCTTGCAAATGCTGTAATGTCGCCTATAGATTTTCTAAGTCTTCATCTTAATAACTGTAGAGGACAGAGCTACGACAATGGCAGCAACATGTTTGGATGCTATAAAGGTCTTTAGGTTAGAATACAAGAAGTACATCCTCAAGCCACATACATCCGTTGCTGTTCTCTGATCAATTATTTTCTTTAGAACAACAAATCTATAACTTTTTTAGTTCTGCAACCAAAAGGTGGGATATCTGGCAGTCTCATCTTAAAAAGGGCCCCTTATCTTTAAAAATCTTGTCGACACGCCGATGGAGTGATCATGCTGATGCTAGTCGAGCATTATACTTCTACTAGGATGTTCTTGCTGCTTTGACACACATTACCAAAGATAGTGGACTAAGGACACACAGTATGAAGCAACTGTGATATTGGAAACACTTAAGGGCCTTGAAATGGATTTAATGGTATGTTTCTGGATCAATGTTCTTGTAAAGTTTCAAGCAGTAAGTAAAAAGCTTCAAGGAAAAAATACAGTCACAACAAATGTTATTACTCTATACAGTATTTTAGAAGCTTTTATAGACACTCTTCAAAGCGAAAACGACTTTTCAAGGCTAGAAAACAAAGAAAAATTAATATGGAAAACTGACGTCTACGAAACAGACATTAAAAGGAAGAAGAAGCCAAAAGTACCTTTTAGTGAAAACAAAGATGGAAATTACGATTTTTCTGGACGAAGAGTTTTTCATGATAGAAACATATTATGCTGCAATTTATTCTCTGATGTTCAACTTATTGCGAAGGAAAACAATCTATGCAGAACAAGATAAGAATTTCCGATTTCTATGGGAAATCGCTCAAATGGAAAATCACAGAATACGGCAGAGGGCTAATCAGCTGTTGGAAAAGTATGATTCCGATTAGATAACACATTCCCTGGGAAAGCTTTGCTAATTCTAAAGCCAGGAAAAGACATGGTTGGTTAAATAAACGTCTGTAAACAATATGTACATTTTATATTTTTCTCTATTGATGTGTAAATGTATGTAAACATTGTATTGAAGTGCCAGTATGTAACGAAAATTGAAAAAAATCAAATAAACGGTTTGTCTAAACAATAAACTTTTTTGTAATTTTTTTAAATCGTCCTAAACACGCAACAAAAATTTGAACAAAGACCGCTCAAAAATTGGCACCTTAGAGCAAAAAACCTTAATCCGGCCCTGGATGCTGTCACTCCGGAAGAAAGCATTGTGGTTTTCACGTTTATACAAACTTTTTATTTAAATGAACTAAGAAAGCACATACTAAAGTTTGTTGGTATAATTTGTAAACACTATAATGCCGAGAGGTTAGGGCGGTGCCACGGTACGGGGTTCAATTACTACTTCTGTCAACTGACGGTCGGCCCACCCAGTCGCTTTAAAAATTGGGTAACGAAACCACGGATGTGGAAGCAGGGAAAGTAAGGCCATCGTCGAAGACGGTGTGCCAGATGAGCGGGTTTCGGAAAGGGATATTTCGGCGGCCCTGACTCACCGCGTCTCAGGCCATATTCCTAGGTGTGGAATGAGGTGCCTTGAACTTACTTTTATATACAAAAGATCGCAATAGTCGTTGAACTGAAATTCTGCAAGAATTTATTTAAATATTGGTTTTCTACAATTTTGTTAAAAACAGGGTCGCAGATAATACGGAATAAAATATTTAAAAACTTCGCTTTACTGAAAAAAAATGCTGAAGTATGAAGAAACGTAATTATTGTGGTCCATAAACCATCACGACACTACATAAATGGTTAAGTTATTCATTTATAACCATGTTAGTGCGGATACACTTCTATCATTCGCTTCTGTAGCAGTTGATGTTTGATGGAAATATATGAATAGGGAACTGACAATTAATATATTTTGTAGTTATTAAAAATAAAGCTCACTATTAGTGCAAAGTAATAAACTATTATTACAGCGCTGATGTTTTAATCGTATTGTGTCCAACTAATTTAAGCAATGCTGCAGTTGATAGTACGAGTAATTTTAACAAGTGTTTTTCGAAGTAATCTGACTGATGCAACTGGCACCCAAAGTTTAATAGTCGTGCAAACATTATTTTATCACGCAGGGTATATTGAATCACCGTCAAACGGTGACAACGTTGAATAGTCCACTAATGGCTGGAATTTTTAAAATATCAAATTAAAGACAAATATTCATATAAACGTACCAATTATCCCAAATTGTCGTTATTTATGGTTTATTACAATTTTTTCTCTTTTGATCTTTGTCCTACAATTAACTTTTTTTAATAAAATTGAGATGTTAAGTAGTTTATTTCTTTGTATAACAGGTGCATTAAGCAACGCTTTTAGCAGTACTATAAATTACTCGTATCTTCAACTAAATTTCATTTTAATATGTTCCTTTTTACTACTTTTCTTAACGCTTATATAAGTGCTTTATTTACAGGTCATCCAGCTATTTCTACATGCCTATATTGCTTCACTAATCTACCAACTATTATAAGCATAAACAGAAAATAAAATGACTCACTGTTACTTTCCAATGAAAAGAAACTGTCCCATGTTAATGAAGATTTCCATTGTTAGTTTTATTTATTAATCAATCCAAACACTACAATTTTAATGAAATTGTATTATTATTGAGGTAGCAAATTTAAATAAGGTGTCTAGCCTGTTCTTCTTCTTCTTCTGTGTTTTAATATAGGCTGTTAATCGGATTACCTCACCAAGTGCGGTTTTAGAAACCTTCTTCGGCCGTGGACCAGAAAGGTGGCTAGCCTATCCCGTTGAATTAGCAGGAAAATGATGTTTCCAGGGTTCACGACCACCAAAGGTGTTAGTATGTAGGCCGGAGAGCGTTTGATGTTACCAAATGTCCGAATATGAAGCTCGAATCTACTACCTACCGACTACACTTTACTATCCGGCCACACGCTCTCAGCTATCCCTATGTTTAAATATAATTATGCATTTAATATTATATGCCGAAGCGTAAAACCATTGCAATATGAATTTTATACACAAATAATAACCAGCCTACTGGAGAGAAATTATTATTAATTAAAAGAGCAGGATAGGTAGAATAGAATAGACCGTTAGTACTGGTGTTGGTAGATTTTCCCAAGGTTTTAAATACTATTCAAAAAGAAACCATATTAGCAACCTTGACTACTCGTATATGCCAGATCGACTATGGCTAGGCACATTTGATACACTACATATATAAAAACTCAAAAGCATCTGTGAAACTTCACACAGAAACGAATCAATTTCCAATATAAGGTAGGCAAAGAGACATTGTTTCCTAAGATATTCGTCGCTGTACTAGAACTCCTTTCAATCACTAGACTGGCACAACAAGGGTATTAACATAGATGGTGCAACGCTAAGTAACTTTCGCTTTGCATACGACATAGAACTTGTAACAGACACCATAAAAGCAGCAGGAGGAATGTTAATCGAACTAACAAATACAGGTAGTACGTAGAACAACTCATAAACAAACCAAAAACCAAGATTATGGCAAACCTAGAGCTCGCTGGGAAGATATCATTTGATGGTACAGGCCTAGAGAAAGTCCGCGAATACAAATACCTTGGTCATAAAATTAAAATCAGCAGGAGCAACCAGACTCACAAACTGTAGGGAAGAATAAGTTTAGGCTGAGCCGCATACGGAAATTTCAGAGAGCTATGTAAAAGCAATTTCTTGAGCCTGAAAAGAAAAATCTTTGACCAATGTGCACTGACTGTTGTAAGCTATGGAGTAGAAACCTTCACAGTGACAAAAAACTAGCAACAAAAAATTGCAAGTTGACCAGAGAAAAAGTTAGCGTCGATGCTTGTGATCAAATTGATAGACCGAGTGAGAAATGAAGACATTCTACGGAAAACAGGAGTATGCAACATAATCAGAAAGGTCACCAGGCTGAAATGGAAGTGGGCTGTACACGTGTATTCGAGTTTGGAAAGTCTGGAAACGGCTGCGTAGATCGGTACCCGGCTTTTTGGCAATATCCTACCTGTACAGCGCTGCGTACTTTACGGAGGATTCTAGAATTATAATGTATTAGATTAAAGATGGGCGCCCATGTAAAGAGAGTACGAGGACAATCGAGATTTTTCAATGTGAATTTGAGGGTAATTAGCACCCCGGAAAGTGTTTAAGATGTAAGTAGCTGTGCCAGTGATAATATTTACAGTGTTCCAATCAGCGGCATAAACGCTCCCCCATCTAACATTAGAAGACCTCCAGCTGCGTGCTTCGGAGTGTTACAGGATGCTCTAGATGGGCCGAAAGGACTGCATGATCTCCCTCCGGGAGTAAAAAGGCACTTCCTTGACAGGTAAGTCGGTCTCATGCTAATTTATGGAGGCGGTTGCAGCCCAAAGCTCTCTCTTTCTAAGTATAAGGGATGCCGACGTAGAAGGTGATAACACGCCAAGTTCAGGAATGGGATTTGGCACCGAGGTATCGGCTTGGCTCAGCAAAACGGCTCTAGCAGAGAATTCTGCCTCCGAGGTATTGGCTTGGTGGGGATTCAGGTTTTGTGTTTTACAGGCTAAGCATCTCGCTTTTATACCCTTCTAGTTGCCTATCGGCGGGGCTTCTTCTAGTGGGGTTTTGGTGAAACTGCACTATAGCAGCTCAATCAATAGCTTTACGCACCCAGGGGTCGTCGCGTTTATCTGTTTGGTCGTAAACAGTTAATCACTAGTAGACTTCCTATCACCTGTTGAGCCAATGGTTCGATTTTTTTTCTTAAAATGCATGTGAAAATTTTATATGCGGTGCATAGGAGATTCCTCCATAGTTAGTCCAGAATAGTTCGTCTCCTTTTCTTTATAGTGGGCGTATTATAATGTTCTGTTAATCACTGCGTAAAGTTTCAGTTTTGTATACCTTTGCGATTAGTTGGTGTAGTATTTTTATAGCCACAGTCGTACCGGTATTCCGTCTCTCCCTGGGAACTTACTATTTTTGTGCATTTCAACTGCTTTCTTAACTCTGGGGGCTTCTGTAAATTGGCCACCTTACACAGTGGTTGCTGCGCAAGTACAAAAGGCGCGCTCCAACATTGTATCCCGAATCTGGGGCAAGTTGAGCATTGTACCGCTAAATGCACGAGCATAAAGAACCAGCCTCTACACCGCAAGGTAAAACGAGTTTATCGATAATACATAATACGATTGCATCTGGATCGCTTACTAAATTATTATTTATGTCGCTGCACATATTACTTCTAGGCTTAAAACCTTCTCTCAGCCTTTTATTCGTTTATATGTGGTCCTGTAGTTGTTCCTTCTGAAATAGTTTTTTCACTTCTAGTAGGAGTCCATTAAGACATCTTCTGTTCTGCTTCCCTCCTTAGTAGGTTCAACTGTTGCGATTTAGCCCTGGTAGCTATTTGTAACAGTACTTTATGCTTTTGCACATTCTTCATTATGCCATTTTGCCACTCTCTTTTCTATTACAGCGTGATCGATTTGATTAATCATTGCATCATCCAGTTTTAATGGGGGAAACTGGTGGAGATAATGATCATGCTTTTACTATCTGCGAATTCTTCAATTATCATTTATTCATGTATGGAGACTGTGCTTTCCAATATGTGCTAGATAGATGTCATATCTTGTACCAACTATTGCAACCTACCTTCGAAGGCTCACATAACTCCGACTAGCTCAATCCTCGGCTGCGATACGGGTGTGATAAATGTGGGATGTTTGTTTACTTCACTTTCGCATAAAGGTTTTAGGTTCACACTAGGAAAGAAGTATTGGGCGCCAACAACTTTATTAAATTGTTATTTTTTCTATAATATAAATATACATCCAATCATGTAATTTATGGGTTAAGTTAATTAATTAATTATGAGTTTAATATAAAAAGGTTTATCTACTAATGCAGTTCATAAATGATACTTTATACTAAAATATCGAATTAGAGTTTATATAAATTTATGATTTACGTTATATAATTAATCAAGAATTTAATGGAATAGGTTTCTTTCTTTTTCTGAAATTCTACTCATACAGGTAAGATAAATTTAAAGAGCTCTTTATACGCTATCAACCTATTTCTGTTAGCGAATACTGGTTGTTAAATGATTTATCGGATAACTGAATTCACATTTCTAAAGTATAAGAAATGCCCATTATTTGACACATACCCGCGGTATAACATTAAACCCTAATTGACATTTACAAAATATAACATGTGGTTATCTACTTGGTTTCTTTTAATATTACTACTGAAAAGTTGATAAAATTTTCTTATTACCTTCTTATGAAGTTATTGATGGTAGATTAAATATCATATGGTCACTTAAACTTGTGACTTTGTCATATTTCTGGTTATGACTGAATAGTTTCATACAATTTTCTGCTGTTTAGCACTGACCTAACAAGGAGAAGTCGATCGTATGCAGCCAGGAACTGCTGCCTTGCTTATCGAGCTGAAATTCCGGTTAACAGTAAACATTTTCGTCGCCGGACTAATGAAGCAGGTTTTGGGGGTGAGGAATTCCTAACGAGGTTTCGTGCTGGTCTAACATTATCGTCAGCTTCTTTGCCACTATGGTAGATAGTATGGGTTTTTGTATCCAACATACTATTTTTGAGCCACTTAGTCTTTAGAACTGTTGTTCTTCTAATAATACCTTTTATGCACCAGGTTTTATATACTCGTTATATTCGATGGTTTAACATCGAACTTTGTATTCCGTTGTTGTAATCGTTGTCGGGTTGTTTGTCCGATATAATACTTAATTCGAGAATCCGCAACTAAAGTTTTTAAGGGGTGAACGGTTCTTTGCCCCTAAGGTATTCAGCTCCAAGCCTAATCTCCTTTTCGAAGGACCATTTGCTCGGGTACCTCGTTGTTACAAAGCCCAGCCCAGTATCATAGATAATGGTTTTCAATGCTTTTGGTTTTGTTATTTGTGTTTCAATATGATTTTTCTCCTCCTTTCAGCTAGGGAACTTTGCTGTTACTTGACCTTGAATTTCTATTGTGTCTTTTCCTGTTGTGTTAACTTGTAAGTTATCTCTGTATGTCATCTTGGTGTTAGCCATAAGTACAGCAGTATCTATTGGCGTTCACTTATTATAACTCGCTCTACGAACTTAGAGGATGTTTTTATTGTAGTAGAAGTCTTCGTGTTGATATCATTTCTTATTCTTCTTGCCTTGTATACTGTATTTTGCTCGGAGGTAGAAATGGCCTTGTACTCTAAGAATGATTTTTATTTTCTTTTGCTAAAGATCGAATTCTATCGTTGAAGTATGTAGTTTTAGTAAGTTAACACCATTACTAACTTGTATTTTCTCTAATGTTTCTTCTGCTGTCATTAATATGGGGTTTTAAGGTCACTGCATTGCTAGTCTACTGAAAATAATTTCCGCAGCTATTATTTTGTAGTCTTTGTGTGATATTTTTAAGATTATTACATTCAACCGTCACGACTGATATCATCCAATGAAAACCATGCATTTTGTGAAATTGACCAATCCCGAACTGATTACCTGATAAGCACCCTAGGGATGCTTATCGATCCAGTGGATGCTGTCATAATTAGTAATCGAAATGCAAAAAACAAGAAGTTTTTTTAGCGTTATTGGGTCAATTTTATATCATAATTCGTATACGGATTTTTAGTAATAATCTTGCAACACACTTACATATAATTTAGCCCGTGCCAAGAGTCATCGTGCTGATGGCCCTTAGAAAACTGCCCTCGGCAAACCCTCGGGACAGTTTTCATTACAACCAGCACTCGACCCTTGGTGTGTGGAAAATTATCGGTAAGTATGCCTCGCCCCTGTTATATTACTAATTAATATTCATCTTGATATTAGACTAACAATACATAAAAAGCAGGACTGCGAATGGATAACCCATCTTTAAACAATCGTGCTGGGCGCTGCGCAAATGCCCAGCAACCATGAAACGGTTAGCAGCAAACATCAATTACCGGTGCATGTGCATCTGCATCTGCATGCGGTTACGCAAGGCGCGAATGGAAGAAATACGCAACCATTTGATAGAGCACCGTCAATATGTTAATGAGCCAGTTGTCGGCTTTTCTGAGCTGCCAGTTTCCAGTGGGAAGCGCATAAACCTGTCTGTTTTGCATGTCGTTTCGCAGGACAGTGCATAATTACGGTTTTCCTCGAACAAATTATCGATAATCATCCTTCATGCCTCGTGCGCAATACGGTATTGTTTTGCGGATATTAATTATTTCGCGATTACAGAGGACGTGTCCCGGCGACACGCGAATATCCCTAATCGAGGATGAATCGATGGATTCGGCTGCTCTTCCGCCGCTGCGCTCACGTCATCCGCAGAAATTTTACTATCAAATCGCAAAAAGCGAGCCTAACTAAGCGTGTGATTGCTTCAAAATCGCTTACGACTCGCTGGCCGGCATAATATTTGGTTCATTTTGGGTTTCAACCGAGGCTCTCGCCAGCTAATTTCAATTGAAGGGGCAAAACGTAATGGAATTATCATCAGTCTATAATTGGTGATTAGTCTTCAATTGAAGACGTGGAATAACTTCAGTTAAAACACTCCCAATTTTGTCTTTTTGAAATTGTTATTCAATATAGTTCGATTAAAATTTTGACATTATTATGGGATCATTGGTCACCCAAGACTAAAGCTTTCTTATAGATATTTCGGAATTGTTTTATGGACAAATATAAAAAACGAGCTTTTCCTTATTTGATGACCCATCATATATCCATTCCTACTATTAACACTCTCTTGCGTGTGGATTGTTTCAAAATTCTGATAACATGTTACACCACTGGTATCGTACCCCAAAAACTGTTGTGTGTTTTATAATTAGCTTTTTAGCATTAAATGCATGTCCTGAGACACCAATTGGGTTGCCTTACTTGCATAATTTCTAACAGGTTGCTTTGCTGTTTCTGTAAAAAATCCACTCTATCAGTGTGGTACCTAATAATATAATCAGAACTGGACATAAGTTGTGCATGCTGTTGAATCTACACCTTGTGTATATGTAATGCGATTATTCTTTTAGATCTTATATCACATTCGTCATACACTAACGAGCACGACAGATAAACATTTTTCCAGAAGCAATCTGTTATCGTGCAAAAAATATTAATAAAATTAAAATTTAGAACTGGAGTGACTATAAATCGCACTGGAACTACGTACATGTCACATGAAAATCCGGTAGTTTAAGGATTACTTTACTTATCTTATTAAATTTTCTTCTGTTCTTGGGCCTCTTTTCGAGCTCTGAGCCACGTGCTTCCCCATGCTTCTAGAATGTGCCCATTTTTTTTATTCCAGGCTTTTGTATCACGTCGCCTCCGTTTCTTGCTTCGGTTCTACCCTGCTTCCTAGATTTTCTGCTCTAGATTTTTTTACCTTTCTTCGATTTTGTTCAAAAATAGTTTCACTTCCAGTCTTTCTGGTCGTCCCATTTCTTGTATTGGCGATTCTGGCAACCCCGTCTGTTTTTCTCACAGTTTTCCTTTCTGTGTCTATGGTGTTTGATTAAAATTTTTGGACAATATCCAGCACTCGTTACCGTAAATTGGAGTGAAGCAAGTATAGGTAGTCTTTTTACGTAGTTGTTCACCTTGGTTAGGAATAACGAATCTAGTGTGTGGAACAGTCTTGTTGCTACCTTTATTGCATTATTTACATATAGCCATAGTCTCCCATATGGTATTATAAAGAGGTTTTACCACAAATTCATTCTCAATGCAACATTCATATAGAAACATATAATATCTACCTGAAACATCTGTATTCCTGATTGGCTTGTAATCCTTGTTACTCATTGGATCGGTTTCAGCTTTTACTGTAGTCTTTTTATGAGAGCTGGTAACAGCAGATAGCAATTAATATTCTTGTATGCATATTTTAAAAATTTATTGCTGGGTACTAGTTCAGCTGTAATACTGGCACCACGGCAACCGTAAATCCGACACTAGAAATAACTGTGTGAAGTCCCTCTTGAGAATTTAAGCACGTCTTGCTTTTGCTTAGTGGTTAATCCAGGGCTGCGTTTTCTACATATTCCGAATGGATTTTACTGAAGTTTATCATACGATTTTACATATTGATTATCTCTGTGTGGTTACTTACTTTTTATTTTGTAGGATTGTGTTAAATCTCCTGTAAAATATGTTTCAGATGGGAATTAAAAAGTAGAATTATTAGAACTCCTTCTCTTTACTATATACTAAAGTGTTCTTTTTTCAATTATTCTTTCCTTTACAAGTACAAACACCTCCTGATATCATTAAAAAGCCAAAAAATAGTTCGGTGGACGTATAGCAACTTTTGACACCTGCTTAAAATCAGAAAATTACTGTAACTATCTTGAAAGTTTTAAAGAGATGTAAAACATTTAAATCTATTGTTATGATACACTATGTGTTGATTTTGACTAAATTTGAAATCTATAAAAGAAATTTGGGATATTAACACAATCTATTTGACCCATTCAAAAGGTAGAGGATGTTTGCAAAGAGTTGATTGAAGGAATCTAAATTAGAGCAAATTCTTAGGAAAATGATAACTATTGAACGTTTGCAGGAGTTTTGAATCTAGAGAGGATAGATAGAAAGTAGTGTCATAATGACAAACGCAGATTCTGATAAGAATATAATTTTAAAGTAGGCAAGGGTCAAATAATATTATAATATAGAAGGCATTAAGAATGAAATAGAGGGTAGTTAGGTATTTTTTTCCAATAATAAAAAAAAAACAACTTATAAAAACATTAGAAGAATTAAGATTTATATTGGGATAGCTATATTTTGAAAGATACAATTGACAAGTAATTACATCAGTTTGAGTTTTGATAACTGAAGGGTACTTGAAGACATCAAGGAAGCAAGAAGATCCGTTTCGAGGAGGATAGCACAGCAGGATCATATCTGAGGTGTTCTGTTGGTTACTACCGACAGAAGTTTATGAGTTTTGGAGCTTCGGAGAAGATGTGACATTGGGAGTTCATTTGTGACAGATGCTTGCCAGAGAGCTATTTAACAGGAGAGCTATTCTGGAAGGTAGCAGGTACGCGAACAGACTGAGGCACAGTTTATCTTGAAAGCAAGTCACCAGCTGTTGGTTAGTGAGGGTTGACTGTCGGTGTTTGTGAGTTTTACATTACAGCAGGAACTAGGAAGGAGCCAAGCTGCTGCCTTCGGAGGGATTGCTGACTTGGAAGTAGTATAAGAGCAATACAAGGTGGGTAGTAATTTTGTTCTACCAATTTAAAAGGTGCAATTAATTATTAACAATTACTTACCGTATCATATAAGTTAATAGTATACAATTAGAATTGAGCATTTGTCATATTTAATTTGAGATTAACTGTGACGTTTAGTTTGACATAATAGGTGACGTGACAATTAATTATCACAGTTGAAAAATATTTGCAAATCAAATTTACATAAAGCAACTAGATAATCGAACCCAAAGCCCTGAAAGAGTCTCAAGTGTTATCATTTTTATAATTTGAAACTTTTGAATATCTAAAGGGCATAATTCAATTTAAAATAGAGTAGCCAGTGCATATTTAAATAGGCGCCGTAACGTAGAGCCTTAACACTATACTATATTTGTGTTATGGTTGGCATATCCAAATTGTTTAAAAAAGTACTGCAAATGACACAATTTTAGGATTTTAATGTGGATTATAGCAGTACTGCGTTATTTATCCGAACCTCCATGCCATTTCCGTTAGAAAATGGTGATGTTGAAGATGTATATAAAGACATCAACATCGGTTTTTACATAACTTTATTTTAAAATATAGTTCATAGTGGAAATAGATATGCATAAGGAACCAACCCACAAATGTTGATTTTTGCCGGTTTTGGTGCAGTTCGACTGTTTAATTTACATTTTGCAACAAAGAACCAGACCCCATGTCAACGTTTTAGCCTTGAAAATAAATAAGAACTAACCCACAAGCTGCTATCTGGCTCTACTATTTTGCAATAGATATATTAGATTCTTAAATGCGAGGAACCAACTACTGTAATCTTATTCTTTGATTTTTTATTGCAGAATGGTAAATTCACTACCAGTTCCCGACAAAAGACAACAACTGATGTAATAATGTTCTTTGCTTCTTTATTCCATAGTGGCAGATTCCTTATCAGTTCCCACCAAACCAGTGAGAACAGAAGAACTTACGGTATCTACAATAATTTCTGAACAATTTCGCGATGATATTCTATAAACAAAATTAACGTATGTAAAAGTATGTTTACTAGTAATCTCCAAATATCAAATCAAGTAAATATTTCTCTCTCTAAAGTTCGCAATTTATCAGTTCACGATAACTGAGGTTATTTCAGGTCGACACAGCAAAACGCCAGAAGATATAGAAGTAGTAGAAGTAACATTAGAGGTAATGTATAAATGCATGGTATAAAGAAGATAATGAAAAAGAAACCATCAAATGGAAACGGTGCAATTTTCCATGTACCGAGAAAATATTTCTAACAAAGATCAACTTGAAGATTAAAAAACCTAAGAAAGACATTTGCAATAAATGCTCTGTGTTTTATGTTAAATGCAAATTTAGATGGAGGGAACAGAAGGCGACAGAAACCGAAAAAAATTGCACTGGGCGCAAGCTAAGCTTCACAGAGATACAATGCAACTACATATCAGAAATGCCAAAGAAAGTTCAATAACTGAAATACCTTCGATTTTGAGAAGACTCAACCCAATGCCCCGTATCCATACTAATAAAATTTACTAGAAACGACAAGTTAGTATTTACACTACTGGAATTCATAGCAGTAAAGAAAATAAAGGTTTCTGCTACCTTTATGTGGAAGGGGAAGCCGGAAAATGAGCACAGGAAGTGGGATCTCGCGTAAGGAGGCATATTTTGAAACATATAGGTAACGATGTTAAAGTACTCAATTTCTAGAGCCGGCTCTTGCGGGCGCAGAACCCTAGCATTAAAATGTTTTAATGTTAAAACTATTTTTTTTCTGAACGCGCTTCTCTAGAAAATATTTATTTGAATTTTCTTGTATCCGGCCACAGTTTTCTTCCGAAGATGACGACTTTCTACATTTTTACTACCCTCGTCTGAAAGACGAAGAAAGTATTGCAATCGCGAAAAAATCACCTTCCGAGATGTCTTCAGATCTTCACGTTTCAAGGTCTCTAGATGACGAAAAAGAGGTTTCCTTAATTCCGTCTGTCTGTCTGTCTGTCTGTCTGTCTGGTCTCTTTTTCTGTTGGCAGTATAGCTTAAAAACAATTAGTCGGAGGAAGACGATATTTTCCATACATATTATATATCTACCTCGCATGAAACCGGTACAATTTCATACAAATATATACAGGGCGAGCACTTCAAAAAATAAAACTTTATTTTTGGGTTAATTTTGAAATAGAAGGAAGTAATAACTTGCACATAGGTCAGGCTTTACCGATAAAGGATAATGTCACAAAAAAGTAAAAATATTTCAACAATAACAGCGTTCTGTTCAAGAGAAGGGCGCGCCGGACTTATTTGAAAGAGGCTCGGTAGCGTAGTTGGCTTTATCGGTGCAGATACGATTTCTATGTAGTGGTGCGGTTGCGATCGCTCTGCAGATGCGACGGGTTCAAACCCCAGCGGCATACATTTTGTTTATTTGCGAATGTATTTAATTTATTAAAAACGTGAAGATATTTTTACTCCTAACTTAATTTGACTTTTAAAATTAATTAGTGTCACAATGTCGACGAGGGAAGTTCTGGGTAAAACCTTTTACATATTTTTTTAGATAGTAAATGCCATACGAACAGAAACTTTATATATGGACTCATACTTTTTCCACTCCTTAATAAGTTAGAGCAATAACAAGTGTTTTTAAGATTTGTCAACAATTAGAATACTCGAAAACTCGTGCACTCAAATATCTAATAGATTTACCGAGAACTTACCTCGTCGACATTGTGAAAATAAATAATTTTAAAAATCAAATTAAGTTAGGAGTAAAAATATCTTCACGTTTCTAATAAATTAAATACATTTTCAAATAAAAAAAATGTATCCCGCTGAGGTTTGAACTCGTCGCATCTGCAGAGCGAACGTAACCGCATCCCTGCGTAGAGATCGTATATGCTTCGATAAATCCAACTAAGCCACCGAGCCTCTCCGAAATAAGTGCGGCGCGCGCCTCTCTTGAACAGAATGGTGTTATTGTTGAAACGTTTTTACTCTTTTGTGACATTATTCTGTATCGGATGAGTCTTATTTTCGGCAAGTGTAAAGCCTGACCTACAAGAAAGTTATTACTTGTATGAAATTGTACCGGTTTTATGCAAGGTAGATATATAATATGTATGCAAAATATCGTCTTCCTGCGACAAATAGTCTTTGAGCTATACTGCCAACAGACAGACAGACAGACAGATTAAATTAAGAAAACCTCTTTTTCGTCATCTAGGGACCTTGAAACGTGAAGATCTGAAGAAATCTCGGAAGGTGATTTTTTCGTGATTACAATGTGATTACAATACTTCCTTCGTCTTTCAGACGAGGAAAGTAAAAACCTAATAGATTTAATGATGCAAATTTGAGTTAACTGGTGTAATCGAGTGCTGTAGATGTGTTAAAATAAATTATTAAAATGAAAATAAATGCCTACTTCTGTATCTTCTTCTAGAATCGCAATAAAATTTCGTAAAATATTATTATTAGTATTTTTTTCTTTATTAAGCACTGTGTTTGTGAGATATTTGTGTTAATGTAAAACCTCTACAATTTCTTAAAAAGCAAAATTTGTTATTTTTTTTCATTTCAGGGTCTTTGAACCTTATTTTGGAATAGCCTGTCAAAGTAAGACAAGCATTTCTATAAATTCTTTTTCGAAACCGCTTGGTTGAGATAAGAGTTGTTTAAAAATGTTTTTTTTAGATTTATTTAAAAGAAAATATATTTTTTAAAAAGCCTGTATTTCGTGAAGTCAACATGTTTGGTTTTAGTTTTTTTTATTGCAAGTTTTACGTCGCACAAATATTTCAAAAAATTACTAATTATAGTTTTTTTACCCAAATTTAACCGTAAATCTAAAAAATATTTTCTCGTAAAAAAGCGTACTTTTTAATTTTTTTTGTCGGTCATATTAAAATACACCATGTATAAAACCAAAACAAAATCGTATTGCCTAAAAGTGAAACATTATGTAAAAACTTTAAATAAGCAACAATTGGTTAAAGCTTACACTGCTCTCATAAAGCAGGAGATTTACAACAATTAACAAAAGGTTCGCTGGGTGGCCCCTCCGCCTAATCGGGCCACGAATCCGGATAATGTCTGGGAATGCGCATTAGAAATAATTAAAACCTAATAAAATTCTGTAACACAAGCATGCCAATGGAAATGCGTGTACAAAGGCCATTTGCATCCATGAATATTGATCATCACCTGTTTTAACACCTGTGAGCGATCAAATTTTAATTCAGCGTACACACTTCGTATCCTCTGATGCAAATACGAAGCAACGAGTTAATTAGGCAAGTAGCGTATTTATTTCATTAAATGGCATCGATAGCGTCGTAGTTAATTCCCCGGCCAAATGCGTTGGCCAATTCGAGTCCGCTTCAATTGCTGTTGATTGCAATCCTTGATCGCAATTTCTCAATATGGGGCACGTTAAGTCTGAAATATTTGCAACGGGACCCTTTTAATCTAAACGCTCGTGAATAAAAAGGTGCTTTACGAGATCTTTTTCAGAAGATATCGGTCTCTTATATTTGCATTTCAAATTGTTATTATTTGAAAACTCCGGTATTACCAATTTTAGACTCTCAATAGCACGCAAAAGTAAGTGAATGGAGTAATTATTGAAGTTCCTAAAGGTCGTAGTAGAAAGCAAGGTATCAATGCATAAAGTGCATTTTTTATATAGAAAAATGTCGACAAACTGACAAATTCGAGATAGAGGTTGAAATTTTTCGATCTTGAGTATTCCAGACGAGAGTAACCAAATTATCGATGTTTTTTTTAGATTTTCTGTCTTGATCTCGACAATTTTTCAACTTATACCGGAGCTTTTTCTGAAGTGAAATTGAGATTTGTTTATATATTCAACAAATTTTCTGTTTGTTCTATAGAACATCGCTATCATAAATGTTTTACCCCTGTAACTTCTAACAAAAAATGAGACCATGAATACAGGGTAAGTATACGCTTCCACGTAAGACCACGAAGAAGTCGAAATAAAAGAATTTTATGAACAGCTACTGGAAACCATACGTGAAAACCATTCCAGCAACACAATGATAGTAGGTGACTTTAACTCCAAAGTAGGTAAGAGCAAGACGAAGGGGACGACAGTTGGAGAATATGGTTTTGGAGGGAGGAACGAAAGAGGAGATGTATTGGTAAACTCTAGAAATGAATAGCATATATGCAATGAACACTTTCTTTAAGAAACAATCAAGCCGAAAATGGACTTGGAGAAGTTCTGATTTTAGATTAAAAAATGAGATTGATTATATGCTTTTAGATTGCTCTCAGATAGTGCAACATGTATCAGTGATTAACAGATTTAATACTGGAAGTGATCACTGAATGATAAGAAAAAATACTAATAAATATAAACAACAAGAAACCAATAACAAGAACCCATAAGAAAATTGACGCAGACAAAAATTCAGAATAAAGAGAATATGAAATAAAAGTGAATGGAAAATTACATAAGAAAAACATCGAAGATAACGTTACTATACTTGGCGCAGCGAACAAATAGAGTGACTTATGCAACCCAAATAACATATTTCAAAGCTGACTGGATCAGTATTTGAATAATAATTACTATATAAAGAATCAGAGATAGCGGTTCTCATGATTAGACTTAATTTCATCTGACATTAAATAATTGTGTGAGGTTATGATGCAAATAGAAACTTCGACCAATTTAAAAAACATACCATTTGTGCACGTGTAATATGAACCATGTGGCCTGGAGCTTGTTAAATCTCATTATTGTCTACATATTACAAGTGTACAAATGTCATGCTTTTTAAGTTTCTATTTGTATCATAACCTCAAAAACTTATTTAATGTCAGAAGAAATGAAGTCTAATTATGAGAACCGCCATCTCTGATTCTTTAGTAATTATTATTCAAATACTGATCCAGTCAGCTTTGAAATATGTTATTTGGGTTGCATAAGCCACTCTATTTGTTCGCTGCGCCAAGTATAGTAAAGTAAACGAACTAACGAGGATTCTTAAAGAACGCGCCAATGAACTACCTGAACAGAAGAAAATTATAACAAAGAAGATCAGTGACAATACCAAGTTGTTATTTGAAAGAAGCTAAAAGTAGACAAGTACAACAATTTTATAAAATAGTCGGAAGTTAATAAAGTTATAAGAAATGAATTACGCAAAGAGATCAGGCAGTATAACGCTAAAGTAATAGCGAAAACAATTGAAAGAAACAAGATACCAAAGATATTTAAAAAATACCTAAATTGGGAAAGAAATAAGTGATTTCACTTACTAGACCTGCCGGGCCAGATGGTATAATCTCCGAAATGCTAAAACAAGAAGGGTAAAAATTATGACGAGCTAAAACAAATTTTTAACCTATCTGCCTAGAGACAAGGAAAATCCCAGATTTCTGGATAGAAGCGAAAATTATCCTTACCCATAAACTCGGCAACTATAGGCCTATAAGTCTGCTGTCTCAAATGTACAAACTGTTCAAGAAAATACTCACCAATAGATTAACATTCAAAATAAACTATTAGCAACCTCGTGAACAATCCGTTCGGGTTACAGTACCAGTCAAGAGTTACATAGAAAAATGCAAAATGCAAATTGAAAAAGCATTATTGACACCATAGAAATGTGGACAGTACTGAACTCTATGGTAAAATGCCCACAGTAGATACATCGAACTAATAGAATCATATATTCAATGGAGAGAACATCAATTCCTATAAATAGAAGAGTACAGCAAGACGACACAATTTCTCCCAAACTATCTATATCAGCTCTTGAGACAATCTTCAGACAAATTGATTGGAGAAGCAAGGGTATAAACATCAACAACCTGCGATTCGTCGATGATATTCTTCTAATAAGCAATGATCGTGTGGAACTGCTAAAAATGATACGAAATTGGAAAATCATGTTTGATCGAATTAGTAATGAACATCAGTAAAAAAACTAATGACAAACACAGACACACATATCAATATAATTCTTAACGATCAGGCTCTAGAAAAAATCGAATCCTATATATACTTAGGACAGAAGACCACCATAGAAAAAGAGAACCTGACTGAAGAAATGCCTCAGCGAATTACAATATCTTGGGTAA